>JARQOC010000003.1:337930216-338590996 GCA_033576535.1 Allobates femoralis
TATATATAATATATTTTTTGGATATATTTTTAGGATATTATTTATAAAATATATTGTATATATTGATATTAAATAGATTATTGATCTATATGATACACAATTATATAAATCTTTTTCAGCCTTATATTAAATTTTGGTCTGAAATTATGTCACTGCCTCAATATTTATTGTATATAAGCTTTGTAAAAAACATTAGTCATCTATATGTAAATAATGTTCCTTACTTCATTAACTTCTTTGGTGACTTATTTTGATTATAATTTTATTCTTGCCTTTGAGACCTTTCACAATACCTTTTTATCAGGAATTTGTGGGAAAAATAATCGCTTCTGCACGTTCCGCATAATGGCTCACGTGTGGCATAAATGCGCCATTCAAATGTATTTTTCCTTTTAATTTGCAGTAATTTGTGGAACTTGCGGAACTTGCGGCGCGGTGGCGGTTTGTGCCATGCAAAGTATAGGTGCAGTTGCGCCAAATGCAGTTTTGAACTTATGGTAGGTGTGGCCGCAAAAAAAAAACCCGATCAGCTGAGTTTTTTTTCACAGCCGCACCTGCTGCAAGTGCAAAATTCCAATTGCTGCACCTGCTGCAAGTAAGTCTATACTTTGCATGGCAAAAAACGCAAGCGCACCATAAGTGTAACGGTAATGCGGCTAACGCGGCAGATGTGGTTCTTTTACTGCATCTCCTGCAAATTACGAAAAATGCTGATGTTATTTTTTTGGATATATTTTTATGATATAATTTATATATAAAAATATATTGGATATAATAACAATTATCAATATAAATATTACTACTTTGACTATATTGCTATGCAGAATGTATATTGATTGCTTCCTTAAATAATATACTGTAGCTATTATTGCATACATTTTGCTGTAGTGTGCTCAATATGAGCTCTGACAAACCAAAAAGCTCTGTTAGAGCTAAGAATGCTGCACGCCAGCGCAAGAAGCGTGAGCAGGAAGATCCGGAAAAAAGATGTCTCCGTTTGGTTAAGCTCAAGGAGGATATGAATAAAAGAATTGCAAAGGAGTCTGCTGAAAAAAGAAGCAGTCGGTTGGCAAAAAAAGCTGAGGTGGAACGAAAAAGACGCAAAAAACAACAGGTGAAGGTGCAAGGAGAAGCATCTACCTCTGATATGGCGTCTATATCTGTGTCTCCAACACCTTTGGAAACTCAACTGCCTACAACATCTGGCCGCAAAAAAAAAAAGGTGAAGGTGCAAGGAAAACCATCTACCTCTGATATGGCGTCTATATCTGTGTCTCCAACACTTTTGGAAACTCAACTGCCTACAACATCTGGCACGGGTAAAGTGAAGTGCAAAGGTTCTTCTAAAACAAGAACAGACAAGACTGCTTCTGCCATCACAAGACACAAATTGGCTAAAGTCAAGCGTTTACAAATTATGTCACCTACCTCAAAACAACGCCGTTTGGCCCATTTGGCTGCCTCACAGCGTCAATTACGCCAAAAAAAAAAACTCAGGAATAAGTCTTCAGTCACTACTTCTTTTCTTGAATGTGTTGAAACTTCTACACAGCTACGCCTTATTTTTGTAGGCATCTACAAAAAACGTCATCGGTTGCTCACTTCACCAACGTCATTAATCCCTATTGGCTTTACTGATGATGATAGCAGTATTTTAGAACATACCTGTGGGCCCATGAATGTGTTATGTGAACATTGTGAAGCACAACATTTTGAGGCTGAAAGGCCATCTGATGGACAGTTCTCCCTTTGTTGTCACAAGGGTAAAGTTAAGGTACCATTACCTCAGTACCCTGAGCTCTTCACTACTTTACTAAAAGGAGACAGCCCATATAGTAAAAATCTCATGGAGAATATCAGGAGCATTAATAGTTCCTTTGCATTTGCTTCGATGGGTGCAAGTGTTTCGCAACCACCTGGACACGGTCCTTATTGTTTCCGGATTCACGGCCAAATTTACCATAGAACTGGAACTCTCCACCCCGCTGAAGGTCAAGTTCCAGCATATGCACAGCTCTATATTTTGGATAGTGCTACTGCTACTGAACAACGCCTACAGTCTCCAGAAAATCTCAAGTGTAATCCAGCCTTGATGAGAATTATTGCTGAGCAATTGGAAGGTATTAATCCCTTTGTTTCAGCCTACAAAATGTTACGGCAAGTGGAGGAAGAGGAAGAACAGAAAGCATTTGAACATGGCACAAAAATGCCTAATATCATCATGGCAATTAAACAAGACAGAGAGCAAGACCCAAGACGGTATAACAACCCTACTGTCCATGAAGTTGCAGTCATCTTTGAAAATGCTGATGGAGAGCCACCATTTAATAGAGACATTTTAATACATCTAAAACCAGACACAAATAATCCGTTGGCCCCCAAAACACAGCAAATAAGTATTTTACACAGTAATTTGGATGCATTACTGTATCCATTGTTTTTCCCTCATGGAGAGCAAGGGTGGCATGAATCACTCATACACCAAGGCCAAAATCCTCGCAGGGTAACACAGCTGCAGTATTACTGTTATTTGCTGTCAGTACGGGCAGAATTCAATCCTGTCCTTAATGGAGGAAAACTGACACAGCAGTACTTGGTGGATGCCTATGTTAAGATCGAGGCCAATCGTTTAAATTTTATACGACAACACCAGAAAGATTTGAAGGTGGAAGATTATTGTCTCCTTCAAGAACATTTGCTGAGAAAATCCGTAGAAAAAGGAATCCCCATTGGCAAAACCGTAATTTTTACCATCTTCCTTTGAGGGAAGTCCCCGAAACATGCAGCAGAGGTATCAAGATGCCATGGCGATTGTAACTAAATTTGGAAGACCAGATCTTTTTATAACGATGACCTGCAATCCAAAATGGAGTGAAATTGTAACCAATTTACAGCCATGGCAGCGTGCTGAACATCGCCCGGATTTAGTGGCACGTGTATTCAGGATTAAACTTGAAGCCCTTTTGAAAGATATTAATTCTGGATTATTTGGCAAGGTTTGTGCTATGGTTCATGTGATAGAATTTCAAAAGCGAGGCCTACCACATGCTCACATTCTAATTATTCTGGATGCCAACTCAAAACTAAGAACTGAGGTGGAAGTGGACAATACTGTTTGGGCTGAAATTCCTGATCCATCACATTACCCTCTGCTCCATCAAATTGTCATGCAACACATGATCCATGGCCCCTGTGGACAACACAATCCCAATTCTCCATGTATGGAGAATGGAAAGTGTAAAAAAAATTTTCCAAAACAGTTTCAAACAAAAACTGTTATACCTGAGGATGCATATCCAAGTTATCAAAGAAACGAAGGACCTTCTTTTCCACACCATTCCAAGATGATTGATAATTCTTGGGTGGTTCCATATAACCCTTTCCTTCTATTAAAATATAAGTGCCATATCAATGTGGAAGTATGTGCTTCCATTCAGAGCGTAAAATACCTCTTCAAATATGTGTACAAAGGTCATGACAAAGCCAATGTGGAAATTTGTGAAACCAACATCAGACACGATGAAACTCATAAATTCATGGATTCCAGATATGTCAGTGCACCAGAGGCAGCTTGGCGAATCTTTGCTTTTCAAATGCATAGACAATCTCACAGCATTAGTCGTCTTGCAGTACATCTGCCTCATTCACAATCACTTTTTTTTCACGAGGGTGATTCTGCGGACAACATCAGTTATTCAATGGACAGACAATCAACACTCATGGCCTACTTTACCCTCAATGAGAATGATCCCAAAGCTCGGGAGTACTTATATCGTCAAATTCCTGAGCATTATGTTTGGAAAGAAGGTGCATGGGAAGTTAGAAGGAGAAGAGGTGCTTCAGTCATTGGTAGGCTCTACACTGTTAGTATTCAAGAACAAGAACGTTATTTTTTAAGGCTGTTGTTACTCCATGTTAAAGGAGCTACAAGTTTTGATAACCTTAAGACTGTTAAGGAAGTCACATACCCAACGTTTAAAGAGGCGGCATTAGCCCTTGGATTGCTCTTCGATGACAGTGTTTGGAGAAAAACTTTATTGGATGCCTGTGTTCTCAATATGCCTGCACAGCTCCGTGAAATGTTTGCGTATATATGTGTCTTTGGTCCTCCTAATCATCCTCTGGAGTTGTGGCAAGAATTTAAACAACACTTCATTCAAGATTACTGCCATGCCTACCACCCTGACACTGATGATTGTGAACATTGTGAAGGATACGCCATGACTGATGTTGAACATGTTTTAAAATTTCATGCTAAACATTTCATTGATTTTAATCTGCCACGCCCAAAAAGAAAACCACACATTCGTCCTCAATACAACAAAGAAGAAGAGTTAGTAAGAGCACATGAAATGAAAGCCACCTTAAATGATCAACAACGTTTGGCCTATACTGCAATCCATAAAGCTTTAGAGGATACAAGTGATAAGCCAAAGTGCTTTTTCCTTGACGGTCCCGGTGGAAGTGGGAAAACATATCTGTATCATCTATTGATTCATGAATTGAGAGGAGAAGGAGAAGTTGTCTCACCTGCAGCCAGTACAGGGATTGCTGCTAATCTATTGCAAGGAGGAAGAACTATCCATTCACTGTATGGCATACCAATACCAATTAATGAGACATCCGTTTCAAGAATCAAAAATGATACTGATGCGGCCCAACATTTGAAGACTACCAAACTCTTCATCATCGATGAGTCTTACTATGTTGTCAAAATACGCTTTGCATGTAATTGATCAATTATTACGGGATGTCATGACAACTGATGTCTTCAACAAAAATAAATTACCCTTTGGAGGGAAAGTCATTGTTCTGGGAGGAGACTTTCGGCAGTGTCTTCCTATCATCTCCCACGGAACAAGGACAGACATTGTAGAGAGCTGCATTAAATATTCACGACAATGGCAGCTTTTCAATCAATTGCCGCTCATTAACAACATGCGCTCCATTGATTCTGAATATAGCAATTGGTTAATTCAATTGGGAAATGGAGAATTGTCCAATGATTACAACCTTGGTGATGATGTCATTGAGATCCCGCAAGACATGATCTGCACTGGCTCTTTAATCTTGGACATATTTGGTGAAAACATTGTCATTGATGTGAATAATGATGAAAGTATTCAGAATGCTGCATCACATGCCATTCTTTGTCCCAAAAATGACGCTGTGGATTTGATCAATTCTAAAGTGATGGATTGTATTCCTGGAGAATACATGGAATATATGAGCCATGATTCCATTGATCCAGATGAGACGGAAAATCCTGAACAATATCCTGTGGAATTTCTAAATTCTCTAACACCAACAGGAATGCCTTCTCATCTCCTGAAATTAAAAGTTGGTACAATTATAATGCTTTTGCGTAATTTTAACAGCAGAAAAGGACTTTGCAACGGGACTCGGATGATTATTATTGCTTTGTTTGACAACTTGATACAAGCAAAAGTAATTTCTGGCTCGGATGAAGGAAATGTAGTCTTCATTCCAAGAATTGATCTCTGTCCATCAGAGACTGGATTGCCTTTCAAACTAAGACGTCGGCAATTTCCCGTGAAGCCTGCCTTTGCCATGACCATAAATAAATCTCAAGGACAAACTTTGGAGAAAGTGGGGATTTATTTGCCAGAACCTGTTTTTGGCCATGGACAATTATATGTGGCTTTCTCACGTGTGAAGAGACGATGCAATGTGAAGGTGAAAGTGGTGGATTCATGCATTCAAGGGAAATTGGTGCCTAACTGTGAGAAAGTCTTCACCAAAAATATTGTCTATCGGAATATTTTGGGATGAACTTTTGCATATTTTATATTTTTACCTTTTCTATTTAAAAAAAAAAAAAAAAAAAAAAAAAAATTAGTTTAGTCTTTTCAATTTCAGTTTTTTATGTGCATAGTTTATACAATGTTTGTGGAAAAACACATTTTAGATTTCATTGGAGATGTGTATCATTCTGATTTTATCACAGGGTGATAGAAACCACTATTTAAAGCTCCAGTACACTACGTGCTGAGAGATTTGATTATTATTCTTTAAAGGGAGAGGTTTTTGTGAACAGCTAAGAGACGGGTGGGACGGCTGTTCACACACATCTCATTACCAAGGTGTGTTCCACATGTTTAGATAGATAGGGACAAACATAAATTATTAATTAGATTCTACCACGACATTTTTCTTAGATTTTTTCACTTTGTTGAGGAATATACTAAATGATAATAATTGTACATGAAGGACTTATCAAGAACATACTTGCTGTAATTTTCATAATTGCATATATGTAATTTGTACTTAATTTGCAGTTTGTGCAGACAACATAGTTGTGGCAGTGTCATCCACATCAACTGCAGTCACCTGTGGTTAGTTAGTGGATGCATCTTATGCACCTGCTGAAGCTATGTTAACTCCATTTACTGTAGGTTAATTACAAGTTTTTTTGTTATTGCACGGATATTGCTGCAAGTCTGTAGTTGGTAACTCCTTCTGTATCAATTTACAAAATTTTATTATTTACATCACAATCCTCAAAAAATCTAAGAAAAATCCAGCAATTAAAAATATCTAAATTATATCAATTCGGATTTAGTTAGAGTAGGTCCCACCAGGCGTAAGGGCATCTTGACGCGATTGGTGGGCTGACACAAAGTGGCTGGATACATATATTAGTACTGTTAATTCATCAATTCAAAAAATTGACATATTAAGAAGTATTGCTACTTTGTGTTCTAAGACCCTTACAACATAATAGTTCAATTTTCCTTAAATGATATCAACCATACTAATATATGTAGTTGGTGTAAAGATGTCATTGGAATAATTGGATTATTATTTGAAAATCTAAAAAAAACATTAAAAATATTCTAGACACCCGATGCATTTGCATCGGGCTCACAGCTAGTATGTAATAACTGATGGACACAGTAATATTTCAGGATTGAAATGAGGTTTATTGTACTAACCAAAAATGTGAAATATGCATTATTTCAAAAATTGACAGGTGCAAAAGTATGGGCACCTCAACAGAAAAGTTACATTAATATTTAGTAGATCCACCTTTTGCAAAAATAACAGCCTCTAGTCGCTTCCTGTAGCTGTTAATGAGTTCCTGGATCCTGGATGAAGGTATTACAAAACAATTCCAGTTCAGTTAAGTTTGATGGTCGCCGAGCATGGACAGCCCGCTTCAAAACATCCCACAGATGTTCAATGATATTCAGGTCTGGGGACTGGGATGGCCATTCCAGAACATTGTAATTGTTCCTCTGCATGAATTCCTGAGTAGATTTGGAGCGGTGTTTTGGATCATTGTCTTGCTGAAAGATCCATCCCCAGCGTAACTTCAAATTTGACACTGATTCTTGAACATTACTCTCAAGAATTTGCTGACACTGAGTGGAATCCATGTAACCCTCAACTTTAACAAGATTCCCGGTGCCGTCATTGGCCACACAGCCCCAAAGCATGATGGACCCTCCCCAAATTTGACACTGGGTAGCAAGTGTTTTTCTTGGAATGCTGTGCTTTTGTGGCGCCATGCCACTAGGGCCGATCACGTGACCGGCCCCATAATGCACCGCGCCGGATGTGACGTTGCGGCCGGTGCATACTATGTCACAGAGGGCGGGAGATTCCAAATGCTGGGGCGGTGAGGAATAAAGAATAATGCCGCCCAGTGGGGCGTGCACTACACCATGGAGGAGTGCTGAATGGAGCCTGGGCCCGCCTTTCCAGTCCCCCAGCCTCAGGGACTGCTGTAAGTTTAAACTTATTTTTCAGATGATTAAGAGGGCCACTTTAAATGAGAAAGGGATAGATAGGGAGCAGCTAGGAAGGTGTAGGGACAGCTAGTGATAGTGTAGGCACTTAGATTCATGTGACAGGTTCCCTTTAAGCCTTTTTTTTCCTGCTCAGTGTGGAGAGAGGAAGCTCATGAGCGGGAGCAGGTTGTAGCAGGTGTGTGTGATGAATATGAATCATACTTAGGTGAGCTGAGGGGTGTGTCTGGGCTGGCTGCTCCCCACCCCTCAGCCATAAATGGGCCAGATCACATCCACCTGTTGTTTCTGATTCAGTTCACTTCTGGACTGTGACCTGGTGTGAGCAGATGCTGATCTTAAGCTGCTGTGTTTTTTTTTTCCTTGGAAGTTGCTGGGCTCCGTGGTCCGTGGGTGGAGGTAGGGTCTTAGGCCTAGGGCTTCTTAGGAGCTTTAGGGACTTAGGCTGGCGGCTAGAACCTCCTCACCTTTAGAGGTACCTTCGAGATCAGCGCGAGCCAGGGACCCCAGTATCAGGGCCAGAGCAGGCTCCCTTGATCCCCTTCGTCCAGCTCCTGGCTACCCTGACCCCTCCTAGCGTGATAGCAGAGCTCTGCCTCTAGCTTCTGCCTCTGCCTCTTGCTCCTCCTTCTGCTTCTAGTTCCTATCTCTTCTTGTTGTCATAGAATCTCATCACTAACAACTGCCATCTCCTATCTCAGTAATTGGAAAGTTTTCACTGACTGAATACAGATTTTACCTCAGAATTGAGAATTTTGAGTATGTCTGATCAATTCTGGTAGTGAAAGAAGCAAATTTGTGTGCTAAGATATGTTACAAAGTTTTTTATTTTCATGTGTACTATTGATTTATGAAATAAAAATTAAAATGAGGGGTATGCTTTAAACTGTTGAACTTATCCCTTAAAACTGCTCTTAGGCTGCCTCCAGACTTGCAGATGCCTCCGCAGCATTTTGCAGAGGCATCTGCAAGCATCTGCATGCAGACCGCGGCCCCTATGTTTATAATGGAGCGCACGGCGGTCTGCAGATGCTTGCAGACCGCCGTGCGCTCTCATTGCCCGCCATTAGTGATCTGTGCGCAGGCGGATGCCTGTGTACAGATCACACACTCTCGTCCGCACCAGGGACGCGAGATGTTTGCGTCCCTGGTGCGGGCGAGAGTGTGTGATTTGTGCGCAGGCATCCGCCTGCACACAGATCACTAATGGCGGGCAATGAGAGCGCACGGCGGTCTGCAAGCATCTGCAGACCGCCGTGCGCTCCATTATAAACATAGGGGCCGCGGTCTGCATGCAGATGCTTGCAGATGCCTCTGCAAAATGCTGCGGAGGCATCTGCAAGTCTGAAGGTCGCCTAAGCTTTACGCAGTAATGAACTATCTAATCAATAAATAACCTTTACAGGAGATGCCAACTGTGGTTCATTGAACTTGGTCATTTACTATATTAAACAATGACATCCCATGCAGATCAAATTCTGAAATAGAAATGTAATCTGACATGCCATCAACACGTGGCACAGACATGGGGGTAGCACAATATACACCCAAAGATACAATTCAACTTAAAATTGTGGCAGCACTATAAGTCCTTGAAACACAAACAGGTGATTAAATCTTTTTGTCTGAGACATTGTGTGTTTGTTCTATTCTGGTGAAAGACTACTTGATCATTTTAATTTGGAATTAAAGGGAACCTGAATCCTGCTGTCTGAAAAACGATCAGCAAATGGGTACACGCCTATTTGCAAATAAAATATCAGTCCAATTCTCATTCAGAATTCATCAATTTTCCTTTTGCTCATAAAGAAAATTGGGATGAGTGAAATCTGTTTGGTATTTCATATGCAATGGGAGTGATATGCGAGTCTGCAATTTTTTCCTTGCCTAGCATCCTTATGACATCCGTATAACATTCGTATGTAATGTATTTCTTTTCTCAGCGCTTATTATTCTACAATCAGTTACAGTACAATTGACAGTGTTCAATGCTACAAAATGGAAATATTATCTGTATAAATCGGATGGCATTTGGATGGTCCATGTACCATCTAAATTTTTTCTTACACCTATTGACAAGTATTGGTCGTTACATGACCATACACAGCATGCTGTGATTACTTCCTCAGGCTGACTACAGCTGAGGAAAAACTCACAGATCAGCACTTAATGAGTAACATGAATTCATGTTCAATGTTATTTTTTCCCGTCCATTTTATTTGCAATTTTCCTTGTCCGGTCAAGGACTATACATCTTGCATGACTTGTATGAGGCAAGTCTCTTATGGCTTATCAGCCAGATCTCTTTGGCAGACAGATCCCTTCCTAGACACACACACACACACACACACAACACACACACACACACACACACACACGTCTGGAAAGACCTGTCAATCATAAGGAGCTGGGCAGAGAGAAGCCACAGGCACCTTCCTTAGGCCATTCATGTGAGATGCTTAGTCCCCAGCTTGTTTATATAAGTAAGCTTTCTCTGAAACTTTGCAGTATTTTATAGTAAAACATACATAGCTTCTAGAGATGAGCAAACCTGTTCAGGGTAGGAGTTTGAGTGAATTATGTCTACAAAACACTTCTGCAAGCATCGCTGTGCTCATGTAGGCTTGGTGCTTAGCCCAGTGTGAGACAGATATAGTGTTTGACCACCTTGCATTAAGGGCAAAAGCAAAGTTATCAGCTGTAGTGTGGTTGTAAAATAAAAAAATTAAAAATCTCTGCCCTCCTGCCCCTGGAAATGGTTTGCTTATCGCTGGCTGTATGTGGGCGGAGAGCCAAACTGCCAAGTCAGTGTCTTCAAATGAGGTTCAGGTCAAGTTTAGGATGCGAACAATGGCTAAACCACCCAAACCCAAACTTTCTCAGGTCCACTCATTTCTAAAAGCTTCAAGAATACTGATGGGTGAACCGAACTGTAAAGTTTGTGGTCCGTACAGAACACCTAGTGTTCTGACACAGATCCAAAACATAGACTTTCTTGGGACGTCCGTGTTAGAGTTTGGGTTTGGGGGCAGTGGAGCTGTAAAAAGAAAGAAAATAGTTATTAAACAGCATTATACTTACTGCGTTCCACCGGCTGCGTCTACTTCCGATTCTGCTCATTAACTTCCTAGATATTCACTGCAGAGGGGCTCAACAGCCAATCACAGACCCTGTCACAGAGAATGGGCATCTGCTCACAGAGATATGCAGCAGTGCTGAAGATGTTCCCTGTGGATTGTGTCAGAGGGAGGGTTTTTTTTTGTCGATTAAAGATGGGAAACGGTTGACTTGGGTTTTATTTCAAAATTTTTTGGGTGTAATTTTTTACTGCTTAATAGAAATTCATAGGGGGTGGGTCTAATATTGGCCTGACACTATGAATTTCGGGCTTAGTGCAGCTGCCAATACACAGCTGGCATTAACCCCTTTATTACTCAGTGTGCCACCGCCACCAGGGCCACTGGGAAAGTCATGGCTCAGTGCCAGATAATGGCACTTCTATGGATGTGCCATTTTCTGGGGCAGATGCAGCAGCAATTCATAGCTGGGGCCAACAGAAATCTTGGGCCATCCTGTGCTGAAGATTCAAGCCCCCAGCTGCCTAGTTGTACCTGTCTTGAAACCAAAAATATGGCGAAGCCCCATGTCTTTGTCGAGCCCCAGGCCCCTGGGTATTCGGGTATCAGGCTTAGAGGGGGTTTCACGGGGATGTCATGGGTGGCAGCGCCTGAGCCCGTGGCCTGGGTGACACTTCAATAAGGGGTTATGTACAAGGGATAAGAGTTTGTTGTTGTCACATGACACCACCTGTAGTACCTGGTGATGGGTCACCAGCGCCGCAACAGTCCTCCGGAGGGCGATGGTATTGCGGCAAGGGTAGTGAAGCTCCCTACAGGTGGAGCTGTTCCTCCGGGGCAGCATTCCTGAAAGCAAACAGGTTGAATTCTACAGCACAAAGACACGGAGGCAAAGTCACTCTCTCCCGGGCACTTTACTGTAAACGTTCAGCAGCAAAATACAGAGTCCACAGTTCAGCAAGATGTTAATCAAACAGGTAGCTCTACGGGCGGCTGCAAGTAGATGCCAGGTGGTATGGTGGTACCCATGGTATACCTTAGTTGACGAACCCGTGTCCTTTCTTCCCTGCCTAGGATGAGTCTATACCGAATGGCTCCTTAAAGGTAGTATTGGGGCTCCCCTCCCTCGTGGAGAAGAAGCAGGCAGACCGCTTCATATGGCAGGGTGCCACAGCCGGTGAACAGACCGCAGCAGCCGGTTGACAACTTCAGAGGTAGAGTCTGGCCGTTTCCTCGGGTCCGGGCGTTCCCGTGGTGGACTGGGGAATTCCCTGGAGTATGGTCGCTCCACGCTGGGGTTCCCCCTTTCTCTCTAAGGCCCAGGTACCCTCTCTCAGGATCCCCTCAGGATCCTCTCTCATCTTCCCTCCGGATCAGCGTGGAGCTTTCCGGGTTAACCTTCCACCTCGTTCCACACTCCTCCTAGGCTCCTCCCCTCGGACTACTACTCCCGACTCTCTCAGACTAACTGTCTGACTCCTTCTGTTCCCCCTAGAGGTGAATATATCTCCCTCCCGGGTAACCTCCTACTCCTATTCTAATGTGGGAGTGCAGAAATGGGTCCCACCCACCAGCCTAGGAATCACTTGCAGCTGGGGAAGATTACACCTCTTTTACGGGTGTCCCACTGTGACACCTGACCATGTGGGGCACCACATTTTCTTTTTAATTATTTCATGAAATTCATGAAATATTTTAAAAAAATGCTTCCCTATATTTCCAGATAAGTAAAAATAGGTAGATGGGGGTAGGGGGCAGCCCATACTGGCCTGCTGCACCTGGCTTGCATTTAAAAATATGGTGAAGCAACACATCCTTTTTAAAAATTATTTTTAGGAATCATCTTATAAAAAAAGGCTCAACTGTGTTGCGGTTTTGGTACTGAGGTCCTGGGTTCAATTCCCATCAAGGACAACATCTGCAAGGAGTTCTCCCCATGTTTGGGTGCATTTCCTCAGGGCACTCTGGCTTCCTCCCGCATTTGAAAGACATACTGATAGGATATTTAGCTTGTGAGCCCCAATGGGGACAGTGTTGCAAATGTATCAAAAGTGCAATGCAATTAATAGCACTATATAAATGAATAAATATTATTATTATGCAAGCCAGCCCCAAGGCTTATCACAGTGCCTCCATCATTCCATCTCACCCTTTTTAGCATTGCCTGCTTCCACCTTCAGAGCTTGTAAATGACCTGTCATTTCCCTCAGCTGTCATTCCACGATTCTTGACATATCACATAAAAGTTGAGAAGGTGCATCCAGGCAAAGCAAAATAAGAATGGGGATATCAAACCTGCACGTTGACTATGATAAGCCTTGGTCAGATGTCTGATTTTTATAATAAGCAGCAAGATACAAGCCATATCTTCTAATCACTCATGTAACAGGGCGATGCACTAAAGAACGGTAGCAGGGCCAGGAAGGCAGGGAAGTAAACAAATCACAACCTTAAATATAAGAACAGGCAGAAGGGTATGAATCTTTATAGTTTTAGTCAATGTAAATTGAAATGTATTTTTATTTCCCCAGAGTAGCCTTTGTGTTTCGTGTTGTAAAATGTATTTGCAAAGAAACCAGTGCACTACAATGTGATTTCCATACCCAAACTGCAGAAATTCCTGTGACTGTTGTATTAATCTGAATAGAATTGACAGAATTCCATGTGCTTGGCACTATAAAAACTATTATAAACTACCACATTGGTGTTTGCTATTGATGTTTGCACTCATTCTCATGAGACAAGTGTGCTTTATATTACTAAACTCTAGCACTATTTATAAGCCATGTGGAGCAAAGGTAGAATAAATACCAGTGGGATCCAACAAACTAATTTTAATCCTTTTGAAATTTGACTTACAAATAATATTGTTGAGACAGTTTATCAGGTAACTGCATACTTTCCAGTGTAGTACACAGACAGTTTAGATGAATAACTTATTACAGACAGACCTCCTGGAGTGTAATGGTTGTTGCCAAGTTGCTGAACACATAAAACATACCAGTTTCTAAGATGTATTGTAGGAGATATTATACAATGTATAATGTGATTTACAAAAGTATAAAAAAAAGAAACAGTCTTCAAAGAAATTCACTAATGTTAGTTAAAACAGTTGACCACTACTATATTTTATTTTACAAATGGGCTAAAGTGCAAATACAAAAAATGCAGACACTTACCAGGTCTTCGCTTTTCCCCACCACTGCCCACATAGGATTGTGACATGTCCGAATGCAAAAGAACACTGGTGGGGAACATCATGTGGCTTTTTCAGCCAAACTATGACCATAGGATCAGTTCTTATGGCCACTTTACACGTCCCAACGTCGGTGCGATATTGGATCCGACGCCACGGGAGCGCACTTTTTCTGCCCAGGTTTCCAAGATTGCATCGGAGATTTACACAGCGCGATATCGGCAGGCAACGCCTCTACGATGTCTACGCCTCCCTTGTACAGCCGACCCAGGAACGACCATTTAACATGGGACAGGATAGGGGAAGTTGTACTCCACATCGTAGTTGGGCTTTCACACAGCATGATCCTGCCACAACGCCCATCCATATCGGGCCGTTGGAGAGCACTGCTCATTTGATCCCCGATATAGTTTTGGCGTCGTTCGTGCATCGTATTGGACGTTTAAACCATACAACGCACGAACGATATCGGGGCCAACGCACGAACCACGTGACTTTTGGTCAGAGTTGGACGCCGATATCGGGACATGTAAAGTGGCCATTAGTATAGTGTTAAGGCACCTTCACACACAGCAATATTGCTAGGCAATCACTGGCAATTTGCTGGTTGCAGTGAAATCATGGACACATTGTTCCATTTGTACACGGCAACATAATAGGGTGAGTGAGCATAGGCGATGTCTGATGCAAAATTAAAGTGGTCATTCATCTAGCAATACAGTGATTTTCTTTAGATTATTTTTATGACAGCAACCCTGCTGACCTGTACCAGTTTTATGGGCCAATTTACCATCCAATTCCATCCATATCTAGTTCAGTTTACTGTTAATCACCCCAAAACCTCTTATTTTATTTAACACTAGTCTCTGTTCCAGGCGATACAAGAGTTTTCACTTGTGACTGCAACGTAGGCCACTATTCAATTCATTTTCTGGTAAATGGTTGTGAAAAAATGAGATCTTGGTAGTTACTTTCATAGGCCTCGCTCCCACTTGCAAGTAAAAATGGTGAATGCAATCCAATAAAAAAATCGGATTGCGCCCACATCAATGTCATTCAATGAGGCTGTGTTCCCCCTAAATTTTTCCCCAACTGGAATCGGGCTGAAGAAAAAATTTCTGCATGTTGCGCATGGCTGACTGTGTATATCACATGAGATGAGTCAATGCAAGGCAATGGGTGTGAGAAAAAATTGGAGGTACATGGACTATCCATATGCGATCCAATTTTTTTTTTGCACATATCTCAAAGGAAAAAATAGATGATAGAAAGATATTAGAGAGATAGAAAGATAGATAAAAAATAAATTTCCCAATCCCCAGACAAATAATAAATATGCTCCCTGTGGAAGTTATTGTATGAGTATTTTTGATTAAATAAATAAATAAATAAATAAATGGAAAAAGAACAATCTTGGATACGCCTTATTTTTGCTAAATAGCAAAGGCAACACAGACAGCTGCGGGCTGATATTATCAATCCAGAAAGGTCCTTAGTTATTGGACCCATCCCAGCCTAAAAATACCAGCCATCAGCCACCCCCAGAAGTGGCGCATCACATTATATGCACCAATTCCTGTGCTTCTCCTTGGCTTTTCCAGATTGCAATGGTGTATTGAAATGGTAATGGTTGATATGGGGGGTTGATATGAGCTCTGTAGTGTCAGCTGACATCAAGCTCTGGTGTTAGTAATGGAGAGATGTCTATCAGACATCCCTATTGCTAAGCCTATAAGTGAAAAGAAAAACATACCTGCACAAAAATAGTTTATTTAAAAAGAACACTTACTTCTTCTTTCCCTGGCTCACCATTTTATTAAGACAAAAGACACTCAGATCTAACATAGTTCAAGGAATCTGACGCGTCGTCTAAGGAAGGACACCTAACAGACATAAAAAAAGAGAAATAATATCAAGAGACTGTCTCTCGTTCACCAATTTATTAGAAAGCAAAGTTCCCAGGTCTTCGCCACCTTTAGCTCTGATGCTGTGCACTAAAGGCTGCATACAACAGAAATAGAATAAACAAAATGTCAGGCTAGCAGCTGAATGATGCTACCGACCTAAACATCACATTATCCAGGAGCTTCCTTCCCACCAGCAATTAGTAAGTCAGAAGGCTGAGGATTGGTGAGTTCTTGAATGCAACACGGGACAAATCCTTTAAAGGGAAGTTGTCACCAAAGTTATGCTGCCCAAACCGCGGGCGGCATGAATCTGAGTCTGACTAAGGCTAGGGTCACATTTGAAACTTGAATTGCATTCACCGCATCCGGATCCGGATTGTTCAAAAATGTGTGCAGAATACCGCACTGCAGTAACCAGATGGCTCAGGATGTGTAATCCTGAGCCATCCGGCAACTGCATAGTTTGCGCATCCCGGCTATTGCCGGGATGAACAAACTGTTCTATGAATAGTAAAGAGATAAATTTAAGAACTAAAGGAATGTTTGAGGTCTCTAGGGGGGGCTTAGACCCCCCTAGAGACCGGCCGCCCACTCCGGTGGGCTTCTCCTACAATTTCCCCATGGCATGGGCTCCTCCGAGCTCCGTGCAAGTCCCCAAAACTCCGGCCCCCCCGTATCAGTATAGAGGGGTGCATACATCCCTCTTGTATAGTTATTCCTGTATGTGCCCAAAACGAATTATTACAGTATACATTTCAGCTCATAATTACGTGGGGTCGTAGGCAGAGTCCAGGGAAATCCATGGGCGGGGCTGTTTGCTGCAGCCTCCGCCCCCTCATTCATTATGGCCGCCCCCTCTGGGCTTCATCCAGTGTTGTGAGGGCGGCCGCGTATGAAAGGGGCGGGTCTAACGGTGTGCCGCGGTTAGCCCCTGGACTCTGCCTAAGACCCCACGTAATTATGAGCTGAAATGTATACTGTAATAATTCGTTTTGGGCACATACAGGAATAACTATACAAGAGGGATGTATGCACCCCTCTATACTGATACGTATAGAGGGGTGCATACATCCCTCTTGTATAGTTATTCTTCCCCTAGAGACCTCAAACATTCCTTTAGTTCTTAAATTTAACTCTTTACTATTCATAGAACAGTTTGTTCATCCCGGCAATAGCCGGGATGCGCAAACTATGCAGTTGCCGGATGGCTCAGGATTACACATCCTGAGCCATCCGGTTACTGCAGTGCGGTACAGAGAACCGCTCCGAAAACTGCAGCCTGCATGATTTTTAACGCAGGCTGCAGTGCCGGAGACGGACACCGGATGGCTTGTGAAGCCATCCGGTGTTTTGCATTGGCTCCTATGAGGAGCGTTTCCTGGTCCGGTTTTGAGCTTTTTGAAAGCTCACAACCGGATCAGGATTCTATAATAAAAACGCAGATGTGACCCTGGCCTAAATCACTGTTTTGTAATCTGTTCTTCCTTTTTTTACAGAAACACTTAAATCAAATTTAGTTTCAAATTATAATGAAAACTGCATAAATAACTTTATACATAAAAAACAAGAGAATCAAATATTCTCTTCTATTGCATAGATTAATATCCTGACTTTATATTGGAAGCTTCATGTGTATAGTTTTCCTCATACCTCTTTATTGTACTCGTTATTTGCTTCTCGGGCAAGGAAACTTCTGCATTATAAAGTGTTTTTGAATGCTATGAAAGTGTAATTTTAGGACAATTTGTTTACTTATATGTATAATTGTGTATAGTGTAATGTTTCTTATATGAAAGGGGTTATTTGGGATTATTTTATTTTTTTCTCATGTAGCTAACAATTTACAGGCAGGTAGTTGCTACCTGACGTCAACACAGTCCAATAACTGACTGCTTTTGTTATCGATTTTGAAGCTTCATTTGACCTCACGTTAACAGAGCAGCTAGCTCTTCCTCTTCTGGGCTGCACTGTAGACAGGACGTGACATTCCACATCATGCTGATTGACAGCTGGCTCCACACAGTTAGGGCCGCTTTACACACACCAACTTCTGTGTCCAACTTCTGAACAGATCACTGGTTGCAGTGAAATCATGGACACATTGCTCCATTTTGTGGCTGTGTACAATGGAGCAATGTGTCCATGATTTCACTGCAACCAGAGATCTGTTCAGAAGTTGGTCACAGAAGTTGGTGTGTGTAAAGTGGCCCTTAGATAACTAGGATCTGGCTGTCAATCAGATGACATCAGCAGTAGTGTCCCATCAATAGAGCAGAGTAAAAGAGAAATAGCTGCTCTTTCATGTAGCGTCACCAGAAGCCACAGAATTACCGGCAGTTGCGGACCGAGATCTCTTTTAGCCGGCAGAGATCGAAGCTGGCCAAGAGCAGCAGGTAATGAACCATTAACTACCTGTAAGTTCTTAGGCCTATAAGAAAAAATAAAATAGTCCCTATAATAACTTTAAAGGGAACCAACCACCCCAAATGACCCCCCGGACTGTTAATATGTGTCCCTTCACCCAGCACACACATTTGGGGCAATCGTTTTTGCTAAAAAAACTGTTTAGTAGAAGCTAAGATATAGCTTTATGAAGTTTAATAAATTCAGACGGATGGGTGTTACCTAGCTTGTCCTCGTGCAGTGTTCGCGCCTGTCAGCCTCCTCTCCCCCCCTCCCTTCAGTGAAGCCCTTTTGTGCAAGCCGAAAATGAAAGGGGGCGGGGCTCCGGCATGCCGCGATTTAGCCCCGCCCCTTTCATGACGCGCCAGGCTCTTAGGTGCAGAGATGGGCGTGCATAATTGACCAGGCAGCAGCAGACAGGCGGGGCATTTTCGGCTTGCACACAAGGGCTTCACTGAAGGGAGGGGGGAAGAGGAGGCTGACAGGCACAGGAACACTGCACTAGGTAACACCCATTCGTCTGAATTTATTAAACTTCATAAAGCTATATCTTAGCTTCTACTAAACAGTTTTTTTTAGCAAAAACGATTGCCCCAAATGTGTGTGTGGGTGTAGGGACACATATTAACAGTCCGGGGGGTCATTTGGGGTGGTTGGTTCCCTTTAAGTAAAGCTTAACGTAAAAATGTTATTAACATTTAGTTTTGTTTAACATCATCAGTAAAGAAAATACCATTGGTATTATAATGTACTGTGACAGGATAAAATATGTATTCATGGAGCCTATTGTACAGGAGATATAAGAGTTACAGCTCTTCACTCTTCATAGTTTAGATTGGGGTCACTATAGTTTGTGACCTTTACTTTAATCATGCTGTCTGATTGCATCCATGTACTTATTGGATTTTCCGTGAGTGTGCTGGAAGTAGTGAGTCTGGCTAGTCACACACAGTAATATTTATAGACACAATTCAATCACTGCTGCGCTTTCAGAGAGTTATTAAGATTTGTATCACATGTAACAAATTATCATTGCTCATCATTGCATGGAAAAATGAAAGGTTGGTAAATTTGTCTTCTTATAGTAAGAAAAAATATCATGACCATTTGGATTAGTTTATATTAATTTAGACAATTGTAGCCTTTGCATGACTCTATGTCACATACAAGATTTAAAGGTAATCTGTCAGTAGGATCAATCCTCCTAAGCCGTCTATATGGGTATGTAGGCCATAGAAAGCTGAATAAAGCTGAATCAAATGATACATCGATATCTGCAATCTGATGTCTATTCCAGAGAAATCCATATTTTTCTTATATTTAAATGAGCTGTTCCAGGCTATGGGCAGGACACTGATCTGCAGGAGAATCTACACTTAGAGATTGTTTTAACCCCATCCCGACCCATAACGTCTCTATAATGTTGTGGCTTGTTTGTGGTCCTGCAGCTCCTGTGACCGTGTCAGTGACAAGTCACCGGAGCTGCAGGATCGCAAGGACTTATACTTTATCCCAAGGGGGGTGGCTTAGCCCCCCCGTGGCTAAAGTCGCTCTGATTGGCAGTTGAAATTGAAACTGCCAATCAGAGCGAGTCACTCCTCCAGATCTGATTGGAGCTCTCCTATCAGATCTGGAGGGGCAGGTCGGCAAGTGGCCTCCCCTCCTCAGCCCCCTCCCACCCCGATCCTCATCATCAGGCCCCCTCCCCGTCCCTCCGCCCTCCTCCTCCGACCCCTGTCCCACTCTTGTTGTGTATCATCTGGCAGACTGCACCAGCCGGTGCACATGCCAGTCAGCCTCCTCAGCCCCCTCGTGATCACCCCCCCCGTGGATGTGTGCGTGTATGGATGTGTGCTTGCATGGATGGATGTGTGCATGGATGGATGTGTGCATGCCTGGATATTGCATGGATGTATGTGTGCATGCATGGATGTGTGCATGCATGAATGTGTGTGTGCATGGATGGATGTGTGCATGCATGGATGGATGTGTGTGTGTGCGTGGATGTGTGCGTGCATGGATGTGTGCATGCGTAGATGTGTGCATGCGTGGATGTGTGCATGGATGGATGTGTGCATGGATGGATGTGTGTGTACATGCGTGGATGTGTGCATGTGTGGATGTCGTCTTCTTGTTGTAGTCTCTGTGATCATAGTCATGGTGCACTGTATGACAGATCATTGCCATACAGTGCACCATAACTCTGACCCCAGAGACTGTAGGAAGAGGACACTTGATCCCTTGCTACAGTCTCTGGATTGAGCAGAGGCGATCGAGCGTCGTGGGACCTTTGTTGTGGACTACGTTGGAGGCGATCGAACATCGTGGGACCTTTGTTGTGGACTACGTCGGATCTTTATAATAAAGATGGAGTCCAAATTTTGTTTGTGTTTTTTTTTTTGACTATTATAGAGATTCGAAATGGCCAGATCTAACATTGGCCCGACATTATGAATCTCAGGCTTAGTGCCAGCTGCCAATAAAACAGCTGGCATTAACCCCTTTATTACCCAGTTTGCCACCAGCACCAGGGCAACTGGAAGAGTCTGGGTACAGTGTCAGAAAATGGCACTTCAAGGAATGCACCATTTTCTGGGGCGGCTGCGGGCTGCAATTTGCAGCATGGGGGGCCCAGAATGCTTGGGCCCCTCCATGCTGAGGATTCCAACCCCCAGCTGCTTAGTTGTACTTGGCCGGACCAAAAATATGGCGGAGCCCCAGGTCAATTTTTTTCTAGAATTAATTCTAAAAATAGAAAAAAAATGGGCTTTGCTGTATTTTTGGTTGCCAGCCAGGTACAACGAGGCAGCTGGGGGTTGGTGGCAATCCGTAGCTGCCAAGTTGTACCTGGCTGGACGAAAAATATGGCGGAGCCCCACATCATCTTGTTTCTAAAATTAGTTGTAGAAATAAAAAAAATAAAAAAAGACTTTGCTGTATTTTTGGTTACCAGCCATGTACAACAAGGCAGCTGGGGGGTTGGTGGCAGTCTGTAGCTGCCAAGTTGTACCTGGCTGGACCAAAAATATAGCGAAGCCCCACATATTTTTTTTTTTAATTACTTCTACAAATAAAATAACATGGAGCTTTACAGTATTTTTGGTTGCCAGCCAGGTAAACTTGGCAGCTGGAGGGCTGGAATCCTCAGCGTGGAGAGACCCAAATGTTGTGGGCCCCTCACGCTGCAAACTGCAACCCACAGCCACCCCAGAAAATAGCACATTCATTAGAGGCATGATTTTCTGGTGCTGTACCCCAACTCTTCTAGTTGCCCTTGTGCTGGTAGCACACAGGGGCTCTCCATACGCGACATGTGTCCGCTAACAAGTTTAATGGAAAATTAGCTTCAATTGTTAGCAGACACCATGTCCCGTATGGAAAGCCCATGTGTGCCTAAACATTGGAGCTCCCCCACACAGTGACCCCATTTTGGAAACTAGACCCCCAAGGAACGTATCTAGATGCATAGTGAGCACTTTGAATCCTAGGTGCTTCACAAATTAATCCATAATAAGGAAAAAGCCCTTTTTTTTCACACAAATTTTTTTTCATTTTTACAGATTAATTTGTGAAGCACCTGGAGGTTCAAAATGCTCACTATGCATCATAGTTCCCAAAATCGGGTTACTTGTGGGGGAGCTCCAATGTTTACGCACAGGGACTCTCCAAATGCAATATGGTGTCTGCTAACAATTTGAATGGAAAATTAGCCCAAATTGTTAGTGGACACCATGTCGCGTTTGGAGAGCCTCACAAATGACCCCATTTTGCAAACTAGACCCCCCCAGGGAACTTATCTAGATGGTGGTGAGCACTTTGAACCCCCAGATGTTTCACAAATTGATCCGTAAAAAGGAAAAAGACTTTTTTTTCACAAATATTTTCTTTTAGGGCCGCTTTACACACACCAACTTCTGTGACCAACTTCTGAACAGATCTCTGGTTGCAGTGAAATCATGGACACATTGTTAGATTTTGTGGCTGTGTACAAATGGAACAATATGTCCATGATTTCACTGCAACCAGAGATCAGTTCAGAAGTTGGTCACAGAAGTTGGTGTGTGTAAAGCGGCCCTTAGCCTAAATTTTTTCATTTTCACATGGCAAGAGGATAAAATGCATCCTAAAATGTGTTGGGCAATTTCTCCTGAGCACACCGATACCTCATATGTGGTCATAAACCACTGTTTGGGCACACGGCAGGGCTCAGAAGTGAATGAGCACCATTTCACTTTTTGAATGGAAAATTAGCTCCAAAAGTCAAATGGCGCTCCTTCCCTTCTGAGCCCTGCCGTGCGCCCAAACAGTGGTTTATGACCACATATGAGGTATCGGTGTACTCAAGAGAAATTGCCCAACACATTTTAGGATCCATTTTATCCTGTTGCCCATGTGAAAATGAAAGAATTAAGGCTTAGGGCCGCTTTACACACACCAACTTCTGTGTCCAACGTCTGAACAGATCTCTGGTTGCAATGAAATCATGGACACATTGATCCATTTCTACACAGCCACAAAATGGAACAATGTGTCCATGATTTCACTGCAACCAGAGATCTGTTCAGAAGTTGGACACAGAAGTTGGTGTGTGTAAAGCGGCCCTAAAAGAACATTTTTGTTTGAAAAATTAAAATGTCCATTCCTTCCACATTGCTTTAGTTCCTGTGAAGCACCTGAAGGGTTAATAATCTTCTTGAATGTAGTTTTGAGTAGCTTGAGGGGTGCAGTTTTTGGAATGGTGTCACTTTTGGGTGTTTTCTGTCATGTACTCCCCTCAAAGGGACTTCAAATGTGATGTGGTCACTAAAAAAATGGTTTTGTAAATTTTGCTGGAACAATACAACCCTTATACATTTTTTTTTTTCCAAAATTGTGCTGTTGTGAAGTAGACATGTTATAATGTCTACTTCACATCAGCACAATTTTATTAATGTTATTTATTAACTATTTTGTGTCACATAACTCTCTGGTTTAGCAGAATAAAAATTCAAAATTTGAAAATTGCTAAATTTTCAAATTTTTGCCAAATTTTTTATTTTTTCACAAATAAACGCAAAAATTATCGACCTAAATTTACTACTAACATGAAAACCAATATGTCACGAAAAAACAATCTCAGAATCGCTAGGATCCGTTGAAGCGTTCCAGGGTTATTACCTCATAAGGGTACACTGGTCAGAATTGACAAAAATGCCAAGGTCTTTAGGGTCAAAATAAGCTGGGTCCTGAAGGGGTTAAATTAAAAGGGGATGTTACCAATGTGATATGTAGTGGCTGCTCTCCTGGTCTCATTGTAGAGCTGTGTGTGATTTTACAACTGACACAATTTACACATCTGCAGGTACCTCTCAGTGCTTCAGATTTCCTGTCACATGAAGCCAGTGTTGCAAGATTGTTGCAATACAGCAGAGCTGTAAAGGCCCCGTCACACCTGACGATGGGGCTGGGGATGTCGGCGGCAACTGGGGGGTGCGCGCACGTTTTTGGCGCACCGCCAGCATCGCTGTCCCCCATTTACATGGGGCGACATCTCCAGCCCCACGCCGGCGAGCTGTCAGGCGGCATCGCCGCCGGGGTGTCTGAAAACCCCAGCGGCGATGCAGGACAATGGGAGCCTATGGCTCCCATCGCCTGACAGGTCGCCGGCGGCCGGTTACATGGGGCGATGTGTGCACATCACCCCAGATCAGTCGCCTGGTTTCAGAGCACTGCTCTGAAACCAGGCGACCTCCCGGCGGCGCCGACATCGCCCGTTCATGGGTGAGTTAGGGGCATGCGCGCGATAGCAGCGTACGTCGCATGTATCCGATGTGCCCCATGTGACAGGCCGTTAAGGGTACCGTTACACGTCGCAACATTGCATGCAATTTCATTGGCAATTTGCTGGTTGCAGTGAAATCATGGACAAATTGTTCCATTTGTAAACAGCAGCAAAATATAACAATGTGTCCATGATTTCACTGCAACCAGCAAGTTGCAAGTGAAATTGCATGCAAAGTTGTAACGTGTAAAGCGGCCTTAAGAGCTGCAGCATCAAGTTTGTAAGAAGACAAAGTTCAGTTCTACTGTTCTCTGTTAGTTACTTGTGACATGGTGCTCCATCATGTTGGAAAAAATAATGATGATGGATGTTTAGATACCATGAGAGATGAGCAAACCTGTTTGGGGTAGAAGTTGAGGTGCTTACTAGTGATGGGCGAATCCTAAATTACTCGGAATCGCTTGTCTCTAGCAAGTCCGAGCCCGAGACTCGCTACTCGTTGCGAGTCTAGCGAGTCCAATGTTAATGAATGGGTAAGCGAGCAATAGCGAGTAGTGTGCGATTTAAAAATCGCAGATGTGTCTCGGAAAGCGCTCGCATTGCCGTGTCGGAAGCCCCACTCGCAACTGTATTTTGCTGCTGTCTCCGAGGCCAAACTCGCATTTGTTTGAGGCGAGGCAAGCGATTTTCTGCAGCAAACCCCATGCTTTTTGCAAACAGGAAATAAGCCGACTCGAGCTGCCTGGCTGGACGCGCAAAAACACAACGAGTAAGCATGGCCCCTGTTAACACCCTGCAATTAATTGCTCTGGTGGAGGCTCGGCCCCTGCTTTGGCTGCCCACTGACCCTGCGTATGGGGATAACATCCAGTGGACCACAGCCTGGAGGGAGATCGCACAGGGCG
Organism: Allobates femoralis; assembly: GCA_033576535.1. Lineage (NCBI taxonomy): Eukaryota > Metazoa > Chordata > Amphibia > Anura > Aromobatidae > Allobates > Allobates femoralis. The sequence goes on from JARQOC010000003.1 coordinate 337,955,238, forward strand.
TTTTCCCAACGTTTCATCGTTGTGGCCATGATGTGCAGAGCAATATGGGTGAGTTAAATGTGTTTACAAGTTATATTGCATTTACCGTATATAGTCATGTATAAGCCGACCCGTGTATAAGGCGACCCCCTACTTTAGCCCCAAAAAAGTGGGAAACCATATTGACCGCCATCCTTGTATACAGCGGCTATCACTGTTAGACAGCCCCCCAGCAGAGTATACAGCTCCACCTGCAGAGTATATAGGCCCCCCAGTGTGTATATATGCCACCGATATTAGGGTATACAGACCCCCCGTGGGTACACAGGCCCCCCAGCACTGGGTATACAGGGCCCCCAGTGGTTATACGGGGCCCTCATAGTAGGGTCTACAGCCCCCCCGTGGGTATACAAGACCCCAGCAGTGGGTATACAGGGCCCCTATACAGGCCCCATAGTAGGGTATACAGGGCCCTCAATGTGTTATAATGCGCCGTCGCATGGTTGCCTATATTTGGATGGGGTCACAATAGTACACTTAGTTTAAGGGCTGGTCCTCCTGGCTCTGAAGGCCAGGGGGTTGGGTGTATATAAATACCACTAATGAGCGGAGTCTGGTGCCCGCACTATTACATTCTCTATGCGTTGACATGTGCCCTGCCCCATTTGTGATTGTGGCCACGTGAGCTCAATGTCCGTAATGCTGTTGATGATGTTCCACACTGTCGTGTCCATGTGCCTTGTATACACATTACACACACAACATGAATAAAATGTTATTGTTGATTTGTACACATACTTTTAGTGTTTCAAATGTTACAGAGGTCTAAACCCGGTTTGAAATCATTTCACAGTTGACCACATTATGAAGCGGTGGAGGAGCTGCCGCGACCAATTCAAGCGGCAACACCGGAGGATCATGGAGGGGGGCCCGGAAGCTGGTCACGGGATAATATATTGCCACTATGAACGGCTGTCATTTCTAGAACCGGTGGCCCGTATGCCAAGGTATGTGTCTGCCGCACTGTTGTTTACTATTATTGTTATTATTATTTATTTATATAGCGCCATTAGGTTCCATGGCACTTTACATGAGGATAAGGGTTAACGACAAAAAACAGTACATGAAGACAATCAGGTCATACAGGTACAAGAGGAGAGGACCCTGTCCACGAGGGCACACAGTGTACGTATGAAGCTCTATAATGAGTGTGTTGGTTTACATACCCACACTGGGGTTTGTTTCTGCCATGGTGCAACACAATTCTATTACCTTTGGCAATGATCCAGGACATACACATTTATAGTCACATTGTGACGTTGGGACCAATAAGCAATGTTCTGCAGGGTGGTCAGACACAATGTTCCGTGACCTCACAATTAGCTATTATTGTTGGCATGTTTGTGGAACAAAGCCATGTTCTTCCCTGCAATGGCCTCTAAGGTGTGTGGCCCTGTCTGGTTTGCCTGTCATAAGCCTCATTTGTATCAGTTCCTAATGGCCTCGACTTGCATAAGGGCCACATACATCCCTACACGTTTAGTTGTGGGTGTTTTTTTCGGCTAAATAACGTTGCAAGGATATACCCCTTTTGCACTAAACTGTTTGTACACCATCCCAGATTGTTGACACATTCACACACATTTCAGAACATACCCTGTATCACTACAAATATGTGTGGTTCAGTTTTCCCATGGGTTTATTTGGGGCTGCAAGGTGATGGTGTAGATATTAGGGCCCACATGTGAATTTTAGTTTTTTTGTCGTTAACTCATGGCCACATTACGAATCCTCCGGAAAACATAGTGTATTAATGCTGTATAAAAGCAAACTAAAGAGGGCCATATTTTAAGTGCAACAGGCTTTTATGCCCAAGGTCCTTTAGGAAACCCGAGGTTTGTCCTTGCTGCTCCCGGTTTTTTGTTCGGCCCCGTTGGAATAACTGTAAAACTGTCCATCTGTGCATACCACCTTGTTTGGCACCAACGATGTGTGACCTGCTGCTCAAAAACAACCCCATACTCTATGTCCATTACAGTCGTTTCAAAACCCAAGCCATCTGTTTTGTGTGTTTTATTTACCAAGACATTCCTGATTAGCATACATGGCAGCAAAAAGGAGTGTAGGGCACTAACGCCGAATGATCATGTGTCACCTATGCTGCATGACTCCATTTCCTGTCTTGCTCACGTGCCCTATAGATCTGGGTTATGTGCATTGAGACCAAGGCCGTCCACACTGTGTGTTTTTGTGTCCATCTGATGGCAAACAACCCTGAATAATGTGTTTGCCTCACAGTGTCAGGCTATAACTTTGTCCACATAAAGTTTCCACAAAAAGTCTAAGCAATAGTTGTGGCCACTAATATGTCTTCAAGTGACTACATAGCTGTCCTGCCTAAGGCAGGGCACAGTGTAATAGTGCGGACAAATTTTAAAATTTGTAATGTAATGGCAAAAAATCGTGGAGCAACACTACCCACACATACAATATAGTTTGAGGCATGAGCCAAAAATGTCATTAATTTATTTGCTGCAATTCCATCTTAAGGGCAACAATGAAAAGACACAGAATACACAGATACACTGAGTCAAAAAAGCGTGCACGTTATGTTTGGCCTATGGTTTTGTTTCCAAACGCAACCCATTCACCAAATGTTTTTTATATTTACCCACAGAGCTGCTCACTTTCGGAGGCGGCGTCGTCACCCGCCAGCAGAGCTGCCTGAGGAGGGGAGGGAGGCCCCTCAACCCCCACCAGATGAGGAGGAGGGAGTACCACCACCACCTCCGCCACCACCACCACCACCACCACCACCTTTGGGGCCACAGATACAAGAAGAGGAGGATGAAGGGCCACACCAGCGCCCTCCACTGCCGACTGCCAGCAGTGTGGGGAGTCACTGGAACCCCAGCAGCCCTGCTCTGATCCCGGGGGCACCACAAGACCACAGAGGACAGTGTAATGCTGACTTTGCCCGCAGTTCATACCGTTCTTGGATGACATTCCATTCGAGAGACGACTGCGGGCATGGTCAGCAATACATATTGTCATAGATGCGTGTCGCCCTCCAAACCACCCTGGCCAGGTCTTTTCATATTTGGAGGGGTGGCAGCAATCTGGCGCAAACAGGCTGGACAGGCACACACCACGGCGGGACAGCTATGTGGCGACCCAGAGGCCGTACCAACCTTTCTGTCCAACCCACATGGACCTCCCAACCCAAGGCCATTTTGAGAGACCGGCCCAGGTGACCCACCCTACAGGGTTACAAGCAGTGGGGGAGGCTATCCATGGGGCCCTGGACCTCCTCCAGGACCAGGGTGATGGTGGCGGGGTAGAGGCTACCCCACACAATCTTCCCACCTAACACCAGCTGTAGGTTCAACTTTTTTTTTTTTTGTTAATCTAAATAGTGCATGTTTGCACTTTTGACATGTTTATATGTTTATTTCTGTTTTTTTTCGTTGCTTTTCGAAAGCGAAAAAAAAAAAAAAAAAAAAAAAATCTGACATCTTTGCCATTAAGGCATAATAATACAGATTTTCAAAACAAATGCTTTGTGTCTGTCTTTTTTCAGGGAATGGATGTGTAGGTTGTTTTGTGGGTGGCCTTAAAGTCATCATCATTAGCAAGTACTTTACGGCCTGCATGGCGCATGAGGGCACCTTGGTTAGTACGTGTAAAATCATTACTGCACATACCAATATTGCTAACAAAGAAATAGTGCCTGTGTTTGGGGGGGGGGGGTTACTTAATGACTCGGTATGTCAACAACACTAGGAACACAGATACGAGAGGCTGGGACGTTTACTTGCAACACAGAACGTCTATGCGTTATCTCCGTAGCGTACAGTGGGACCCTTCGCCAGGCTCCAGCAGGATCATAGTACAAGCAACGTCTTCGATGCAGGCATAGGCTTGTTGCCTCAAAAAATTAGCCCAAGGGGCTTGATGAACTCTTTTTAGATATAGAGGAGGGAGCGTGGCCCATACTATAGTCTTGCTTGTCCTGAGAGCATAGGAGAAGCAACGTATTCGATGCAGGCATAGGCTTCTTGCCTCAAAAAATTAGCCCAAGGGGCTTGATGAACTCTTTTTAGATATAGAGGAGGGAGCGTGGCCCATACTATAGTCTTGCTTGTCCTGAGAGCATAGGAGAAGCAACGTATTCGATGCAGGCATAGGCTTGTTGCCTCAAAAAATTAGCCCAAGGGGCTTGATCAACTTTTTAGATATAGAGGAGGAGCGTGGCCCATACTATAGTCTTGCTTGTCCTGAGAGCATAGGAGAAGCAACGTTTCGATGCAGGTATAGGCTTGTTGCCTCAAAAAATTAGCCCAAGGGGCGGGATCAACTTATTTTGAAGATTGTTTTGGGAGGCCATGAGGCATACTTTAATTCAAATTGATTGTCCTAAGGTCAAAAATCATCACAAGTGCATGCATTATTAAAGTAACATTACTGACACTGATTGTGTAGTTTTGTTGTCATGCAGCAAGTGTAGCAGGAACATTATTTATCCAATCTTCTTAGCAGAGGCACATTGTTTATCCTTTGTGTCAGAAGAGGACATAATGTTTAAACCGCACTCAGCCAAACGTAACACATTTGAAAATGTCCCTCTAGGTTTGGGTACTGTCGTCTGAAGGGGTTAAGAACTTTGATGATATCCAGTCCTTGTTAAACTTAATGAGAGTGAGTCTGTCGGCATTTTCTGTAGTCAGCCGTGACCTTCTATCAGTGACAATTCCCCCAGCGGCACTAAAAACATGCTCTGATGTCACACTAGCAGCTGGGCAGGCCAGCAACTCCAAGGCATACAAAGACAGCTCAGTCCAAGCGTGAAGCTTGGAAACCCAGTAATTAAAGGGTACAGAGAGGTCGGTTAAGAAGCTGGTAGTGTCACACACATACTCGTTCAACATGTTTGACAATGTTTGTCTCCTAGACAAGGGGACCGTAGGCACAATCCGTTGCAGATTGGAAGGTCTGTTGAACATCGCCCAGTTGGTGGACATCTTACCACCACCTCTTCTTGACAATGTGGCCGTTTGTGTTCGAACCAAAGGCTGCTGTGGCAAAGAGCTGCTTGTTCGTGGTATAGTGGAGTCAGATGGTGAAATTGACATTAAATTGTCAACAACCACACTTTTGAAATGATCCATCGTTAAGCCCCTTGGTGACTGCAACAGCAGCGATGGAAACTTGTCTTTGTAGCGTGGGTCAAGGAATGTTGACAACCAGTAGAGGTCGCTGTCATAGATGTTAATGACGCGTGGATCTTGGGACAGACATTGAGACATGAAGTCAGACATGTGTGCTAGGCTACAAAGACTCATGTCTTCTGTGTCACCTGACTGATGAACAATAGGCATCATGGTCTCAAAATCGGTCTCCGCCTCCTGCTCTTCAGCCCACCCATGCTGTACCGACATAAACCTGGGGTTGGGAGTTCCATCAGGGTGCACCTCAGTACCATGGATAAATAAATCGTCTTCATCTTCCTCATCACTGTTTTGTTCTGCCGCCAATGTTGCCGGCTGAAATTGGCTTTGCTGGCTTTGATCCTGGATGTTAAAATGTGGATCCATAGCCCTCTGCTGTGCCCTCAATGATTCTGTTTTAAGATTCAGGAGAGAATCTTTAAGCAAACAGAGCATGGGGATGGTGAGACTAATAATAGACTCATCACCGCTGACCAGTTTTGTGCAGTAATCGAAGTTCTCTAGAACCTCGCAAAGGTCAGCGATCCAGACCCACTCCATCGTACCAATGTGTCTTGTATTACTTCCTGGGTGATGGGCATGTTGCAGCTGATATTCCGCTATAGCCCTCTGCTGCTCATTGAACCTAGCCAACATATGGAATGTAGAATTCCATCGTGTGGGCATGTCGCAAATTAATCTGTGTTTGGGCAAATTAAATTGCTGTTGAAGGGCAGATAGACTTGCAAGTGCCGTTGATGAATGTCGGAAATGTCCGCAATTTCTACGCACCTTCTCTAGTAGATCAGATAACTCTGGGTAATTTTTCAAGAATTTCTGAACTACAAGATTCAGTACGTGAGCCATGCAAGGCACGTGTTGAAGGTTACCGAGCTTTATTGCTGCAACAAGGTTTCGTCCGTTATCACTGACAACAAGACCTGTTTGTAGTTGCAGTGGGGCCAGCCACTCATCTGTCTGTTGCTTAACACCTTTCCACAGCTCGTTTGCAGTGTGAGGTGTGTCACCTAGATAGATGAGCTTAAGAAGAGCCTGTTGTCGCCTGGCTGATGCAGTACTGCAAAGCTCCCAACTTTGACGTGATGTTGCGGACAAATCAGCAGTGGTCAAGGAAGTAGAAGACGCACATTGTGTTGTTGAAGTATATGAGGACGCGGACACCCGGAATGATGCTGTGCCCGCTATTCGTGGAGTTGGTAGGATCGCAGATATTCCACTATTAGACTTTGGGACACTCTCGACAAGGTTGATCCAGTGAGCCGTTAGGGATATGTATCTGCCCTGTCCACAACTACTTGTCCAGGTGTCAGTTGTCAGGTGAACTTTTCCGCTCACAGCATTTGTCAGTGCACGCTTCAAGTTGTTAACCACGTGCTGATGTAACGTGGGTATGGCAGTACGTGAAAAAAAATTGCGACTGGGGACAGTGTATCGTGGTGCTGCCACAGCCAACAACTCCCGAAAAGCCTCAGTATCCACAAGCCTAAATGGCAGCATTTCTACAGCTAACAGCTTAGAAATTTGCGCTGTCATTTGTCGAGAAAAAGGGTGTGTGGATGGGTGCTTCCGCTGCCTCTCATACAGCTGTGGAACAGACAACTGGACATTTGGCGCAGACTCACAAGTCACTTGACTACTGTCATATCTCTGGTCTAACGCAGCTTGTGAGGAGATCGTATGAGTAGGAGCTGCTGCATGAACAGTAGATGGTGAAGGACGATTCGGAGGTGGCATAACGGTGTTGAGGCCAGAAGGCCCTGATGTCGAACCCTGATGGGCCAACCACTGACTTGGGTGCTTAAGAGTCATGTGCTTTCGCATACTGCTGGTGCTCAAGTTTGATTTGCCCTGGCCTCTGCTCAGCCTGGCATAGCAGATGTTACATATAACGACATTTGCTACTGATGGGCTATCTTTAAAAAATTTCCAGACAATGGATGTTCGTCCTTTAGGTTGTGGTGTAGGAACTGGAGGATGAGTCAGGCCAACACAAACTGTAGACACATTTTGGCCAACTGTTGTTAAAGTTGGGGCAACAGTTGGTACAGTTTGTGCAACAGTTGACACAATTTGGGCTACTGTTGTCACAGTTTGGATTCTGGATAAAGGAGTAAGCCTGGGTGCTTTAGGCGGTGGTACATAACCACTTTCCTCCTCCTGGCTGCTCTGTTGGCTCTGCATGTCAAGTGTCCAGGTTGGATCAGTGGTCTCATCATCCACCCCCTCCTCCTCAAAGTCATCTGGATAACGTGACTGGTCAGGCTGGCCAGATGAGATGTGTGTCTCATCATCATCATCATCCTCCACCTCCTGAGACGGTCTATGCCTTTGTTGAAAGGGACGTTCTTCAGGACGAGGTGAAACTTTGTCCATAGATGGAATGTACGTCTGGTTCAAGTATCTGTTCGGGCAGTGACAAAGAAAGGTCAGGTTGTATGAATGGCTGATAAGAACCAAATAAATCTTCCGAATGTCCAAGTTCGCGGTCTAAATTTTCCTCTGTCTGGCGATGGCTTGAGGAAATAGGAAGATTTTGCGGATTAGATGACCCCGCGTTGTCAGTAGCGGCACTTGAATATGGTGTCAAGGATGATTGTGTGCTGCCAGAACCAGTGGTTGAGGTCTTGTCAGCCATCCAACATGTTATTTGGTCTTGCTCTTCCGGCCTCAAGACACGTTTAGGTTGAGTACTGGGAAATTTAGACAGCAGAAAGGTGGATCGATCAATCCTCGTCTGTCTACTTCTACCAGTGCCTTGTTGTTCACGACTGCTAGGGCCCCGACCTCGTCCCTGTCCCTTTGCAGACTGGTTTTTGGGAATTTGGTGTTTTTGGGACATTGTTGACAAATGCACAGCCACCGAGATGGAGTTAGGTGTTGCTGTAGGCGTCACTTACTGGCGGGTTAAGTGTGTGCTAACACTTGGCAGTGAAGCAGCACACTAGTCCCTGAAAAAATTAGAAAGTGCGCACAGCCACCGAGATGGAGTTAGGTGTTGCTGTAGGCGTCACTTACTGGCGGGTTAAGTGTGTGCTAACACTTGACAGTGAAGCAGCACACTAGTCCCTGAAAAAATTAGAAAGTGCGCACAGCCACCGAGATGGAGTTAGGTGTTGCTGTAGGCGTCACTTACTGGCGGGTTAAGTGTGTGCTAACACTTGACAGTGAAGCAGCACACTAGTCCCTGAAAAAATTAGAAAGTGCGCACAGCCACCGAGATGGAGTTTGGTGTTGCTGCAGGCGTCACTTACTGGCGGGTTAAGTGTGTGCTAACACTTGACAGTGAAGCAGCACACTAGTCCCTGAAAAAATTAGAAAGTGCGCACAGCCACCGAGATGGAGTTTGGTGTTGCTGCAGGCGTCACTTACTGGCGGGTTAAGTGTGTGCTAACACTTGACAGTGAAGCAGCACACTAGTCCCTGAAAAAATTTGAAAGTGCGCACAGCCACCGAGATGGAGTTTGGTGTTGCTGCAGGCGTCACTTACTGGTGGGTTAAGTGTGTGCTAACACTTTACAGTGAAGCAGCACACTAGTCCCTGAAAAAATTAGAAAGTGCGCACAGCCACCGAGATGGAGTTTGGTGTTGCTGCAGGCGTCACTTACTGGCGGGTTAAGTGTGTGCTAACACTTGACAGTGAAGCAGCACACTAGTCCCTGAAAAAATTAGAAAGTGCGCACAGCCACCAAGATGGAGTTTGGTGTTGCTGCAGGCGTCACTTACTGGCGGGTTAAGTGTGTGCTAACACTTGACAGTGAAGCAGCACACTAGTCCCTGAAAAAATTAGAAAGTGCGCACAGCCACTGAGATGGAGTTTGGTGTTGCTGCAGGCGTCACTTACTGGCGGGTTAAGTGTGTGCTAACACTTGACAGTGAAGCAGCACACTAGTCCCTGAAAAAATTAGAAAGTGCGCACAGCCACCGAGATGGAGTTTGGTGTTGCTGCAGGCGTCACTTACTGGCGGGTTAAGTGTGTGCTAATACTTGACAGTGAAGCAGCACACTAGTCCCTGAAAAAATTAGAAAGTGCGCACAGCCACCGAGATGGAGTTTGGTGTTGCTGCAGGCGTCACTTACTGGCGGGTTAAGTGTGTGCTAACACTTGACAGTGAAGCAGCACACTAGTCCCTGAAAAAATTAGAAAGTGCGCACAGCCACCGAGATGGAGTTTGGTGTTGCTGCAGGCGTCACTTACTGGCGGGTTAAGTGTGTGCTAACACTTGACAGTGAAGCAGCACACTAGTCCCTGAAAAAATTAGAAAGTGCGCACAGCCACCGAGATGGAGTTTGGTGTTGCTGTAGGTGTCACTTACTGGCGGGTTAAGTGTGTGCTAACACTTGGCAGTGAAGCAGCACATGGTCCCTGAAAAAATTATTAAGTGCGCACAAGTGGTCGCACAAGTAGGTGGCGTACGTGCTATTTGCAGCTAGGAGAGCAGCAACGCACTGTTCTGCCACAGACAAAATAACACTGAAGGGGTTTTTAGGACCCAAAATCTATCAGCTGCCAAAAAATTGTTAATACTACCTCAGCTAAGCCTCCGACTTCAGCTATTAGAACAGCTGAGTGAGTAAGCGAAGCTATGAGGTCGCTCCTGTGAAGACACTGTAGGACTGCAGCTCCCTGCTTCCCTGCCTGCCTACAGTCTCACACTACACTGTACTCCTCTGTCCTCCTGCTAGCTCTCACAAGAGCTGTTTGGGGTTAATATAAGGAATCTTGAAGTTCCCTACACTCACTGACAATCCCTATGATCTGCTCCAGAATCTACCTCACCCTGCTCTAGCTCAGATCTTCAGAGAAATGTGCTCAAAATGGCGGTGGCAAGGCTTATATACAGCCTTGCCTGTCATCCATGACATAGCCATCACGATGGACAGCAGCCAATCATAGTAATGCCACAACCAACATGGCTGTGGCATTACTGAATATGATTGGCTAACATGCTTGTCCATCTTCACAAGTTTGTCTGACCTATCACGCTAGGCTGTCTCGGAAGCTTTGTCGGAACATAACAGATTCTGTATTCGCGAGTCCCGAATACAGAATACAGGACTCGGATTCGTAGACTCGCTCGGAATCGCTAAGACTCGCTCAGACTCGCTCGGAATCGCTGCTTACAGCGGGTATCCGTGAAGCGGTGCGATTCTGTAAACGATTTTGGGGACATAGCGATGTGATATAGCGAGTCTCGCTAGTAAAACTAGGATTGCCATTTACTTTCATTGGACTCGCTACTTTGCGAGTCCTCGCTGGAAAACTCGCCGAGTAGCGAGTCCCTTACTACTCGCCGAGTAACGAGTCCTAGCGAGTAGATTCGCCCATCACTAGTGCTTACGTATCCAAAGCACTTCAGCGAGCATTACTGTGGTCATGCACACTTGGTGATTGACCCATTGCGAGCCCCTTGCAGCATTTGATCTGCTTGCACTGGGGTTAATAGCAGAGTTATCGGTCGTAGTGTGGTTTGTGTACGGCTGGCTGTATGTGGGTGGAGTTCTGCACTGTCCAATCAGTGTTTTCAAATAAGGTTCAGGTCAGGTTTTTTATCTGAACATACCTTTGAAAAAAGTACGGCTGTACCACCCAAACCCGAACTTCCATGGGTCCGCCCATTTGTAGATACCATTCTTCATTCATGACAGTGTTATTATCGTTCGCATGACACAGACTCATCCCCATCACCTTTTCATCTCTCAACAATCATTCTTCCATATGTCCCAAACAGTCTGAAGGGGATTTATTTAAAAAAAAAAATTACCTTTGCCCCAGTTAACTGCAGTCCAACTCCTGTACTTTCTGCACAATGGTAGTCTATCCTTGATGTGTTTTTTTTTTTTTATAGAGAAGTAGCATCTTTTCTACCCTTTTTGACACATTAGCCAGCCATAAAAACCTTTAAACTGACTATGCATGCAGTGCACTTGCCTGCTGACATTCCTTAGTAAGCTCTGCACTGGTGTTGAAATGATCCCATAGCTAAACCCTCTTTAGGAAATGGTCTTGGCACTTGCTGAATTTTCTTGGGCACCCTGAAGACTTCTTCAAAGAAATTATACCTCACTATTTGGAGTTCTTGATAATCCTATAAATCGTTGATTTACGGGTAACTAGTGATGAGTGAGTGTACTCGTTGCAATTCGCTATTCGCACGAATAGTACGGTATTTACGATACTCGTTACTTGACGAGTATCACTGGTGCTCATGAGTGATGTGTCCATCATAATCGATCTGACCCATATTGCTGCCTCCCTCTAGTACACAGTGAGCTGGCACCTGTGAGAGCAGATTGATTGTTAGGGTCTCTCTGGGGGGCACAACAAGGTGTTTTATGCAGTAGAAATGTAAAAAAAAACCACCCTCCCTTCTTGTCCCGGAAAGACTTGTTTTATGGCTGGATGTGTGTGGGTGGAGCCTATCACTAATTGACTAATATTAGACTCACTATTCGAACGAATATGCGAGTATTAAAAAGAACTCGTTACGAGTATAGTGAGAGAATATTATGCCACTCGCTCATCACTACAGGTAACCTTACAATCAGCAAAGTCCTCGCATGTAATGGCCTTCTGATACACAGCAATTACATATCTTTCCTTGAAAGTAACCATGATTAACAGAAGAAAAAAATCATTTCATGCAGCGGCTCCCTTTTAAAGCCACTAGTCTGCTTTCAATCAGCATGACAGAGATATTTTAACTGCCTTTTCCTTGTTAAAATGTTCTCCTGAGCAAATTAAAAAAATCACTAAAATAAAAATATTTATTCATTTATATAGCACTATTATTTCCATAGTGCTTTAAATACATTTGCAACACACTATCCCCATTGGGGCTCACAATCTAAACATCCAATCAGTATGTCTTTAAAGAGTGGGAAGAAACCGGAGTGCCCGGAGGAAACCCACACAACCACAGGGAGTATATACAAACTCCTTGTAGATATTGTCCTCGGTGGCAGTTGAACCCAGGACCCCAGTGCTGCAAGGCTGCAGTGCTAACCACTGAGCCACCGTGCTGCATGTTATATTATATTATTACCGTATATATTCGTGTATAAGCCGAGTTTTTCAGCACAAAAAATGTGCTGAAAAGTCCCCCCTCGGCTTATACACGAGTCATATACGTGGTATATGTGGTATACAGCCCCCCCCTGTGGTATACAGGGTCCCCCCTTGCTTGTGGCAGACCTGTAAAAGAAGATATCATTATACTTATCGTGTCGCCGCCGCCGCTCTGTCACCGTCACCGCACTCCTCCGGGTCTTCATGCTTCCTTCTCAGGCGCACAGGAAATGACGTCATTGTCTGTGCGCCGGAGAAGGAAGTTTGAAGACCCGGAGGAGTGCGGTGACGGTGACAGAGCGGCGGCGGCGACACGATAAGTATAATGATATCTTCTTTTACAGGTCTGCCACAAGCAAGGGGGGCCCTGTATACCACGGGGGGGTGGGGGGGCTGTATATCACTGAGTACCGCTGTATACATCTGGGGCTGCTGTATACACAGCTGGGGCCCTATATACCACTGGGGCTGCTGTATACTACCACTGGGGCTGCTGTATATACCTCTGGGGCTGCTGTATACTACCACTGGGGCTGCTGGGGCTGCTGTATACTACCACTGGGGCTGCTGTATATACCTCTGGGGCTGCTGGGGCTGCTGTATACTACCACTGGGGCTGCTGGGGCTGCTGTATACTACCACTGGGGCTGCTGTATATACCTCTTTGGCTGCTGGGGCTGCTGTATACTACCACTGGGGCTGCTGCCTACTACCACTGGGGCTGCTGTATATACCTCTGGGGCTGCTGGGGCTGCTGTATACTACCACTGGGGCTGCTGGGACTGCTGTATACTACCACTGGGGCTGTTGTATATACCTCTGGGGCTGCTGTATACTACCACTGGGGCTGCTGTATACTACCACTGGGGCTGCTGTATACTACCACTGGGGCTGCTGTATACTACTGCTGGGACTGCTGTATATTACCACTGGGGCTGCTGTATATACCTCTGGGGCTGCTGTATACTACCACTGGGGCTGCTGTATACTACCACTGGGGCTGCTGTATACTACCACTGGGGCTGCTGTATATACCTGTATACTACCACTGGGGCTGCTGCTGTATATACCACTGTATACACCACTGGGGAGGCTGCTGTATACCACACTGCTGGGGCCTGTATACCTGTGCTGGGGTCAACCCTCGGCTTATACACGAGTCAATAGGTTTTCCCAGATTTTGGGGGCAAAAGTAGGGGGGTCGGCTTATACACGGGTCGGCTTATACACGAGTATATACGGTAACTATATTACTAATTAATTATAGTCTAAACAGATTATTTAGTGAAAAGCTGAAATTCAGTGGAAATGTCTTTTTTGTGATTAATTTAATTTTCATAATACAACAAATGGGTGCACAGCTCAAGATAAAGTCACAATCTAACAAGGATAGGGGCCGCTTCTCAAATAAAGGCCAGGGTTACACGCTGCGATGTCCCAGCGATCTAACTAACGATCAGGATCGCTGGGACATCACTATCTAATCGCTGGTGAGCTGTCACACAGGCAGACTCACCAACGATCAGCCAGTCTGCGCCCAACACCCGACGGTCGTTATGATCGTTCAGGATGCCAGGTGCAGACTGGGGATCGCTGGTTGTTGCCCCTGTCACACATGCCGATGCATGCATGACAGCGGCAGACCACTGACCGAAAAACTACCCTGGGCATTCCGCAATGGTCAGCGATCAGCGAGCTGGGATGTCACAAGCAGCAACGTCACTACGAGGTCGCTGCAACGTCACAAGTTAGCGATGTCGACACGTGTAAACCGGTCTTAAGAGTATTGAACAAGGAAGATAGAGAACTGACAATAACCATAGCACATCACAGAATCAGAGTCAATTTATTAAGGTACACGAACACACAGGTTAAAAACTATTAAAAAACATAATATAACCACAAGTTGTCCAAATTAGGAGGTGCCCCTGCTTGTACAGGATGAACAATGACCTATTCACACACACAATCCTAGAAAGTCAATTGGCAGAGAAAGTGTGATTACTGAGGCAAGTATATAGACAGTCAGTACAATATTAAGCCAATCTGGGTATAAACCAATTCAGGAGCTGGTGTGGCTCCAATAAGAAGAGAGGCTGTGCCCATCAAAGTTATCTCTCAACCAGATTGTCATAATGACCACCGCATGTGTGGGAGCAGAAGGCTTCCGCCTATGGCAAATACATAAGACCAAACTGCAATATAGAGAAAATAGATTGAATCCCACCCAAACACCATCATTTGTCCTATTAGAGGGTTGCCCAGAGAATCAAAAGGACCTATAGCTGGAGGGGAGATAGGGAATCATGAAGCAGTCAGCCCATGCCAGGCAGGTAGCCGGATGCAAGCAGGCACAATCTGGGCCTATGGTCCCACACGTATCGCCGCTATGTAGCGGCTTCGTCAGGGAGGCGTCCGGCTACCTGCCTTCCATGGGCTGACTGCTTCATGATCAGATCAAGAGGGGATCTGTGATCAGCTAAACATTGTAACCTTCTGATCCAAGATTTCCCCGAGGTCATATCAGGCCATTACACACGTATAACATTATTGTATATACATGTTATACATGTATATAACAGTATATACATTATTATACCTTTCTTTTAGATGTAATAGAATGAATTGGCAACTATTCACATAGGATAGGGGCCATCTTGGGGCGACGCGCTGCAATAGGGCATATTTGGTGAAGAATTACAGTCATTGGCCCAGCAGAATAGTTGCTGGGTAGAATGACGTCAGAAATAAAAAGTGAGCGGGAAGAAGCCCGCCAAATTTGAATTATTTGATTGGCCAGCCACCCTCTGGCATGAGTATATAAAGGGGAATATTTGGCTGGACAATTCAGTGGCAACAACAGTTGCTGAAGTCCATGCTGCGAGCTGACCAAGCGGTATGGAGGACCTCATAGAGCGCCTGCTTAGGAGAGCAGAAGGACATGGAGGGGAAGATTGGCTTCGCAGATGCCTCAGCGAGGATGACAACTCGGCGCCTAGACCCGTTCCAGCAAGAGCGGGACGTACAGACCTGGACCCGGCGGTTCAACGTAGGAGCCAGCGCCAGAAGCGCCCCAGGAGAGAAACCTACTCACCTCCCTCCTCCGGAAGAAGTAAAGGGAAGCAAGCAAGAGGCAGCAGTGGCGGATCCGCCAGAGCCGCGCGGAGAGGATCCGGTCATCAGGAACGCAGGCGGCGAATGCCGGGATACTTCCGCGGGTCGCACAGGATGTGACGTTAGCGGGCGCGCAGGAAGTGACGTCCCGCAGCCCGGTAATAGACGCAGCCGGGGACACGGAGGGAACCCCAGCGCTTAGCGCTCCTACAAGGGGCTATGCAAGCAAAAGAGGGAGGGGCACACAGCCATCCAAGGCAATTGAGCAAAACCATAGAGCCAGATCTTGCGGTCTGACTATGGCCCCGAGCAGTACAGGGCAGGAGGGCGGGCAAAGCCCCCAATGGGAGGCCAACCCGATTTGGAGGCATAGAGCTATAGAACCAGGCTTGGAAGCTGCGACACCAGCGGTCTCGAGCCAAGGGGATACTCCCCCTCGAGCCCCCCGTCTCCCCTTTTTACGAATCAGTCCCCATGGGGACAGGGGAGCCGATATGCAAGGGCTGAACCTGTCTAGTGGCCCTGTATTCAGGGGCGTATCCGGAGCATCCAGCACTCCAAGCGCTGTCCGCAGGAGCGCGAGTCCGGCACTCCACGTCTGGGGTGTACACCATGGGACGGAGCGGATCCAGGACTGCACCAGACCGGCAGCCGTGACGACGGGGGTCAGCTTTCCGGGTCTTCCTATCACGGAGGTCATCTCAGAACAAGGAGCTGCAGCCACGTCAGGATACGGTGAGAACCATTCTATGTCTATGAATGATCCTATATGTCCCTCATTAGCTTCATCTATATCTGAGTTAGTTAAACAAGCAGTAGCAGCAGCTCTGTTAACTTCCTCTCCTCCCGGGGCACCCTCGCAAGCAAAAGCCAGTCCGGGTATCCCCGAGACACATTTGAAAGAGGCTCTCCCTTGCGAGGTATCCCCGTTGGGATTTCATTTAGCAACTAATGTGAAAGAAAAAATTTGGAATGGGGATTTTTTAGATGTATTTTCCTTCTTGCCGAACCGTGACTCGTTCAAGTACGAGGGGCGCGATGACAAAGAAGGAGATAATAAAAAACTAGCATACCGCTCATTTAATGCATGGCTACAGGCCTTCTTGATATATTCTGCTGTATTAGGTGAGAAATCCCCACAACTATGCTCAGGATTGTTCCAACACGTGGATATAATCCTTGAAGCTTATAGACATTTTGGTGGGACCAGATGGCTGAACTATGACGAAGCTTTTCGTCAGAAGTTGGCTGTTCATCCTTCACTGAAATGGGGGGCCAAGGATGTAGGCCTTTGGCTCCAAATGATGATCCCTCAACGTCAGCCCCCAGCGAAACAGACTACCTCTCCTACGGTTAGGAAGGGATTCTGTTTCGCATTTAATGAATCTTCTTGCCGGTGGTTACAAAATTGCCGTTACCAACATGAGTGTTCATCATGCGGGGGAGCGCATGCTGCAGTAAAATGTTTCAAGAAGTTGAACGCGACAGCGATTAAGGACCCCTTTCTTAAAGGCACCGAGCCCAGCGAGGCTCACAAATCTAATACCCTGGCTAAAGCGATACCCGGATCAGGCTAGCGCGGAATTGTTGCACTCCGGATTTAAGTCCGGATTTTTCGTTCCGCCCTTCCTTGGATCTGGTTGCATATCCCGTAGTAATCTGCCTTCAGCCAAAAAGTTCCCTCACATAATTCGGGAAAAAATTAATAAAGAAATAACGGCCGGTAGATGCCTCGGCCCCTTTCAGACCCCCCTTGTAAGGATTTTCGCATTTCCCCGCTTGGGATAGTTCCCAAAAAAGATAAAGGAGCGTTTAGAATGATACATCATTTGTCTTATCCCGAGGGTGCGTCACTAAATGATCAGGTAGACCCAAGGGTTGCATCTGTCTCGTATGCATCCTTTGATTCTGCAGTTGAATTATTACAGAAATTTGGTAAGGGAGCATTGCTAGCTAAATCAGATATTCAATCGGCATTTCGCCTGCTTCCTGTCCACCCTTCTGGGTTTAGCTCTCTGGGTTTTACTTTTGAAGGAAAATACTATTTTGACAGATGCCTCCCAATGGGATTTGCCATGTCATGCAATTATTTCGAAACATTTTCATCTTTCCTTCAATGGTGTACCCAGAGGAATTTCCCAGACGGAGGGATATCTCATTATCTGGACGATTTTTTATTTGTCGGACCCCCCGGATCTAAATGTTGTGACTCATTGTTAAATTCATTTTTATCTCTCATGGCCCATTTTGGCGTCCCGGTAGCATTTGATAAGACCACACTACCACATACGTCCATAGAGTTCCTGGGGATTCTAATCGACTCAGACAAAATGGAATTTAGACTACCAGATGATAAGCTTACTAAATTACGCGGAATAATTAATTCTTTTAAAGAAAAAGAAGCAGCCACGCTGAAAGAATTTCAGGTCCTGGCAGGGTCCCTTAACTTTGCATTACGTGTCATCCCATCTGGTTGGCCGTTTCTACGGCGACTATACGAGAGCATGACTGCTGCTAATTCTGCTTCACGCATATTAATTTCACAATCCCTAAAGTTAGATTTAAATATATGGTCAGAATTTGTATCCCTTTTCAATGGAATTACTTGTTGTCTGACACCTTTCGTCACTGCTTCAGAGCTGCAATTATATGTTGCTACACCTTGCACCGGTTTAGGCATTCTTTTTAAAGCAGAATGGGTATCTACGGCATGGCCAGAAGACCTGGCAGAATATTTTAATAACTCCCCCCCACTCCGCGATACATTTGCTTTAACGGCCATACTTACGCTATGGGGTAGCACTCTAGCAAATAGACGGTTAATTTTTTTATACGAACGACAAGATTTCAGCATTTACAGTTAATTCATTATCTTCCAAATCATATCTAATCACTAGACTTTTGAAAAGATTATCAATTATGTTACTAGAATATAATATATGGATAAGGCTTCAAGTATCTACACATGAGACTCATTCAGTGTGTGCTCTTCTTTCCCGCAATGACACGGCACAGTTCCAAGCCAAATGTCCTTGGGCGGAACCGAACGGCATACCAGTCCCAACAGACTTATGGAATCTCCTATTGGGTTGATACCACAATTTGTACAGCAATCACTCGCACCACGGACCTGGGCGTCCTATTATACATCCTGGTACTCGTGGGTGCAATTTTGCTTCCAATACGGAGTTTGCCCGAAGTCAGCAGCAAGTCAGGCGTCCCTACCGTTCATTCAATCCCTGGCATCTAGGCATTTAGCATATTCATCCATAACAAAAACAATCGCTGGAATTTCATTTTTTCTTAAATTAGCTGGTTTCCCACCACTGAACGACTCCTTTTTAGTTAAACAATTTCTAAAGGGCTACAGAAAATCTTTCTGTGCGCCAGATGATCGATCCCCTATGCCTCTGTCAACCCTTTCAAGTATATGTGACGTTTTAGGTGAGGTCTGCTTCAGCAGCTATGAAGCGATGATGTTTAGGGCCGCGTTCCTCACATTATTTTTTACAGCAATGAGGATTGGCAAATTAATTCCAGTAAGTAAAACTCATACGGCTGGTCTTCGGTTAGAAGACATCTCATGGGCAAAAACATCCTTATGTATTTACTTGCGCAGATCGAAGACTGATCAGCTGGGCAAAGGCCAGGTGATCATCCTTCATCCCTCCTTGCATGATGACCTTTGTCCTATTGCAGCAATGAAAACATGGCTAAACACTCACATCCTCTCTACAGGTAACTTATTTGTACATGTTGACGGTACTCCGTTGACAGTGTTCCAATTTAGATCAGTTTTACGCAAATGCTTGGAGCACCTTGAATTAAAGACTCTCAAATTAACATCACATTCTTTTCGCATTGGAGCTGCTACTCTGGCGGCTCAACAAGGTTTGAATGAAACATGCATTAAGAAATTGGGTAGATGGACATCAAACTCATTCAAAAGGTACATACGCCCTATTGATCAGAATGTTTGCTTTATCCCCTAGGCCCTAAGATAGTGTGGATCGTCGGCAACTCATTCATTTATTGGGCCCACAAGAGAGCCAAGAACAGAGGCTTTTCTGAAAATCTCTCGTTCGACGAATCTAAAGTCATCATTCACTGGTACGGGGTAAGGGGTTTGAGGTGGCATAGTTTTAACGATCTAATGCTACATTTGCTTGGTCTCTTCCCCCGGCCTGACCTGTTGATCTGTCACGCCGGAGGAAATGATCTAGGTAAAGGTCGTTCCTTGGACCTTTTGTGGCGTGTAAAATCAGATTTTTGTTGGCTCGCCCAGAGGTTCCCAGGCTCGACATTTGTATTTTCTGAAGTAATCCCACGATTATCGTGGAAAGTGAAAAACACCATGTTTTTGAAAAAAATGCGGAAAAGATTGAATAGAGAAATAGAAAAGTTTTTACCCTCAATAGGCATGTTCTCCTACAACATAGGGAATTAGAAGGTTTTGTCAGCGGTTTATACCGCCAGGACATGGTTCACTTGTCCGATGTTGGCCTCGACATTTTTAATGTCGGGGCACAGAGCATTGTGGAGGCTTGGTTGGAGGGGGGCCGGCGCCTTTGAGGCACCGTCCTGATGGGTCACCCAGCTTTGCTGGGGGGATCAGTGCATTAAATAAAGTTACAGTTCAATATTTATAAATAAAGGAGTCATTTGTTTACATGACTATGGATGGAACGTGTTTTAAAAAATTGTTGTTGAATAAACAAACTCAAATGGATACATTATTAAATCTTAATAAAGTACCAGCCTGTTACAACCACAATGCTCTGTTCTCTCTTTTTCATTTATGGTAAAAAAGGTCATTATAATTATAAGGAAAAATGTAAGCGCTGTCGCCCCAATGTATCTGTATAGGCATATAGATCTATAGAAGTATGCTGCTGCGTAAAACACTTTTCAATCAGCAGCATAAATATTAAAGAGCTAAAAGTACTGTACAGTCTCCTCACTCTGCTCTGTTGTGCACACTTGGCCATGACTTAGGTAAGAAGTATTTAGCAACAGTTGGAGGTTATTCTGTCATTATACCATACACAAAAGAAACTCAGGCTGTAGGCATCTTCATCAAAACTAAAATAATCCTCCCTTGTTACCAATAGGAACCAGAGCTCAAGTTTCATTTCTTAAAAACTGCTCCGAAAAAAATAAAAGCCTTTGAGAAAGGTGAAATATGATACCTCCATTTCTTGTAGGATAAACTGCTTGTATATCTTTCTTTCTTGTTCTAGGATCCTTTGTTGAGATCTAGTTTACTAAAGAAGACTGCTCAGATTTTTATTCATTTGCACTTTATGCATCCAAGTATATCCAGTGTCTTACATTACTTTTTACATATGATTTTTTTTCTAGACCCATTGGAGGACAGACTGCAGTCCTCTCATTACGTGAGTGGGAGTGATGTTGTATTTGGATGATGTCACGATGACTTAGTCAGGACCTGCAGCTCTTTGGCGCCCCTTTATCCTGCTGGTCAATTCCGGTATTGCCAGAGGATAAGAAAGGAGCCCAGCTGTCCTAATTCATGTTAGATACTGTGACACATGATGTGACAGGATGTATATATACCACCAGTTCCTGCTAGGAACATATATATACCTCAATCCAGTCACCCTCAGGCACATAATATCACATAAATACAAAACGTTATGCTGCCACCACCGATCTCTTACAGGTGGATCGGTAACCCATATGATAGCGTAAAACGAACAGTACGTGGTGAGCTCGCTCATAGAACATGAAGAGCGAAACTAGTAATATTCATAATATTTTACTCCCAAAAGTTGGCAGTGTTTACAAAAGATATACAGGATATTACAAAAGAGACAAGGTACAGATATGCATAAACAGTTATTAAAATAAAAGGAATAACGTAAGAAATTGCCAGACCTAGCCACACGGTGACAAACTTAGATCCATTGGGGGGGGGGGCTCCCCAGAAATGTATGATTCCTCCACACAGCGTAGGGTCCTGCTGTGTCCATGCCCGGGGTGAAATCAGCCCAAAATGTATGCTTTAGTTTTAATAAAGGCAGTGAACTGCAGCTCCCCCTCGTAGTTTTCCTCTCCCTGGTGGGATGCTCCTCTGAGACCCTCCTCTTTCACCATGATTAATAAACCTTAATTTTTAATATCTGGGTATGGGGTGGGCCCACATCCATGATACACACCTCATGTTTATGTTCATTTAATTCAGAGGATATTGATACCAAATATGATATATTTATGATGTTCAGAAAGCCAGAACTCATTTCCTGGGTTCCTGAGTGTTACATAGATATACAAGACATATCATTAAATGCGCAAAATTGTGAATAATTTAAAAATATGAATTATGTGTTTGTGGCATAAACGGGTCTTATGAAATTCGACATTAACAAAAAGAATTTGAGGGACAGATAGAAGCTCTAGCTCTGCTTCAGTAATTTATGGAGGGTCGTAAAGGTTCCTACTGGGGTTCGCTGGGGAAAGCAAGCGAAGATCTATGTAACTCTTGTACAAACAAACACGGGTGGAGACTAAGCTCGCTCTGAGTGAGTGTTCAAACATCTTAGAATGATGAGCAATATTCATACATTCCTGACAGATTTAGACATAAAACTTCTGGGGGACAATCCCAGGGGAGCTATACAGTGCTGGGTACGCCCACAAGGAGCAGTGTGGTAGCTACTTTACCACATTGTGTGATTTACCATGTGCAGCGCTAAATAAGGCTGAAGTTGGTCTCAGCAAACGATAGGCATATGGTTTCTGAGTGGATTCATGTGGTACAACTATGCATATGCTCTATTTCTGCATTTTTCAGAACAGGATGACTACATTGAATTTACAGTTGTGCTCAAAAGCTTATGTACCCCGGCAGATTTATTTGCTTTCTTGGCCTTTTTTCAGGGAATATGAATGATAACACAAAAACATTTTTTCCACTCATGGTTAATGTTTGAAGCAATTTATTGTCAACAAACTGTGTTTTCTCTTTTTAAAGAGAATCTGTCACCCCCTGATGCTTTCCAAAGTGAAAACTGAAGTGAATGCTGTGTGTATGCTGCATTCAGGGAAGGTGTGTACCAGGTCTCTATTTCCCCTGTAACCCGAAAAAAACACTTTGGAAAGTTAAGAGTTAAGAGGTCCGAAGGGTTTATCTGATTATGCTGTGCCTGCTGCTAGCAGGTTCTCCCCGCCTCCTGCCTGAGTGTATGTCTGTGTGTGGAGCCGAAGAGGAGGACAGACCTACACAAGAGGAGACAGAACACACAGGCAGGAGGGGGGAGGACTGTGAGAGCAGTGAGCACAGCTTAATCAGATAAGCTCTTTGGACCTCTTAACTCTAAACTTTCCAAAGTGTTTTTTCCGGGTCACAGGGGGGTAGAGACATGGTACTGGTACACGCCTTCCCTGAATGCAGCATTCATTTTGGAAAGCACCAGGGGGTGATAGGTTCTCTTTAAATCATAATGACAACAAAAAACATCCAAATGACCAAGATCAAAAGTTCACATACACCAGTTCTTAATATGGTATATTGTCCCCTCTAACATCAATGAGGGCTTGAAGTCTTTTGTCATAGTTGTGGATGAGGTTCTTTATTTTCTCAGATGGTAAAGTTGCCTAAACTTCTTGGCAAAAAGCCTCCAGTTCCTGTAAATTCCTGGGCTTTATTGAGGTCAGGAGACTGAGATGGTCAATCCAGAACCTTCCCTTTGTTCTGGTGTAGCCAATGACTGGTCGACTTGGCCTTGTGTTTTGGATTATTGTCACGTTGGAATGTCCAAGTATGTCCTATGTGCAGCTTCCGGGCTGATGAGTGCACATTTGCCTCCAGTATTTGCTGATAACGTGCTGCATCATCATCAACACAAAGTATCTCCTTAAACTCTCTACTCCTTCCATCTCATTTCCTCCAGTCCTCCCTAGTCCTGTTTGTTTTGCTACCACCCAGTTCAACATTACAATGCAGTCTGGAAGAGTCGTTCTTTCCCTCCTGTGACTCCACATCTTGTTCTCCTTGTAAAGGAGCTATATTGGCAATATGGTTGGGATTTAGCTTCAAGCTTTCAGATGCTTAAGGGACTTCTGATCGGGGCACTCACGTTGTATCACATATAGTTCCATCCTGGACTGTTGCCTTTAAAGGTACCTTTACACGCCACAACTATCACTGGCGATCGGTAGCAAACGAACGTGCGCGTGCACGTTTTTAACGGTTGCTAATGATCGCCGATGCCGCATGTACACGCCGCAATTGCGCCCTCAACCTAAGGGAAGTTGAAACAGATCCTGCAGGAAACATCCGGTTGGATCCCGTCGCCGCTTCACACGCTGCAACCACTAAAAGAATGTGGGCGTACATCTTCAGCGCCGCAAGAACATAGGCGTGACAGAGTTGTGTATTCCGCGACCCAAACATGCTGATTAGACAACGCATTAGCGTCATGATTGGCCAGCCTGCGCAGGAAGGCTGGCTAATACATGACGCCATTGCAATTGTGTAATGTGAATGGACAGCTCTTCAAATATTGCGCCATGTGCAGGGGCAGCCAATGCTAAAACAGTAGCCCCCACCAATCATCGCTGATGGGGCGCGGTATCCAGCACACTCTGGCACGCCTCTGGGAAATCACTAGGTGACGCAGATTCCATCCCTATCGCCCGTTTACACGCCAATACCAGGGCAATTCACCATCTGGGTTGCCTCTGATTTTAGAACAATGCTCTGAAACCGCAACCCAGAGCAACTGCGAAAATCACGATCACTTTCCCAAATTAGACGCCGCAACTTAGTAGCAATTTCAAGGCAACCGTGACAAAAATCCAGATTGCCTGGCAGTTGCTACACCGCAGTGGCGGCGTGTAAAGGTACCTTAAGAGCTGTGAAATGCTTATGGCCTTGCTGCTGAAAATCATACTTAAAGGGGTTTTAATCATCAGATCTTGGAATAATAATAATACGTTCCACAATCTGATGTGTTAAAAAAAAGTTAATGTGCTGAGAAAATCTTAAATATGTGTCTCTGCTATGTTCTGTGTAATGTGAAACGCAGGAAACAGTGGAATGGGGTATCTGAACTACGCTACTGCCTGTAGAAAATATTCACTTCCAAAACTCAGAAAATTTGATGGTGATGAAAAATCTATCTATTCTATCTGAAATTACAATCTGACCTTGTGTTGGCTAAAGGTTGTTTCTGGTGAGTTTATTTTATTATTTAATTAATTTCCTTTTCTGTAAACCATTTTTGAATGTAGTGTAGAGACGCCTAGGGATCCTTGATGTTGGGTTACAAGCTTGTGTATTTTGGCCAAAATATTGACTGATATTTCACATTATTATAATTTCATATCATATTTTTTATTGCGCATTTTTATGAAGGATGCAGTCAGGCCCTTTGGGGTGTCTGTCCCGTGGGGTGCACTTATAGTGCTGGGCAGCCCGCCTGATCTAATAATGTGGGAATGATCATTAGGCTGAGAGCCAGACACTGTATGGCTGGCGCCCTATGCAAACCTCATCTGTGTGCATGTCTAATACCAGCAACCACCCCCTCCGTGATAAGGTAGGCTGCAAGTGGTTGTCTCATCGGTATTTTGCACCTTTGTTGCCTCCCCTTTTATTATGGGGGTTCTGCTGCAACCTTCTAGCGCATTTGCAATCTGACCGTGTGTCAGCTAATGGCTGTTTCTAGTTACTTTTTTTGAAGTTTTTTGAATTCATGTCATTTTCTGTGAACAGTTTTTGAATGTAGTGTAGGGACTCATAAGCATGGGGTCCCTTGATATTGGGTTACAAACTTGCGTGTTATGACCAAAATATCGATCAATACCTCACATTAATAATTATGGTTTTATATAATTTTTTTATAGCATATTTTTCCATTTCTATGCAGGATGCAACCAGGCCCATTGAAGTGTCTGTCCTATGGGGTGTACTCATACAGTGCCTGACAGCCTGTCTAATTTAATAGTATGGGCTTGATCAATAGGCTAAGAGCTAGACACTATGCATGACACATAAATGTGCGACTGGCACTCTATGCAAACCTTATCTGTGTGCATTTCTAACACCAGCAACCACCCCTTTTGTGATATGATAGGCTGCAAGTGGTTGTCTCTGATATTTTGTACGAGTATTGCCGCTGTCTTTATCATGGGGGGCCTGCTACATCCTGCAAGTGAATTTGCAATCTGACCTTTTGTTGGCTAATGGCTCGGACACACTCATCCGAGTTTGACGAGACTCGTAAAAGGGCTGAAGCAGTGACCCTGAACAGCTTCTCCCTGTCTGGACGGGACTGTCAGCTGATTGTGTTTTTGTGCAGTTCCAGACTCCCCGTCCAAAGAGGGAGAGGCTGTTCAGGGTCACTGCTCCAGCCTGTTCCAAGTGCCGTCCGTCAAGCTCGGATGTAACTAGGAGAGTGTGTCCGAGCCCTAATGTCTGTTTCTGGTGAGTTTTTGTGAATTTTTTTCTTTTTCTGTGAACCGGCCTATCTGAACTCCTTACAGAAAACTCTACAGTATCCCTGCACTAGTCCCCCCCACAGGGGGACAGTCCAAAACATTAAATCTACCCTACCCTGGGTAGACCATAGCTTCATCACAGTACAGCGTAAAACATTATACATGTAGATATTACAATGCATCAAATCATGAATCACGTTACCCAATAACGCATGACACAATACACATAACAATTTACATCTTAACAATAACATTGGTGTCTTCAAAGTGAGGACAAGGCAGTATGTCCATCTCCTTACAGCACCATAGTGGGAATTGCCATTCTGTACTGGGTACCTTGCCAATGAGCAATATACAGAGATTTAATTTTTCAGGCCTCTATTCAAATAAGAAAATTAATTGAAGAAATTGTTTATATAATTAAAGAAAGATAATATATTTTTATATTTAAATATATGTTGAATTGCATTTTTGTCTGCCTGTCTGGATATGGTGAAATAATCTTGTTATCTAATATATAAAACCACAAAAGATTTGTGACGTCACTTCCGTCACTTTGCACACACTTCCGTAACTTTGTCTCCAAGGTACACCTGCTCAGGGTGGACCAAGATGGCCGCCCTAAGCGGGAGTACCCTGGCGACCCACACTACTCCACTCACCCCCCCCAACCCACGCCACGTCCACACACACGTACACCCCTGACACAACACTATCGTACCCCTCCCCCCCACACACACTCACACAC
Source organism: Allobates femoralis (assembly GCA_033576535.1). Lineage (NCBI taxonomy): Eukaryota > Metazoa > Chordata > Amphibia > Anura > Aromobatidae > Allobates > Allobates femoralis. The sequence goes on from JARQOC010000003.1 coordinate 337,981,837, forward strand.
ACACTCATACCCACACACACTACCAACCACATCATACCCACACACACGTACACCCCTGGCGCTACACTATTGTACCATTCCCCCCCACACACACACACACTCATACTCTCATGCAGACTACCAGTCTCCGGTATACTTAGGCTGCTTTCACACTGCAGTTTTTTCACTGATCAGTGTCCATCAGATTTGTGTGCCAAAACCCGGAGAGGAACCAGGAGAGGAACTTGCAGAGAAAAACTATAATTGAAAGATTGACACCTGTTCTGAGTTTTGGAAACACTCCTGGTTTTGGCACACAAATCTGATGGACACTGATCAGTGAAAAAACTGCAGTGTGAAAGCAGCCTTACCCGACCGCCATCCCGCTGCGCCGATCCCGCTTGGCTCCGCCCACCTCGCGGGGATCCCGCTTGGCTCCGCCCACCTCGTGGGGATCCCGCCTGGCTCCTCCCACCTCGCGGGGATCCCGCCTGGCTCCTCCCACCTTTCCCCGCACCCGCCTGGCTCCGCCCACCTGTCCTGCGCTGACCACCCAGCCTCCGTCTTGCGCTGACCACACAGCCTCCGTCCTGCGCTGACCACCCAGCCTCCGTCCTGCGCTGACCACCCAGCCTCCGTCCTGCTCTGACCACCCAGCCTCCGTCCTGCACTGACCACTCCATCCTGCGCTGACCACCCAGCCTCCGTCCTGTGCTGACCACCACCCCGCCCTGCACCGTCCTCCTGCGCTGACCACCCAGCCTCCGTCCTGCGCTGACCACCCAGCCTCCGTCCTGCGCTGACCACACCAGCCTCCGTCCTGCGCTGAACCACTCCCCACGCCTCCGTCCTGCGCTGACCACCCAGCCTCCGTCCTGCGCTGACCACCCAGCCTCCGTCCTGCCTGACCACCCAGCCTCCGTCCTGCGCTGACCACCCAGCCTCCGTCCTGCGCTGACCATCGCGCACACCCAGCCTCCGTCCTGCACTGACCACTCCCCCTCCGTCCTGCCTGAACCCACCTCCATCCTGCGCTGACCACCCAGCCTCCGTCCTGCGCTGACCACCCAGCCTCCGTCCTGCGCTGACCACCCAGCCTCCGTCCTGCGCTGACCACCCAGCCTCCGTCCTGCGCTGACCACCCAGCCTCCGTCCTGCGCTGACCACCCAGCCTCCGTCCTGCGCTGACCACCCAGCCTCCGTCCTGCGCTGACCACTCCAGCCTCCTCCTGTGCTGACCACTCCAGCCTCCGTCCTGCGCTGACCACCAGCCTCCGTCCTGCGCTGACCACCCAGCCTCCGTCCTGCGCTGACCACACCAGCCTCCGTCCTGCGCTGACCCTGCGCTGACCCCAGTGTCCTGCCTGACACCAGCTCCGTCCTGCCTGACCACCAGCTTGTCCTGCGCTGACATCAGCCTCGTCGCGTACCCTCCTCCTGGCTGACCACTAGCCTCCGTCCTGCTGACACCAGCCTCCGTCCTGCGCTGACCACCAGCCTCCTCCTGCGCTGACCACTCCAGCCTCCGTCCTGCGCTGACCACCAGCCTCCGTCCTGCGCTGACCACCCAGCCTCCGTCCTGCGCTGACCACCCAGCCACCGTCCTGCGCTGACCACCCAGCCTCCGTCCTGCGCTGACCACTCCAGCCTCCGTCCTGCGCTGACCACCAGCCTCCGTCCTGCGCTGACCACCCAGCCTCCGTCCTGCGCTGACCACCCAGCCTCCGTCCTGCGCTGACCACCAGCCTCCGTCCTGCGCTGACCACCCACCGTCCTGCGCTGACCACCCAGCCTCCGTCCTGCGCTGACCACCCAGCCTCCGTCCTGCGCTGACCACTCCAGCCTCCGTCCTGCGCTGACCACTCCCTGTGCGACCGTCCTGGCTGACCACTCCTCCTGGCTGACCACTCCCTCCTGGCTGACCACTCAGCCTCCGTCCTGCGCTGACCACCCAGCCTCCGTCCTGCGCTGACCACCCAGCCTCCGTCCTGCGCTGACCACTCCGCCTCCGTCCTGCGCTGACCACCCTCCTGCGCTGACCACTCCAGCCTCGTCCTGCGCTGACCACTCAGCCTCCGTCCTGCGCTGACCACTCCACCTCCTGTCCTGCGCTGACCCTCCTCGACCACCGTCCTGCGCTGACCACACCACCGTTGCCACCCAGCCATCCGTCTGGCTGACCACTCCGCCTCCGTCCTGTGCTGACACCCTACCGTCTGGCGACACCCAGCCTCTCCTGCGCTGACCACCAGCCTCCGTCCTGCGCTGACCACCCAGCCACCGTCCTGCGCTGACCACCCAGCCTCCTGCCTGACCACTCCCTCGCTGGCTGACACTCACTCCGTCTGCTACCACTACCTCCTTGCTGACCACTGAGCCCGTCCTGGCTGACCACTACCTCCTACAGTGCTAACCACTGAGCCACCGTATACGTGCTAACCACTGAGCCACCGTATACAGTGCCTGAACCACCATCGTGCTACCACTAGCCACCTATACAGTGAACCACTCCTATACGTGCTACCACTGAGCCACCATATACAGTGCTAACCACTGAGCCACCATACAGTGCTACCACTGACCCATCGTGCTACCACTGAGCCACCTATACATGCTAACTGACCACTTGAGCCACCATATACAGTGCTAACCACTGAGCCACCATATACAGTGCTAACCACTGAGCCACCATATACAGTGCTAACCACTGAGCCACCATATACAGTGCTAACCACTGAGCCACCATATACAGTGCTAACCACTGAGCCACCATATACAGTGCTAACCACTGAGCCCACCATATACAGTGCTAGCCACTGAGCCACCATATGACCAGTGTAACACTGAGCCACTGTATACAGAGCTAACACTGGCCTACAGTCCTAACCACTGAGCCACCATATACCATGCTAACCACTGAGCTACCATACAGTGCTAACCACTGAGCCACCATATACATTGCTAACCACTGAGCCACCATATACAGTGCCAACCACTGAGCCACCATATACAGTGCCAACCACTGAGCCACCATATACAGTGCTAACCACTGAGCCACCATACAGTGCTAACCACTGAGCCACCATATACAGTGCTAACCACTGAGCCACCGTATACACACAATTCATTTCACCGCACTCCCCTAACTATTAGTAAATAAACTATATATAGATTCTAGACTACCCGATTCTTTAGAATCGGGCCGCCATCTAGTGTAATATAATCATATATTATCTCAGCCAGTACTGGTATTCCTTGAAAAATAAAATTCTATACAGCAATTTAATTGAAACCCACCACAAAAAATGTGTTCTACTGGCTACAAAGATACTTCTGCAGAGCTTAAGGTTGACATCCCTAGACAGCAGTCTAAATATAGAGCAGCACAGATGGCATAAGGAAATGTAAAAGAACTGCAGCAACGAGCAGTAAAAATGAAACCTTAGGAGCAAACGTGGTTTAAACACATCGGGATATGCAGAGTTGCTAGAATGAGCATAGCGGCATTGGGGTAACAGAGTATTATGGACGCTACAGCTTTTGATTAGAGGCACAGTTAGAATCTGAAATCACCCGGGTCATTGTGGGTAGGAGTAACGTGGTATGATTTCCACACGTTTGTTGACCAGTTCCCAGGGGCGGACATATCATTGGTGCAGTCTGTGCAGCCGCACAGGAGCCCAAGAGGTTAGGGAGCCCATTTCCACCTCCCAAAGCAATTGGATTAGTGCACTTTGATGACCTATTGGGCGAAAAAGGACCCCATGTATTATTCTTGCACAGGGTTCTTGCACTTTTCTGTCTGTGTCCACCAGTGCCAGTTCCTATTGAAGACCTGATCTTTACTGTCTAACCTAGCCACTAGAACATATACAGCGGTATTCTGCTCCATACACTATTCATATCTGACTGCCACCGTAGATGAAAAATAGTATTTAGTAGGGGTATTGGTTGTTGGATTCCCATTGATCTTACGTTGAAGAACTATCCTAAAAGACCCAATACATATTAGACAGCTATATCTCTTGATTTCAAGATATACAGGAGTGCTCAGCTTGACCGAGTGCTCTAGTGTTTTCTATATCACAGCCAGGCATATGACCCCTATCAATCTTATATTGATGAACTAGCCTACTAAACAGCTTAAACACGTTAAACTATCACTCATGACTTCACAGGAACACTCAGTGTTCCTGTTTAGTCTATGTGAGAGGTGTCGGACCCCACCAAACATATGTTGATTATCTATCCTTAAGGTCTCTATACTTTTGAACAGCTACTTCCTCTGACTTTGCCATAAGCACGAATACTTTACTCGACCAAATACACCATTTATCTGTATGATACTGTCGGCCAATTGTCGGACTTACACCAATCTCAGATTGATCATCTATCCTATGACTCCCATACACATTAGACAACTATCTCTCTTGACTTCGGCTTACACAGGAACATTCAGCTCAGCAAGGGGTTCTTGTGTTCTCAATGAGCTGTTGCCTGTCGAATGTTAATTCCTCATCAATCTTACGTTGATCCTAAAGGCTCCCATACATGACAAAAAATTTCTCTCAAGTGTACCAATCAGCGTCAGACTGGGGAGTCTGGAGCCCACAAGTGAAATTGACTCCAGGGGCCCATCCTTCAGCTTTATGCAAACACCTGTTAGCTGTTATACGCATTATAGTTGAGATTCGACTGTAAAACACAGGGGCTCCTGCATATCCCTGTGCGCTCACCATAACTGAGATGTACAATTACTGTAGTTTGCATTAAAGGGGTTATTTTGTGAAACAAATTATAGCCAATGCATAGGTTAGGAAGGTGATCACTTACCCTGTTTCCCCGAAAGTAAGACACCCTTTTCTTTAACTTTTTTGCTCCAAAAATGCACTATGTTTTATTTTCTATTTATTGGTGGAATCTGACCAGTCTGAAACTCCACTGTTGGAAGGGGGAACTTTTATCCCTGACAGGGCACTTCCATCTACATTATAAAATGCAGTGGCCGGTAATGATGTGTGACCACAGCTCCATTCATCTTCATTGGGTCATCCAGAAAAAGTGAAATACAGCGCTCACAGCCACTGAAGGAATGAATGGATTACTGGTTGAGTTGTACATGAGCTCTAGTCTAATGGGAATAAAACAATCTAATTAAGGGCCATCTTTAAGGACGATGTTTGTAATATGTGCGTTTTAATGTTTTTTTTCTCTAATAAAATGAATTTTTAAGAATCTATATCTCAGTATTCTGTGCTGGATCTTTTTCAATTTCTTTGAACACGTAATGTGCATGTGGCTTTAGAAGAGGTGATTACGTGCTTTCTCCGGAGAACCTTTGTAAGTGCATCTCTGGTACTGTATGAGGACAGAAGGGGTTAAACATCCAAGTAATTAATATCTATTGGAAATAAAGAATTTGTCCCTTATTGATATCAGAAAAAAACAAATGACCGACCACAATCCACTATACCAAGACCAATAATACATAATAAAATAAAAGGGAGAAATACCACCACACTATGACCAGATCACATATTATCACCACATAGTGACGAATAATGCCACATTCAAGGCACACCATGACCAGAGCACATAATACCACATATAATGATCAAATACTACTAAGTACAAGGTAAAAAATACTGCCACAACATATGACCACATATTACCACCACATAGTGACTGAATAATTACACATACAAGGGACAAATACTGCCACACCATGACTAGAGCACATAATGCCACCACGTAGTGATCAAATACTACCACCACATAGTGACCAATAAAATCTACAATTATTGAAAATGAAAAGAGCTCTGTGTTTGCGGCAGGTGTACTGGTAATACAATGAATCAGTGGCATTATACACAGGAGCTCTGTATATGGTGTTTACTGTACAGGTAATACAGTGATCAACAGTGCATTGTACACAGGAGATCTATATATAGTGTCTAGTGTACAGGTAATGCAGTGATCAATAGTGAAATTATACACAGGGGCTCTGTATATAGTGTCAGTGTACAGGTAATACAGAGATCACCAGTGACATTTTAAACAGGAGCTCTGTATATATTGTATAGTGTGCATGTATAGAAAATACACATACTTACCAGTGATTTTTCTAGTTGAAGTCATTCATCTTCAGTTTTCTTCTTCATCCGATAACTGATACACATTCCAGAGTGACACATTCCTCACTTTTTCTGAGATTTCTATACTGCATCAGATGACATGGAAAGCAGTATTCTCAAAAGTAAATTATATTACAGCAGTAATAATGTCCTTAATTGCCCCCACAGTAAATATGTCCCCACTTGCCACCATAAACCAATAGTGTATGTTCCTCATTCTGGCCCCATATAGTAATATACAGTGCATTGTGAAAGTATTTGGCCCCCTTGAACTTTTCAACCTTTTGCCACATTTCAGGCTTCAACATAAATATATAAATTCTATTTTTTTGTGAAGAATCAACAACAATTGGGACACAATTGTGAAGTGGAACGAAATTTATTGGATATTTTAAATTTTTTTAACAAATAAAAAATTGAAAATTGGGGTGTGCAATATTAATCGGCTCCCTTGAGTTAATACTTTGTAGCGCCACCTTTTGCTGCGATTACAGCTGCAACTCGCTTGGGATATGTCTCTATCAGTTTTGCAAATCGAGAGACTGAAATTCTTGCCCGTTCTTCTTTGCAAAACAGCTCGAGCTCAGTGAGGTTGGATGGAGAGCGTTTGTGAACAGCAGTTTTCAGCTCTTTCCACAGATTCTCGATTGGATTCAGGTCTGGACTTTGACTTGGCCATTCTCACCCAGATACGTTTACTTTTGAACCATTCTATTGTAGATTTTGCTTTATGTTTGGGATCATTGTGTTCTTGGAAGATAAATCTACGTCCCAGTCTCGGGTCTTTTGTAGACTCCAGGTTTTCCTCCAGAATGGTCCTGTATTTGGCTCTGTCCATCTTCCCATCAATTTTAACCATCTTCCCTGTCCCTGCTGAAGAAAAGCAGGCCCAAACCATGATGCTGCCACCACCATGTTTGGCAGTGGGGATGGTGTTTTGAGGGTGATGAGCTGTGTTGCTTTTACGCATACCTATCGTTTTGCATTGTGGCCAAAAAGTTTGATTTTGGTTTCATCTGACTCCTTATGTTTGGTGTGTCTCTCAGGTGGCTTGTAGCAAACTTCAAACAAGACTTTTTATGGATATCTTTGAGAAGTGGCTTTCTTCTTGCCATCTTCTATAAAGGCCAGATTTGTGCAGTGTATGACTGATTGTTGTCCTATGGAGAGAATCTCCCACCTAAGCTGTAGATCTCGCAGTTCATCCAGAGTGATCATGGGCCTTTTGGCTGCATATCTGATCAGTTTTCTCCTTGTTCGAGATGAAAGTTTAGAGGGACGGCCGGGTCTTGGTAGATTTGCAGTGTTCTGATTCTCCTTCCATTTCAATATGATCACTTGCACAGTGCTCCTTGAGATGTCTAAAATTTTGGGAAATCTTTTTGCATCCAAATCTTGCTTTAAACTTCGCCACAACAGTATCTTGGACCTGCCTGGTGTGTTCCTTGGTCTTCATGATGCTTTCTGCACTTGGAACAGAACCCTGAGACTATCACAGAGCAGGTACATTTATACAAAGACTTGATTACACACAGGTGGATTCTATTTATCATTACCAGTCATTTAGGACAACATTGGATCATTCAGAGATCCTCACAGAACTTCTGGAGTGAGCTGGCTGCACTGAAAGTAAAGGGGCTGAATAATATTGCACGCCCACTTTTCAGTTTTTTATTTGTTGAAAAAGTTTAAAATATGCAATAAATTTTGTTCCACCTCACTATTGTGTCCCACTTGTTGATTCTTCAGAAATAAATTAGAATTTATATCTTTATGTTTCAAGCCTGAAATGTGGCAAAAGGTTGAAAAGTTCAAGGGGGCTAATACTTTCACAACACGCTGTAGAAAAAATGTCTCCCATCCTGGCCCCTTTATTTAATAATGTTCTCCATCCTATCCCCCTATGTTCCTCCATTCTGGGCCCCTATGTTGCCGCATGCAAGGTCCCCAGACCGGCATGACAACTTCTCCAGCCATCTAGATAGATTACAACAAAGAAATATTTAACTTCTCACATTTCCAACCCAGTCTCCATCTATTCCCAAACTGGACAAACTCCTCATCCTACTGAAATCCCAATACTGAGCTGCTGTTGCTCTAGTGTGTCCCTATTACTGCACCTGCTGTGTGATACAAATACAGGGCTCCACTTGCTGCCCCACATAATAATGCCAACACTGTTCTCTCCACATAATATTGCAACCTCTGTACCCCCAATATAATAATACCACCACTGTACCCCCCACATAATAACACCATCAATGTGCCCCCACATAATAATACCACCACTGTGCCCCTTACATGGTAAAAATGTCTCCTTTGTGCCTTCCAGTGGTAAAATTTTCCCCAGAAAATATTAATACCCTGTGCAAGTGCCCTAGAATAGTGTCCATGTTTTGTACCTAGAAAGTAATAATGCCTCAAGTTCACCTTTTGACAGTCACAATACCCTGAGGCCCCTATAACAATAATGATGAAGTGCCTTCTTAACATTTAACAATGTCCCCCAAGTCCCTCATGTACACAGCCCCTATACCTTCCCTATATAAAGTATGATGCCCCTACCCGGCCCCAATACACAGTATGGTGGACCCACAGCTACCTCAAAACAATGGTTTACCTACTATAAAATGTCCCCCACACTTCATAAGAGCCCCTCCACAGCAGTCGTGTAACTAGAGTCCAATGGATTCTGATGAAAGAATTGGATCTGCCCAATTCCCACCACCCTGCATGTTGATCAGATATTCGGGTCCTTGTAGCTTTATAAATTTTATAAAAACATGTGTTGCCCCCCTTCCCCTTCATAGTGTAGTAATTTCCCCAAACCTGTATGCATGTACCTTATACTGGAACCCTTACAGGTAAATATGTTCCTATCCAGGTATATAAGTCCCCAACCTGGACCCACCCTGGTATATATGTTACCCACCCTTTAAAATACTGCCCCTCTCCTGGTATATATTATATGTCCCACAACCTGTTGTGTCTGTTCCCCATCCTGGGCCCATCCTGGTATATACATCCTCCATCCTGGCCCATCCTGGTATATACATCCTCCATCCTGGGCCCATCCTATCATATACAGTATATCCCCCATCCTGGTATATATACACATATATATATATATTATATATATATATATATATATATATATATGTAATGTCTCCATCCAGGTATATATGTGGCTTACTCACATACATTTTGGCAGACTTCAGTCTAGCTTTTTTGTCTCTGTGTCAGCAGTGGAATCCTCCTGGGTCTCATGCCATAGTGTTTCATGTTTCATTACATTCAAATGTTGACAGTTCACACTAATACTATGCACTCTGAGCCTAAATTACAGCTGAAGTTTCTTTTGAACTTGATTGGAACTGCTTATTCACCATCTGGACTATTTTGTGTTGTAACCTTTTATCAATTTTTCTCTGCCGTACACATCCAGGGAGAGTAGCTACAGTACCATGGGCTGCGTAATTTGCTTTAGTATTACTCAGGGATCTATTAGCAAATAGGAGTACAGTCACACACTGAAATCAAATTTAAAGGTGAACAAGTCTATAATTATCACACATGGCAGATATAAAGTTAAGTGCAGCAAGAGTAAGTTCATTACACAGGCAGCTACGGAAATTCTCAAGAAAATGTTCTCACAAATATTAAATTCCCAGAGGTCTGGGAATGGGAATTCACAGGAAAACAAGTCCAAGGGGCCATATTCTTTACTCACCAGGGGGTATTGTTTTGCAGCTCCAGGATCCAGCCTCTCTCTGTCTGTGCTGCTGTGAAACTGAAGGCAGGACTAATGATTTGCATTCTGTGGAGTGATAGAGAGGTGGGAAGGCAATGCCTGCACAAGCAGAGCAAACACACAGAGACAGAGTGGATCCCTGGAGCTGCAAAACAGCCGGCCTTGGTGACTAAAGAATATGGCCCCAGCTAATTATAATCCCCAATGAGTGAGTATTAAAACATTTTTATGCACTTTCACAGGATACTTTTAGGAGACAAAAGGAGTGAGAGATTAGTGATGGGATGCTGCAGGGACATGTTTTGCTAGCTTAGAAGGCGTTTTGGAGGTGACAGAATCCCTTTAACTCACAACTTTAGAAAGGTGACAAAAATGTTGTCTTGCCCACTTTTCAGGTTTCGGGTGAAATTATGTCCAAGAAAACTTTTATTCTCTGTTTTTTTGTCTTGTTTCAATACACACAAAGGAAATGAACATGTGTATACCAAAACATGTGTAATTGCAATAGAGAAATACTTTATTTTCTGGAACAATTTTAAGGATGCCAACACTTTCAGCTGTGACTGTAAATAATACTGCTGTAAAATGACCAATTAAAACAGGTAAATACATCTGAGCAATTAAAGAACTTCCATTAAAGAGAACTTGTCAGCATGATTTTGCAATGTAATGTACAGATTTCCTGTAATGGCGCTGTAATCAGGGGTGTAACAACCGGGGTCGCAGGGGTCACAACTGCAACAGGACGCAGTGGTACAGGGGTCCATGCTCGGGGCCGCCAGCCATTGACCCCCAACCCCAGTGCCTGTTTCACATGTTTGTGCATCCCCGAGGACACACATCCATGTCACTGTGCGGCGGTCTCACCGCCAGTCCCCAGGCGGCTGTCATGGCCGCCTGAGGACTGGCACTGTAACTTTAATGGTGGCCAGGAAACTCTGTCATCCCGCTGGCTGCTGCATGCAGCACCGTGATGAGGTCATGACACTGCAACCTCACCAGAGGACGCAGCTGCCGGCAGGTATGGTAAATATGAGCAACATGTAGGAGCTAAAGTCTAAATCCTGACATTTCCTGGGAAGGAGGTATGGGGCAGTGTGTGTGTGTGTGTGTGTGTGTGGGGGGGATACGGGACAGTATGTGTGTGTTGTCACTTGGGGGGGTTATACAGGGGCAGTATGTCTGTGTGTTTGAGTGTGTGAAAGGAGTAGGGGGTTGTATGTATATCTGTGTGTGTGTGTGTGTGGGGGGGTATTATATAGGGGCAGTATGTCTGTGTGTGTGTGTGGTGTGGTTATACAGGAGCAGTAGGTCTGTGTGTGTGAGAACTCTATCCGGGACCAAGTGTCTTTCGGACCGCGCCGCTGCTCCAATAAGTATCAGAAACACTGGTGTGTTTTAAAAAAAAGATCTTCAGTTTTATTGCCGACGCGTTTTGGAGCTAAACACCCAGCTCCTTCCTCAGGGAATGACAGGGTGCTTAGCTCCGAAACGCGTCGGAAATAAAACTGAAGATCTTTTATTTAAAACATCCAGTGTTTTTGATACTTATTGGAGCATCGGCGCGGACCGAAAGACACTTGGTCCCGGATAGAGTTTCACCCCCACGATTGTGGAAGTGCGGTCCCGGCTGCGGCTGTTGTGTTTGAGCGATCAAGCTGGTTGTGGGTTTCACAACCGTATCAGGTGAGCAGTTTTCACACTGTATGGGATTTGATTTCTATTAAGGATTAGACCCTATGCGCATTCTCATTTTTTAGATGTGTGTGTGAGAAGATATACAGGGGCAGTATGTCTGTGTGTGAGGGGAAGGTGTATGGGGCAGTATGTATGCCTGTTACACAGGGGCAGAATGTCTGTGTGTTGTAGAGGGACGGCCGGGGCTTGTATACAGGGAGCAGTATGTCTGTTTATGGGGGTTATACAAGAGCAATATGTCTGTGTGTGAGGGCGTTATACAGGGGCAGTATGTATGTGTGTCGAGGAGTTATACAGGGTGCAGTATGTCTGTGTGAGGGGGTTATACAGGGGGCTTTATGTCTGTGTGTGTGTGTGTCGTGGGGTTATACAGGAGTAGTATGCCTGTGTGTGTGGGGGTTTATACAGGGGCAGTATTTCTGTGTGGTGGGGATTTATACAGGGAGCTGTGTGTCTGTGTGTGTAGAGTTATACAAGGGCAGTGTGTCTGTGTTTGGAGGAATGTATGCTATCTGGAGGTCTATGAGGCTGTATTATGCTATATGGAGGCCTATTAGGTTGCATTATACTATATGGAGGGCTAAGAGGCTGCCTTTTATTATATGGAGGGCTATGAGGCTGTATGATGCTATATGGAGGGTTACGAGGCTGCATTATATTATATGAAGGGCAATGAGGCTGCATTATACTATATTGAGGGCTACGAGCAGGGGTGCACCGAGCCCCACTGCCGCCTGAGCCGCACTGACTACGGGGGGGGGGGGGGTGTGCTGCTGGAGCCTGGGGCTGCCGCCCCTTCTACAATGACCGGCTCGCCACCGCCGCCTGACCCGCGGCAGTGATTGCCGGCCGCGGCCGTGAGTCCCGGGGGGAAGGGGGGGGTGCTAGTGATGCCTGGGGCCCCTGCCGCCCCTTCTGTGCCTCTCCCCCGGCGGTCGCCGCTTACCTCCGGTGCGCGGGGTGAGCGGCCGGCGCCATGACAGGGGGAGGCTGCTTGCATTGAGGCGCCGCCCCCTTCTGCACTGCCGCTCCCCCTACCGGCTGCCGCCTGAATGACAGGGCTCACCTTGTCCAATGGACGGTGCGGCCCTGGCTACGAGGCTGCATTATGCTATATGGAGAGCTACGAGGCTGCATTATGTTATATGGAGGGCTATGAGGCTGCATTATGCTATATGGAGGGCTATGGGACTGCAATATGCTATAAGGAGGGCTATGAGGCTGCATTATGCTATATGGAGGGCCATGAGGCTGCATTATATTATATGGAAGTATATGAGACTGCATAATGCTATATGGATGGCTATAAGGCTGCATTATACTATACGAAGGATTAACAGGCTGCATTATACTATAATGGAGGAGCATATATACCAGGATGGGGGACATATATTCCAGGATGAGGGAATATCCCAGGAAGAGGGACATTAATACATAATGAAGGGGAAGAGAGGTCAATTTGTAGTCTTTATAGGATTTAGAATGTTACATGGGGCCCATACAGCTAACCTTGTGTGTACATGCACGTGCGTGATGGGGGGCTGCCTACAGCCTTTGAATGACCTGCCTCCTGTGTGTGAAATCTCAGCAGTTATCTGTCATTCAAAAACCAGAGGCAGGTGGAGGTGCTGGGAAATCATGTACAGGGAGGAGAAAACTTAATTAGTGGATAACTACAAATGCTGATTATAGAAGAACCACAAAGCAGATTTCTTCACCAAAAGCATCAATGTAATCAGTATTACAGCCATTACCGCCATGTCTTTACTTTTGTGACATCTGCCTGAGGCCACAGGCTCAAAATAGCTATCTTGGACAGACTTGGCACAAGCCACTCCATTTGGCAGAATCCCGAGAAACTCTGACATCTTTTCAAACCCTATAAAGGGATCGGGATTTACAATGGAGGTCCAGACGATTGCTGCCTACAGATGGGCTGCACAGATGTGAACCAGAGACAGAAATAGTCACCAAGCATGCTCAAAGCCGGAAGGTCATGAAAAGGACAAAAATAAGGATTCGTTAGAGTTGTTATGGGACTGGCTCAAAACCAAGATGGCATCAAGGTATAATATCATCAGGCAGATGTATCCAAAAAACAGACCAAGGTAAAACAGGAAAACATCAATACAGAGCAGGAGAACAACCCACCTAAGCAGAGAAGCACAAGCTATATCTTGCAGCTTCCAGCAGTAAGCTAAAGACTTTTGTAGGGTGTGGTGCCTTCTAATAGGTTGAAGCCAGGAGATAACAACTTCAGCTGGATAGCACCCATAACCACTCTGTCAGACTAGAAAGTACTGCAGGTCCCAGCCACTTTAATCTTATTGGCTAGGCAGAGCCTTCGCTGATCAGAATTTCTGGCTCTGACTTCTCCACTATCCCCAGCACAGTGTGACTATGGTGGTGCCTGATGGTAGTAGCAGATTTAGCAGGAGCTGGCTCTGGGGGAGATATGACAACTTTACATTACAAAATCATGCTAACATGTAATTAAAGCACCACTATAGTGTTGTTTTTTAGCACTGCTAGAGTAGCGCTTTAACTGTAAGCCCCTTGTCATATACTCACATTCTGGCGCCTTCACCTCTTGCCGATGCTGTTCCAGTCCAATGGTGCCATCTTGTGCCTGTAACTGCTGACTGTCCGAAAGTCAGACGTTGCATCACAAGAGCTCAATGCATCTCTATGTGAGCCAGAATAAGATTCCTATAGAGATGCAATGAAAAGTGAAATCCAAAGCGCTCCAAGAAACAATGAAACTGCGTGGTGCCCCTATGGAAAGGCACCACAGGGAGGTACTGCACCCCAAACAGAAGGTGTAGTGCCTCCGTAGCCATGGATATGGAGGACCCTACAGAGTCTGCACCCCAACACCCATACAGTAGGCCACCTTAGTACAGGGGACCGTATATTCAGTAGGTCCCAGGGGGTGGAGCCTAGATGAGCAGGAGATGAGGAGTGACAGTTAGTGTCAGTCAGATGGAGAAGGGGGCCACTCCAGGACTGGTCAGAGCCAGCTGGAGACACAGGTCACCACCGGTAAACTGGAACTGAGACGGTCAGTTAAGGTCTATCACTAACAGCAGACCGGCAGGTTGTGAGCCCGACATAAGGGAGCCACAGAACCCATCAAGTAGTCCAACATCAGTCCCGCAGTTAGGTTCACGACGCTGAGAAGTACAGAGACTTTGGGCAACAGACCCCGAGGACTAGAGACTTGACTCACAGGTGGGAGAACAGAAGGCTGTGAGGGCACGGAAGGTAAAAGGACCACGAGAGCCATTTTAAGGACACCTCTGACAGACTCTGGAAATCCTCTAAGATTCGTGGCTACTGCCCCAGATTAACCCAGACTGAACCGTGTACTGATTTCACCTGGTGCAAGTAAAGAACTGTTTGAGCTGATCTGCTGTCTGGTGTCCTTTCATCCGTTGCCCGGAGGGTCTCTACAGCATCACAGAGGTGAGGACTATGACTCCCATCTCCTACCTCGCTGCCCTGAGGTAAAGCTCCACCTGTGGGGAGCTGTACTGCCAAACTGCATTTCCATCACCTCAGCGGCCGGCCGCAGCACTGGTAACCATATTACCAGGTACCACAAGTGGCATCACATTACAATTCCCCTTCATCATCACCCCCACCCACCATTGAGGGTCCAAGGCACGGAAACGGGAACCGACCAGCCGTGATCCCCACCGAAGTAACCACCTGTCCCGGTATCCGATTACCCCCTACCCTGTCGACCGACTCATTTCTGGCATCACGAACAGGATCCTGTGACTGGTAAAACTGGGTACTATGTGCTTAAATTGGACTTTATTGACTGTTTTGTGAACTGTAAATCTGGGCCACCATTGCTGCGCCACAGAGCGGGAAGAGCGTCGTGGCTAGGAAAGAGCGCGAAGATAATTCCCACCCCTCCGCCCTGCTGAGGATTGACGAAGTGCAGTGGCTGGTTTCGGAAAGACCCGAGGGCTGATTGACTGAACATTTCCAATTAAGCAGGACTAAATATGTAAAAGACTATGTGCTGGCCTAGGGTCATGCCTCGGCCCCTTAGTGGCGTAAGGCCATGCAAGAGGCGCCAAAGTGTATCATCGCCCCATTGCCATCAAACAACCAAGGGAGCAGGTCCAAAACCGGACGCACCAGCTCGGGACTATAGAAAGTGAACAGGGTGCGGCCAGAAAGGAAAACGATACACATTGGCAACTTCCCAGTCAGGAGAATGCCGAACTGGCAGACCCGATCCGGTTCTCCGAGGAGCCCGACTTGGTTGTGGAGGAGGTCGAGGAAGGATCCAATCACCATGCGAGTTCCAGGGAGGAGGACCGAGAGGAGGGAGCAGCCGGCGGTGCACAGGCGTATGGGCCCCGCGAGCTATGGTGGGCTGACCGCCTGGAGCAGCAACATAACCGGGTCGGTATGGGAATGAGGTGATATGGAAGCCATACTTCAACCCCAACCCCGTACTCCTGGCAACCCGTCGAGAGGCTGTGGCAGTTCAACCAGAACGATGAAGCAGAGCGGCAGAGGCGACGGGAAGCATAGTGGGCAAACGGGATGGAGACGCGCCAGGCCAGCAGCTTTACCCTGTCGACCGACTCAGATGAAGGAAGTGGAAGGTGAGTATAATACAGGGTCAGAGGACTTAGATTTAAAGCACTACTCCAGTGGTGCGATAAAAAAAACTAGAGTGGTACTTTAACTTTTGTATACTTTAAATGTGTGTCTCTACATGTAATGTAGTGTGAGTCTGATCATATACTCACCTACTTCTAGTCTGTTTCCAGCACTGTTTTTCTTCTCCACTGAGTGATGTCACCACTCTTCAGACTACCCAGATCTCTCAATGCTAAATGCGTGAGCCGAACATCTCCTTTACAATATAAGTCTAAGAAGCCTCCTTCTGATGCTCTATAGACTTTCATTGTAAAAGTGCAGCATGACCTTGAGTGTTTCTGGAGAACAGTGACATCACTGAAAAGATTAGAAGAACGCGATGTGACAACCATCCGCTGTGAGGCTGAGCTGCTGGTAAGGCAGCACCCCGAGAAACTCCGAGACCCTTAACCCCTATACAGGGATCTGGAATTACAGCGGAGCCCAGGGGGTAGCTGCCTATAAGAGCAACAAAGCGGGGAGGTCGCCAGGGAAAAATCAAGACCCGAAAAACGAAGTCAGATGTCCGAGTCAAAACCGAGAGGGCAGCGAAGGTACAAAATCATCAGGCAGTAGCAGAGTCAAAAATCCAGGCAAAGGTCAAGGGCAAAAACCAAGAGGGCAGCTGAGGTACAAAATCAATAGGCAGAGGCAGAGTCAGAAATCCAGGCAAGGTCAGACACGAAACTAAACACACACTATCACTGGGGAACCAAAACTATATCTGGCGGCCTGCAAGCCAGGCTCCAATGTACTTGAAGGGCGCGGCTACCTCCCATAGGCTGGAGCCCACAGCCTGATGACCTCATCCGGACCGCCCCTAGAACCAGGCCAGATGGTGATGCACGACTGGCTCCGCCCACCCCACTTCTGACAGCAGAACGAAGGCTGCGCCTAACAGACAGCTCTGCAGGGCCCGCTCCTCTGCTACCAACACCACCCAAAGGAGAAACATGGCGCCGCTCAGCGACAGAGGCAGACGTCACAGGAGCAGGTCCATATGAGGACAAGGCCCTCCTATCACTGGCGCCATCAGCCGAAGGAAACCGGCTCCTATCAGTGGCCGAGGCAGGAACACCAGCCACCGAGTCCAATGGCGATGTGACACGCGAGCAGAGGTAGGTAGGTTTATTAATATACTCACACTACATTATGTAAATATAAACATTTGATGAATAAAAAAGTTAATGGCAGTGCTTCTGTAAGTCTAATGACTCATGGTTGTGTCTATGTATTCTGTCTTTTTTTGCATTGATAAGACCAACAAAAAAACTCCTTCATACATCCTTGCAGTGTCAGTTGATCATCCACCTCTGACTCCTAATTTTATACCACATATGACTCATGACCAGAGCTGCCATCAGGGCCTGCCTAAAATGATTCCAGTCAGGGGCCCGCTGAAGCAGAGGGGCCTGGTAAGCAGCGGTAAGCAGGGGGCAGGGCCACGGACATGTAGAGGGCGGGGCCCCTGACATGCAGGAGGAGGGGCCATTTCCTTAAGCAGGGCCCACTCAGACCAATCAGGATTGACAGGTGCAGATCCCGGGCCTTCCCACCAACTTCATCATGTCCTTGATCCCTCCCCGAGCTGATCATGTGACCCATGACTCCTCCCCTCCATGTGACATCATCATAGGTCCTATGGTAGTGAGTATGATGTATATTTTTATGTGTGTCTAGTGTGTCTGTCTCTGTGTCTCTTGGACCATCTGTGTCTGTCTGTACACAGCAGTATACAGTAGATACAGGTCCACATTACATGCTGTATTAGTATGTATATAGTGTGGACCTCTATGTACAGTATAGTGCTGTGTATACAAGAAATACAGCGTGGAATCTTTAATGTGTATATGGCCCACAGCAGTCTCCATTGTGTATACAGCCAGCAGCAGTCTAGATTGTGTATACAGCTAGCTGCTGTCTCCATTGTGTATTATTGCTAGCAACAGTCAGTATTGTGTATACAGCCAGCAGCAGTCTCTATTGTGCATACAGCTAACAGCAGTCTTCATTTTGTATACAGCCAGCAGAATTCTCTATTTTGTATAGAGCCAGCAGCAGTCTCCATTGTGTATACAGCTAACAGCAGTTTCTATTGTGTATACAGCCAGCAACAGTCTCTGTTGTGTATACAGCCAGCAGCAGTCTCTGTTGTGTATTCTCTATTGTGTATTCAGCCCAAAGCAGTCTCAATTCTGTGAATTGTGTGTGTGTTGTATATATATATATATATATGTATGTATGTTTGGGTGAAGGCGGAGCCTGGGATGAGGCAAAGCTGGGGTGGAGCCTGGGTGGAGTCTCAGGGGTCCCCAAAATTTTGCCAGTAAGGGGCCCTGAAATTCCTAGTGGCAGCCTTGCTCATGACAGCCACAATGCCTTAATAGAACTTACTTTTAAAATGCCATATAGAATAATTTTCTGAGAAGACACAGGACAGGAACAATTCTGTGAACAGACTGTAAAAGTATTGGGATTTATGCAAATTTGTACAAAAAATAGGCATTATTGAGATATTCTCAGGCATTCTGAGGGAGAGTCTTTAAATGGAATCTGTCACCATCTGAGAGCAGCATGATGTAAGGGAAAATACCCTACTTCCAGCAGTGTATCAGTTACTGGAGGCTTGCTGCCATTTTAGTAAAAATTATTGTTTATTTGCTAGAGATCTACCACTTCTGAGCTCTGCATGACCCCACTCAAACCAGTGATTAGCAGCTTTCTGCCCCTTCACAATTTACACAGTCAGTGGGGGCAGGGTTACACAGCTCTCATGTATATGCTTGACTTCCTGGTAACATGTTTACTAATCTACTAGTGATGACCTCCTGATAATAAAATAGTGATTTTATAACAACTAAACTAAGAAGCCCAGCAAGTGTCATCTCTAATCAGTATCTCTGCCCCTGTATCATGCTGCTGACAAATTCCCTTAAAAGGTCCCAGATTTGGGGATTTCATTGGTAGTAAGTATGCTATCTGTAAGCATAGACTTAATCTAAATAACTCCCACAAAGTACTTTATGATTTTGAAGCCTAATCCACTAATATAAATGTGAAATCAGTAGTGCATACAGTCCTTTCAGTTTGGAAACTGGCAGGGCCCACACGTCCTACCATATGATTGACAACCAACATGTCATGGTTATTTATTGTAGGATGTTCAATGTAAACAATTATTAGCTATTATTTTCTGACAGTCTTCTATTATTATATTCACTGATTTTACTATTTGAATACTGTACATCATTTCTTTTAGGTCCCAAGTTTAGAGAACATTGAAAACATAAACATCACAAAGGTGAATTATTTGACATTGAAATGTATAGGAAACTTATATTTGACTTGGAGCGGAATATTCAGTGTGGGAACATTCTCTGCTAAATAATCCCAAGGAATAAAATGAGACGGTTTTTGGTCACTCTTATAAAAACATTCTCCTTGTTTGTCTTGTGTAGTTCTAATGTGCATTTGAGAAAAAAGAAAGAAAGAAAATAATAATGACTTTGACAGCAATGAAGTTTGGAAACAACCACTTTTTATTTCCCTTCTAGGACATTTGTATTCTGAGTTTTCAGCAGACCTTATTTGACACAACAAATTGGTAAATAAATTTTCAGCGATTTCAGTGCTCAACATATATGAGGATACTCCAACTGAATCAACATTTTCCATGGGAAATCACACTACAAAACACCAACACAAATGTGGGCCATTAATTGAAAACAAGATTTGTTATTTTGCAAAAGAGTCATTTACTTAACAAATTAACACAATACCATGTTGCCAAAATGAGCACATCCCAGATGCAAGTGTTGGGAGCAAAGCTAATGGCCACTTTACACGCGGCACAGGAAGATAGAAACCGGCAGGTGTCGGAGACAATTGTACCTTTTACCTTCAAAACACCTTGAAGTGGCTGCGTGTAATTCAGGTATCTGCAAGGTGTTTTGAAGGTAAAAGGTACAATTGTCTCCGACACCTGCCAGTTTCTATCTTCCTGTTGCCGCATGTAAAGTGGCCATAAGGTTTATCCTATAAAAGAAAAAAATAAGAAACACAAATGAAGAAAATATGCATCAGGACAAAAAATAATCATACATACTTATATGATTGACTTACACTCGAGTCAGTGCTATTTGCTGTAGAGGGGGTGGTGAGCGGGGGGTCGGGGAAGCGGGAGCGGGCTGCTGAAGGAGCGGGAGCTCATGTGGTCCCACTCATTAGTGAAATGTAATGTGCACTGCATCCCCTTGCCCATCACTGACGGGGGATCGGCGCATATTACATCAGGCTAAGCGTACACACCCCATGCTGCCGCACACAATAAAATAAAGGTTTTAACTCACCCTCCAACGCTTTTCTACAGCCACCGTGGCGACCTCCCTCCAGTGTTCCGGCTTCTAATCATGTGACCGGTGCAGCAGCAATGACGTCACTGCTGCACTAGTCACATGATTAGATTTGCCAGGAACAAGCAGGAAGACTGGAGGAGGACACCACAGTGCCTGCAGAGAAGCGTCGAAGGGTGAGTTAAAATGTTTATTATTTTACTGTGTGTGGCAGCATGGGGGTCATATACAGTGATGGGGTCTATATACCAGTGATGGGAGTGCTATATACCAGTGATCTGGGCGCTATAAACCAGTGATGGGAGCGCTATATACCAGTGATGAGGGTGCTATATATCAGTGATGGGGCATATACTGTGATGGGGCTATATACCATGATTGGACATATACTGTGATGGAGCTATATACCAATGATGGCTATTAACTAGTGATCGGGGCTATATATACCAGTCATGGGGGCACTATATACCAGTGATTTCAGCTATATTCTGTGATTGGGGCTATACACCCACGATGGGGGCACAATACACTAGTGATTGGGGCATATACTGTGATGGGGGCTATATACCAGTGATGGGGGCTATATACCAGTGATGGGGGCCATTACCAGTGATGAGAGGCTATATACAGGGATGAAGGGCCATATGCCAGTGATGGGGGCCACATGCCAGTGATGAGGGGCTATATACCAGTGATGAGGGGCTATATACCAGGATGGGGGTCTGCTGCCTTTCCCACCCTAGGCTTATACTAGAGTCAATAAGTTTCCCCAGTTTTGGGGAGTAAGATAAGAGGCCTCGGCTTATACTCAGTTGGCTTATACTCGAGGATATATGGTATATACAGAGGTGTATCTAGGTTTTCTGGCACCTGGGGCAAGAGTTCAGCTTGGCGCCACCCCTGTGGTCTGAGTATGCGTCATGTGACCAATCATCCATATGCAATTTTTTTACACTTACAGGTACAGTGACTGGAGTATATTACACGTTGATAGGAATGGGATAAGGTGTTTAATGTTATAATTAAAGGGCTTGTCCAGGTTTGAGATGAAAGACTAGGTGACTGCAGGCCTCCGAATTCTCATGGCATGTGCACTGCACACTTTCAGGATTTTCCCATGTCAATGGTAAGCTTGGATGGTCATGTGAACACAAGTATGTGATTTATGTACTTCTGGCCATATTCTGACTAGACGTGTCCGGCCTCGCTCAATTCATTTAATTGATCGAAGCCTCGCATGTCTAGTCAGCACGTGACCACATGTATGTACATTGCATACCAATTGTTACGTGACCTTCCACTCTCACCGCCAGCACCAGACAATCCTGACAGCAGGCAGTGTGCGCTCTGTGAGAATTCAGAAGTCTGCAGTCACATAGAGACACACAGAGTGACTGCAGACTCATCACAAGCTTGGGACAACCTCTTTAATGCTTCTAACAAATAAATACATAGAACCCTTAACTTGTTAGAATGCAGAACACTTTATTAACATAACCATGTATCAAGAAAGCTTACAAGTTGTGGATTGTTAGATGTGTACAGTATCAGAATAATTAACACAAAAGTACATCACCAGACCCACTAGAGGTACTGAAATACATCCATATAACCCCTATCAGTACAAAAATACAAAGTCAAAACCCTCATCAGTACAGAAATATATCACCAGTCCCACCAAAGGTACAGAAATACATAAATATAACCCCCATCAGGACAGAAATCACAATCCTCATCAGTACCAAAATTCAACATCAGAACCACCATCAGTACATGGTAAAACAATTGTAATGTCAGGTAAGACCCATACACATTTGTACTGCATGAACCTACAACTCCTACTAAATCATTAGCAATGGTGAGGACATACTAGGAACTGTTGTTGCCAGCCGTCAATAAAAGCATACAGGAACCAGGCCCGGACTGACAGGTGGGACTACCGGGAGTTCTCCCGATTGGCCGGTGACGGTGGCGTGGGCGGGGCCGCTGCGGCCGCTCCTGTGGCCGCAAACTGACTTTAAATCATTTTGCGCCCGCCACCGCTGTACACAGTGGGGAGCCAGTGGGCCGCAGCATTGAGCGGCATGCTGCATAATGGGCCGCTTGCCCTGGACTCATTAATGCTACTGGCCCTTTAACATTTTGTAATGGCGCGCAGCCGCGATCGCGAACGCGCGGTCGCGGTAATTTGGCCCGCACACACATACCTGCTGAGGCTGACGCCATCCTGTGTATGCCGGTTCTGACTACTGGCG
The DNA here is from genome assembly GCA_033576535.1 of Allobates femoralis. Taxonomy (NCBI): domain Eukaryota; kingdom Metazoa; phylum Chordata; class Amphibia; order Anura; family Aromobatidae; genus Allobates; species Allobates femoralis. Next base: position 338,004,671 of record JARQOC010000003.1, read on the forward strand.
GAATGTCGGCATGGAGTGGGCTGCAGCCGCTGCTTTCCTGCATCGCACAGGCTGCCTTGGTGAGTGACAAAGTTGAGGCCCCTGCACTGCATCATGCATATTTCTCACGTCAACTCCTCACACACAGTACATTAGATAGGATGTACTGAGACTGGGGCTATACTTATGTAATGTATATCCTCAGCCCCAGTATGTCCTGTGTAATGTATATACACACTGAGGCCCAGAATATATTTTACATTGGATATATTGGGGCTAATTAATATATATTAGCTATATACTGCTCCAGCCTCAGTATATATCCAATCTAATGTACTCTATAAACCTTAGCCCCATTGTATACATACATTAGACAGGATATACTGGGGCTGAGGTATATACATTATATAAGATATGGGGGTGAGGTATGTACATCAGATAGGATATACAGGAATGAGGTATATAATATATATCTCATCCCTGTATATCCTATCTAATGTACATACCTCACCCCCAGTATATCTTATATAATGTATATACCTCAGCCCCAGTATATCCTGTCTAATGTTTATACATCAGTGCCATATATCCTATCTAATCTATATTTCCCAGCCCCAGAATGTCCTGTGTGATGTATACACTGGGGATGAGGTATACACATTTCATATTTATAGCCTCAAAATATCCTATCCAATGTACTGTATAAACCTCAGTCCCAGGGTATACATTACACAGGACATACTTGGGCCAAGGAATGTACATTAGATAGGATATATGGTGCCAAGGTATATACATTAGATAGGACATGCTGGGGCTGAGGTAAATTGTATATACTTCAGCCAAGTATACCCTTTGTAATAAGTATACTTCAACCCCATATATCCTATCCAATGGATAAACCTCAGCCCCATATATTATATTTAATGTACATACCTCACCCCCAGCCCCATATATAGTAGCAAATATATATACCTCAATCTTGTATATACAATATATATATCTCAACCCCATACATCAATAAGTACATACATGGACAATTGCACACACCCAGTATACACAGCTCTACAATATATGCTACTGACAGATAGCTATATTTTAGCATGTACTGTGGAGCTGTGTACATAGCATTTAGTATGGAGCTGTGAGTGTGTATATAATTTATAGTGTTGAGTCCACACTGTATACTATTCTATATACACATTGAGTACATATACCTCACTGAAACAATATATACTGCACAGTACCACTTCTCTGTCCTGTATATGGGTGAAAATCCTCAGTATCTGTATTTTAAAGGTCCATGTATATAATATACTAAAACACTGCACAGTACCACTTCTCCTGTCCTGTATACTGGGTGTAATCCTCAGGAAAAAACAGAAAACGCCAGCACTGCCAGAAAATATAAAAATTGTGCAAAAACACATATTGTTTCCAAACTGCAAAAAATTTAGTTGAGACATTTAGCAAAAGATAAAAGAATCTTTTGAGCCACCCCGCCGTCAAGGCATTCTCAGATAGGGTGGTTCTACTCTACAATTTTTAATGTACACTGTGTCAAAAGACCTCAATAATATAAAGTGGACCATACAAAAACATCACTTACCTTCACATATCAGACATGCTTCCAAGGTGCCAGATCAGTGATAGTGATATAAGGCAACCTAGGCCCCCACACCTGCAGCTTCCACCACAAATGTCAGGGCTTTTCAAAGTTAACCCCCACCGCCCCGACCCAGCCTTTAAGGTACCTTTACACGCCGCTACAGCAGGGTGGAAACAACCGGGTTTATGAGACAAATGTATCTTGCACCGTCAAATCAACCCGAGGTAGCGGCGTGTAAAGTCGGTTGTTGCCACCCGTCACTTGCAGCACCTGTTTCAGAGTACTGCTTCTAAAACAGGTTGATTTCAACCCGATGGTAGTGGCGTCTAAATACGGTACGGTAAGGTTTTTTCGCAACCTAGATAACTCCCCAGGGCGTGACACAGCCTCCGGGAAAACGCCCCCCTTCAGCGATCATTGGTGGAAGCTCCTGCGTTGCGATTGGTTGTCGCTGCATAGGGCGGCATATTTAAGGAGGTGACCAGTTACACTACACAATTGCTCGAGCGTCATGTATTAGTCAGCCTCCTGCGCTGGCTGGCCAATCATGATGCTATTGCTTTGTCCTATCAACGTACGAACGTCTCGTAATCCACAATTGTGGCACGCCTATGTGTTGTCCCTGCTGCACCAGGTCCTCCCATATTACCTTCTGTCACGGTGTGTAAATGAGGTAAGGTGCTCTACAGAAGGTAACTTGAGGCACCCGGCGGTGCATCCAGAGGTAGATTAAACCTTCTGTAGAGCACCTTGTAGCGGCGTGTAAAGGCGGTATCGGGTACCGTTTGTAACCGTTGCTACGTGCTCGTGCACAGTGAAGACACCCGGTTGTTTCCACCCTGTTGTAGCAGCGTGTAAAGGTATCTTTATGGATAATAGCAGGTTAAATTCAGGTGAATGAAGCAAAAACTGAGCCTGTGTGCTGGGTGTGATAACCGTGTGTGAACAGATACCAAGCATACAAATGTCAGTACAGATGGAAACGGACAAAGTCTAGCGTGCACGGCGAAGTGGTGGTCAGCCACTAAACCATACCCAGGAAAAAACAGAAAACGCCAGCACTGCCAGAAAATATAAAAATTGTGTTAAAACATATTGTTTCCAAACTGCAAAAAATTTAGTTGAGACATTTAGCAAAAGACTAAATAATCTTTTGAGCCACCCCGCCAAACGTCAAGGCATTCTCAGATAGGGTGGTCCTACTCTACAATTTTTAATGTACACTGTGTAAAAAGACCTCAATAATATATATAAAGTGGACCATACAAAAACATCACTCACCTTCACATATCAGACCTGCTTCCAAGGTGCCAGATCAGTGATAGTGATATAAGGCAACCTAGGCCCCCCACACCTGCAGCTTCCACCACAAATGTCAGGGCTTTTCAAAGTTAACCCCCACCGCACCGACCCAGCCTTTATGGATAATAGCAGGTTAGGTTCAGGTGAATGAAACAAAAACTGAGCCTGTGTGCTGGGTGTGATAACAGTGTGTGAACAGTTACCAAGCATACAAATGTCAGTACAGATGGAAACTTGACATGCTTTACCCATAAGGTTGGGATGGTCTGGTGGGGGTTAAACTGTGAAATAGCCCAGACACCTGTGGTGCAAGCTGCAGTTGTCTGAGCCTCAGTTGCTCTTCATCCACTGGACCTCCTGGCAGCATGGGAAGCCATGTCTGACATGTATGGGTGAGTGTTTGCTTTAAATGGTCCTCTTTACAATGTATTATGCTGTCTACTGGACACATCAGAATTATAAAAATACGTAGAGTTAGGACTACTCCAATTGAGACATTCCTTGACGTTTGGAGGAGTAGCTCAGGAGATTCAATGCTGCAATCTCCTGCTAAATGTCTTTATTTTTGTGCAGTATGGCATAAACAGGTGTAGATACACATATATATTTTTTGAATTTCCGGCAGTGCTGGCATCTTGTTTTTTTCTGGGTGTAATCCTCAGTATCTGTATTATTCTCTATATATACACTGCACAGTACCACTTCTCCTGTCCAGTATACTGGGTGTAATTCTCAGTATCTGTTTTATTCTGTATATATACACTACACAGTACCACTTCTCCTGTCCTGTATACTGGGTGTAATCCTCATTATCTGTATTATTCTGTATAATACACTGCACAGTTCCACTTCTCTTGTCCTGTATACTGAGTGTAATCCTCAGTATCTGTATTATTCTGATATATATACCTGCACAGTACCACTCTCCTGTCCTGTATACTGTGTGTAATCCTCAGTATCTGTATTATTCTGTATATATACACTGCACAGTACCACTTCTCCTGTCCTGTATACTAGGTGTAATCCTCAGTATCTGTATTATTCTGTATATATACACTGCACAGTACACTTCTCCTGTCCTGTTTAACTAGGTGTAATCCTCAGATATCTGTATTATTCTGTATATCTACAATGCACAGTACCACTTCTCCTGTCTGTATAGGTGTACATCCTCTGTATCTGTATTATTCTGTATATATACACTGCACAGTACCACTTCTCCTGTCCTGTATACTGGGTGTAATCCTCAGTATCTATATTATTCTGTATATATACACTGCACAGTAGCACTTCTCCTGTCCTGTTGTCAGAGAGGCGGTATTGGACTTTGTGAATTTCAGCATTTAAATGTTGTTTAATTATGGTTATCCTGAACAAGGAAGTCACCACTTCTCTTCTGTATAGGTGATGACATTCTCTTCGTGGTGGATCAGTGTTGGCTGCAGATCATTCATGATACACTGAAAGCATGTTGACAACAGAACTGAGCTTTAATTAGCAACAAACAGGTACAGATATGAAGGGCTTTGTGGAAACAGGAATATACATATCTTAGATGTATCTGTGCAGCATCTGCAGCTGCTTCTTCTCTCATGCACAGACACAGGAAACTGGTTACAGTCACATGGTCTTTCCTGTGTGTGAGCCTCTGAGAGTGTTTTTTGTTTGTTTATTTTTTTAAATCCAACTTTATACACAATGCACAAACCTAGCAATACAACACTTTCATACACAGTAATGGAGTTGTTGCACTAAACATATTCCAACAATCTGACCGCTGGGAACCCCACAATCCTGGGAAACGTGACTTTGGAGAGTAACATGTAAATGGAGCTGTGTTGATTTCCCTCTGTTGCACCATTCACATGTGACTCTTCGGATAACACCTTTAAAAAAGTTGTGAGGGGCATGACAACGTAAAAGCAAAATTCACTGATTGGGATGATGGATGTTACAGTGTGTGGGCTGGTGGGGCTTGTTTTCCAGGGCTGCTTTTTGGTCCCAGTCCGGCCCTGACTGGAACCACAGCACTGATGAGAATTAGTCATTATCACAAATAATGATTTACATCCAGGTACCTTATAGATGACCTTGTCTGATCGGGGTCATCTTTTTTCATTTGGCAGCATCATGATGACTTTTCACATCCACAGCTCGTCTCTGCAGATTTCCATCTTCTCCGATCCTCTGCAGCACATCCCGGCACGATATCCTTAAAAATAGCAGAATGATCAACATTTTCTGAGTTAAAATATCTGCCCTACACTGTGCCCCAGAATAAATTGCTCCTTCTCACTGTTCCCTACACAAAATATGCTTTACACACTGTCCCTCTTTTGGTGCATGCCCTCCACACACTGCCCTCTTCTTTCCATACTGGGCTCCCTGGTCACACTATCCTCTACACTGTATCCTATTATACTACCCACGGTTTATACTGTTCTGTCTCATCAAACTCGACATACTGTCCCCGCATGCTGCCCCCTCTCCATACAGCTCCACACATGCTCAGTCTCTATTCTGTGCCCCTTTACATTTTTCTCATCCCCTCCCGTTTCTTCATTTCTTCATCCCTTTCTCACTCTACATACTGTATCTACACCTATCCTTCCTCCCTCCCTATACTGTGTCAGCAGCCATCCACCTTCATTCCACATACGGTGTCAGTAGCCATCCCTTCTCCCTCCCCATATTGTGCCCACACCAATCCCCCCTCACTCCACGTACTGTGCTGCAGCCATCCCCCTGTCACTCCTCATACTGTGACCATACTGATCCCCCTTCACTACATATATTGTGCCACATCTATCCCCCTTACTCCTCAAACTGTGTCCATACTGATCCCCCCTCACTACATATACTTTTCCACATCCATCCCCCTTACTCCTCATACTGTGTCCATACTGGGTAGCTCCAATGTGGCGGCTGCCTGGCACTGAGTAGTCAGACAGGTCCACCATTCAGCATCATCCACACACCACATGCAATGATCTGCAGTCTGAGCATCAACAAGCCGCCACTATACTGAGCTGAGAAAATGGCACATCTTCCCCAACAGACCATGCCTCCTTCTCCCAAAACGCTGAGCCAATCACATGCACCGCACACGGGGCTGTCCAGAGCCAATAGCAGGGGCTGTCCAATTAGGTTTAGCACAGGATGTGGTAGTGGGAAGGGGGACGAGCGCCACCAATCAACCGCCGCTCAGTAGAAACATGGCTGGATGCCTGTATATACTGAGGGGCAGCACTGGACTTGGTGTGTAAATTATGGCCAATCAGTCCTGCAGCAGAGGGACAATGCATCCTGCATGAAGGGCCTACATAGAAATCATGGGGCCCTTTAGTAGAAGTTCTTATTGCCTCCCAAAAAATATTTGCCTGGGTCACATAATAACATATCTCACAACTTTGCAGCTCTTACAAAGTAATTTTCCTCCTATTCAAGCACAGTATGATGACCCTACTGTAAGCCCCTCAGCTACACTGACACAGTATGATCTCCAACTGTGATCCACACACAGCTCTCCATACAATATAATAGACCTGCATACAGTATAATGGCCCCTACACCTAGAACACATGCGGCTCTGCTCCGCACGACCCATACACACGCAACTCTGCTCCATACACCTAGTACACAGTTGGCTCTGGTCCGCACGACCCATACACACGTGCCTCTGCTCCGTATACCTAGTACACTCTCAGCTCCGATCCGTACACATCGTACACACACGGCTCTGCTCTGTACACCTCGCATACACGTGGCTCCGCTCCATACACCTTGCATATACAAGGCTCTGCTCCATACGCCATGTACACAATCGCCTCCTCTCTGTACACCTCGTATACACCTGGCTGTGCTCTGTACACCTTGTATACACATGGCTCTGCTCCATACACCTCGTACACACGCGGCTCAGCCCCGTACACCTCGTACACACATGGCTCCACTCTGTACACCTCTTACACACATGGCTCCGTTCCGTACACCTCATACACACTTGGCTTTCTCCGTACACCTCATACACATAGCTCCGCTCCGTACACCTTGTGCACACTCGGCTCCGCTCCGTACACCTCGTTCACACACGGCTCCGCTCCATACACCTCGTACACACTCGGCTCTGCTACGTACACCTCGCACACACCTGGCTCCACTCTGTACATCTCGTTCACACACAGCTCCACTCCATACACCTTGTACACCTCGTACACACACGGCTTCACTCCGTACACCTCGTACACACGCGGCTGTGCTCTGTACACCTCGTATACACTCGGCTCTGCTCCGTACACCTCGTACACACTCGGCTCTGCTCCGTACACCTCGTACACCGCTCCGTACACTGGCTCCTCCGTACCTCGTACACACCGCTCGCTCCGTACACCTCGTACACACTCGGCTCCACTCCGTACACCTCGTACACCACACGGCTCCACTCCGTACACCTGTACACACGCGGCTCTCCTCCGTACACCTCGTACACACGCGGCTCTCCTCCGTACACCTCGTACACACGCGGCTCTGCTCCGTACACCTGTACACACTGGGCTCCGCTTCGTACACCTCGTACACACCTGGCTCCACTCCATACACCTCGTACAGTACACACTCGGCTCTACTCCGTCCACCTCGTACACATGCGGCTCTGCTCTGAACACCTCGTACACACACGGCTCTGCTTCATATACCTCGTACACACGCGGCTCTGCTCCGTACCCCTAATTATTCCTTTCATTTGACATCAGCACAGGTCCTCTTAGCACAGAGTGCAAGTGGAAATGAATACCGGCTCTCACTGCGGTGGGGGGGCGCAATATGCGTGTCTGCTGCATTTAGGGAAGGGGTCTCCCATGTCTCTAGCCCCCCTGTGAGCTGTTAAAAAGACTTTATAAAGTATATAGATAAGGAGTCCGGAGGGACTTACTCAGTAAGAGTCATCGCTGTTGTATGATGTCCTCCCCACCTCCAGCCCTCTCTGTGCCACCTCCAGCCGTCAGCTGTGACACGTACAGGCTGAACAAGAGAGGGCTGGAGGTGGCACAGAGAGGGTGGAGGTGGGGAGGACACCACACAACAGTGATGACTCATTAGTAAGTCCCTCTGGACTCCTTATCTGTACATTTTATAAAGTCCTTTTAACAACTTACAGGGGGCTAGAAACATGGGGACAGCTGCTGGCTGGTGGAGCTTATCCCGGGTGGCAGCCTGGTTCTTCCAGCCCTGAGGAGCGGGGGGGAAGGAAGGGGGGTGCTAACAGATCCGACCAAGTGAGGAGCGGGGGAAGGGGTGCTAGCAGATCTGGGCGAGGAGGGGGGTTTCTGACACTGGCCGCGCTCTACCCTCCGTACAGACCCGATGAGTCATTGCGGCAGGTGCGGCCGCAAATCAAGACCGGCCGGCCAACGTCGTTATAGGGTCGGCCCTAAATTAGGGCAAAACCACCGGCCTGGGGGGCACTTGTCCCCCTGCCACCTGGGTAAGTCCGCCCCTGCATGGGGGGCACCTTCCCTTAATGCAGCAGTCACCTTTTTTGTTTGTTTTTTTAAATACATGGCTTATTTTTATATGTCTAAAGGTACCTTCACACGCGGCAATATTGCTAGGCAATTTCACTTGTAATTTGCTGGTTGCAGTGAAATCATGGACACATTGTTCTATTTTGTTGCTGTGTACAAATGGAACAATGTGTCCATGATTTCACTGCAACCAGCAAATTGCCATTGAAATTGCCTAGCAATATTGCTGCGTGTGAAGGTAGTACCCTAACTCCTTTGCTGTAAGTGATTTTATGTATCAAATGTAGCAAGCAATCATTTTCTATGGAGGTAATTTTTTTATTACATTTTCTTAACAAGAAAAGATTAAAAGCAACTACAAATAAATTACAGATCTTAATTACTAGTATGCATAGATGAAAATGGATTACATGGGTAAGCTAGATAATTATTTGCAGTTGCATTCATGCAGTATGTGTTTGGCTAAACTAAAGTGATCATCACAGCGATTGTGCTCAAATGGATGAGTTTGGATCAGTCTTCATTAACCTCTTCAATATCTTTTTACAACATAAAAGTAAAGCAGTAACATAATTTAATATGTAAAACTAGCCTCAGTTGTCATGCCTGCGAATGAACTATTAAAACGCACTGGCGCCATCTAGAGGATCCATTCATCACCGCTTCAGAAGAAGCACAGCTGTCCTGATTGTACGATTTCCACTTGACCTATTTCCAGAGAGCTTGGAGAAATTAATATAAGTGCATCCATGGTGAAATCAAGTATCCTCATGATGTAATCAGATATACCTCACCAGATGCAGATTCAGTGAGCCATTCAGAGGATGTAAAACCTGGCCATAATCAAATCATGGAGGTGAATAATCATGCTGATCTTTCCAAGATTTTGGACTTGTCAGCAGGGCCATGGAGTTGGAGTCTGTGTCCATTTTGGTGGCGTCAATATAAAATGGACAGACTCCAACACCTAAAATATATAATAAATTGGGTACAATAGTTCAATGTAATATGCGCTGAATATTGTTATTATGAATTATTATGTTCTATCTAAACAGCTTCTTATATCATAATGATTAAAATCCTGTTGTTCACATTGTTCTACAATAAATATATCACTTAAACATGAGCCATGTATGAGGGAGTCAGGGAGTCATAGTCAGGAAAATGTCGAAATCTGAGTCAGAGGTTTGGCTTACCGACTCCACAGCCCTGCTCATCAGTAAGCTCAACCCTGCTAAGCCAGCCATATGGGCATACAGGTCATAAAAAATTGAATAATAGGATGTCTTCATATCTTCAATCTGATGTTTTTATTCCACTGTAATCCACGTTTTTTTAAATGTAAATGAGCTATTAAGATCTATGAGCCAAACGTATATCTCTCAGAATCTGCCTCCAGAGGTTATTGTAAATGAAAAGGGGGTATTACCAGTTTGAGACATGTAATGACTGACACTCACACTTGTAGCACCCCATTTCATATAAAATAAGCTTGGAAGCATATTCTTCAGGTACCGTTACACGCTTCAATGTCGTTAACATCACACCAACGATCTCATGGGCACGCGGTCATTAGGACATCGTTTTGACATCGTTGGTGAGATGTCACACATGTAGATATCGTGGACGACGCACCAATGATCCAGCGAGCAGCTATCATTCGCACAACCCAGCGAACGATACTTGTTCACTGCTGTAAATAGACGAAGTCGTTAACAACATCGTTATCGCGGTGTCACACAGAACGATGCAGCAGGTTGAATGATCGAGGATCGTTTGATTTGAGAATATGTTCTCAAATCTGCGATCAACGATCCAACGATTTATCGTAGTCACATCTCAGTGTCACACACAACGATGTCCTAACGATGTTGTTTGAACGACTCCAAACCTGTGAAATTTGAGCGATATCGTTCACGATCTCGTACCGTGTAACGGTACCTTTCGGGAGATCTGTGTCCAGCTCATAGGTCATTATAGCTTATTTACATATTGAGAAAAACATGGATTTCTTGGGAGTAAGACATCGGATCGCAAATATCAAGGTATCATTTTATTCAAGCTTCCATGACCTTCATGTCCATATTGACTGCAAAGGGGAATTTTATCCTACTGGAAGATTCCCTTTAAGGCTATGTGCACACTGGCCGGCGGGTTGGTCGGCGGCGGCTGGGCGGACCCGCCAGGAAGCTCCGGAGCCGTCCACCGGCATCCTGGCGGGTATGTGCGGCGGGTGACGGGCTGGTGCCGGGCGGGTGGCCAGCGGGTTAGCGCCGGCGGTGTTGCGGCGGCTGGAAGCAGTACATGATTCTGCTTGCAGCCGCTGCAGAACCGGCCGGTTTATAGAACATGCTCATTCGTTGCTAACCCACTGGGAACCCAGCGGGTTAGCAATGGATGAGCATGTGTAAACCGCCGGTGTGTGGACACCGGGTGTCGGTTTACATAGGTTTTAATGTTAATCCAAACGCCGGTTTGGATTAACATAAATTTACATGAAATTTATGTAAACCGACCGGCGGTTTACACACCTAAACCGACCCTAACCCGGCCAGTGTGCACATACCCTAAGGGTACCTTTACACACGGCTACATTTGTAGCTTGTCACCAGGTAACTTACTGGTTGCAGTGAAATCATGGATACATGATTCCATTTGTACACAGCAAGAAGATAGAACCATGTATCCATGATTTCACTGCAACCAGTAAGTTACCTGGTGACAAGCTACAAATGTAGCCGTGTGTAAAGGTACCCTAAGGGTACCTTTACACACGGCTACATTTGTAGCTTGTCACCAGGTAACTTACTGGTTGCAGCGAAATCATGGATACATGATTCCATTTGTACACAGCAACAAGATAGAACCATGTATCCATGATTTCACTGCAACCAGTAAGTTACCTGGTGACAAGCTACAAATGTAGCCGTGTGTAAAGGTACCCTAAGGGCTTGTGCACTTGCAACCATGCTGTAGCTCTACACAGAAAGAATATTCTCATTGAGTACTAAAGAAGAATAATGCATAGAGGAACTTCAACAAAGTTGACACTGTATCTTGCCCCGACCTGAGAAAATAATGCCCAAAGGTTGTGTATAATGGAATCTGGGCGTACTTTGGGCCACCACTACAGTGAGGATGTTGCAGCAGACCACCATGACTTGGAATAGTGCTGACAACAAAAAAAGGCACCACACTTAGCTTGTGTTACAATAACGATGTAAACACAGCCAATTTTCTGCTGAGTATTACAGTACCAGTGCTGTGAATGAGATTTATCACTCATTGCAACACTGCAGAAAAAATCCACTGCCAAAATTCACATGCATTGTGGATATGAAAATCCACAGAATGTCATTTATGCTATATATTTCACTCTTTACAATGCATAGCATGAAATGTGTAGAAAAGACATGTTTTTTCCACAACAAAATTCACAGTTGTAATAATTGCTAAATTTTTTTAAACTCTGTTGCAGATGTGGGCAACATATCCTAAAGGCCACATTACACACACAGATATCTGTGACCAACTTCTGAACAACTCACTGGTTGCAGTGAAATCATGGACACAGTCACAAAATGGAACAATGTGTCCATGATTTCACTGCAACCAGAGATCTGTTCAGAAGTTGGACACGGATATCTGTGTGTGTAAAGTGGCCTTAAGGCTATGTTCACACACCTAAGGTTTTGCTGCTGTGAAAATAACAGACAGAATATAGACATCATCATTGTTTCATTTTAATAAGTAATAATACCATGTCATTAACCGAAAAGATCTGACGTTTACAGTGTTGCAGGCCCCCAAACATTATGTCCTGAATAGACTTCAGTGCTTTGGGTTCATCTGTCCATACATAGGGGCTCGAATATCCTAAATTATAATAAAAGCTTTAATTTAAAGTGAAAGCACTCTTGTCCATAAAACAAAAAAGTTAATTGTAAAACTTGAAAACAATGCTCACATTAGAACCATGGCAGTAGGGGAAAAGGGAAAAAGCAGGATGCACTAAGTGCAGGAATAGCAGGCTACAGCCGTTTCACGCTGCATGCAAGAGGAGACAGTGGATCATTTCCATATTAACTGTTATGAGACACACCAAAAACAACATCACAGATATTTAGATTCCACTTTAAATTAATATCTTTATGGCAAAATGTAAATTTGGGATTAATATGTCAATTCCCTGCTGCAGTGTGCAGGTGTAAGGAGGGCCTAGTCACTTCAAAATTGGCACCAGATTGCTGATACGGAGCAGGAATACCGTCACTGGATCGCTATGCTATATGTAATCACCGCCGGCTCATGTGACCACCGTGATTACATGATGTATATGAGTCTGCAGGTTGCGTAAGGTACATGACGTCCAAGACACGCCCTGTGACATTGCGTGTCTCTGGTCACATGGCAGGAGCACTCACAAAATCATCAAAGGGAATCTAGTAGTAGGATCAACCCTCCAAAGCCATGTACATAGGCATGTAGGTAATTGAAAACTGAATAAAATGATACCTTGTAGTGACAAGTGAGCACTAAAATGTTCGATACTCGAAAAAAGCAGGTCAGACACATGGGAAATTCAAGAATTTTTCCAGAAAACCCTAACAAGAAGGCAGGGGAAAGGAGGAAAATCGCTGACATGGATAGAAACAGCACTCAAATAGATAGGGGAACAGCATGGGGAAGATGCCTGGATGAATCACTGACCTCTAGAGTGCTGCTGGAAACAATGTTGTCAGAGTATTACACCACTTTTACCAGACAGACGATGAATCATACAAATTCGGAGATAAAATGGATTTTACAGGAAAAAAATGTCTTATATAATGACTAGTATAAGACGCAAAAGAAAAAAGAAAAAAAAAATGTGGCACCCCACCGGTCTGGTCTCCACAAGGAGTACTGCACCCGGTTAACGGATGCGGGGTCTCAGTCCTTGAGGGAACGGGATGGTGAACACAGCCACCGACCAAAACACCAAACACACGTAAGGACCAAGGGGACCATGGGTGGATCCACCAGGAGGGCCCAGCCGAGGGGACAAGGGAAAAACAGGTGGAGGGTGGCAGTGAGGAGGAGTGAGGAGCAGCGAGTAGAAGGGGAAGAAAATCGTGCTGAGGAAAGAGAAGACCCCAGAGACACTGGTGGAGTGAAAATGACCTGTGCACCTGGATCCGGGACTGACCATAGTCGAAGGGGTTAGTTGAGAAACAGGGACCGGCCCTGAATGTGGCGCGGATGCTGTTTGCCCGAACCACTGAACCGGAGGCCACAAGGTCTATAGGAGCTGTGGCCGCAACCAGACGCACCCATTGAGAAGGCAGCTGAAGAACTAGGGTCAGGAAACATGTACCAGTCGCCCAAGAAGGCCCGTGGCTGCTGGATTAGGGCACTGCGTGCCGAGGCGCTGACAGGAGAGGCGAAGATGTAGCACTGAGAGAGCAAGACCAGAGAAAGGAAAGGCACATGAAGGGGGTCTTGGGCAATCTATCCCAGTTCCTTGGGGACGGACCAGACTGAAACTTGCCAGAGAGATGTGCCCGGCGATCAGTTGCAGCTTCAGTGAGTAAACCAGGTACAGAATTCCAATGCTGTGTGAGACTGTTTTATTCCCCCGCCTGTGGAGCCGCCAACTGCAAAATTACACGAGACACAGAGGCCCAGCTCGAACACAGCCTTATACAGTCACAGCAATTTAACACATCTTCCCCGGGTACTGCTTCACCTACAGGGAGCGATGACATCAGGTTGCCATCCCAACAACCCCGGAGGTCTGACCCACAGCGTCGGCCCCTCTTGACCGAGAACCATAGGTGGTGTCACAAACTTTAATTCCACAAACTCTATTCCCCCTTTCAAAAACCCACTTTTGCAAGAATTGACTCTGCCGGAGTCATGGAAGCCGGATCTCAACTGCCGTGACTCCCCTTCAGTACACCGAAGCCCGGATGCAGGTGCCCCATAGCCCCGGGGTGTGCGAGTCAAAGCTGGCATCACAAACAGGATGCGAACTGCCCTGTGAAACCGGGTCTTGTGCGCCTTACTAAAGACTTTTAAAAGACTGTGTCTGCCTTTTGAAAAAGGCGACTATGGAAGACTAACACCATGTGCTGGCCAGGGGGCATGTCCTGGTCCCCCATCGTGGGATGGGCCCGCATAGGGCGTAAAAGAGCAGGCCCGCCCCAAGTGCCAGCAAAAAGCTAAGGGGGCCTGCTCGAGGCCATGATAACTCCGCACGAAGAGGTGACTGAAAACTGCAAGGGCAAGGTCCGGAGACAAAAGGGTGGGAAAGTAGTCAGAAAGAAGAAAGGGAGTGGTGGGTGCAGAAGTGACACCATGGCGTCCAGTGGTTCAACAAGTCTGGCAGGCGGTAAAGCAGGAACAGGCGTCCCCAGTGAAACAGAGGGGAGCGGAGACCTGTTGCTGCCGGTGGACCCGGAGTTTTGTGAGGCCGCACTAGATGACCTCAACCTGTAGCTGCATAAGGCTCAGGTATGGACTCGTGGAGCGTGGAAAAAGAGTGTGCTAGCAAAGGTAGCCCAGGGGTCAGCAGTATCTATAATTCCAGTGCCACCAATGAGGAAGTAGAGAGCAGGCCACAGAGCACAAGTAATGTCGTCGCCCCAGTAGAAGACAGTGTTCTGCCCAAACCAGGACTGTTCCCGCAGGTCCTAGACCGGCAACCTGGGCCAGGAGTGGAGGGACACAGAAAAAGTGGTAAAGGAGAGGAGGAAGATGCGGTGATCCAGGCGGAGGTGGAGATTGTGCCCCCAGTGAAGCCAACAAAGACTGGTGGGCAAGTCAAAAACGCCTCCTCCAACCCTTAATAGCCAGACCATTTCTCACCATATTCCACCATCAGCTATGAATACAGTAGATGAGATAGTAGAGGGGGAAATTAAACTACACCCATAGGTAGTTACCGGTAAATGTAATTTTAATATTTTACTACCTTATCTGGGCATGTGGGGTGCGTGACACGGCTAGACACATCCCGTTTTATTTATGAAAGAGGGATTCTGAAACTCACAAAGCCTATGCAGACAATCCATGAGCTGCCAAACTTTAGAAAGAAGAGAAACTCTGATACACTCTGTATTAAAAATAAAGGAGGGCCTCATACATATTCTGTTAAAATCGTTAGCTAGTGGAACTCCTAAACTCATTAATCACTAAGTGCAAGGGCTGCCAAAAATTACAAGAAGAGTCTGCAAAGCACCCTGGAAGACTCATCGAGGAGGAGTTCAGAAAACATTTTTTTTTCCATTTTTAAGTAGTGGGACTGCTATATTAATAAAACCTATGTACTTATTGCAAGAGCTGAAAAACATTTGTGGCGCTCCTTTAGGAAGGCACCACAGCGAGGTACTGCACTCCAAACAGAAGGTGTAGTGCCTCCGTAGCCATGGATATGGAGTTTCATGCAGAGTCTGTCCTAAGCACCCATACACTAGCCCACCTTAGCATAAGGACCGTATATTCAGTAGGTCCAGGGGGTGGAGCTTAGAGTAGAGCGGGAGACTTGAGTGACAGTTGAGCAAGTTTTAGTCAGACAGTACTGGGAAGGCAGCCAGAGAGAACATGCCTGACAGTGTTCTTGACAGGAGGGCACCTCCTTGGAGAGGGGTGACCCGGAAACGGAGGGGACAATCTGGGACCGGTTGGAGCCAGCTGGGGTGTCCGGGGTCAACACCGGCATACCGGAGCCGAGGCAGTCAGAGGTCTATCCCTGACTGCGAACCGACAAGCTGTGGGACCAACAGAAGGGAGCCATAGCGCCACAGACTGTACCTCTTCCTCAGTTCCTAAAAGGTCCAGGACACTTTAGGGAAAGGACCGAATTCCGGTGGCGGGAGGATTTGCTCGTTGTCGCTCCCATTCGTACCGGTAAGGAACCGACCATATCCAATAGTGAGAGACCAGGGAACTGGCAAAGGAGCTCTTCAGAGTGGTGAATGAGAGTAAAGAGGAACACAGACCCTGAAAGCTGTGAGAGGGCACCACCGACAGACTCAGCTAAGTAACCTCCAATCTGTGGCTACGTCCCCGGTAAACCAGACTAAACTGTGTACCTGTTTTTCATCTGGAGACAGTAAAGAACTTCTTGAGCTGATCTGGTGTCTGTCCTCATTTGCTCTGATGCCTGGAGGGCTCCTACTGCATCAAAAATGTGAGGACTACTACTCCTCTCATTTACCCCCGCTGCTCTGAGGTAAAGCTCCACCTGTGGGGAGCTGTACTACTCTGAGCTGCACCTCCATCACCTCAGCGGCCGGCCGCAGCGCTGGTATCCACGTTACCAGGTACCACAGGTGGCGTCACGTTACCATTCCCCCATCCATCATCATCATCATCATCCCCCACCATCCCCGCCACTGAGGGTCCAGGGCACAGAACTAGGAACCGACCAGCCATGATCCCCCATCAAAGTGATTATCTGTCCCGGTATCCGAGTACCCCCCTACCCCTGTCGACCGACTCACATTTACCGATGGATGATATACACCTACATACATAAGAGAGATGTAGAGGTAAGCCTCATACACATTCTGAAAAAAATATGAAGGAGGGCATCATACACACCCTGGAAAAATTAAGAGCAAGACTCACATGATGACCCTGTAAAGATTTTGAGTGAGGGCCGACTGATGAGCCTGATAAGATTTTGAGCAAGGGCAGCCTTATGACACCAAAGAGATTTTGAGCAAAGGCCATCTGATGACCCCAAAAAGGTTTTGAATAAGTGCTGCCTGATGACCTTGAAAAGATTTTGAGTGAGGAACGCTTGATGAACGTGATTAGATTTTGAACAAGGGCCGCATGACCCTGAAAACATTTTGAGTGAGGGCAACCTGATGACCCTGAAAAGATTTTGACCGAGGGCCATCTGATGACCGTGAAATGTTTTTAAGCAAGAGCCGCCTGATGACGATGATAGTGAACAGTGGTGGACAGCCATTTTCAGGTCTCTCCAGAGATGCTCAATTGAGTTTAGATCAGGGATCTGGCTGGCCAGTCAAGAATGATCACAGAGTTGTTCTGAAGCCACTCCTTTGTTATTTTACCTGTGTGCTTAGGGTCATTGCCATGAGACACGTTGACTAATAAATTAATATTATATTTAACCTTTGATGTCCCGTGGAATACAGCAGCACAGTTTTTAACCCTTCATCCTGCTTTCTTTAATTTTCTGAGATAATGACCTTCGGGTTTTCATTGACTGTTAGCCATAATCATAAACATTTACAGAAATAAACACTTGAAATAGATCACTATGTTTGTAATGACTCTATATAACATATTCATGTCACTTTTTATATTGAACTACTGAAAAAAATTCACTTTTTGAAGATATTCTACTTCATTGAGATGCACTTGAATTGGTCAGTTAAAAATGGACAGCACATGGATGGCATCTGATTGCGGCCTGATGTTTCACTGAGCCACACCCTGTCATTGCCAAGTCTGATCTGACACTTAATTTAAGGTCGCTAAACATGTGGGGATTGCTTGTCAGTCACAGTAATGCCATAGTCATCTTTGCTACTGGCATTACTGTGATTGGAAGATGCCGTGAAAATCCCCAAAAAAGATGTGCAGTCCCCTGGCTACTAGTGATAACCAGTGCAGGTAAAGTAGACAGATGTGGGTTGCAGTCCCCAGTTGTATGCTTTATCTTGGCTGGTTATCAATAATAAAGATTTCCCCATTCTGTTAAAAAAAAAAAAACAACAACAATGTGGGGTCTCCCACATTTTTTAAACCAATGCATATAAAACTATAAAGCAGACACCTGGGTACTGGTATGCCCAGACTGTGGAGACCCATGGATACTGGACCCTCCCTAGCTTCAAAATTGCAGTCTGCAGCCACCCCACATTTGGTGCATCCATTAGATACGCCAATCATGGCCCTTTACCCTGCTCATCCCGATTGCCCTGATAATTTGGAAAGGTTAATGAAGCTGTGATTTGTTCAAAATCAAAGCTACCATCAAGCTCCGGGTTAGTAATGGAAAGGTGTCTATGAGACACCCCCATTATCTACTCTGTAAGTAAAATAAAATTAAAAAATAACACAAAATATACACTCTGTCACCAATTTATTAACCCAAAATACACTCCCGCAAGCCCAACATATTCCACATGATGTCCGACGAAGATTCTGGCTGTGCTACATCCAGTGCTTTTTTTGTGGGGTACATACCGATACGCCGTACCGGAAAATCTGAAGATCGGCAGTACATACCGGTATGGCGTACCGGAAAATCAAGAGCAGCACTGACCTGCTGTGTCACAGGCTGTGTGTAGTACTAGTAGCACAGTTTCCCTCAGCGCCAGAGGACCTGAGATGATGTCACATACATGTGACTCGGGTGGGCGGAGTTTTGCCCAGAGGGAAAGAAGATGGAGGAGGACGACTAATGCTGTGCAGGCTGCAGTTCAGGGTATGTGACAACAGGACTGACAGACTGTCAGTGACAGTGACTGTGATGAGTGCACATGGCGGCAGGCTGTGCAGGGGGGGAGATGCAGGGGGGACAGAGATCAGGACAGGCAGGGTATGGAGAAATTGAGACAAAAGGGATGGAGGATGGAGAGATCAGGGTGATCGAGGATGGAAGGAGCAGGAGGATGGAGGGAACAGGGGATGAAGGATGAAAGGATTGAAATTGACATACAGGCCACAGAAGTGAATGACGAGACGTAGGGCTGCACCCCTCCCATATTCCTCAAGCTCGGCCGGTGCCTGACAGCAACCCCCCCCTTCCCGCTCTCGCCTCGGGTATGCATACCAGGAAATATTTTTTTACAAAAAAAGCACTGGCTACATCCAGAGGCCATGTTCAGCAGTGACATTGCAAGACGTGACCGCTTATTGCGGCCTCCAGGACACACTGACAGCACCGTGGGAGCTGCCAGAACTGATCTCAAGTGAACTCAATGCCGAACTGTCAGAGTGCCTGTCACGGCAGCAGCACAGTCCGACAGTACAGTAGCTGTGAGGACCGGAAGCTTTAAAGAGACTTTAAAATAAAAGTTAAGGTTCCTGGGCTTCTCAGGTGTTGGGACACTTGGAGGCTGTGAACTCTGATAAGTGTTCAAAGCCTCCAGATGTGCCAGCAGCTGGGAACTCAGGGACCTGTTTTTTAGGCCATGCTTATTCCCTTCCCACTCTGAGAATACTAGACTCCAGCATTGGCCACAGTGAGTAGTCACGTCTTGTAATATCACCGCTGACCATGGCCTTGGATGTAGCAGAGCCAGGATAGTCGTGAGACATCATGTGACCCGCGGGTTTGTTTTGATGAAAGAGGGTGTGTTGTTTTTAATTTAAAATAAAGGATTGTGTTCTCTTTATTTTTACTTACACGGTTGGTAATGGAGGTATCTCAAAGATTTTTGACAAATCACAGCTTCATTAACTCCTTACATTACCCATAATGCCACTGCACCAGGGCAATCGGGATAAGTCAGGTAAAGTGCCTTGATTGTTTCATCTAATGAATTGGTCAATTTGTGGGGCAGCTGCGGGCTGCTATTTTGAGGATGCCATCACAAATCATTTATGCAAGTCGACTGGATACCTGTAACATTTGGCCTCATTGGAATTCAGGGACATGATTTATAGAGCAAGAGGAATGAAGCTATTAAATGTTATATATTTAGTCCGAAAAGTAGGCAGGGATTATAAAAATATACAAAATATGGTAAGATGGGGGGGGGTCAGAATAATACAGTTTATACACATAACATGGTTAAACAAAAGAAAAAGTATTAGGTTTGATTTCACAGAAATGGTGCAGATCTGTGGAGGGAAGAACTGCAATGAAATGTGAACCCATACTACACAGTAGTGTATCTTCCAGCATTGAAAGGCGTCAATGCATAGTCTGTATTTATTAAAGGACAGTTATTCCCACATACCTCTCCTTGGTGACCTAAGATGGGGTTGGTCATGGGACGTGGTTCTGGTCTCTAGACAATTATACATTTTCAACTTTCAAGATATCTTCACCCCTGGGGGCCCAAGGTGGAGAATGTTAATGCCATATATTCTATCATGATTTTAGCTATGCATATAGTAAATATGACATATGCAAACCCATTCCAATGTTAATTTGGGGCTGATGCGAAAGCCACACAGTTATATAAGAATATACAGTTATATAAGAATATTCATGTTATCCCACTTGGGATCATGATGCCAAATATGTGTATTCCATAACTTCCATAACCTTAAGTTCTAAATTCAGACACCAAAAAATACAAAGTGCAAAAAATAACGAGACACAAACACTATAGGATAAAAAAATCCAGGATCATTATTAGACCTAGCGAGCTATCCTAACCTGCCCTACCTCATTGTGGAGCTTTTGAAGCTGATGGAGAGATCAACATTGATGTATAGATTCCATTAAGTATGACAGAGAACATATCGCATATTTGCGTGTTACATGCTAGAGTATGTCTGCATATTTTTATTATGTCTAGGCAGATGTTGGGAGTAGTCCTTCCATTTGGATAGCTCTGAAGTCTATCAAAGAGCAGTCACTTATTGGAGTGTTTCATTGATATAACACCCTAGGGTGAGCGGGGCCACCACTAAAAAGTAGAGTGATAAAAGCTCCACAGGTAGGGTGAGTAAGAATAGCTCACTAGGTCTAATAAGTGGTTAGATCTTGATGTCACATCATCCTGGAATTTTTATCTATTTGAATAAAAGTTAATTTTTATAAACTTGGCGTATAATTTTTTGGATATTAGCTCAGAAGAGTCATATTGGGTGGCAGAAATGTAATTTCTCAAGCTCTGCGTGAGTGTACACAGAGAACAAGAAAGAAGAAAAAGGGACGTGTGGAATGACTGGGATCAATTGCAAATGTCAATTGTCTCATGAAAAATTTACAAAACTTTATTTCAAAAAGCACAATTTTAAAGGACAACAAGGTGATTAAAAACAGTTAAAAACTTGTGTGAACACAGCACACCACAACTACCCCACAGCAAGTATTCATGGTATCAAGTGTATATGGGGAAAATCACAGTCACCCCTACTAACATATTAATTAATGCCTGACTTACAAAAACATGTGTGTCAGGGCTTTGCTGTGCCCACAGCTCTTTGGTGTTCATGGCTCAGAGGTGACTATACAGCCCTTACTTACAGGGTTACCCTAACATTTCATAGGGACTTTATCCACATTATATGCACCTCAGCAGCTCCTATGATACTTGTTCAATCTGTCTGCTTTATTCAGCCCCAGGTAAAATGGTGCTCAGAATCTCTACTACAAACAGTAGTGTCCTTTCATTACACTGATGATTGTTGGCAAGGTTACTATTTTGCATTTAGGTTTAACCATTTGTTGCTCTGATTTCTTTGCTCTCCCCTAGATCATCTCATTTATATAGGATGTAATTATTATTATTATTATTTATTTATATAGCGCCATTAGGTTCCATAGCGCTTTACATGAGAATAAGGGAGACACGAACAAGTACACTAAATCTAGGCCATCAGGACATACAGGTACAGGAGGGGCAGGGACCCTGTCCACGAGGGCTCACAGTCTATGAGGGGTGGGTTAGGATACAGCAGGATGGGGGAATGTCAGGTATGGGGCGGTCTCCTGGGTCTCATGGCAGGTTGTAGGCTTGACGGACCAGGTGAGTCTTCAGGTGACACTTGAAGCTACTCAGGGTAGGAGAGTGTCTGACGTGTTCTGGCAGGGAGTTCCAGAGTAAGGCAGATGCCCGGGAGAAGTCCTGGACTCGGTTGTGCGAAGAGGTGATGAGGGGGGAGCAGAGGAGGAGTTCTTGGGAGGAGCAGAGGTTGCGTGAGGGTAGGTATCGGGAGACCAGGTCTGAGATGTATGGTGGGGCCAGGTTGTGTATGGCTTTGTACGCCATGGTTAGTGTTTTGAATTGGGAGCTCTTGGAGACGGGGAGCCAGTGAAGGGCTTGGCAGAGAGGGGAGACAGGGGAGTAGCGGGAGGACAGGTAGATTAGTCGGGCAGCGGAGTTGAGGATAGGCTGGAGAAGTGTGAGGGAGTTAGCCAGGAGGCCATTGAGAAGGAGGTTGCAGTAGTCAAGGCGGGAGATGATAAGAGCATGGATGAGTGTTTTAGCGGTGTCGTGGGTGAGGAAGGAGCGGATCCGTGAGATGTTCTTGAGCTGGAGGTATGTGGTGAGGGCCTCGATGTGGGGCTTGAAGGATAGGGAGGAGTCAAGGATTACCCCGAGGCACTTGGCTCGGGGGACTGGGGAGAGGGTGCAGTCGTTGATGCAGATGGATAGGTTGGGAGGTGGGGTGGAATTTCTTGGGGGAAGACTATGAATTCAGTTTAGTCCATGTTGAGTTTTAGGAAGCGAGCATAGAAGAAGGATGAGATGGCGGAAAGGCATTGTGGGATTTTGGAGAGTAGGGAGGTGATGTCAGGGCCGGACAGGTAGATTTGGGTGTCGTCGGCGTAGAGGTGGTACTGGAGGCCATGGGACTCTGAGTTGCCCTAGGCCGAGTGTGTAAATGGAGAAAAGTAGGGGTCCCAGGACCGAACTTTGGGGGACTCCGACAGAAAGGGGGTAGGGTGAGGAGGAGGTGTGGGAGTGCGAGACGCTGAAGGTCCGGTCCGCTAGGTATGAGGAGATCCAGGAGAGGGCAAGGTGGGTGATGCCAAGGGATTCCAGGATCCGGAGAAGAAGGGAGTGGTCAACCGTGTCGAAGGCGGCAGACAGGTCAAGGAGGAGGAGGATGGAGTAGTGGTGTTTGTTCTAGGCGGTCAATAGGTCGTTGGTGACTTTGGTCAGGGCTGTTTCGGTGGAATGGAGGGGTCGGAAGCCGAACTGTAGGTGGTCGAAGTGGGAGCACGAGGAGAGGTGAGAGGACAGTTCAGAGTGGACGTGCTGGTCAAGTAGCTTAGAGGCGAATGGGAGAAGAGATATGGGGCGATAGTTAGAGACAGAGGTAAGGTCAAGTGAGGGCTTTTTTAGGATGGGCGTGATTAGGGCGTGTTTGAAGGCCGAGGGGAAGGCACCAGTGCTAAGTGAAAGGTTAAAGAGGTGGGTGAGAGCTGGGATGAAAATGGAGGTGTGGTTCGGAATGAGGTGGGATGAGAGCGGGTCGTGGGCGCTGGTGGTGAGGTGTGATTTTGACAGGAGGGAGGAGAGTTGGTCTTCAGTTATGGGGGGAAGTGGCTGATGGAGGAGGAGGGCAGTGTAGGTGGGAAGGAGAGTTGTGGGGATAGTGGACCGAAGCTGCTTCTGATCTTGTCGATCTTCTCCTTGAAGAAGGTCGCAAAGTCTTCAGCAGAGATGAGGGGAGAAGGGGGAGGAGCAGGCGGGCGAAGTAAGGAGTTGAAAGTTTTGAAGAGCTGTTTGGGGTTGCAGTAATCATCATTCACAACTGTGATCATACCCATGTGTTCTCAAATCAAATCGAACACGAACACTAGGGTGGTGGCTCATCTCTAGTGTCAAGCCACTCATGACCAATAGACAACGCAAGAAGCATCTTACATGGGCCAAGGAGCAAAAGAACTGGACTGTTGCTCAGTCGTCCAAGGTGTTGTTTTCAGATAAAAGCAAATGTTGCATTTAATTTGGAAATCAAGGTCCCAGAGTCTGGAGGAAGAGTGGAGAGGCCACAATCCAAGCAGATTTAGGGCTAGTGTGAGGTTTCCACAATCAGTGATGGTTTGGGAAGCCATATAATTTGCTGGTGTAGGTCCACTGTTTTATCAAGACCAAAGTTAGTGCTGCCGTGTATGAGGAAATTTAGAGTATTTCATGCTACCCTCTGCCAACAAGCCAGTGCATACTGCCAAAAATACCAATACCTGACTTAGTACCACGGTATCACAGTGCTTGATTGGCCAGCAAACTCGCCTGACCTAAACCCTATAGAGAATGTATGGGGTATTGTCAAGAGGAAGATGAGACACTAGATCAAACAATGCGGATGAGCTGAAGGTTACTATCAAAGCAACCTGGGCTTCTATAACAACCCAGCAGTGTCACAGGCTGATCCCCTCAATGCCACCCGCATCGATAAAGTAATTCCTGCAAAAGGAGCCCCGACCAAGTACTGAGTGCATTTACATACATACTTTTCAGTAGGCCAACATTTATGATTTAAAAATCATTTTTTCAGTTGGTCTTTTATAATATTCTAATTTTTTGAGATAATGAATTTTGGGTAATCATTGTCTCGAAGCCATAATCATCAACATTAACAGAAATAACCAAATTAAATAGATCACCTTGTTTGTAATGACTCTATATAATATATGCATTTCACTTTATGTGTTGTATTACTTAAATAAATTAACATTTGATAATATTCTAATTTATTGAAATGCACAAGTCCAGATATATTTCACTAGTCCAGATACCATATATTTCAACAGTATTGGCATTAGTTTTTAGCAAAAGATATTCACAATACAGTTACATAATAGTGCAAACTTTCAGCTTTAATTGTCTCAGGAATTTACTATTCATAATGCCACACGTCAGGGATGTCCACTACCCCTTTCATTTTTATACTCACATTAGAGCTATTCCACAGAATGAACCAGTCCAGCATAAACATTGTGGGTCCTTGTGTTCATGGAGTGTCACACAAAATTGTGGCCTACACAGATGATCTGCTTTTTTTATCAACAAAACTCTGGCCACCTCACTCCCAAACATGAAAACGGAATTCGGTGTATATCAGACTATCCAATTTTAAAATTAACTTTTCCAAATATGAGGCTCTGAATACTCACACCTCTCCTTCCAATTTAACCCTTGTGAAGATGGCCTTTTGCTTTAAATGGGATAAGTTATCTATAAAATTTTTAGAAAAATTATTGCCAAAAGATGTAAGATTGACATATTTTCTTAACTTTTCTAAACTCTTCTAATCAATACTAGAGAACTGCTCAAGATCGACGATAAATGTTTTTACATGGTTTGGTAGTAGCAATATCTTTAAAATGAATATGCTCCCACGGATCCTGTATGTTCTTCAAGCTCTTCCAGTTAGGGCTCCTTTGTTCTTCAGGAGTCGTACCTCTTTTAAAACTAAGCTCATATGGTCTGGCAAACCTCCCTGTATCAGTAGAAATGTTCTATACTGTTGCAACTTCTCAGGAAACATAGCCTTGCTCAATTTCAGATCCTACTATATTGCCTCCCATCTCTCCAGAATCCTGGATTGGTGTAGAAATGGAAAAGAGAAACAAATAAGCTTACTTCAACACCATCATCACCTCACTAGCCAACAATCCTAAACAACTCTTTGAAACTGTCCACCCCCTCTTCGGTCCAAGAGTACAGGCCCCAACAACCAACTCAGCGTGGACTATCTGGCCAATTATTTTAAAGAAAAAAATTGACCATATATAAGACAGGAAATTTCTTCACAGACTCATAAAATTATGCATCCTCTTCCCTCCTACACTTCATCTAGAGCTCACTTTCAGTCTTCAATCCAGTCAAAGAAGTTACCCAGCTCTTTGCATCTTCTCGCTCCACTACCTGTACCAGTGACCCTATTCCCTCACATCTCCTTCACTCCCTTGCATCATCGGGTTGCACACCCTCCATGCACTTAATAGCACTCTATCAGTACTTGTACAAATTCTGGCTGGTAACCGGTTCATGCAGTTATTTGAATCCTCTATTATATTGATGGTTGAACCATATATGACAAGCACTTTTTACCATTTACAGTACCTTTTGTGCCTCCCCTATATCCTCAGATAGATTGCGAGCACTGCCCTCACTCCTCTTGGTAGCTGTTAAATTTTGTTACTCTGTATTGATTATGAAAATGATTATGGGTGGGGATCAAGCAAGACTTTACACATTTCTGTTTGAACTTGTCTTTGCTGAAATCTCATTCCAAGATTAGGGCCACACTGGCGTGCTGTAATCTTTTGGCAGTACGGTCTCTTACCTTACAGTTATCCTACACCATGTTCACCAACTTGGGCAACCCACATCTTACTCCAGGATTAGTGTGGACAGGCCTTCCTTATTTAGCTGAAGGGGGCTGTTTCATGGTGTCTCATTTTGGAAATGGTTGTACCTGGCCTTCAAAGGATTAACATCTCTGCCTCTTTTCCCCATCTTCCCTGGGAACCTGGAGAGTTGGAGCTCTCACACTTTTTCCAGTCACTCTCTTCTAGACCATTTTATAATGTCAAAACTTCCTTCGAGATTGTGTGCTCAGACAAGGAGCCATTAAGACACAGCATCTTTCTATTATTCATTGCTGATCGAAAGCCCAGTCCAACTGGACACTAACTTCCAATCTAAATGGGAAGGAGACTTGAACCTAACGTTAACAAAAGAGCAATGGAAGCATATAAATCTATCTGCTTATCATGAAGCAGGGTATAATATACTGTCTGGGTGGTATAGAGTCCCAACCCGCCTGCATAATCATTCCAGAGGTGAGCCCCTTTTGCTGGAAATACAAGGAGGAAGAGGGTGATAGGATGCATATCTTCTGGTCCTGCTGGCTCCTCTCTTTTTGGGAAAAGTTGCAGTTATACGTAAAACCACAAATTTTATTTCAGAACTGAACCCAGCACTCTTCCTTTTGCATTACTATCACATTCCCCTGAAGACCTACAGACATTAGTTATTAAGATATTTAATTGTGACTGCATGAGCATGTATTCCCTTCCTTTGGAAGAAAGATACTACACCGACAATGTCCCTCTTTGTTTTCCAAGGTAAAGGAGATGAACTTAATCATACAATTAATAACTCGTATGGGTGTTCCCGCAATACTTGGTCCTCCTGAATGGAATTTGGAGAACTGAATGACTATCTGGCATGTTTGTGTGAGTGCCGACTTGGGCTCAAAGGGCCTTCTTTCTCACCCTGTTGTTCGCCCCTTATCTCCACTCCCTGTCCTCATTTCTATGTTCCCTCTCGGTTGTTCCTTTTCTTAAATTATTCTCTTTATTCTTTTTTTTTTCTTTCCTGTCTTCTTAGGTTTGCTTTGCCATATTCACCCTATACTTCTTTTGGCCATGTATTTACATGTTCTATCCTCCATTAACTGACGTTTCTATTGTGTTTATCAATCAGAACGTGAGTAGTCTGGTATTTGTTCTGATTATTACTGTAATTATACAGTTCTGATACCTTTATGTATATTGTATCAGTGAGCACCTCATGATCAGGACTATGGAGTTGGTAAGCCAAACCTCCCATTCCGACTCAATTTCACCGAATCCGACTCCGACTCCCTCAGGTTTAAGTGATAAATTTATAGTACAATGTGAGCATAAAACAAAACTCAAGCTATTTAGAGCATAATAATTTATAACATTCAGCACATACTGCATTGAATTACTGTACCCAATTTATTACATATTCTAAAAGTCGGTCCATTTTATACTGACTCCACCAAAATGGGCACAGATTCAGACTTCAGACTTCACAACCCTGCTCATGATTATAAGCTTTGTGTTTTTCTTTATTAAAATAAAAGGGGGTATTCACATCCTAATAGGAGCAGGAGTTTAGGGACTACAGCTCTAAAACATATCTGCCACTTTTACAAGGGACCAAAAGGTAATTGGACAATTATGGGCTGCATGTTTAGTATACTCTGCACCAAAAAAAAACACACTGGTGAGCTTGGAAACTCAAAAAACCCTTGATGTCCAGGTAATACAACAGAGGTGGATGATTATGCAATTCTTTCTATGGTGCTGAAAACCACTTCACAACATACACACAAGTGAAAAACAGCCTCCAGGAAGCAGGTGTTTCAGTATCTAAAAATACCGTTACACGACGCAATATCGCCTGTAATATCGCACCAAAGTCACGTGGTGTGGTCAATTGCAATCGATATCGTGAGTGCGTCGTGTGGTGTAACAGGGCGATGCGACTGCAATTTTTCGCTGGAGCGATATCGCCTGATTTATGTGCAGACAATTAAATCAGGTGATGTTGCATAAGCGATGTGGCATGATCGTGAAGTGTGACTCCGCAATAACGATATTGTGGGGATTTAAGTGATTGAGCAACCAAGGCCATAAGCGTGCCTGTGGGTAGTGTTTTCCGTACCTCATCTACGCAGATTGGTGCCAAGTATTGTCTAGCGATTGGATGGCCCGGGTAAAGGCGCCATCTTTGATGATCTGTGATTACACAACTTTATTCATTTTCTTCTTCATCTTATGATTAGTACCAAATGCATGTATGCAAGTGTTCTTTTTGACAAAGCAATGTTTTACTTTGGTGGATTACGTGGCGCGTATTGGCGCCACGAAAAACAGCGTGTGAAGGCACAATGTATGTACGGCGAAAAAGTACAATGCCAACATGTCAAGTCGTTATTGATGCTACCTGCAACGTTCCATCCTACATGTTGCACAGATATCAAAATGTGCACCCATGTCAAACCCCTCATTATAATAATTGTCACATATGTCTGCCATGTGCAACACATGATCGTTGCGGTGGTCCATTTTATGTGACGCCGCGGCATTTATTCTGTGCACCTACTATGTGCGGGCAACTATTTTGGGGATGTTGAACTGTCCTCAGCCTACATACCGTGCGGCGTGACATCAGTACATCATTTGACGGTCGGCCCTGCCTTCTAGGTGCTTTCCAGTTCCCTGTATAAAGATGGCTGCCGCACAGCGCTCTGCAACATGGGGAGAACCAGAGCTCCTCATTCTTTTCGACTACCTAGACAGGCTGGACTACTGGTGTGAGTTACCACATCAGCACCCACGCCTGCATAAAATGTGCATCGTGCGCAAAGTGCAGAGGGCCCTGCATAGGAGACTGGGAGTGATGCGGACGCCTAAGCAGATCGTCAAGAAGGTGGCGGACATGAAATATAAGGCGAGGGACCACATTTCCGCCATCCGCACCCGCATTCAGACACTGCGTGGTGAGTATTATTTGACACCACATGCACACAGTGTACTCGCAGCACAATGTACATGACATTGTCCACATGGAAGTCCACCCTGTCAGATAGTGTGGCAGAAGTAATCATGGTGACGCATGATGACCGTTCATGTGCTGGAGCTGCAGATACATCTGTGATTGGCCATCCCACAGTAATTTGTGTAGCATGCCATAACCACACCATTGTTGCTGACACTTTCAAAACAACGCACATAGGTCTGTAACAAGCTGCAAGGCATCATGTGCATATTGTACGTGATGTAATGGAGCACATCACAGATAATGTCAACATGTCCCACGACCCCTACATATACCACCCCATAGCCTTCAGTTGATTTGACACAAGCATTGTCCCCATAACGTCACTGTTGCTTGCGTCATGTCCAACAAAACAAAATGTGTTTACGTCATGTTATAGAT
Source organism: Allobates femoralis (assembly GCA_033576535.1). Lineage (NCBI taxonomy): Eukaryota > Metazoa > Chordata > Amphibia > Anura > Aromobatidae > Allobates > Allobates femoralis. The sequence goes on from JARQOC010000003.1 coordinate 338,034,442, forward strand.
ATGTTGTGCTCCTCTCACCAATGATGGCTCAGTATGTGGTCATATATCCTGTCAGTGTGGAGGTGTAATTGTGGCACCATGTGTATAGTGAATTCATAAAACAATTTTTCGACTACACCAAGCATGATGTGACAATAAATGTCTCAGCACAACATATTGTCCATACAGTTCTAACCTGTGTAGACTGTGTGCCAATGCCAAGAATACTACTGGCACATACATATATGACAGTGCTAATATTGTGCACATGATAATGCAGGCCCCTTGGAACCAAACTAGAAATGTGTAAAGACATTATGTCATTCACCCCCAAAATCCCTGTACCTAACTTATGCATATGTGTGTTGTACTATGACCATCAAACAAACTAATGTCTTCACCACCAGCTGAAGACGACCCTTCGGACGCCGATGCACCACCAAACTCACCACCACGGTCCCCAGCTGCCTTCATACCACGCTCCCCAGCTGCCTCCACACCAGCCTTCCCAGCTGCCTCCACACCAGGCTCCCCAGCTGCTTCCACACCAGCCTCCCCAGCTGAACACCTGATGGCCTCACCCGGCCCCGTGGCACCCAGAACCCCTTCTCCCCAACCCACACCGCCACCAAACCTGGAACCACTGGGGCCCAGACCCATAGGCCAGTGGTCCCCTGAGGCTCCCATGGACATGGTGGCTTGCTTGGTCATGTAAGTGTTTTTGTAAAATTTAGTAGTTTGTTATTGTGATAGTGTTGTTGGCCAATGTGTAAATGCAGTAATACATCATATTTATGTTTTTCTTTGTGTTATACGTAGGCGGGAGAGCTGGTTACCAGGGTTGGGCCATACGCCCCTTGCCATCACCTCAAGGGACAATAATCAGGAGGATTTAGATGGTAAGGTTTTTGATCTCACACAAGCAACTGTTTACCACTACGTGTGTATTGTTATGTTACTGATGGGTTGTGCGCCCACTATAGGTGTACTATCATTGAGGGACCTAATGGTGGCCCACCAAAGGCCCACAGGCAGATGCAGGTGGCAAATGGTGATCTACTGCGGCTTGGTGGCCTCATCCACAGGAAGGGCATGGTCCTGGGGACCATCAGTAATGTTTGTCTTGTTGTAGGACTACTTGAAGTAGTGGTCTTGTAATTTTTCTAATGTTTAAGTGTTCTTATGGACAAAATATTTATATGTAAATATTTTAATGCTGGATGGTTTGGACGAAAAAAATCCCTTCTTAAGTGGTTTGTGTTTAAGGAAATCACAAAAAATTGTATTGTTAAAATTTAAACAAAAACAAAACAAAAAACACACAAAAAATATGATCTGCAAGGGTTTTGTCCGAGAAAGACCAGATTACTTACCGGTAATCTTGTTTTATGGAGCACGACAGCACCCACAGAGAGAGGGGATCCGCCCCCAGGGACAGGAAACCTACAGATAAAAAAGGATTGTCCCCCTCGCCTCCTCAGTTGTGTTACAGAGACCGAGAGGAACCGCTAATTAGTATAATAAGTTCAAATCAGACAAGTTCATAAACAATCGAATCACCACACACGTGACAAATAGAAGGTCAAAAAACAAACCGTGCAGAAAACAAGGGGGGAAGTGAGTGGGTGCTGTCGTGGCTTCATATAACAAGATTACCGGTATGTAATCTGGTCTTTTCTCATCGCCACGACAGCACACACTTAGAGACTTACAGAGATTAAAGCTCAGGGTGGGACCACCGTGTGGGAACAGACTTCCCAAACACCAAATCAGAAGCAGAGGAGAGGTCAAGTCTAGGTTGCCGCCTTACATATCAACTCAATAGACGTGTCAGCCTGTTCAGCCCAGGAGGAAGCCATCGCCCTTGTGGAATGGGCCCAAACACCGTCTGGAGGAGGCACACCCGTAGCCTGATACGCTAAGCAAATAGCTTCTCTGATCCATCGGGACAAGGTACTCTTTTAGACTCCAGACCCCATCATCCAGCCCTGGAAGGAGACAAACAGAGCCCTACACTTCCTCCCTGCTAGGGTCCTATCAATGTAGGAGAGGACAGCTCGTCTAACATCGAGCGTATGAAACTTCTGTTCGGCAAGGGTAACAGGGTCAGGATAAAAGAAGGGCAGAATCATCTAACTGCGGTGAAACCTAGAAACTACCTTTGGCAGGTAAGAGGGATCTGGTCTCAGCACTAACCTATCAGGAAAGACTGAGAAGAATGGAGGGTCTATGGACAGAGCCTGAATGTCACTAACTCGGCGTGCAGAGGTAAGGGCAACTAACAAGGCTGTTTTAAGGGAAAGAACCTTCATAGAGGAAGAGTCTTAAGGTACCTTTACACGCCGCCACTGTGCCTAGCAACCAGTATCAACCGTACATGCACGCCATATACCACGCCGCCATTGCGTTATCAACTGAAGGTATCGTGGTTCCTCGGAAGTTCCCAAAGATCCTGTGGATAACTTGCTGTTGAATACCGTCGCCACTTCACACGCTGCTATCCACAAAGGAATATGGGCGTACATCTTTCGCGCCGCAAGTACATAGGCGTGACAGAGTTGTGTATTCCGTGACGCTAACACGCTGATTGGACAACGCAATAGCGTCATGATTGGCCAGCCTGCGCAGGAAGGCTGGTTAATACATGACGCCATTGCAATTGTGGAGTGTGAATGGACAGCTCTTTAAATATGGCACCCTGTGAAGGGACAGCCAATGGGAATCATCGCTGATGGGGCGCAGTATCCAGCACGCTGTGGCACGCCCCTGGGAATTCACTAGGCGACGGTGATTCCATCCCTGTACCCCGTTTAGACGTCACTACTATAGCAATTGTGCCTTTGTGTTGATTTGGATTTTTGAACACAGCTCGGAAACCGGTATCCAATTCAACTGCGGGAAACCTGATCACTTTCCCAATTTACACATCGCCATTTCGTAGCAATTTCAAGGCAACAGGCACACAAATCCCCATTGCCAGGCAGTTGCTATCACGCAGTGGCAGCGTGTAAAGGTACCTTTAGGGTTCAAATGGAGAACAACTAGTAAGCGCATCCAGAACCAAGTTCAGGTCCCAAGGAGGCACACTGGCAATGTGAACCGGAGTGCTGCATTCACAAGCAGAAATAAAACTAGCAATCCATCTATCTCCCGCAACATTTAGCCCCATACAAGGCTCCCAAGGCAGACACCTGGACCTTGAGAGTACTAACTGACAACCCCAAGTCCCTTTCCCATTGTAGAAATTCTAGGATCGCTTGGATAGGGACTATTGCAGAAAACGGGGCAGTGTAAAAAGACAAAAACTTACGCCATACCCTACAGTAGATATTAGTAGTAGAGGGTTTCCTACTCAGGAGAAGGGTAGAAACCAGACCATGTGAAAACCCCCTAAGATTTCAATAACTGCCTCTCAAATTCCACGCCGTCAAGTGCAGACTGTGTATTTGAGGGTGACGAAGTGGACCCTGAGAAAACAGAGTCGGGGTTGACAAAAGGATCCACGGATCCGACAGGGACATGGCTCGGAGCCAGGAAAACCAAGGTCTCCTTGGCCAGAAAGGAGCAATGAGAATGGACCCTTGCTCCCTCCTCCCTGATTTTCCTGATCACCAATGGAAGAATGAACAGTGGAGGGAAGGCATATGCGAGATGGAAAGTCCAAGAGGCCTGAAGAGAGTCCACCACATCTGGACGCTCCCTGACATTGAGGGAGGCAAACTTCTCGACTTGACGATTCGCCCTGGTGGCGAATCGTCGTCGATGTCCGGGAAACCCCACAGACGCACAATCTGCCGGAACACACGTCTGCACGATGCCCTGACGCAGAGTATGCCGACTCAGGAAATCCGCCGTGGAATTGTCCGTCTCTTTGATATGAAGGGCTGTGAGGTACAGTAGATGACGTTCGGCCAGATGGAGAATTGTTGGTGCAGTAGACATCAGAGGTTGTGATCGCGTACCACCTTGATGATTGATATACGCGACACAAGTCATATTGTCCGTCATGATTCTGACGTGCTGGAGAATCAACTGTTGGAGAAAGTGAAGCAAAGCCTGAAGTATCACCAAGTTCCCGGACATTAGAAGAATCTGCCGCTTTCTGGACCGACCACTGACCTTGGGCCCACCGTGACCCCAGATGGGCACCCCACCCGTCCGGACTAGCATCTGTAATCACTACCTTAGATGGGGAAACCACCCACGGAACACCCCTAGAGAGGTTACCTGGAATCAACCACCAGGAAAGGGAAGCAATGACCTCTGAAGAAAGGGAAAGGGAGCTGTCTAGGGACCCTTGCAACTCCTCCTCAGCGCAGAGAATCTCCTGCTGAAGACACCTGGTGTGGAACTGAGCCCATAACACCGCCGGAATACAAGAGGTCAAGGACTCCAACAAGGACATAGCTGATCTCAAGGACATACGAAGATGGCTAACCGCAAATCCAACCTTGGCGAGTACAACCTGCTTCTTGTCATCTGGCAAAAAGCACAACTGACTGATAGAAACGAGGTGCAGACCCAAGAAGGATTGACAAGTCAGAGGAACCATCCTAGACTTTCCCAATTGATCAACCAGCCCAAACTCTGCAAAATAGAAATGGTCCGGGACAGGCGATCTCTGCACTGAGAAGCAGAATTTCCCACAACTAAGAAATCATCAAGATAAAGAACAATAAGAATATCTTGATGACGCAAAAAAGCCATCACCCCTGACATCACTTTGGTGAATACACGCGGGGCCATGGCGAGGCCAAATGGCATTGCTGCAAACTGAAAATGCCAGAAACGACCTTCGAACACGAGTGCCACACGGAGGAACCTCTGATGATCGGGATGAATCTCCAGATGGTAACACGCATCTTTCAAATCCAAAACCGTCATAAAACACCTAGGAAATAAGACCTTAATGGCAGACTTAATAGACTATCTTTAAACTAGAAAAACGCAAAAAAATGTTCAAGTGCCTCAAGTTAATAATAGTGCGGAAGGACCCATCACGTTCAGGGACCAGTAATAAAGGGGAGTACACTCTCCATCCCTTCTGGCCCTCAGGGACATTTAATGTTCTGTTCTCACTAAATGGGCCGGGGGCTCATGAATTTAAACAGACAGCTAAACCTTTATACTGAGTCCAATGAGGAGACTGTGGTGAAGTCTGTGCTTTTATTGAACGTTGCAGTATATTTGTAAATGGTAAAACTGTAAACAATCAGAATACAGAAGAATCAGTATATAGTAAGCAGAACACACATTATACATAGATATACAATATGCATGAACTAGTAACTAATCTAGATTATAACTGGATGAGCCAGGCTAAAACTAGAGCAGAAAACAACTGAAGAAGGCATGAATACATACCGGCAATGCAATCGCATGGGAACAGTGATGCTGAATGTCTTCCTTCCAGAAATGAAAGTAAAAATGGGGGCTGAGCTACCAAATGCATTGCAAGAGGGAGGAGAATTAGACACAGAGATAGACTGCAAACATAGTATTGGCCACTAGCGGGAGCAGAACACTACATATGAGATAAGCTCATTAAAATCTACAGCTACAAATTAATAACGACATTAAGCAGAAACAAACATTTGGAGATGGTTTGGATGTCAGAGACAGAACACTCCCTGCCTGGCATCACTGGATGTCACTATCCCTGTCTTCTGAGGGTAACAGCAGGACCAGTTCAGATACTGGTCTAAGAAATGTCTTAGGTTCATTTCCTTAGTCATTCTTAGTTCAACCTTGCGGACATTACCGTCATTGCTCGGAAATGTTGCAGTAACTAGACCAAGTGGCCACTGGTTCCGGTGTACTTGAGAGTCTTTCACGAGGACAAGGTCACCTATGTTCAGATTGGGACAAGCAGATTGCCACTTTGTCCGTGGCTGCAGGGTAGACAGATATTGTTTGCGCCACCTGTCCCAGAAAGTATTTGCAAGACTTTGTACCTGTCTCCATTGGCACTTGTGGAAGTTCTTGGCATCTAATCCTCCTGGAGGGGTACTGGTCGGTCCTGTTTTCTGGGTAAGGAGGGTAGCTAGAGTCAATAACAAGGGCTCCTCAGAGTCGTTAGGAACTAGAACTAAGGGTCTTGCATTGATTTTAGCTGTGGCTTCTGCCATGTAGGTGATTAGGCTTTCGTGGGTAAGCCTCGCTGCTCCTGCTTGAAGAGTGGCGTCGAGAATTCTTAACACGCTACTTGCTGGTATTTGAGCTTTGTTAATAAGACATTGGATTTCTGTAAAGTAGGATTCTCTTTGAATAGTGAGGATTATGTGGTTTCTAGAGAAATCCAAGTCTGAGGCAACGTAGGTATTTTTACAGATATCCCAGCCTTTACATTCTCCTGTATCACAAGTTCTGGGAGTTCTGAAGGAGCGAGCCATGTGGCTCAAGCAGGTAATGGCTCGAACGAGTGACTTCCACCTTGAGAATTTGACGAACCTGTGAGATCCAAGCTGGGTAGCAGAAGTCTTTGTATGAAGTGTAGACACCTGAGGGTTGATTTCAGCATCTGCGTTCTCTCCTACTACTTCAAAGGTGTCTGGAAGGTGTTCTTCAACATATAATAGTTTTGGTTCTGAAAGCCACGTTGTACTTTGTAGCTGACTTGCGTTAACTGTCCTGGTTGCGCGTGCAAGCTTGGTGTTCTCCATAACAAACTCAATGTGGCTCTGACATTTGGAGTCTTTAAGGTAGGTTTTAAGGTAGGCAACAGCAGCAATTGCTTTCACAGAAGCATCCGCGAATACGTACAGTTTTCGGCTTCGTATTTTGTTGACGGTACAGGGGCGTATGGTCTTGGCACGTTCAGGTTGGAGAGGGTAGCTAACGAGTTCTTCCATCCTTCCCACTGGATTCTCTTATTGGGTGGCAGAGGTGCATCCCAGTTAGATGTTTCCCTAGTTAAGTCTCTTGGCAAGGCCTTGCGTTGTACTGTGACAGGAGCTGCGAAAGCCAGAGGATCGTACAGACTGTTGATAGTAGACAGAACACCTTTACGAGTAAAAGGCTTTTCTCCTTGGCTGACTTGAAAGGTGAAAGCATCTGATCGTAGATTCCAGAGAAGTCCGAGGCTACGTTGAATTGGTGCGGGTTTTGACCCCAAGTCCAGGTCTCTGAGTCTGAGGCTGTTACAAGGTTGAAACAGAGATGGGCATCCTTCTTCCAGCGTACTTGTCAGCATGCTTGACACAGAAGAGGGGGCGTGCATGCGTTCCGGGCATACGCCTCCTATTATGACCCATCCTAGGTCTAGCCTTTGGGCATAGGGAGCATTGTGGTGTCCATTGATATGACGTCTCACTTTATGAACCTGCAGGATATCTCTTCCCAACAGCAGGATTATCTGAGCCTGATGGTCTAGTTCCGGTATGAGGTGAGCTATGCGTTTTAAGTGAGCGTGGTGGGTTGCTACATCTGGCGTAGGAATTTCAGATCTGTTGTCTGGGATCTGGTTGCATTCAATGATCGTGGGTAGTGGTAGGCAGAATTGTCCATCTAAGGACTCGATTTGATAGTCAGTAGCTTTCCTGCCTGCTGTTGTCATAGTACCTGCACACGTCTTTAATGAGTAGGGAGTGCTTGGCCCTTTGATGTTGAATAGGTCAAAGAATGTTGATCTAGCCAGGGATCGATTACTTTGATCATCCAAGATAGCATACAGTTTTATAGCTTTGTCTCTGTGGCCCTTTGGGTATACTCTGACGAGGCATATCTTAGAACAGGACCTACTGTCTATTGTCCCTTTGCAGACTTCTGTACATTGTGAAGTGATCTCTGGCGTAGGTGTAGCAGTGTTCCTTTCCTCCCCGCCATGCTCACTGTCAGCTGATGTGTTTTGTGTATACCATGGAGCTGGGCCAGGATGTAGAGCTGTGTTATGGTCTGTGGTGCCACACTCTGTGCATTTTACACTGACCTTGCAATCCTTGGCGAGATGAGCTGTGGACGAGCAGCACTTATAGCAGATACCGTGTTCTTTCAGGAAGCTTCTGCGATCTGACATAGATTTTCCTCTGAAGGTCCTGCATTCGAGAAGAGGATGAGGCTTCTGATGGAGTGGGCACTGCTTGTCAGGGTCCTGCATCTTTGTCTCTGATGGGGAGCAGACAGCAGACCTGTGATTGGAATCTGAAGAAGAGACATTAGTCTTGTGTACAGCCACAGACATTCTGCGTGGATTTGCTGCTGGTGGCGGTGCGGCATACGACATTGTAAAGTCGAAGCTGGGATCATTTCTAATTCTCGCTTGTTGGTGTATAAAGTCTACAAAAACAGAGAAGGGAGGGAATGGAACACTGTGCTTGTATTTGTATGTGGAACCATGTGTGAGCCACTTCTCCTGCAGATTGTAGGGTAACTTTTGGACTATAGGGTTCACTCCTCTGGCTGTGTCGAGGAATGCAAGTCCCTGTAGATCATCTTCATATTTGGCAACTTGGACTTCCATTAGCAGGTCGCTAAGTTCTGTAAGTTTCTGTAGCTCTTTGTTAGATATTTTAGGGAAGTCATCGATTCTTTTGAACAAAGCATTTTCTATTACCTCTGCTGAGCCGTAACGCTCATCCAGTCTCTTCCAGATCTCTCTGAGGCCAATCTCAGGGTGGCTTATATTAGCGTCTCTGATCCTTATTGCATGTTTGACTGACTCTTCTCCCAGGTACTTAACTAAGAGGTCTATCTCTTCCCTGTGTAACAACCCCAAGTCTCTAGTGACATTTTGGAAAGAGGCTTTCCAAGCTCTGTAGCTTTCAGCTTGGTCGGTGAATTTCATGAGTCCTTTCGCAACCAGCTCACGTCGCGTCAAGAACTTTGCAAATTCTGTTGTGAAAAGGTTGTCAGCAGAGTATACTAGTGGTGGGTGCACCGGTAAGGGTAAGTGGTGTGAGGTGTGTTCGTACCTGTTAGTATCCTCTGGGTGGCGCCAGCCGGTGTCATGTTGCTTCGGTCTGACGTTCGATGTGTCAGCAAGGTGGTTTACGTTGGTTACCTGTTGAGGTGGAAGGTAGTCATTAGCAGAGTTGTTTTGTGCAACATTTTCAAGTTTGCGTCTGTTCTGGAGCTGAGGCTCATGACGGCTCCTGCTTTCTTCACTGGAGGTGTCATGTTCGCGTTTTGGGTCCAGATCAGGATTGTAGTTTGGATCGGGGAGTTCATTAACGTACTGAGATGTGCGTTGTGGAGGATCTTGCAGTGGAAACTCCAGACTCAGCACACTGTTTCGCCTATGCAGCTCTGGGTTTTGTGAGGCTTCTAGTGACTCTGCTTCTGCGATGGCGGCTGCAGCCTCCCTTTTCGCTACTAGATTTTCTAAGGCGGCATCCAGGCGTGCCTTCTCTAACTGTGACCTTCTGTCTTGGTCATCCAGGCGTGCCTTCTCTAACTTAAGTTGCATCTCTTGTTCAGCAAAGCTTGCTCGCATTTTGGCAGCTTCGGCATTTGCGCGGGCGATGGCAACCGCACTGCTGATGGATGTTGTCTTTGAGGAGGTAGAAGTAACGGATCTTGTCCTGTGTGATCTGTGGGACATGGTGTTCTGGGGAAATTCTTGGCTGTGCAGAGATTGCTGTAGCTGTACAGTCTCTGTGTAGCCGTTGACTTGTATCCTACTATCTGGATGGCTGCTGCTTCACTGTTTCCCAGTAGGATGGCTGCCGTTTTACTGTTCTGTTCTCACTAAATGGGCCGGGGGCTCATGAATTTAAACAGACAGCTAAACCTTTATACTGAGTCCAATGAGGAGACTGTGGTGAAGTCTGTGCTTTTATTGAACGTTGCAGTATATTTGTATATGGTAAAACTGGAAACAATCAGAATACAGAACAATCAGTACATAGTACAGCAGAACACACATTATACATAGATATACAATATGCATGAACTAGTAACTAATCTAGATTATAACTGGATGAGCCAGGCTAAAACTAGAGCAGAAAACAACTGAAGAAGGCATGAATACATACCGGCAATGCAATCGCATGGGAACAGTGATGCTGAATGTCTTCCTTCCAGAAATGAAAGTAAAAATGGGGGCTGAGCTACCAAATGCATTGCAAGAGGGAGGAGAATTAGACACAGAGATAGACTGCAAACATAGTATTGGCCACTAGCGGGAGCAGAACACTACATATGAGATAAGCTCATTAAAATCTACAGCTACAAATTAATAACGACATTAAGCAGAAACAAACATTTGGAGATGGTTTGGATGTCAGAGACAGAACATTTAACAAGACCTGTTTCTCTAACAAACTCCTAACCTCCAACAACTCCAGTGCCTGCTGCTGCAAAGGAGACGGAGGGGAAGACTGCACAAAAAAATAAGGAGGAAAAACCTCAAAATCTAGCTTCAGACCTGAAGACACAATTTTCCGGATCCATAAGCTAAATGTAATAGCCTGCCATTGCGTGGAAAAAACACATAACCGGCTGCCCAACTTGCAGAGGAACCAAAAAGGGCACCTTTGGACTTCAATGCCTTGTTATCCCATCTGTTTCGGTCCTTATAGGGCTTCTTCTGACTGAAAGACCTGCGTTTGAACGCCCTCCTGTAGGCCGGAAGAGACGCATTAGGGAATCCCGTCTTCCTCTCAGCTGCCTTGGCAAGTAGATCACCTAAGGCTTTGCCAAACAGGTACTCACCCTGACATGGCAATGCACATAAACGGGACTTGGCTCGAGCATCCCCTTTCCAGCCTTTAAGCCACAAAGCGCACCGATCCAAATTAGAAAGGCCGGCATTAACCTCAAAGTGTAGGTGCAAGCAGAAAAAAATACATCTACTGAAAGAAAGGTTATGTGCACATTAATGAGTGCAAGAAGTGGCTAGACTGCACAGCTGATACAGATACAATGCAAATGGATTATAGCAATCACTGCTCTAGATATAATGCAAAATGGAAGACTTGGCTTCAACAGTGGCCACTGTGGAGTGCCGGTGACCAGCGACAAGGTGCTTCCGTCTCACCGGGTCCTAGCACTATGACTAACGGAGGTATGCAATGTGTATGGGTTTATATGCCTCTATTTATAAGTAAAAACAGGAAAAGTGTGTGTTGACTCCAACAAGATGGAGACCCCAGCTGGCCTCAGGGCGGGGGAAGGGGGATAAGGAGGGAGCTCAGTCACAAAAAATACATATGTAAGTTAATAGGGTGAATGACTGGCATCACTGTCAAAGTGTAGATTCAAGCAGAAAAAAAATACATCTACTGAAAGAAAGGTTATCCTTATCCCCTTCCCCCAACCTGAGGCCAGCTGGGGTCTCCATCTTGTTGGAGTCCAACACACACTACACTTTGAGGTTGATGCCAGTCATTCACCCTATTAACTTACATATGTATTTTTTTGTGACTGTGCTCCCTCCTTATCCCCCATCCCTCGCTCTGAGGCCAGCTGGGGTCTCCATCTTGTTGGAGACCAATACACACTTTTCCTGTTTTTCATTATAAATAGAGGCATATAAACCCATATACATTGCATACCTCTGTTAGTCATAGTGCTAGGACCCAGTGAGACGGAAACACCTTGTCGCTGGTCACCGGGCACTCTACAGTGGCCACTGTTGAAGCTAAGTCTTCATATATATTTTGCATTATATCTAGAGCAGTGATTGCTATAATCCATTTGCATTGTATCTGTATTAGCTTTGCAGTCTAACCACTTCTTACACTCATTAATGTGCACATATAGTGTTTAGTGTTGCAGCAGATAACCTTTCTTTCAGTAAATTAGAAAGGCCAGACGACCTGGCCTCCAGACGTAAGGAATCTGCGGAAGCATCTGCCAGATAAGCTGCGCCGCCACTTATCAGCGGAAGAGACTAAAGCAATTTTTCTCTTGAAACGCCTCCCTTGAGTTGATTTTCCAACTGATCAATCCACACCAGCATGGACCTTGCTGTACATGTGGCCGAGACGGCAGGTTTAAAGTCCCCCGTGCAGGACTTCCAAGACCGTTTGAGGAGCATATCCGCCTTACAAACTAATGCAAGGGTCTCAAACATGTGGCCCGTGGGCTGCATGCGGCCCTTGGGACTTCCCTGTGCGGCCCCTGGCACCATAGACAATTAACCATGATGGCGGCGGTCCTGTGCAAGCCGTCAGCCAATGAGAGGCCCGCATGTGACGCCATACGCCGACTTCACCTTCGGGCCGCTCATTGGCTGACGGTGGCTTGCATTGAACTGGCAGAGCAGCAGAGCGAGCGGCAGAGTGAAGCGGCCGGAAGTAATGTTATAGCTGAGGCCGCGGCGGCCCAATGCACTGGACCGCCACCAGCATGGTTAGGATAGCAAAAGTGTGTGTGTCTGAGAGTGTCTGTGTCTGTGAGTGAGTGCCTGCGAGTGTGAATGTCTGTGAGTGCCTGTGAGAGTGAGTGCCTGTAAGAGTGAGTGCCTGTGAGAGTGAGTGCCTGTGAGAGTGAGTGCGTGTGAGAGTGAGTGCCTGTGAGAATGAGTGCGTGTGAGAATGAGTGCGTGTGACAGTGAGTGTCTGTGTGAGTGTCTGTGAGTGTGAGTGTGAGTGCGTGTGAGGGCGTGTGACAGTGAGTGCGTGTGACAGTGAGTGCGTGTGACAGTGAGTGCGTGTGACAGTGAGTGCGTGTGACAGTGAGTGCGTGTGAGTGTCTTTGAGTGCCTGTGCGTGCCAGTGCCTGTGTCTGTGAGTGCCTGTGAATGTCTGTGAATGCGAGTGTCTGTGAATGTGAGTATCTGTGAATGTGAGTGCCTGTGAGTGTGAGTGCCTGTGAGTGCGTGTGTCTGAGTGCCTGTGAGTGCGTTGTGACAGTAAGTGCGTGTGACAGTGAGTGCGTGTGACAGTGAGTGCGTGTGACAGTGAGTGCGTGTGACAGTGAGTGCGTGTGAGTGTCTGTAAGTGTGAGCGTGAGTGTCTGTGAGTGTGAGTTTGTACAGAAGTGTGTGATTATAACAGACGTGCTAAAGCACAGGAGGCACACTTTTAATTACCAATAATATACCACAACGCGTTTCCACGACGGTCCGCCATCTTCATCAGGTGGATTTATGTGATGAAGACGGCGGACCGCCGTAGAAATACGTTGTGGTATATTAAAGGTAATTAAACGTGTGCCTCCTGTGCTCTTGCGCTTCTGTTATAATCACACACTTCTGTACAAATATCATATCCCCATCCGAGGGTTGCAGCAGGAGCGGCTGTGAACCAGAGTCACCGCTAGCAGAATCCAAAGGACCTGCGGTGACGTAGCCGGGAACGTCACAGGGGCAGGTGATGTTCGGCTTGCTCGAGTCACCTGACCGGAAGAAGGAGCTGCTCATGGAGGTTGCACAACCTCCAAAGGTGAGATGTGAACCCCCCACTTCTGTTATTGACACCCCCACTAGACCAACAGGTACCGCTCATCGGTTGTGCTTTTCCCCCCCTTTTGTACCACATGAGTGTGAGTGCGTGTTAATGTGTGAGTGGGTGTGATTGACCAGGATGGGGACATTACAACAAGAAAGGGACCAAGATGGGGAAATTACTACAAGAAAGGGGTCAGGATTTGGACATTACTACATTGAGCAAAAAAATCTGGTATTACTAAAAATGTCACTTAGAAGGTAAACAAACTGTAAGCGGTAAAAATGTCACTTAGTCCTACAAGCAATGCGGCCCTCCGATATCAATTTTTTTCTATGTGCGGCCCACCAACCCAGCCGAGCTTGAGACCCCTGATCTAATGGATCCGAGAGCAAACCTGAATCATCTACAGGAAGGGACGAATGCTTAGAAGCTGAAGCGACTGCAGCGTCGACCTTAGGGATTTTTGACAACGCCAAGAATTCCTCATCCTCAGAAGGATATCGACACTTGGACGAGGAAGGAAGCGAACCTCGGCGCTCATGCTTGTTCCACTCCCGCTGAATGATGTCCTTCAGTGCAGAATTGACTGGAAAGGAACGGCGCTTCTTCTGGGAAAGGCCAGCAAACATAACGTCTTGAGACGACTTAACCTCCTTAGAGTCAGAAATCCCCATAGGACTGCGGACAGACTTGACCAAATTATCCATACTATCCAGCGGAAAACAGGACCTGCCCTCCTCCTCAGAAGATGAAGAATCAGAAGAATCCGTACTAACTTGACCACTTTCTGACTTAGACACAATAACGGACAAGTCCGGGTGAGATTTCTTCCTATGCCTCTTTGAATGCGTCTGCTAAGAAAAGGCCTGCAATTCTTCCCTAATCATGTCACGGATATCTGTCACGGGAGACTCCTCTTGTAAGGTTGTGGCAATACATGATTGGCACAGGCAATAGTTATCAGGAAGAAGCTGGGGACACAGAGCACATTGCTGGTGTTTCACCTTCTTAACTTTCTTAGCCTAAAAGAGGGAGACAGACGAGGAGGACATCAGAAGACAGGCCGAGCCTGTACTCACTCAGTAATGCAGAAAAACACCCCATGTACTGGTCCCGGGGGTGGAGGCCCAGACTGAGTGGCAGAAGGATTCCGTCCTGGTCCTTTCACTCCTGTCAGTGGAGCCCTCTTCCCTGGAGCAACCACTGGATTTTCCCTTGCTGGTGTGCACCGCTTCACCCAGAGGGCGCCCCTCTGAAGCCCCAGGAGAGGACATGATTCTACATCAACAGCGTCTGCACGCCGCCTTTTCACCTCTCCTCCCCGGGGCCCACCTCTCCGGTAACCCCGGAAGTGGTTGTGACATCACTTCCGGGTCGGAGCGCAGAGAGCCACTGCGCATGCGCACCGGTCGCACCCGGAAGTGCTGCCGCACGCCCGGCACCGCTCCTACCGCCAGCCTGCCGGAGCTCCTACCGCCAGCGGGACCGGTGACGCCATACCAGCGCCCCCAGAACCACAGCTCCCCCACATGCCACAGCAGGAATCCGGCGACACACAGCGCTCCCGCGCTCCCCATGCATCAGAGTAACCTCCCCCAGCACCAAACGCATGGATATCCCAGACGAAGGGAGGGCCTGGAACCAGGACTTCCCAACGCTGCTTCTGAAGCCCCAGGCCCTGCTGTCTAAATGGAGACTGCACAGAGGCTGAATGGACCCAGGTAAGCTCTTTATGCTTGCTGCAGGTTGCCATCAGGGACAGGAAACCAACCGAGGAGGCGAGGGGTACCGCCCCTTTTTATCTGTAGGTTTCCTGGGATTTTAAAAATTAAACATACCCATAAGGCCACTATTGTTTGTACTTGCCATAATTCTGAAAAACAGGCTACTGACCACTGGAAAAAATGTTTTGGGTTCATGTAGGACACAAACACTAGCAAATGCGGTGTATGTGTGAGCCAACACTTACATGTCTGCACTGCAGGGCTCCTAATAAACACACACCAAGGAACACATACACATGTATGGTGAGAGACACACACACCAGTTATTTTGAGACTACAATGACAAATGATGTGGGCTATGTGTACAATGTGATAAAGCAATCTGTGAGCCACTCAACATCAAGTTGTGCACATGGCACGTGTTATAAGTTGCGCACCTATGTCGCATGCACTGTACATGTCCATAATACTGTAACGTACACCCATAAGTTTTACTGTAACGTCATTCATATACCTCAGCATGTGCTAATGTGTATGTGGCCTTAAAAGGTGTGAGACATCTATGTGGTGGGTCAACCTCACATACCAAAACATTTATCAACAAATATACATTATTATGTACTTACGAAAACACAGTGTTAACTCAAAGAAAATTTATTCACACAACTTGTGTCTAAACAAAAGGTACACAAAATGTGTTGTTTACATGACACATTTCTGTGGGCTACACAATGTCCACTCACACATGCGGGTAGCCACTCCAATACGGATAACCAACTGCAGGATCTGACGGGGCTGCCTCACCCAGATCCCTTGCGGGAACTGGGTTTGGTCGATGCCGAGGGCATGGTGGCACAGGCACCCTCGGCACCTCAGGATTAAGGCTACCTTCAGACTTGCAGATGCCTCCGCAGCATTTTGCAGAGGCATCTGCAAGTATCTGCATGCAGACCGCGGCCCCTATGTTTATAATGGAGCGCACGGCGGTCTGCAGATGCTTGCAGACCGCCGTGCGCTCTCATTGTCCGCCAGTAGTGATCTGCACGCAGGCGGATGCCTGCGTACAGATCACACACTCTCGTCCGCACCAGGGACGCGAGATGTTGCGTCCCTGGTGCGGGCGACAGTGTGTGATTTGTACGCAGGCATCCGCCTGCGCACAGATCACTAATGGCGGGCAATGAGAGTGCACGGCGGTCTGCAAGCATCTGCAGACCGCCGTGCGCTCCATTATAAACATAGGGGCCGCGGTCTGCATGCAGATACTTGCAGATGCCTCTGCAAAACGCTGCGGAGGCATCTGCAAGTCTGAAGGCAGCCTTAGTCCAGGCACATACATAGCCGGCCGAGGCTCTAGGGGACACTGAGGGCTGCTGTGGGCAGTGAGCCAGAACGGTGTCTGATTTCAGTCTCCCAGCCTCGACCGCGTCCAGGGCAAGGTGGATGACCCTCTCGACATTGATCCGTTGCTTATGGTCCAGCTGGGACACGTGTTCACTCACCATCTGCCCAATCCCAGTGCTAGGGATCTTATCAAGGTTCAGCAGCACCCTCTTGGCCCAGTCCCCCAGCTGTGTAGGGGGTGGCACAGGTCTCCTGCGCCGACCCCCTGACAGGGGCCATGGTGCTGCGCAGCACTGGGACCAGGCTCACCCCCCCTAGATGTTGATGGGGGAGGATCGTGAACAGATGCCCCCTCCACACTGGAGTTGACATCTTGAGGGTCCTGCAAAATAAATTAAAAACCATTGTCAGCCATTTGTATATTATCAGGGCATTATTTCCACATACCTATTTGCTTGTGTTCTGTGTGCTTTCTATTGTACTATATCTGCCAAATACCATGCTATTGTGAAATGTCTATGTTACATGACACATTGATTCCTCTACTCACATGAGTAACCAACATGCACATGCATATATGTTATAACAAAATCAGTACAATATATATACAAACATTTTGTCAACTAACACCAAAACATACTCTGTACTGTGCCAAACACTACAAAGTGATATGTGTGTCATCTTCAAAACACCACAAGTGTCTGCAACCACCATTGAAGTCGGTGTCTAGACAACCAAATTGTCAAGTACCTCTTGTGGCGGAGCTGGGTCTTGGGGAGTGGTGGAGTTTTGTTCTAGGTCCCTGCTGCACAGTGTAGGCCGAGGGAGCTGCTGGTCCTGGAGGAAACGGAGGAGGTCAAAGTACCACAATCGTGGCACATACACCTCCTCCGCTCCATTCCCAGACCGCATTGATTGTTGTACTAGATTCAGCTCCTTCTTGTACACTGTGCGTAGGTTCCTGATCTTGTTCTTAACAAAACTCAAATTCACCCTCTCCCCAAGGTGGTGCTGCTGGGAGAGGGCGATGAGCTGCTCATGCGCCACTCCCCTCACCTGCTTGTTCTTATAATCAGGTGAGGTGGTCCGCCACAAACACTCTTGCTCCTGGTACTTCACTATGAAGGCCCGGACGAAATCCTGGTTCTCAGCCATCTGAAACATGGAAACACAGCATGTCAGGAACACACACATGTATGTATGTAAGATGTTCCCTTATCTAGGCAATCATGGGCATGTTGTGTCCTGTGCCCAAATGAATGGGGTACCACACATTTCAGACTACTATTAACCAGAAAGCTGCCAACTAAGTACACATGTATTACATTGGGCAAACAATACGTACATAGGTGTGGCTGGTACGCCAGCATGGTAATGTTATGTTACGCTTCTGAATCAAAACACTCACATCCAATGGCCATTGTTTTTTGTATGATGTGTCAGTTAAGGCAACCATATTTATAAATTTGGCCACGACACATTAGAATAGCTTACATTTCAAAATACCATTCATGAACACACTTTCTGCACACCACAACATATGTGATGTCAACTGTGGGGGAGTATGTTATGAAGGACAAACCAGCCAGGGTTGAACATGTCAACTTCATCACCTGATGAAGCAGCGCTCTGCTGCAGAAACGCGTAGTGGCCTGTAAGAGGTTAATAAAGAAATAATTTTCTAAAATAACCTAGTGCCATTATCTCTAGCCCTAGCGCTCCACAGACCAGGATTTTTACTCACAAATAAAGATTGCCATTACAGCATCAACCTTGCAGAAGCTAATAACGACAACACATGGTATTGGAATTAGTGCTAATATGAGCCCATACAGATAGAAGAGATGAAGAGGATGAGCAGCTATCAATACATAGTCAGTCCTGCAGTACTAGAAGAGGAGACGCTACCACGTCGTTGCATGTGGACATGTTCAACAACCTTGATCTGCCACATCCATCTTATAAAGGGCCCTCAACCAATGAGATAGCTGAAGAGTAGGCAAATGCGAGGTGACGGGCTTGGTGACGCAAAAACGCAACATACTATTGGATGATGCTAGCGGCCTGTAATTGCCTGCTTTCCCCCATAAAAATGTGCAATGCTGCTAATATGTCGTGTTTGCTGCACAGAGCCATTGAGTAAGTATTGATGTGCACACCTGGCAGGATTGTGTGTGGTCATTCAACATCCATTTTGTGAAGTTAACCCGGGCTTCACCACAACAGTGTGGCCTTGTCATAATATGGCCTATATACGAATTACATGTAACGTAGTAGCACCAGTTGACCACACATTGGATGCTCAATGATTCCACTCCGTGCAGCATCGTTGAGTGACCATATGTAATGTTTATCTACACACAAATGCATCTGCAACCATGAACCTGGTGTGATGTGTAATGTTGAGTCCACAATTATCCCGTTTTAAAGTAGTTTGCTTTCTTTGGAGACATACATATTGAGTGTGGCCATCCATGCAAGCCATATTGTTATTGTACGGCTTTTCTGTATCTCCAGTATTTGTAGGGTGTACATGAGGAATAGGATGTGTTAACATATGTGATGTAGGTGTGTGGTTGACAGCCACACGGTAGTGGGTAAATTAAGCAATGCTACACACAATTAAGTGATTATTAACATTATACATCCCAACCATGAAAGTGTGTATTTGAGGGTTAATAAAGGACTATGTACATGGGGTATTTAATGTTATGTTGTCTTGCAATGCCTCCATGTGCTGATATTTGCATTTTCTATGTTCACATTGACAGACTGTTGCAAACAGACATTTGACATCATGCATCGTGCAGCGATGGCAGTAGTGGCATTGGCTATAGTGGAGGATGCCTTGGTGATGGATGAGAGAAATGAGAGACTGCGGAGGCGTAGCTGACGGCGTATGTGGTCTTGGGATTGGTTCCTGCAAAAGGCGCCACCTGAGTCACATGGGCCTGGTCCGTCAGCTGGAGGACAGGAATCCACGGGACTTCAGAAACTATCTCCAATTGGACCTGGTTACACCACATATTGCCTGTGAGAACACTGTGATGCGTCAAGCTGTGCCAGCAGAGGAGCGTTTGGCTGTGACTCTGCGTTTCCTGTCAACAGGGTGCTCGATGACTGACCTGCAGTATTATGCTGCAGTCTCGCACCCACTGCTGAGCTACCTAATCCCTGAGACGTGTGAGGCCATTGTGAGGTGTCTCTTGCCAACCTATATGCATTTTCCTAACACCCCTGCAGAATGGTTGGAAGCTGCCACTGGCTTCCAGGACAGGTGGCAATTCCCAAACTGCAGGAGGGGCATTGGATGGCAAGCATGTGAGGATCACCCCCCCCCCCCCCCCCAACAGTGGGTTGTATTATTGTAATAATAAAGGGTACTTCAGTGTGGTCCTCATGGCCCTCATCAATGCCAACTATGAGTTCCTCCTCGTGGATGTGGGGATGAACGGGGATGTGTCTGATGGGGGGGGGGAATTTGGGCACAGACGTCCTTTGGCTAAGACCGTAGGAGCGGGCACCTGAATTACCCACAAAGGATGACACCATTGAACATCTTAACTTTGCCTTTGTAGGGGATGAAGCCATCCCACTTCACACCAACCTACTACATTCATATCCCCAGAGGACTATCACCCCTGAGCAACGTATTTTCAATTACCGGCTATCCTGAGCACGTCGTGTGGTTGAAAATGCGTTCAGGATAATGGCCAATAGATTCCGCGTGTTTCATACTGCTTTAAATATGAAACTGGAATCTATAGATATAGTGGTGATGGAGTATTGTGTGCTACATAACTTTCGTAAGGATGCTCAATCATACACGCCAGCAAGTTTTGTAGATTCAGTGGACCCTGCAACTGAGGAATTCATGCCAGGTGAGTGGCATGCAAACGACCATGGCATAGCGCCACTCCAGCCGTTGGGCCAGGGCCGACATCAGCAGGATGCCAGGAGCACCAGAGACAACTACTGCTCCTACTTCAATGGCCCTGGGTTGGTGGCCTGGCAGCAGCACCAGATGTTAGGTGTAGGTCATGGGTGAACAGTTTACTGTGTTGATTTGTGTTTTCACCCTATGTGTATGTGTTTTTTTTTTTTTTTTAGTTAATTTAAACATTTCTTATGTGACTTATTTTGTAGTTATTTATTTAGTGTCAATGGTACCATATTACTTGCGTGATGTAAATACTTGTATTTTTGTTGTGTTTGTTCATGTTATTTTCATTTGTGTGGCCACACTCATATTTTTCTGATCAGAAAAACGTGAGTATTTGATTGGCACCTGAGGGCAGTAGGCTGTGCTGGGAGGTATAATTGTACAATGGTATTTGTGGGTCCCTGCAGCATTGAGTGCACATGTACAGTACACAGGTGTAGAGTATTTCCGCACACTGTATGCTGCGTGTACCTTTCCTACTCTAGATAGCTGCATGCAGACATGGGTATCTGTACACACACTTGGGCACTTGCATGGTGTCTGATTAAGGCCCCTTTCACATCAGTGTTTTTCGCTGATCACGGCAGTTGCGGTGAAAAAAACCGCAACTGCCACGATTACCATATAACAGCCGCACTTGCGGTTCACTTGCAAGCCCCATACAATGTCTATGGGGCTTGCGGCAGGTGCGGCCGTGAAAAAACCATGGCATACCGCGTTTTTTTCGCGGCCGCACCTGCCACAAGTGCCGACACCGCACACTTACCGCAAGCCCCATAGACATTGTATGGGGCTTGCCGCAAGTGAACCGCAAGTGCGGCCGTTATGTGGTGATCACGGCAGTTGCAGTTTTTTCACCGCGATCAGCGAAAAACGCTGATGTGAAAGCAGCCTTAATGTACCGTCACACGTAACGATATTGTTGCCGATATCGTTCAAAAGTCACGTGTTCTGTGACGCTTGAACGATGTCGAAATGACATTGTTGCTTGTGAGACTACAAACGATGAACGATCAGTCGGCTGATCGTTCATCATTTGATTTGAGGTCCTGTCTTCAAATCAGTCGTTGGTCGCCTGGTGGACACGACCGATAAGCCAGCTCTCAGCGCCTCTCTGCAAACGCTGGGAGCTGGTATCCAAGGTAAACTGCGGGTAACTAGGCAGCGCGCTGCCTAGTTACCCGCAGTTTACCTTGGAGACCAGCCTGCTCCAGCTTACCGCAGGCTGGTAGCGGGAGCAAGACATCGTGGAAACGATATTTAAATCGTTTCCACGATGTCTCTGGTCCATTGGCAGACTCACCAGCGATCTGAATGATACTCTTAGCGATTGCGCGTGCATGTGATCACTAACAATAATCGTTCATCGCATCGCTGCGTGTGACGGCACCGTTAGGGCCCTTTCACATCAGCGTTTTTTGAAATTTGCGGCAGATGCGGTGAAAAAACCGCATCTGCGCGTTTGCCGCATAACCGATACACTGCGCGCGTTTGCGTTTTCCATAAAAGTATAGGGACTTGCGGCAGGTGCGGTTTTGCACTTGCGGCAGGTGCGGGCCGCGAAAAAAACCGCGGCTGACCGCGGTTTTTTCGCTGCCGCACCTGCCGCAAGTGCAAACCGCACTTGCCGCACCTGCCGCAAGTCCCCCTATACTTTCTATGGGAAAAAACGCAACCGCGCCGCAAGTGTATCGGTTATGCGGCAAACGCGTTTTTTCACCGCATCTGCCGCAAATTTAAAAAAACGCTGATGTGAAAGGGCCCTTACACATCTAATACATACACACATTCAGCTTTATATATGTCCGGAATTGGCATCTACACCGTCGCAATACAGCCACAAAATTTTGCACAGTCACACATCTGGATCTCGAGAGCTTCATAGGCTATGTTGTGAGGCGAAATTTTAACCCCGCGCGTTCCAATTCACCAAACAATTTTGGCCCTATCTACATAATGGAGAGAAAGTGACAGTTACTAGTTGAGTTGTGAATGAGAGTGGCTTAATGACAGCACCAAAGACTAACAGCATATAGTCTCTAAGGTGGGGCCCTGACATGGAATATTCACAACCCATAGATATGGACACACCACACAGACACCCCTCCCCCCCCCCCCCCACCAAATACACACACACCACAGGGACACCCCTCCCCCCAAAGGGACACACACCACAGGGACACACACACACACCACACAGACAGACACAGATGTGCACAAATCACCTCATACGTCTGGTATCTTTAATTTCCAAAAATAAACATCTGATTAAAACCAGCAAATGTGCAACACATGTGCCATATAGTGAATTAAGGCAGATATCAGTCACATGAGCTGTCTATTATGTGTATGTGTTAGGCAATATATACTGCCCGGCCGGGGGGAGGGTTTATTGTTGGCTGGAGATTTATAAGGCTGCCTATAGCAACCAATCACAGCTCAGCTTCTATTTTCCATTGGTCATTAATATGACATATTCAAATTCTATTTTGTTATAGCTAACAGCAGTTATTTATTAACCCGGGCATAGCCAGGTAGAACAGCTAGTATGTACATATATGTAGACACATACATACATGCAACGTCTATGTGAATACACATGTACATTGATTTTTCTGTGTAGCTTACCTTCTGCAAAAGCACACGTACACAATGCCCATACATATTTGCTGCACACACTGCAAGACACTAGAGTTCCTGTCTGCCAGTTTGGAGATGCAGCCATGTCTTGCAGGAGCTGCAACAAATGACAAATGACATGATTAGAGAGATGGTGAAAAGGCAATTGCCTCCATGTCGCCACCATGTTGTCCGAGATGGCTGACCAATGGTAACGCACTCGCCATCCAATCGGAGTGGTGTGGGCGCGATTACACAATGTCAAGTACCCCTATCTCCTTGGCTGTGTCAAACAGTCCGCGCACTTTCCTTATGTGATTGTGCTGTGTGACGCCGTAACTACGATCGTCAACATCTACTGTGCAATTTGCCAGATTTCCAGAACGCCAGATCGTCCGACGTTGCATGTGCGATTGCTACGTGCAACATCTCATAGGTGATGTTGGCAAAAATGTGCACGCTCACTTGAAATTGCAGGCGATATCGAATCGATATTGCGTTATGTAACGGTACCTTTAGTGTACCATAAAGCGAGACTTCTACAGGGGGATCACAAGGTGCAGACCATAAATCAGCCTTAGGTTGAAGGCACACTGTGTGAGGGAAACTCTCATTGCACTCTGACCAGTGTTGCCCTATCAGGCAGGGCACACTGGTGCAAGTCCCCTGCACTCAACTCGCATTGTGAGTCAGAAGCGAGATTCTGACGCGCGTGAGGCTAATGCAAGTGTATGGGGGCTAGAAAATCTCGCCCCCATACAGCACACTGTGCGATATTCGAACAAGTGTGCTGCGTAAATCGCTTTAAACTCGCCGGCTGTCAAAGCCGGTAAGTTTAAAAATATGGCTTTCCCAGTACAGTAATTAATCATCTTGCACCGCTGTGTCAGCGGTGCAAGATGATTAATAAGCACCCAGTTGCTGGGCATCCATGTCTTTTTTGAGGTTAAACAGCATATGCCACATCTGTGCGGCATATGAGCACAGATGCTTCATATGCTGTATTTAACCTGGTTAATAAAGGGTTAATGTGCTTACTGTGGAGACCCGGGGGTCAGGGGGCGCTCTCGTCCGCAGGCCCAGCCGCCTTTACAAAGACAACGTGGACCAGGGCTCATCCCCAACTGAACGCCCGAGCTCCTTAACCGTGGGCGGAACACTACTCAGACAACACAGGGTGAGGGAATCACAATATCAAGGCTTTATTGGATCCCCAAACAGTTAACAGCATATAACGCATAACCAAGCACAACACATAAATGTAACAGGCGACAGAGTCTCACCCTTCCGCTGGCTCACCAGGGTTTAGAATGCAGCACGGCAAAGTCTGTAGCCAGGTGACTGTATCGTCCCAACCTGGGTTGCTTCCTTGTCCTTAAGTATCTTGTGCAGTCTTTATCACAGTCGTATCCGCTAATCCGATGCTGAAGTCCTTGTGGTTCTTTTAGTCCGGGTTCTGATCCCCTTGGTCGTCACCGAAATGCCTAGGCCTAGGGTTATGGCTCGCTAAACGGATCCGAAGACCCTCGATTAGCTGCCTGTATCCAATCCAGTGACCTCTAGCCGGGACCGAAAATCCCTAGACTGAGGCCACTAGACAGAATATAACTCCAAAAAACTACTGGTTAAAGTGAACAGTCCTCCTTATATACCCTCAGCCCTCATTGTAGGATATTGGGGACGTCATGATTGGTGCAATAACACAGTCTTTTCATTGGCTGAACTCCAATCCTCATTTAACATATTTTAGTCCTATTGCAATCCAAATGCTGATCCAAATGCTAGCAGTGATACAATGGAAAGTTAGCATGAGACAATCAGTCTGCAAACCATGACATTAACACAATAGTGGCTGGGGCCTCAATCCACATTCACAGGGTAATAGACAATGGACGATTAGCATAATTAAGTTCTCTGGCCTTCAATGACAAACAGGTTAGATAATTACATTACCAGGCTAAACTTTAACCACAGAAATCTATGACAATACTGTAAGAAATTCTCTTTGACCATTACAAGTGTACAAACCTATATACAATATGATATGTCTGGATGAATAAGAAATCCTCCTACATTATATATTAAAGGGTCCATTTCGTCACATACCTCCCCCTTCTTATTTAGCCAGACAGAGCAGTCAGATGTGATCAGTCTCTGGTTATCCTTCTCCTCTGGGCGGCATTGTCTTTTTTAATGGAGAAAACAGCAATCGAGGCTTCCATCTATACACCTCCCCCAGATTACCTCCCCCAGGATGGGCAGACATATTGTGGATAAACAGTAAAATGGGATTCAGGAGTTGAGCTCCCATGAATTTCTGGTTATCAATTCCCCCCCAGTCAATGACCACAGTCTGGCTAGGTGTACTCACTGTTGATGGCTCAGAGAAAAATGATGGGGTCTGGGAACATGGATTATCCTCAGAAGGTAAGGTAGCAAGATCCACATCAGGGTGCTGCTTGGCTTCCTGGATGATGGTGATGGCTGTGACACACTGGCTGGATAGTCCTTGTCCTGGGTCAGCTTGCAAAACAACAGATGTGGGGGGGGCCATCCATGAGCCCCACTTCAACCTCCTCCTGGTTAGACCCTGAATCAACAGGTGTGGGAAGGCTGCTCACAAATCCCACATCAACCTCTTCCTGGTCAGTCTCTACAATAGCAGGCATGGGGACGCTGTCTGTAAGCTCCACATCAACCTCTTCCTGGTCAGTTCCCAAAGCAACAGGGATAGGGACGTTGTCCATAAACTCCAACTTGTCCTCTCCCTGCTCAGGCTCCAAAATAACAGAGGTGGGGATGCTGTCCATACGCTCCAACTCACCCTCTCCTTGGTTGTTCGCCCCGGCCAGCTGCACACCTGCCAGAGGGATGTCTGAGCACTGACCCTCAGCCAGGGAGATGGTTAATTGGGAACAGGGTACAGGGTCTGGAGAAACAATAGCTGGGCTTACCAGGGTGTAGACAGAATCAATTTCTTGTTGTCCCGGGGCTTGGACGTCACTGACCTGGACTGGCTGTGCTGGCCGATGAGCTCCAGGCATGGGGCCCCGGCGTTCGCGACAATCTATATCCATATGTCCAAGACGTCCACAGGTATAACAGTGCCGTGGTTTGGGCAAGTCACGTATCCTGTCTGCATACCTTTGTCCTGGTGGGGCTTCTAATGGGTAGCGGAATAATCCTACTCGAGCGGCTGGTGGTAGCAGTTGGTGAGCTGGAATTCCTAAAATATTTCCCAGAACCCAAGCCCTCTCTTCTCTTGAGGCTTTGGGCCCCAATGCAGCCAAGCCCTCCTTGATTTGGACTGCTGTGGACCTGGTGATTTCACGATATTCACTGGATCCATGATGTGGTGCACAACTTACATCCTCTGGTACCACGTCGGCGGGGTCCTCATCATCCTCACCATCATTCTGGGTGTCCCAATGGACCAATTTCTGAATCAAAGTCGACCGAGTGTCAGCGTTCCTGTATTCAATATTTCTCCTCTGGCACAGATCCTGTAGCATCCATTTACTGCTGCTGCCGTATCTCCTCTCCGGCCCTTGTCCCATGGCTGAGCTGGTGGGGTTGGACATGGCAACGTCCGAAACCTGAATGCCTCACCTATGGCCTGCTGGGTATGCTTATATGCCTCCCTGGTTGTTGAGCCCTTGGACGGTGTCCACGAACACCAGTCCCCTGCAGCTCCCCTGGATAAACCAGGCTGAGTAGTATCCCACCGCTGCCACCAATTGTGGAGACCCGGGGGTCAGGGGGCGCTCTCGTCCGCAGGCCCAGCCGCCTTTACAAAGACAACGTGGACCAGGGCTCATCCCCAACTGAACGCCCGAGCTCCTTAACCGTGGGCGGAACACTACTCAGACAACACAGGGTGAGGGAATCACAATATCAAGGCTTTATTGGATCCCCAAACAGTTAACAGCATATAACGCATAACCAAGCACAACACATAAATGTAACAGGCGACAGAGTCTCACCCTTCCGCTGGCTCACCAGGGTTTAGAATGCAGCACGGCAAAGTCTGTAGCCAGGTGACTGTATCGTCCCAACCTGGGTTGCTTCCTTGTCCTTAAGTATCTTGTGCAGTCTTTATCACAGTCGTATCCGCTAATCCGATGCTGAAGTCCTTGTGGTTCTTTTAGTCCGGGTTCTGATCCCCTTGGTCGGCACCGAAATGCCTAGGCCTAGGGTTATGGCTCGCTAAACGGATCCGAAGACCCTCGATTAGCTGCCTGTATCCAATCCAGTGACCTCTAGCCGGGACCGAAAATCCCTAGACTGAGGCCACTAGACAGAATATAACTCCAAAAAACTACTGGTTAAAGTGAACAGTCCTCCTTATATACCCTCAGCCCTCATTGTAGGATATTGGGGACGTCATGATTGGTGCAATAACACAGTCTTTTCATTGGCTGAACTCCAATCCTCATTTAACATATTTTAGTCCTATTGCAATCCAAATGCTGATCCAAATGCTAGCAGTGATACAATGGAAAGTTAGCATGAGACAATCAGTCTGCAAACCATGACATTAACACAATAGTGGCTGGGGCCTCAATCCACATTCACAGGGTAATAGACAATGGACGATTAGCATAATTAAGTTCTCTGGCCTTCAATGACAAACAGGTTAGATAATTACATTACCAGGCTAAACTTTAACCACAGAAATCTATGACAATACTGTAAGAAATTCTCTTTGACCATTACAAGTGTACAAACCTATATACAATATGATATGTCTGGATGAATAAGAAATCCTCCTACATTATATATTAAAGGGTCCATTTCGTCACACTTACTATGTTGGCACCATGTCTCTAGGGATTGACCACCATGCCATGGCCAGCGCACCAGAGTTTTGATGTGCGCTGGCTATGGAGGCGATACTGAATTCTTCATCAAGATGATTAATTACTGTACCGGGAAACCGGCACATTCATACTCTGCGGCTTTGACAGCCGCAGAGTGTGAATATGCCAGTAAATGCTGCCCGCGGTCCTTCAGTACCGTGGACAGCATCACAATCACGCACCACACATGCACTCACACCTCACAATCGCAGCACACTCGCGTACATACAGCCAGCCACACTCACCACACACACCCAAAACACGCACAGCACTTTCATCACTGTCGTGCATCAAACACGCTCCATGTTTGATGCACGACAGTGTGCCTTCAGCCTTAAAAATAGAAAGGCCAGTTTAGACTTTGCAAAAAAAAAAAAAAAACATCTACAGCCAATCTGATTTTGGAAAAGCGTTCTCTAGACAAATTAAACTAAAGGTATCGTTAATAGTAACATAGTTTTTAAAGTTGAAGGAAGACTTTAAAGGGAACCTGTCAGCTAGTTTATGCCCCCCCAGCTATCACTGTCTGTAGCTGCAGCTTTATAATACTAGTCTAATCATCCCTGTCTGAGCTCATAGTGTAATGTGAAAGGTGAAAAAAAAAGCATTTATATACTTACATTTCAGTCCCCACCTTGGAGGAGGGGGACTGTCTGGCAGGATAGTAGTTAACTCACTTTTAACTTGGATGGCTAAAGGACCTGTGTGATGTAACGATCATGTGACCATAGTGGGCGGAGCTAAGCCAGCAAACGTATTATGTTCTATGAGAACTTAGCTCCCCTATTGTAGTCACATGGTTGTGACATCACATCAGGTCTCCCAAAATGTTCTAGCACAAGGCTGAAATGTTAGCTATTAACCTGCCAAACAGTCCCCGTCCTCCAAGCTGGAGACTGACTGCCTCATTACATAAGGAAATGTAAGTGTATAAATGCTTTTTTTTCACCTTTCACATTACACTCTGAGCTCAGACAGGGATGATTAGACTGGTATTATAAAGCTGCAGCTACAGACAGTCATAGCTGGAGAGGCATAAACTAGCTGACAAGTTCCCTTTAAGTCCATCTAGTTCAACCCATAGCCTAAGGCTACTTTCACACTACGATTTTGAAGGGAGCCGATGCTGTCCGATAAATTCGGACAGCATCGGCTCCCTTCTGATGCCTGGAATCGGATGCCAAATAGGCATCCGATTCCGGCATAAAATCGTAGCCTCCATAAAAAAAAAAAAAAATTATATATGCTCACCTCTCCCCGAGCCCCCGCCGTCTTCCTGCAGGCTCCCGGTGTCTGCAGAGGTCTTCTACTGCAGTACAGGACCTGCGGTGATGTCACAGTCACGTGACACCAGGTTACACCATGGTAACCTGGTGTCACGTGACTGACATCACCGCAGGTCCTATACTGCAGTAGAAGACCTCTGCAGACACCGGGAGCCTGCGGGAGCCTCCAGGAAGACGGCGGGGGCTCGGGGTGAGGTGAGCATAAACTTTTATTTTTTTTAACCCCTGCCTTCCCGTTTGGAGCATTTTTACTGTACTGAGCATGCTCAGTACAGTAAAATCAGGTCCGAGGAGACATCCGATGTTTCCTCGGACCCTGCTCCATAGGGCCCCATGCTAAATTGATCGGACCAAATCGAATGTGCACTAAATGCCATCCGAATTGGTCCGATCCGATTTTGTCTGATTTTATTTTCGGTGCAAAAATCGGAGCATGCTCCGATTTTTGCACCGATAAAAAAATCTGACAGAATCAGATCGGACCAAATCGGACGGCATTTAGTGCACATCCGATTCGGTCCGATGCCCATAGGGCTGCATGGGGCCAAATTCGGATCCGATGCTGTCCGATTTTGATCGGACAGCATCGGATTTGAAAAATCCGTAGTGTGAAACCAGCCTAACATGTTGATCCAGAGGAAGGCAAAAAAAAAAAAACCCCATGTGGCAACACTAGCTCCACATTGGGGGAAAAAATTCCTTCCTGACTCCAGATATGGCAATCAGACTAGTTCCCTAGATCAGCGCCCTATCAAAGAATCTAGTATATAAACTGGTAATATTATATGTTTTCAAGAAAGGCATCCAGGCCCTTCTTAAATGTTAGTAGTGAGTCACTCATTACAACAGCATGTGGCAGAGAGTTCCATAGTCTCACTGCTCTTACAGTAAAGAATCCGCGTCTGTGATTATGATTAAACCTTCTTTCCTCCAGACATAGAGGATGCCCTTTTGTCCGCGTCTCAGGCCTATTATATTATTATAAGATCACCCCTAAGACTTCGTTTTTCCAAGCTAAATAACCCCAAGTTTTTTTTTTTTTGAATCATCATTTTTATTGGGTTTTAATCATCAAAATATTTGTACAGAATCAAGTAAAAAACAAATATTCATACAGAAAACTGTGCAGATCAGTAAAATATAAGTCAAAGCTTTCGTATTGTACAGTAATTATCCCCATATCCCTCCCTCCCCCCCTCCCATATGAAATTATCCACATACATTAACCATTATCCACTCAAATAAAGAAAATATTGCAAACATTTCCAATCTTGTACCAAAGATTATTACATCTCCTATACCTAACACCTCAGCCTACCCAGTGTACCCTCTAGCTCTTCCAGAGCATACCATGTCGATGTTCGGAAGGGCAGCATAAAATTTCCAATTTCCACATCCGTGAACTCATTTTCAATGAAGCGTCTCCATTTGAAAAATAATTTTTTGGCCAATTTACTCGGGTTGCGAAGCGTATCTATGGATTCAAGTGACAATGTGTGGTGCAACGTCATTTTCACCTGGGCAAGGTCTGGAGGCCTGTCATTGAGCCAGTACTGGAGTAAGAGCCTCTTTGCTACCAGCGCGATGTAATGCCATAATACATGGGGTTGCTTTATCATTTGGGAAGTTGGGTGATAATGAAAAATCCATCTCATCGGGTCTAGCTCTCCCATATCTCCACAAATCTTTCTAGTCCATGCATCTATTGTTCTCCAGTATTTCTGAGTCTCGGCACAGGACCACAGACCGTGTTCCAAATCAGACATGGGTGTTTTGCATTTTGGGCAATGGACCCTCTTTCCTGGTTGGTTTTAGAGGGAGGAATGTTAAAGCCCTGATGGTACCGTGCATGATCCTAAATTGTGAATCTTCCATCTCTCATTAATAACATGTTGTCTGATCGTGCCCCACCCCTCAAGGATTTTCTGTGAAAGCTCCGGGTCTGTGAAATGCTTACGCCATTTATTAAATTGGCCCTCTTTCCTTGCGGTCTAAGAACCTGTTTTAATTTGGCATATATTGAAGTAATAGATACCTCATCTTTATCCATAGAATCAGTTCAGACCACAAGGAGTTCTCTATTTCCCCTGATATATCTCGTAAATGTGATAGGAGATGATGTCTCAACTGACGATATTGCAAAGCGTGGAATTGGGATAAATTATATTTATGCAAGACCTCTTTCTCTGACATCCACCTTTTTTCCTCCAGATTCATGAGATCTCCCAACGTCCTAATACCCCTATCTCTCCATATCTTAAACAATGAGTTTTCACGCCCCAGAGGAAAAGACGGACAGCTCCAGGGGTTTAGCAGTTTCGAGATTTTCCATGCTAGCTTGAGTTTTTTCCTGACCTCCTTCCACGTCGCTATTGTGTCCTTATATATCACCGTGTTCTTTAAATTGGGGGGTAGAAAGGGTATTGGTGAGTGTAATAAGGCTACTAAATCCCAAGGTCTGGCCCATTCTCCCTCTAGAGTGGTATCGGAGAATCTGTTTGTGCTTCTGATCCAATCAAGGACATTGCATAGGATACACGCTAGATTGTATCCCCGAACATCCGGGAGTTGTAGTCCTCCCTCTTGCTTAGACTGAATCAAGGTTGCATAGGCTAAACGGGGTCTTCCCTACCTCTCATAAAAATTTAGAGAAAGCTTTATTAAGTCTATTTATGTCACTATGTTTCAACAGCATGGGGATAGTTTGAAGGGGGTATAGCAATCTAGCAAACTGACCATTTTTAGTAAATGGCCTCGTCCCAACAGAGAGAGTGGCAGTCCTATCCATCTTGCCAATTCCTGTTCTATCTCTGTATAATTGGCAGAAATTCAATTTGTATGTCATTTCCGGTGTTCTGGCTAGGTGTATTCCCAGATATTTAATGCTATCTTTCCTTATTGGTAGGCCGCAAAGATATTGTTTTCCTGCATCTTATTCCCGGGTCTATAAACAGAATTTCACATTTGGTTTGTTTAGGGAAAACCCAGTTTGTTTGCCTATCATCTCTATATCTGACAGAATTTTTGGAAGATCTCTTTCAGGATGTTGGACATACAGGATGACATCATCCGCAAATAATGAGATTTTGATCTCTCTAACTCCCACTGTGAAGCCCGCGTAAGGATTACATTCCTCCAGATATAGTGCCAGAGGCTCTATTGCCAAGTTAAAGAGAAGGGGGACAAAGGACATCCTTGTCTCGTTCCCTTCTGGAGGGTGAAGGAGGGATAGGAATCCTGGTATACTCACGCAGGCTTTAGGAGTACTATAGAGAGTCTGTATATAGTGCGAAAGGGACCGTAGACCCACCATATCAAGACTGGTGCCCGAAAACCATGACCATGACATTATCAAATGCTTTCTCAGCGTCCAAGGTGATCATGGCTGGGTTTTCCCTCTTTCAGTTTAAGTTTTTTTCCCCATAATGGTCCATCAACAGCATCGCCTTTCGGGTTTGTGGTTGTCGATCGTCCCTTAATGACAGTTACTATGTAAAATATGTGTGGATATTATTTTGGTATAGAAAATCAACTTGCCAATCTTTTTCAGCAGTTTAACAAAATTTCGATCCTGATTTATCAGGGATATTGGCTATAGCTTGCTGGGTCGGTGGGCGTTTTATCTGTTTAGAGATTAATTTAATGTACGCTAAATTCATCCTGTCTGGGATAGGCAGATCCCCGTAATATTTCATTATATAAGTCGCAAAGGATCGGGGAGATCTGTTCTCTCATTGCTTTGTAAAAGGCTCCATTATAGCCATCTGGTCTGGGGCCTACAGGGTTTAATTCTTTATTGCCGCTTCAATTTCTCCAATCGTAATTGGATCATTTAAGACATTGATATCTTCTTGGGCGATGGATGGCATTTTGATTTTATTAGCCAGAAGCTTTTCTGGATTAGTTAATGTTTTTCTTGATATAGAGAAGCAAGAACCTGCCCAGAGTTTTTACAATATCTTAGGGTCATTCCAAAGTTACCCGTTATCTTTTTGATTGGATAGGGAAGAGGTATATCTCCTGGCTAATCTTGCCAAGTCTCCACCTTTATCCCCAAATTTATGCATTCAAGCTCTATCTATTTTAAATATATTCTCCGCTTTCTTGCCCATTCATCAAATTCTTCTTAGCTTGCAGCCATATCTCTCTGTCAGGAGCGCCATGGTGTCTTTATATTGTAATAAGCGGTTCTACCTTCGCACTAGTTTCTACAAATTTTCCTTAGCCCTTCTTTTGATCCCCATGCTGTATGCCATTATATGACCTCTCATGACTGTTTTTGCGGTCTCCCAAATATCCCGGATCAGATCTATGGCCCAAGTTATCTATACTGTAGTGCGTCCACCATTCTCCCAATAATTTGGTGAAATTTTCTTCTTTAGTGAATGTGTCAGGAAACCTCCACAGATAATCGGTTCCTTTTTCATAATTATCTTTAATCTCTAAAACCACTGGACTATGGTCCGAAATTACCATGTCTTCAATTTTAATATTTATCATTCTTTGTAGTATCTTAGTGGACCCAAAAAGCATATCTATTCTGGACCATGATCCATGGGGATGTGAAAAGTGAGTAAATTCTCTACCCAAAGGGTTAGCCACTCTCCATGTGTCCGACAGCCCCACAAGTTTCGCCAAAGATGCTAGGGCACTTTCTGCCTTCAAGCCCTTCTCATTCTGGTTTCCATTCCCGTATATGTTGGGGAGCGTCTGTCCTCTTCTACTCTCATCACTGTGTTGAAGTCCCCTCCCATTATTTTATTTGCCCCCGGGTCTTGAAGTATTTTGTTCTGTAAATGTAGGAAGAAGGGCTTCTGATTTGCATTCGGTGCATATACATTATAAATGTTGAAGACATCGTTTTGGATCTGTATCGTCATTTGAAACAATCTACCCTCGCTATCACTTGATGTAGAGATAATTGAGTGGGCCAGGGACCTATGTATTAAGATCAAGACTCCCGCTTTCCTTTCCACTGCACTAGACCCAAGGACCTCCCCCACCCACAGTTTTTTAAGGCGGAACAAGTCTTCCGATGTCAGGTGAGTCTCCTGGAGCAAAGCAATATCTATGTGCAATTTTTTGAGATGGCGAAGAACCATCATGCGCTTTGCTGGGGAGCGCAACCCCTTAACATTCCAGGCGACCCACCTAACCATCAGAATCCTCCCCACACGGGGCCTCTACTTTCTTTTTGGTCACAGTCCACACATATGTTGAAAGCTCAGGTGTACACTGTAGTAAGTAAAATAAAGAACAGGAAATGCACATTTTGTTGAACACAGGTTTGTAGATAATTCCCAATTTTTTACCCCCCCTTATCCCTCCCCCCCTTTTTCTAACACACCAACTCCATCCATCTGTCCAATAAGAACACTTCACTTCTTCCCTCGAGTGCAGTCGACCAACATATCTCCGCCCCGCCTCAGCCCCTCCCCCAACTTAACATACATGTTAGGTTATATTAAAGTGGTTCCCAGCCTGGCGTTCCTTTAGGAGCCCTTTTTTTTTTTTTCCCCCCCCCCCCGTCACTCAGTGCTTTTATCCCTGTCACGTCAGGAATAAAATATAGCCATCATCTTAACCTTATAATAACAATAACAGTAACAGTATGTTCGCCTTTATAGGAATATAAATAGTATAATCCCCTCGGCAGTGTCATATTCAGTTCTCCTGTCATTTAACTTTGAACATTGAGGAGGCTATTAATGCTCTATGGCATCTTACCAGGTTCTGCCCATCTTATCAAGAGAAAATACGAGACCTGAGAAAACGTAAAAACAATAGAGAAGATAGGAGCAGAATGGGGAAAGAAACAAAACATCAAAACTTGTCTCCTCACGCTTATCCTGTGTGTCTCTCTTCGCTGAACAGTTTCGCCGCACTTGTGTCCGTTATGTCCAGTGAATAAGCATTACAGTTGTTGCTTAATGTCAATGGTCTCTTACTCCACTCTCATCTTTTTTTCTGCCAACGAGATCCCGGTTGTCTCTGTTGTCGTGGAGTCTCTAATGGTGGTTTCTTCCCCGCCCCTTCGTCTATCAGGGAGTTTGATCTCAGTCTATAGGATCTTACAGAGCCTCTGTCAGTCTCGGAGTCCAGATCTGTATTAGAATTGAATTTCACAGGGGATCCGGTGGGATGGTGAGGTGGTGACAACGATGTCGTGGATCCTGGAGAGTTCGTGTTGTCACGAATAGCTGTCATTGCTTTGTCAGGGTCAGAGAAGGTCAACATGACTCCCTCTCTGGACCTGAACCTCAATGTCGCTGGGAAATTCAGCTGGAATCGAATGTTTCTTCTATGAAGTATCGAGCACGCTTCACTGAAGGACCTTCTGCGGCGCGTAACTTCTATAGAATAATCCACGAATACCAGAGCTCTGTGACCGTGTATTAATAGAGGATGCTTTTTGGCCTTGTAAGCGCGCAGTATTTCCTCGTCTCGGTGGTTAAGGTACTTCGCTATGGCATGTCTAGCTTTAGTAGACTCTTTGGTAGTGTTGGAGACAGTAGATCCTGATGTCGCCCTCTTTTCCTGTGGCTCCCTCATCTGGCCCATTCTGTGGGAGCGCTCCGTCTTACATCTATGGGTGAGACCCAAAGCTTTGGGAAGATCCACCTCAAAGATTTCCTCTAATTGGTTCGTAGGTATGGTTTCAGGGAGACCCACTATTTTGAGATTGCTCCTCCTTGCCCTGTTTTCAATGTCCTCAAGTTTTGCATGTGCATATTCAGAGTGATGTTGTAAAGACATTAACTGTTCTTCCAACTCCTGTATTCTATCTTCTGCTGCACTGATTCTTGATTCAGCCTCAGTGAGTTGCTGATCATGTGTCTCTACTTTGGCTGTTAAATCTTTTGTTGTGGCTGTCACCATTTCAGCCACTGCTGATTTAAAGTCATCAGCCAGGTGAATTGCAAGTTCTTTTGCCAGTGCCTTATAGTCAAAATGAGGGGCTCCCCATCTGCCATCCATATTCACTCCACTGTCTCCTGGACCCTGTCTTTCATCTGCAGCTTCCTTGTCTGTAGGGGGGCAGCTCAGGGATTGTTTATTCATGGCAGCTGCTGCATGTTGCAATTGTTCTGGAGATGTACCCTTTGGAGACTCTGCGGCTTTTTTTGCTGATCTCCTATCCTCCTCCACACCAATCTCGCTAGTCACGCTAGCTCCGGTCCCGGGCTTCCTCATCCCTCCTGCTGCTATTAGGTCTGACTGTGCGCTATGCACGCTATGTCCGCCCTGCCCGCCATTACCGGTTTCCTCGAGGTGTGCCGCTGTCTTCTCTCCCTCCCGATTCCTTGTGACAAAGCGATCCATCGCGATCGTGATGGACGCTCCCAGTGTTGTTGCAGCCGCCACTGTAGTTTTTGGTGCCCGGTGCCAAGCTGGAGGCTGGATGTCGGCGGATTTGCTGAGGCGGGGAGCGGAGCAGCCCTTAGAAGCGGCTGCACATGGAGGCGCCGGAACCGGAAGTCCAATAACCCCAAGTTTAATAACCTGTCTTGGTACTGCAGACCCCTCAGTCCTCTAATAACCTTGGTTGCTCTTCTCTGGACCCGATATAGTTCAGCTATGTCTTTCTTAATAGTAACATAGTTTTTAAGGTTGAAGGAAAACTTGTAGGCTTCAATGTTGAAACGATATCCTTAATGATCTCATGAACGCACAGTCGTTAGGACATAATTTTGGCATCAATGGTGAGCTGTCAGACATGTAGATATCATGCACGATGCACCAACTATGCGGCAAGCAGGTATCGTTCGCACAACCCAACGAACGATACTTCTGCATTGCTGAGAATAGGGGAAATTGTTAACGACATTGTTATTGCGGTGTCAGACTGAGCGATGCATCAGGTTGGCTGATCGTTGATCCTCTGATTTGAGAACATGTTCTCAAATCTGGATTCAGCGATCCAACAATTTATCGTATCCATATCTTAAGGTACCGTTACACGTTGCTGCAATGTTGCCGGCAACTTCATGGGAGCGAGCACGTTTTTGGCACTATTCCAAGATTGCCTTGTAGATGTCACACGGAGATATCGTAGGCAACGCAACTAGGATGTTGAAAGCAACTTTCATTTGCTGGGTATGAACAACCCAGCGAGCGATCCTTAACATTGTAGTAATTTGGGGAAGTTGCTTTCAACATCGCTATTGTGGTGTCACACAGAGTAAAGCTAGCAGATTGCCTGAGCAACACTGTCAGGTTTCAGAACATGCTCTGCAACCTGGCAACTCCGCTCAAGCAACTTATTGCCGTTGACTTGCCCTGTCACATGTAGCAATGCACTAGCCATGTTGCTTCAACTTCGCCATGGCCGAGTTGCCGACGATGTTGCCACGTGTAATGGTACCTTCTGTGTCACACGCAATGAGGCAGTAACCATGTCGCTTGAACGACTCTAAACCGTGACGTTTAAGCGATATAGTTTACAATCTCGTACCGTGTAACAGGGCCTTAAGATCAACCTGTACCAGAATGATGAGAAGAAGAATTTATGGAAAAGTTTTGGGACTGCTCATGTTGCTAAACACACCACATCCTCTGTAAACATGGTGGAGGCAGTGTGATGGCCTGGCATGCTAGGCTTCCAATGGTATAGGTCACTAGTGTTTGTGACTGAAGACTGAAGCAGCCGGAAGATTTCTTAAGTATACTTGGCTATAATTTCTGCCCAGCTTCAACCAAATGCAACAAGGTTGATTGGATGGCGCTTCACAGTGTAGATGGACAATGATCCAAAACATGCTGCAAAAGGAACACAGGAGATTTTTAAGGAAAAGAAGAGGTATATTCTGCAAAGGTCAAGTCAATCATTAGATCTCTACCCCATGGAGTATGTATTTCACATGCTTAAAGGGAAGGTGCAGCAATTTTTTTTGTATTAAAAAATGATTGTTTATATAAACAATTATTTTTATTACAAAATGAACTTAAATATTTTGTTATTAAAACGTATTTTTGCAGACACTGGGGGTTGCACGACACTCTGCAAATACGGCAGCCCTGGGCATTGGGAACAGTGGTTGCCTGCCGACCCTATACTTTACATTGAGCTGCTCCCTGCTGTGATCTAGGCACGCCCCCTCAGCTTTCCAGATCACAGCAGGAGGAGATCAGCGCCATCTTTGTGGAGCCCACAGTGTCTGCTCTGAGCCTCACTTTTCCCTATAACTGCTCAGCTCAGAGTGAGCTGTGTAGTTATAATCGCCTAGAGGAGACCGACAGAGGATGGCAGGGAGTCAGGAGCAGTGAGTGCAGGCAACGGAGGTCCGGGATGAGGTAAGTATTGGCGGGGAGCGGTGACCAGCGATGCTTAACAGTGTTCCCTGCAAGCTTGCAGCGTTCAGAGTGCAGGAGTGTGATCATCACACACTGTTCTAAATACAGGATGGAGGGGAGAGCCCATCTGAGGAAAAGACAACACACAGGGGGAGTGCATACGAGAAAGACAGCACGCGATGGGGGGAAACCTATATGGGGAGACAAGCCCATATATGGGGGGGGGGGGGAGACATGGTGGGGGAGAGCGCACATGGTTAGACACATGCAGGAGGAGGGAGAGAGCCAGTATGTGGAAAAGACCGCTTGCAGGGTTGGGGAGATAGCCCATGTGGAGAAAGAAAGCACACAGGGGGAGCCTATATGGGGAGACAGCACACGGAGGGAGAGAGAGAGCCCATAGTGGGAGACTGCACGCGGGGGGGGGAGAGAATGGGGGGAGTATTGAGAGCTCATATGTGGAAACACATGGGGGAGGGGGGGAAGAGACATACACAGGGGGGGGCGAGAGCCCGAATGTGGAGAGACATATGCAGGGAGAAAGCCCATATGGGGATAGACATACTCAGGGGGTAGAGAGCCCATATGGGGAGAGCGACAGGAGAGCGACAGGCGGGGGAAGGGAGAGACACGCACAAAAGGGGACAATGCATATGGAGGAAAGACAGCGAGCATCCAATGGAGGGGCGAAAGCGAGCGTCCGATGTGGGGGGGGGGGGGGGGAGCACGAGCGTCTGATTGGGGGTGGGGAGAACGAGCGTCCGATGGGGGGTGGGGAGAAGAGCAGGCGCCCAATGGGGGGGGCAGCAAGTGCCTAGAGTGGGGGGGGGGGGGGGGGGCGGGGAAAGAGAATTTTGGGTCCTGCTGTGAGCAGAGTGACACTGGAAAGTTCATCTGAGGTCAGAGCTCAGTCGCATTACTCTAGCGGACCTCAGGTGATCACCGTGACGTCACCCCGCTGACAGTGGAAGCTGAAACTGTCAGTTTTGGGTCCCACCATGATCAGACATCGCAGAGGATTAATAGATGGGAAATTGTAATACTGTTCTTCTTACAAATAAATGATTTTTCATGGTGTGGTGTATTAATTTACTATTTAATTAGAGGTTCATAATGGCGGGAGCTAATATTGGCCCGATGTGAGGAACCTCAGACTTAGTGCTAGCTAGCAATACATAGCTGGCATTAACCCTTATTGCACAGTCTGCCAACCCCACAGGGCAGCTGGAAGTCAAGTACAACTCCAGAAAATGGTGCTTCAATGAATGCACCATTTTTTAGGGCAGCTGCGGGGTGCAATTCGCAGCTTGGAGGGCCCATAATGCTTGGGCCTCTCCACCCTGAGGATTCTAGCCCCAGCTGCCTAGATGTACCTGGCTGGCAACAAAAAATATGGGGAAGCCCCACATCATTTTTTAAATGAGTGTGTGAGTGGAGTGTGCTGATTGTCACTGCTTTACAGGTGTTGGTGTAGCACCAGGCACACACACAGCAGATTCAACCCTCATTTTCAGCAGTTGTAATGCATGCCAGCTGTACACTAGGTTTTCATGGTAAATTTCAGCAGCTGCTCCCCCTAGTGGATCAAAGTGGAATGTATCAAACATTTATCACTATATTTCATATTTTACTATATTAAAAAAAATGATAATATAGGAAAAAACAAATTAAAACATTAATACTTTACATGTTCGCAATTGTTAAATTTTTTGATGGCACCTTCCCTTTAAGAAATTTGTCTTAAGGCAGAGAGCCAGACAAACAAGCAAAAACTGAAGTCAGCAGCAGTAAAAAGGAAACCAAGCATTTGGTGATGTCCGTGGCTACAAAATGAAAGGCTTTTTCTTTTAGAATTTTATTTTATAAATTATGTAAACACGAGCACCATTACAAATTTTGTTAATGAAAATCCAAAACTGCATTAGATACTTTTTAGACCATATTCCCCAAAAGGAAATTTTACAGACTATTATACTTTTTTCTTTAAAATATAGTTTTAAGGTGCTCGAAAAATAAAACTTAAAATAAAAACGCTAGTTTTTGAATTGTGCATATTGAGGAACAGCAGCCCCTTCAAACGGCAGGGAGCTGGATACAGTCATTAGCTGTCCTGCATGGATTCTCTCATTAACACGAAGCTCACAGCCATCTTTAAGCATGCGAATTGCTATTCTCGCAATGTTCTTTGAATCATCTAAACCAGAGTGAAGGCGTCCGTCGTATCTCATGCCCAGTTTCTCAAGCATAGTTGTCAGTTTTGTCTTATTTCTTGGAACCTGTGAATAAATAATATTATTCACTTATATAGCGCTATTATAGTTCCATGAATTAGAGAAAATAACATTTGAAATACACACAGCTCACATTTTTCAAGTCATTTTGTATATAAAATATGTTATGATCAGAAAACAAAGTGGTTTTACACCAGCATAAATAGCTAGAGGGGGAGGAGCTAGCCATGAGAGAGTGAGGACGCTCTGAACATGAGCTCCTCCATCCATCCAGGCAATCAGCCCATTTATCGGATCAATCAAGCCCCACAAACCTCATCACGAGCTCCAGAAAGAAGGGAGGACTGGTCAGGCTCCGAAATCAGCTGGCCCGGGCCTCCACTGGCGGTATCCAGCGGTTCCCCTCCAGGACCCAGCAGTCTCCTTCCCGCTGGAGCAGCTCCAAGACGGCCAACGGCCATCATACCGCTCAAAGGACCTACAGGTCCTGCCTGACCTTTCTCGGTTTACTCTGATGAAAAAGATGGGCCTTGAGATCCCTCCTGGACATTTTGAGAGCCAAAGAAATACCCTATACGTGGGGATTCCCTTTCCGCCTCCATGTCAAGATGTAAAGGAAAATGATGATCGTTTGTTCCCCAGAGGACGTTGCACCCTTTTTGTCGGAATTAAACCCTCCTCATGTGGATATTGACGATTGGCCCACTATACCACTTGGGAAGGGGGTTGTTCGGCCTCCACCGGTAGTCTGCTGGAAAGCTAGATGGAGGGGACGGAGATGGATGTTTTCACTTCCTTGAAACTTCTCGCAGCAGCAAACGCCTCCTATCTCATGTTGAGGGGAAGGGATATCGTTGCTAATGTACCCGAGTGTGGAGAGTTGACCATCCCTGAAATGCATTTTCCCCAAGGAACAGCGCCTTGTTTAGAGACGTTGATAACACAGGTCAACAAAAAAAATTTTTTTTTCTGGTGCCCAAAATATTAATGAATTTGGGGTATTTTTGGGGTGCTGATTCTGAATATGCTATCAGTTTTGCCAGATTGGCTCAAGTTTTTGAGATTTTTGGTATCTTATTTATAGCAATTGTTGGTAAATGCGACGCATCATCTCATTAATTTCTTTGGATTAGTACTTGAACTGAGCAGTTCTCAATATAGTTTTGTGTTAATTAGTGTTCTAAAAGTTTGTTCATAGCTTGATTTTTGCACTAACTTTATGTTGTTGTCTGTTTTCCAGTGAAAAGCATGAACTCATCAAGAAGAAGTTGTCTTAACGATCCAGACTCATTCTGTTACATTTGTGGTGAATATACACTGACAAAACATAGAAGAAACAGACTTCGTTAAAAAAGTGTATTTTGCCTATTTTGGGGTTATGCTTGGGGACCAAGACAAGTTTTGGGCACCACACATAGTGTGCAAAGCATGTATCGAATTATTACGAAAATGGAGCAAAGGACAAAGAACAAGCTTCAAATTTGGTGTTCCAATGGTGTGGAGAGAGCAAAAAAATCATCATGATGACTGTTATTTCTGTGCAGTGCAAGTACAAGGATTCAATAAGCATAAGAAACGAAAATGGGAGTATCCTAACATGGAATCTGCAAGAAGGCCTGTCCCTCATTGTGAAGATGTGCCTGTACCTGTGTTTACCATGTTACCTGACCTTCCCCCACCTGATGATGATGATGATGAAATGCAGGGTATGGAGCTAAGCATTAGTTCTGGAAGTGAACTAGAATATGAAGGAAGTTTCAGAACACCTACGCAATTTACCCAAGGAGAGCTCAACGATCTAATAAGAGACCTCAACCTCTCAAAAAGTGCATCCGAACTTTTAGCTTCAAGGCTAAGTGAAAAAAATTGTCTGACGCCTGGAACTAAAATGACATCTTACAGGACCAGAGAAGAAGCACTTCTTCCATTTTTCTGTGAAGATGACCTACTTGTATATTGTAAGGATATTCCTGGCCTGATGCTGCAAATGGGTTTACAAGTATATCGTCCTGTAGACTGGAGGCTTTTCATAGATAGTTCTAAAAGGAGTTTGAAATGTGTTTTGTTGAACAATGGCAATCAGTGTGCATCTCTTCCAGTAGCTCACTCAACTAAACTTGCAGAACAATACCAAAATGTCAAAATGGTCTTGGAGAAACTGTGCTACCATGAACATTTGTGGCTGATATGTGTTGATTTAAAAATGGTCAACTTTTTACTTGGACAGCAAAGTGGATACACAAAGTATCCTTGCTTCATCTGCATGTGGGATAGTAGAGCAAAACATCAGCACTGGGAGAAACTGAATTGGCCTCCAAGGGACACCTTGACAGTAGGAGCATCAAACATAGTGAACGAACCTTTGGTGGACAGGGAAAAAAATCATTCTACCACCACTTCACATAAAGTTAGGATTAATGAAGCAGTTCGTCAAGGCATTAGACAAAGATGGTAATTGCTTCATGTACATCTGCAGATCTTTCCCTGGTCTTAGTAGCGAAAAACTGAAGGCAGGAATCTTTTTGATGGTCCTCAAATTCGGAAACTCATTAAAGATTCAAATTTTCCTAAGGAAATGAATGACATTGAAGCTGCTGCATGGTGTAGTTTTGTGTTGGTAGTGAAGAACTTCTTGGGAAATCAAAAGGCAGACAATTATGAAGAACTGGTACAAAACATGCTATTGAGATTTAGATATCTGGGTGTACACATGAGCATTAAATTGCATTATCTTCACAGTCACTTGGACAGATTTCCAGAAAACCTTGGAGATTTTAGCGAAGAACAAGGGGAGAGATTTCATCAGGATATTATGGTGATGGAGGAAAGGTACCAAGGCAGATGGGACAGACATATGATGGCTGATTACTGCTGGAATCTACAGCGTGACTGCCCCAATAGCTCACATAGAAGGAAATCATATAAAAAGCGCTTTTCCAGCGATTAAATGTCTATCTTTCATGTCTTGTTCATTTTTGAAGATTACTTTCTAAAACTAGTTAAAATAAACTAAAATCAACATTTACTTTGTTAAATTTATTGTATTCATGACAATATCAATAAAGTTAATGCGCGTGTAGCAAAAAACGTCTTTTTTTTTTTACACATTTTACGAAAAATCTCAAAAACTTGAGCCAATCTGGCAAAACTGATGACATATTCAGAATCAGCACCCCAAAGTTACCCTAAATTCAATGAAATATCTTTGGCACCAAAAATGCTGTTGACCAGTGTAATACATACCTCCCAACTTGGGGTGTTGAGTTGGTTTTCACTACAACTAATAGTCTCACAGCTTGTGCCTTTCTGATTTCTTTTTCTAAACCCTTCCCCATTTCCAGCTTCCCTCTCTGTCTCTTTAGCTTTCCCACTTCCTTCCCTGCAATCACTTTACTGTCCCCTCCTTTCTAAACTAGCTTCCTCGGTCCTCCCGCCTCTTCCTTTTTTTTCCCTCATTCCCCTGGGAGTTCCCCTTTGGGATTGAGCAATTAAATGTTAGACCCCTCAATGTTAGGGGTATTTAATGTTCCTCAAAAGAGATCCCAGATCCTATACAGCATGCATAAAAAAATAATTCATATACTCAGTGTGCAGGAGACATTTCAAAACAGGCTGTGTTCCCGTATTGAGAGATAGATATTACACCTCCTGGACACACAGCTCGAACCCTGATTCTAAGTCTAAAGGTACCTTCACACATGGCAATATTGCTAGGCAATTTCACTGGCAATTTGCTGGTTGCAGTGAAATCATGGACACATTGTTCTATTTTGTTGCTGTGTACAAATGGAACAATGTGTCCATGATTTCACTGCAACCAGCAAGTTGCCAGTGAAATTGCCTAGCAAAATTGATGTATTTGAAGGTACCTTAAGGAAGTTTCAATAGCCCTTCACAA
Organism: Allobates femoralis; assembly: GCA_033576535.1. Classification (NCBI taxonomy): domain Eukaryota; kingdom Metazoa; phylum Chordata; class Amphibia; order Anura; family Aromobatidae; genus Allobates; species Allobates femoralis. Next base: position 338,078,950 of record JARQOC010000003.1, read on the forward strand.
GTCATTGAACCATACGGTTCTTGATACTCTCACTGATGGGGCCGGAAGATATATATTCTTGAAATTACATATCAACTTCCAAGTATTTACAATTGACAATTGGTACCTCCCTAACAGACCTCACAGGATACTCTGAGCATTTTGTCTCATTTATCAGAATTTGCGGAAGGGACGGTTGTTCTGGGAGGCGACTAACTTCACGCTAGACCCTGGGATTGACACCTCCTCAGACCATAGCTTACTATCATTTAGGAAAATTAATGCTTTTAAGAGATCCATCCAGGGACACTGCCTAGTAGATGTGTGGCGAGCTTTACATCCTACGGAAAGGGTTTATACTTATTTCTCCCCCGCTCATTCCATCTATAGCCGTATTGATATGATCCTGGTCTCCCAGGGTGCTTCGATTAGCCTCTGCCCATGGTCTGATCACGCACCAGTCTTCCTCACCCTCGCCATTCCAGATGGCATTAAGAGACCCTTTACGTGGCGCCTTAACGACAATCTCCTCAGGGACACCTGCTGTACATGAGATTCAGCATACCACTGACGACTTCCTTTAGATCCACACCGACCCCATGGCCTTGTCCATAGAGTGGGAAAACCTTAAATGTGTGCTGGAGAGTTTTAACCCCTTCATGACCCAGCCTATTTTGACCCTAAAGACCTTGGCATTTTTGTCAATTCTGACCAGTGTCCCTTTATGAGGTAATAACTCTGCAACACTTTAACGGATCCTAGCGATTCTGAGATTGTTTACTCGTGACATACTGGGCTTCATGTTAGTAGTAAATTTGGGTCGATAATTTTTGTGTTTATTTGTGAAAAATTTGGCAAAATTTGCAATTTCAAATGTTGAATTTTTATTCTGCTAAACCAGAGAGTTATGTGACACAATAGTTAATAAATACCATTTCCCACATGTCTACTTTACATCAGCACAATTTTGGAAAAAAAACTTTTTTTTTGGTAGGAAGTTATAAGGGTTCAAAGTTCATCAGCAATTTCTCATTTTTCCAGCAAAATTTACAAAACCATTTTTTTAGTGACCACATCATATGTGAAGTCCCTTTGAGGGGCGTACATGACAGAAAACACCCAAAAGTGACACCATTCCAAAAACTGCACCCCTCAAGCTACTCACAACTACATTCAAGAAGATTATTAACCCTTCAGGTGCTTCACAGGAACTAAAGCAACGTGGAAGGAAAAAAATGGACATTTAATTTTTGTAACAAAAATGTTCTTTTAGCCTCAATTTTCATTTTCACATGGGCAACAGGATAAAATGGATCCTAAAATTTGTTGGGCAATTTCTCCTGAGTACATCGATATCTCATATGTGGTCATAAGCCACTGTTTGGGCACACAGCAGGGCTGAGAAGGGAAGGAGCGCAATTTGACTTTTGGAGCTAATTTTACATTCAAAAAGTGAAATGGCGCCCAAACAGTTGTTTATGACCACGAGGTATCGGTGTACTCAGGAGAAATTGCCCAACAAATTTTAGGATGCATTTTATCCTGTTGCCCATGTGAAAATGAAAAAAAAATTTAGGCTAAGGCCGGTTTCACATCACTATTTCAAGGCATCCGAGTGTATCCGTTTCAAAACGGATACACTCGGATCCAAAATCGGATCCCATGTATCCCTTTGGGGCTCGGATCGAATGTGTGCCTTTCGCCATCCGATTTTGGCACCATCCGATCCTGTCCGATTTAAGCACGGACACAAAAACGCAGCCTGCTGCGATTTTGCGTCCCAGAATGAAAACAGACAGCTTCGAATCCGAGCCCCGATGACATGGGAGCCTTTGGACATCGGATCCGAGTTGAACGCAGATTCGATGTTGGCCCCGTGTCCTCCCTGCATCTTCCTCACCTCCACTTCTCTATCCTGTCTGTCCCCCCGCTATTCTAACCTTTTCCCTGTCTTATTCCCTATCCTTTTCCCTCTGTTTTTTTCCTTTTTTTTTAAAAAAACAAAGAATCCCTCCATGAGGATACATTACCTTCCGGTGCCTCCAGGGACTATCACCATCTGTGCAGAAGATCCTGTGGTGATGTTAGAGAGCCGGTCAGCTGACGTGTCAGGTGACCGGCTCTGTGACATCATCACAGGTCCTTCAGCCACCAGATGGAGAATGTCGCATGAAGCCGTCGGATGGTAATGTATCCTCAGGGAGGATTTTTTTTAGTTTTTAACATACTGGAGGGGGAAAGGACAGGGGGGAGGACGGGTGTGGAGGATAGAGAAGAGGGAGAGCAGAGATAGAAGAGGGACAGACAGGGAGAAACAGGATCCACATGGATCCTGCATAGAATCAGATCGGATGGCTATTTGCCATCCGATTGCAGGAATCCGTGCCTGTCCGTGGGATACTCCTTCAAACTCGGATCCCACGGACAGGCACTAAATCTTGATGTGAAACCGGCCTAAAAGAAAAATGTTTGTGAGAACAAAAGTACATTTTCACAGATCAATTTGTGAAGCACCTGGGAGTTCAAAGTGCTCCCTATGCATCTAGATATGTTCCCTGGGGGGTCTACTTTCCAAAATAGGGTCACTTGTGGGGGAGCGCCAATGTTTAGACACACAGGGGCTCTCCAAACGCGACATGGTGTCCACTAGCAATTTGAGCTAACTTCCATTCAAGTTGTTAGCGGAAACCATGTCACATTTGGAGAGTTCCTGTGTGCCTAAATCTACGGATTAATTTGTGAAGCACCTGGGGGTTCAAAATGCTCACCACCCATCTACATAAGTTCCCTGGGGGGGGGTCTAGTTTCCAAAATGGGGTCACTTGTGGGAGAGCTCTAATGTTTAGGCACACAGGGGCTCTCCATATGCAACATGGTGTCCCCTAAAATTGGAATTATTAGCAGACACCATGTCGCGTATGGAGAGCCTGTGTGCCTAAACATTGGAGCTCCCCCACAAGTGACCCCATTTTGGAAACTAGACCCCCTAAGGAACTTATCTAGATGCATAGTGAGCACTTTGAACCCCCCAGGTCTTCACAAATTGATCCGTAAAAATGAAAAAAGAAAATGTGTGAAAAATAAGTACTTTTTCCTTATTACGGATCAATTTGTGAAGCACCTGGGGAGATCAAAGTGCTCACTATGCATCTAGATACGTTCCTTAGGGGGTCTAGTTTCCAAAATAGGGTAACTTGTGTGGGAACTCCATGTTCAGGCACACAGGGAGGGGCTCTCCATACGCGACATGGTTTCCGCTAACAATTGGGAGCAAATTTTCCAGTGAAATTGTTAGCGGACACCATGTCGCGCATGGAGAACCTGTGTGCCAACCAGCAAAAGGGCAACTGGAAGAGTTTGGGTGCAGCACCAGAAAATGGTGCCTCTAATGAATGCGCTATTTTCTGGGGTGGCTGTGGGTTGCAATTTGCAGCGTGGGGTGCCCACAAGTTGGGGTCTCTCACCGCTGAGGATTTCAGCCCCCCCAGCTGCCAAGTTGTACTTGGCTGGCTACCAATAATACAGGGAAGGCCTTTTTTTTCCCCTAGAACTGATTTTAGAGGAAAAAAAATTACGTGGGGCTCCGCCATATTTTGGCCCAGCCAGGTACAACTTGGCAGCTGGGGTCTGGAATCCTCAGCATGGAGTGGCCCAAGCGTTCTGGGCCCCCATGCTGCGAATTGCAGCCTGCAGCCGCCCCAGAAAATAGTGCATTCATTGAAGTGCCATTTTCTGGCGCTGTACCCAGGCTCTTCCAGTTTCCCTGGTGCCGGTGGCAAACTGGGTAATAAAGGGATTAATGCAAGATTTGTTATTGGCAGCTGGCACTAAGCCCGAGATTCACAGATGAGCAGGGAGGGGGCTGATGAGGCTGATCGGCAGGTGCATTGGCGGGTGCAGCCCGCCGGCAGATGGGAGGCACCGGGGGCCCCTGATGAGCCCTGCAGCGGGAGGGGGGCTGAGGAGGGGGAGGGCACCCGCCGATCCGCCCCTCCAGATGTGATTGGAGAGTTCCAATCAGACCTGGAGGAGTGAATCCCTCTGATTCGCTCTGATCGGCAGTGTAATTTTCAACTGCCAATCAGAGTGACTTTAGCCATGGGGAGGAGGGCAGGGGGGGGGGGTTTGGGTAGAGTGGGGTGCAGAGCCACACCCCCGGGCTAAAGTATAGGTCCTTGCGATCCTGCAGCAGCTCCCGTGACTTGTCAGTAGCCCTGTCACCGGAGCTGCGGGATCACAAAGCCATGACGTTATAGAGACGTCATTGGTCGGGTATGCACCGACTTTCATGACGTCTCTAGAACTTCATAGGTCCGGAAGGGGTTAATAAAACATGAAGCGAGGCTCAAGAAACAGAGCGGAGGAGGTGGAGGCACTCCTTTTAAAACTCTAGCCTGGATAGATTGCACAAGCAGCCTTGTGCTATTCCTCTCGCAGAGTTGATAAAAAGTAGAGAGGTGCTTAAGGCCATATTGGATGAGAAGTATCTCCGCTTTTGCCATAGATTACAGAGATATATGTATTAACACTCGGACAAATGCGGCAGACCATTAGCTAGAGTCCTGCATCCTAGGGAAGACCCAGGGCATGTCCCTTTAATTTCCCGGGCGAGAGGGAGCCATACACAAAATCCATCTTTGATCCTTTCAGGAGTTTTATGACGATCTCTACAATATGAAGCGGTGAGCGACAGGGGAGTCTCCAGGTGATTCGGCTATTGATAGATATATTAGAGACACCGCCCTGCCTGTCCTCCTAAAACACACTACTTTGCTTCTAGAAGACATCTTCTCGGAAGAAGAGGACACGGCCATAATCAAAGACTCCCCGACGGGTAAGAGCCAATGCCCTACTCCAAAATTTTTTTAAAATGTTTTCTTCCAAATTGGTTCCATTTTTAACAATCCCCCTGGGTCCACCAGTTGCTGGAAGCCCATATAAGCGTCCTCCCTAAACCTGGCAAGGATCATATCAACGTTGCTAACTTTAGGCCAATATTCCCTGATCAATATATTAAGATGTTCTCCAAGAATCTGGCTAATTGGCTTGGCCCTTGGCTTTCGTTTTAATCCATACAGACCAAGTTGGCTTTGTAAGACGCAGAGAGGTCAAGGACAATACGATTAAACTGTTCATTCTGATGGACCGAACGAGGGCTAACTCTGTTCCGATGTGTCTCCCTTCAGCAGACACTGAGAAGGCCTTTGATTGGGCGGACAGGCGGTTTATGATGGCCTCTCTGCACCAGATAGGTCTTGGCGAAAGGTTCCTGGGGAAGACTGACGGAAATGCAGTCTTTGTAGGATAGAGGATGGCTCAGTGACAAATTCAGTCACATGGGGGTGCTGGACAAAGTTTATTAATTCTCTAAGGTATCTGGAGATCTTTGGTCCTTCCTGAGGGGGAGTGCCCAACCCCTACTTCCTTTCCTCTCTCCCCATCTTTCTACATCACCTCACCCCCCACTTTTCTATCCTTCACTGCTTCTTCCAACCTGCGCCCACTTTCTATCCCCTTTACTCTTTAAAGCAATGAGCTTAATTAAGTTAGCTGTGACTCCACACTTTCCCATTTTCTTAAGTATAAAACCACCACCTCCAGCTCCAAGAGGAGCAAGCGTTAAATTTATCTTTGTTAATCTGCACTGTCTTGAAACAAGTGTATTGTTTGCACACTATGCGTATTTCTTCCTCAGTGATTGCCTGTCAGAGGGCTTGATTTGAGACCTCTGTACTTCGCAAGAGACTCTTCTATTGTGCGATGTGCTTTGACACTATCAGAAAATGTTTGTATGATTTCTTGCTTGTTTACCTTTAATAGATTAAACATAAATAGAGGCTGAATGTGCTATTTTGTACCAACCTTGTAAAAATTTCCATAACACTTGCGAATATTAATCCATTTCTTTGCAAACCGCGGGTATTTTATACCACTGAGGTGACACTGCATATTTAAAAACTTGCTCATATCCCATGACCTGAAAAGGAATATTAACAAAACTGGTTATACACCTGATTATCAATGACCAGATGCTACACAAGCCATCTACACCAGGGGTCTCAAGCTCGGCTGGGTTGGTGGGCCGCATATAGAAAAACATTTATAGCGGGGGGCCGCATCCCTTGTAGGGCTAAGTGATATTTTTAGTAATACCAGAATTTTTTGCTCAATATAGTAAAGTACAAATCCTGATCCCCTTCTTGTAGTAATGTCCCCATCCTGTAGTAATGTCTTTTATACTCATGTCCCCATCCTGATCCTCTTTTCTAGTGATGTTCTCCATCCTGATCCATTTTTATATCCTGATCCATTTTTATACTGATGTCCCCATCCTGATCCCCTTTTTCTAGTGATGTTCCATATCCTGATCCCCTTCTCTAGTGATGTCCCCCAACCTGATCCCTTTGTTTGTGATGTCCCCCATCCTGATCCCCTTTTGTAGATGTCCCCTATCCTGATCCCCTTTTGTAGTGATGTCCCCCATCCTGATCCCATTTTCTAGTGCTGTCCCAATCCTGATCCCCTTTTCTAGTGATGTCCCCCATCCTGATCCCTTTTCTAGTGATGTCCCCATCCTGATCCTTTTGTAGTGATGTCCCCATCCTGATCCCCTTTTGTAGTGATGACCCCCATCCTGATCCCTTTTTGTAGTGATGTCCCCATCCTGATCCCTTTTGTAGTGATGTCCCCCACCCTGATCCTTTGTTTGTGATGTCCCATCCTGATCCCTTTTGTAGTGATGACCCCCATCTGATCCCTTTTTGTAGTGATGTCCCCATCCTGATCCCTTTTGTAGTGATGTCCCCATCCTGATCCCCTTTTGTAGTCATGTCCCCCATCCTGATTCCCTTTTGTAGTGATGTCCCCCATCCTGATCCCCTTTTCTAGTGATGTCCCCCATCCTGATCCCCTTTTGTAGAGATGTCTCCCATCCATCCTGGTCCCCTTTTGTAGTGATGTACCCATACTGATCTCCTTTTGTAATGATGTCCTCCATCCTGATCCCCTTTTGTAGTCATGTCCCCTTCCTGATCTCCTTTTCTAGTGATGTCCCCCCATCCTACTCCCCTTTTTTAGTGATGTCCCCCATCCTGATCCCCTTTTCTAGTGATGTCCTCCATCCTGGTCCCCTTTTGTAGTGATGTCCCCATACTGATCTCCTTTTGTAGTGATGTCCCCCATCCTGGTCCCCTTTTGTAGTGTTGTCCCCATACTGATCTCCTTTTGTAGTGATGTCCCCCATCCTGGTCCCCTTTTGTAGTGTTGTCCCCATACCGATCTCCTTTTGTAGTGATGTCCCCCATCCTGATCTACTTTTCTAGTGATGTCCCCCCATCCTGCTCCCTTTTCTAGTGATGTCCCCATCCCGTTCCCCATTAGTAGTGATGTCCCCCATCCCGATCCCCTTTAGTAGTAATATCCCTCATCCCAGTTCCCTTTTCTAGCGATATCCCCCATCCTGTGCTGACTTCCGGCCTCCGCTGTGCTATGACTTCCTACAGACGTCGCTCAGACAAGCTCTGTTGCTCAGCAAGATCAATGTAATCTACCAGCCAAAGACCCGCATGTGACATCATATTCCGCCATCAGCTGCGGACCTCTCATTGGCTGGCAGCTTACATTGATATTGCTGAGTGGCAGAGCTAGTTAGTGCCACAGACGGAAGTCATCACACAGCGGGGACTGCAGCGGCCCCCTGCACTGGGGCGATGCATCATTAAGTTGTCCAAGGCGCCGCGGGCCGCATAGTGAAGCCCCAGGGGCCGCATGTGGCCCTCGGGCCGCGTGTTTGAGACCCCTGATCTACACTGACATTTCATCTTTATAATCACACTTTAAATTTACTTCATTACTCACCTCTAGGGGTCAGATCAATCCTTTAATATTAAAGTTTCACATGTAGTGCAAGTCTATAAAGCTGTCACATAACTAAAGTCTTCCTGAATTTTACTTTTAATAAATAAGATTACTTTCCGAGTAATTGAACTCAGAAAATTGGCGAATGAATAAACTAGTCAGTGATCACCTTGTAATCACATTTCATCTCACTCAACTGCAAATCAACTGAAGCAATTTTCCCATTAATAGTATTAAGACATAGGAAGTTACCCAAAATACTACATATAGCGGATGTGTCATAACATTGTGCAGTCTGAGCACTTTAACATGCAGATATGCATATCTGAAATATAATATTTGACTCCTACTTGTAGTCTGTAGCTGCAAAAGATTATGTTTTTACATATGACAGACAATGAAGAAGTCAAAGTGAAGGCAGACAGCAGAGGAGGTTTACAGAAAGATGGTCTTAGGGCCCTTTCACATCAGCGTTTTTTTAAATTCGCGGCAGATGCGGTGAAAAAAACGCATCTGCCGCATACCGGCTGCACTTGCGGTAAACGCCATGCAAAGTATATGCGTACTTGCGGCAGGTGCGGCAAGTGCGGTTTTGCACTTGCCGCAGGTGCGGCCGCGAAAAAAAAAAACGCAGTCAGCCGTGGTTTTTTTCGCGGCCGCACCTGCCGCAAGTGCAAAACCGCACTTGCCGCACCTGCCGCACGTACGCCTATACTTTGCATGGCGTTTACCGCAACCGCGCCGCAAGTGCAGCCGGCATGCGGTAATCGCGGCAGATGCGGTTTTTTCACCGCATCTGCCGCGAATTTAAAAAAACGCTGATGTGAAAGGGCCCTTACATAGAATCTAGGCAGTTACAAGCTACCTGACATTTTGGGGATGAGCAGGGCACCTAAACTCCGGTAAATAGCAGATTTCAGTATTTATCTAGTTTCAATTTAATAAAGTCCTTCATCAAGAAAAAAAAGAACAGAAACACAAAACCAAGTCCCTACCCATCAGTCAGGATGGCATATTTAAATTTAGTACCCAGATCCTTTCCTCTCATCCAGTCCACCGCACTATGGAGAGCCGCAGGAAACGTGTCAGCCTGGTCAACAAGTTCCTGTAGATAGAACACTAACCTTAGAAACCAGAATGAAATAGGAGTACATGTAAGAAACCAAATAGAACCTGGCATATTTATAGATTGCAAATATTCCCTAATGAAGTCAGTGGTGCAATATTATATATTACAGTACAGACCAAAAGTTTCTCATTCACAGAGTTTTCTGTGTTTTCATGACTATGAAAATTGTAGATTCACACTGAAGGCATCAAAAGTATGAATTAACACGTGAAATTATATACTTAAAAAAGTGTGACACAACTGAAAATATGTCTAATATTCTAGGTTCTTCAAAGTATCCACCTTTTGCTTTGATTACTGCTTTGCACACTCTTGGCATTCTCTTGATGAGCTTCAAGAGGTAGTCACCGGAAATGGTTTTCACTTCACAGGTGTGCCCTGTCAGGTTTAATAAGTGGGATTTCTTGCCTTATAAATGGGGATGGGACCATCAGTTGTGTTGTGCAAAAGTCTGGTGGAGACACAGCTGATAGTCCTACTGAATAGACTGTTAGAATTTGTATTATGGCAAGAAAAAAGCAGCTAAGTAAAGAAAAATGAGTGGCCATCATTACTTTAAGAAATGAAGGTCAGTCTGAAAAATTGGGAAACCTTTAAAAGTGTCCCCAAGTGCAGTTGCAAAAACCATCAAGCGCTACAAAGAAACTGACTAACATGAGGACCGACCCAGGAAAGGAAGACCAAGAGTCACCTCTGCTGCGGAGGATAAGTTCATCTGAGTCACCAGCCACAGAAATCGCTGATTAACAGCAGCTCAGATTAGAGACCAGGTCAATACCACACAGAGTTCAAGCAGCAGACACATCTCTACAACAACTGTTAAGAGGAGACTTTGTGCAGCAGGCCTTCATGGTAAAATAGCTGCTAGGAAACCACTGCTAAGGACAGGCAACAAGCAGAAGAGACTTGTTTGGGCTAAAGAACAAAAGGAATGGACATTAGACCAGTGGAAATCTGTGCTTTGGTCTGATGAGTCCAAATTTAAGATCTTCCGTTCCAACCACCGTGTCTTTGTGCGACGTAGAAAGGGTGAATGGATGGACTCTACATGCCTGGTTCCTACCATGAAGCATGGAGGAGGTGGTGTGATGGGGATGGGGTGCTACGCCAGATGACCTGGCCTCCACAGTCACCAGACCTGAACCCAATCGAGATGGTTTGGGGTGAGCTGGAACGCAGAGTCAAGGGCAAAAGGGCCAACAAGTGCTAAGCATCTCTGGGAGCTTCTTCAAGACTGTTGTAAGACCATTTCCGGTGACTACCTCTTGAAGCTCATGAAGAGAATGCCAATAGTGTGCAAGTAGTAATCAAGGCAAAAGGTGGCTACTTTGAAGAACCTAGAATATAAGACATATTTTCAGGTGTTTCACACTTTTTTGTTATGTATATAATTCCACGTGTTAATTCATAGTTTTGATGCCTTCAGTGTGACTCTACAATTTTCATAGTCATGAAAATAAAGAAAACTCTCTGAAATGAGAAGGTGTGTCCAAACATTTGGTCTGTACTGTATATGTGTATATATACATACACACACATAATTATATATAAATTTACACAGTATATTGTATTACCTTTTTCTGTGCAATCTTTCATAGGGAAAATTATTTATTGCAGATGTAGAATATACAAGTTTCACTTAAGAGATTAAGTTAGCACTTTAGCCTTACAGTGAACGGGAAGGGGGTTCTCACCAAGGACAACATCTGCAAGACATTCTGATAGGCAAATGTCCCCTTAAGTGACAGCGATGGTAATTACTATTGGAATATGATGGCGCTATACAATAAACAACTCCGCTAAATAATGTTATATATGAACATCCAGTTTCGCTTTATATTGTAGCTATAAAAAAGAGAATTTTGTTTACGTACCGTAAATTCTTTTTTCTTTAATCATCAATGGGAGACCCAGACAATGGGGTTTAGGGCTCCGCCCTCCGGAGGTCACACTAGGTACTACAAGTTTGTAGACACCGCCTCCTCCGCTTATAAACCCCCACCGTAGGGAACATCCTCAGTTTAGTCCATAAGCTACGAGGAGAAAAATGAACCACACCCGAAACATCGGGAAGAATACCGTGCACAGACGGTTTGAACAACCCGGAAAACACTGTCTCAACAGAGAACAGATCAAATGCAAACATGCAACGGAACAACTGGGTGGGTGCTGGGTCTCCCATTGATGATTAAAGAAAAAAGAATTTACGGTACGTAAACAAAATTCTCTTTTTTCTGGTCATCACAATGGGAGACCCAGACAATGGGGATGTCCTAAAGCAATACCCCAGGGCGGGAAGAGTTCCTCAACAAGACGGATAATACACGGTCCCCCTTAAAGGTGGGCAACCGCCGCCTGGAGGACCCGCCTGCCCAAACTTGCGTCCGCAGAGGCATGGGCATGCACCATATAGTGCTTAGAGAAAGTGTGCAGGCTGGACCAGGTGGCCGCCTGACACACCTGTAGAGCAGATGCTCGATGTCGCAGGGCCCATGAGGCACCTACAGCTCTAGTAGAGTGTGCCTTCAAACCCACCGGGAGAGGCAAACCAGAAGACCGGTATGCCTCCTGAATGGGAGCCTTGATCCATCTGGCCAAGGTCGACTTCGAAGCCGCGGACCCCTTACAGCGACCCATCGTGAGGACAAATAAGGAATCCGAACTCCTAAAGGAGGCGGTCCTGGACACATAAATGCGTACAGCACTCACGAGATCCAGAGTATGGAGGTCGCGCTCAACCTGATGAACGGGAGCGGGGCAAAATGATGGGAGAACAATCTCCTGGTTTAGGTGGAAAGTTGAAACCACCTTCGGCAAGAATTCAGGCCGCGGGCGCAACACCACCTTGTCTTGGTGAACCACCAGAAAGGGTGACTTGCACGAAAGTGCAGCCAATTCTGAGACCCTTCCAGAGACGTAATTGCCACCAGAAAAAACCACCTTCTGGGACAGACGAGAGAGAGAGATGTCTCTCAGTGGCTCAAACGGCGGTTTCTGCAGTGCCGCCAGGACCATGTTGAGGTCCCAAGGGTCCAGAGGTCGTCTGTAAGGCGGAACCACCCGAGACACCCCCTGCAGAAATTGACGAACCTTCGGGAGGAGCGCCAAGCGCCTGTCAAACAGCACTGAAAGTGCTGATACTTGACCTTTCAGAGAGCCAAGGGATAATCCCAACTCCAACCCGACTGTAGGAAGGCCAACAATGTCGGGATGGACAAGGGCCACGGTGAGCGTCCACCAGAGGCACACCAGGAGAAAAAGATTTTCCACGTTCTGTGGTATATCTTCCTGGAGACAGGTTTCCTTGCCCGATTCATCGTGGCAACCACCGTAGGAGAGAAGCCCCTGGAGGTCAGCAACCAGGCCTCAAGAGCCATGCAGTCAATCTGAGGGCCTTGGAATTGAGGTGGAAGAATGGGCCTTGCGCGAGTAGATCTGCGCGTTCTGGAAGAGCCCACCGGTGTCCGCCTGACAGTTGCCAGAGGTCCGGGTACCAGGACCTCCGGGGCCAATCTGGAGCCACTAGAATGGCTACTCTGCATTCTGTCCTGATTTTCCACAGAACCCTGGGAATCAGAGCCAGAGGCGGGAACACATATGGCAGCTGGAAGCTGGACCAACTCAGGATCAGGGCATCCGCCCCCAGAGACTGAGGATCCCACGATCGTGCCATGTATTGGGGTACCTGATTATTCAGCCGTGAGGCCATCAGATCCACGTCCGGAGTGCCCCATTTGCTGCAGATGTCCCGAAAGACGTCTGGATGCAGGGACCACTCTCCGGCGTCCATCCCCTGTCGGCTCAGGTAGTCGGCCTCCCAGTTCTCGACCCCTGGGATGTGAACTGCGGAGATCAGGCAGCCGTTTTCCTCCACCCAGGCTAGAATGCGGTGGACTTCGGCGAGGGCCTGAGCACTTCTGGTCCCTCCCTGATGATTTATGTAGGCGACGGCCGTCGCATTGTCGGACTGAACCCGAATGGGTTGTCCTGACAGGAATTTCTGAAACGCCAGGAGCGCCAGATAGACCGCCTTGATCTCCAGCACGTTGATCTGTAATGCCGACTCCGACTGAGTCCAGAGGCCTTGAGCCCTGTGGTGCAAGAACACCGCACCCCAGCCTTTTAGACTGGCGTCGGTGGTCACCACTAACCATGACGGTTTTAGAAAGGACCGGCCCCGTGACAGATGAAGTGGCTGGAGCCACCACTGTAGGGAGTCCCTGGTCGATTGTGACAGCGTCACCAGCCGATTCAGAGAAATCGTCCTTTTGTCCCATCGGCGAAGAATCTCCAACTGGAGAGGACGGAGGCGAAACTGTGCGAAAGGCACCGCCTCTATCGCCGCTACCATGCGTCCCATCAGCTTCATCAACCCCCGTAGGGAAGATTGTGGTGACAGGAGAACATTCTGCACTCCTGATTGGATCGCAAGCTGTTTGGCTTGAGGTAGGGACACCAGGGCTGAGTCCGTGTGGAAGTCCATGCCCAGATATGTCAAAGACTGGGTCAGAATCAGGGTCGACTTTGGAATGTTGAGAAGCCACCCGAACTGTTCCAGAGACTTCATGGTCACCTCCAGGCTCACCCGACAAAGGTCTTCCGATGGCGCCCTGACCAGCAGGTCGTCCAAATAGGGAATGACGGCGTGTCCCTGCACATGCAGGAGAGCCATCATTGAGGCCATCACCTTTGTGAACACTCGCGGTGCCGAGGCTAGCCCGAATGGCAGTGCCACAAATTGGAAGTGTTCTTCCCCCACTGCGAATCTCAACCAGCGCTGATGAGCCGGTGCAATGGGCACGTGAAGGTAGGCGTCTCGGATATCTATGGACGCCAGGAAGTCTCCCTGTGACACAGCCGCGATCACGGAGCGCAGGGATTCCATACGAAACTTCCGAACCAACACGTGGCGGTTGAACAACTTGAGGTCCAGAACCGGACGAAAAGAGCCGTCCTTCTTTGGGACAATAAAGAGGTTGGAGTAAAAACCCCTGAACCTCTCTCCCGTGGGTACTGGGACCACCACTCCGTCTCTGCGGAGTCCCTCCAACACCAGATGAAAAGCCTGAGCTTTGTCTAGGGATGGAACAGACCGATGGAATCGGTGTGCCGGCTGTGACGTCAGCTCTATCCTGTAGCCTTTTGAGACTACGTCTCGGACCCACTGGTCTTGAACGTGGAGAAGCCATCTGTCCTGGAAAAGAGACAGGCGGCCCCCCACCTGTGGGGAGACAGGATGAAGGAGCGAGTCATGCCGAAGCGGGTTTAGGGGTGGCAGCTGCAGCCCCTGCCGGCTTCTTTTGGCGACTTTTGTTGCGCCACTGAGTGGAGGGCTTGCCCCCACGGTCCGCGCGAGCGGACGCCGCTGATGACTGCGAGCTGGGGCGAAAGGACCACTGTTTTGGGTTCCTTTTCACGGAGTACCGTGGCTTAGGCTTATTCTGCGGTATCTTAGACTCAGCAGAATCCTTTATCAGCTTGTCCAGCTCGGTGCCGAAGAGCCTGTCACCAGCAAACGGAAGATTTTGCAAAATCTTCTTAGACGTGGCATCTGAGTCCCAAAGACGCAGCCACAACAACCTGCAGATCGCTATAGCATTGGCCGAAGCCACAGCCGAGCGAGTGGCAGTTTCCAAAGTTGCCGTCCTGGCGTAATCCACATAAGCCCTTGCTCTGTCGGAGAGTGCCAGGACCTCTGGGCTGGCCCTAGCTAGATCAGAGATACCATCCAAGCAGGAGGTAATCGCTTGTAGGGTCCAGACCGCGGCAAAATTAGGGGCAAATGAAGACCCCACAGCCTCATAGGAAGACTTGGCGAGTTGCTCGACCTGTCTATCAGTAGCATCCTTCAATGAGGAGCTATCAGAGGCAGAAAACAAGGAGCGTGCAGCAATCCTAGTCATGGAAGCGTCCACCTTAGGGGACTGTGACCATTCCAGAAGCACCTCCTGAGGAAAGGGAAAGCGAAGGTCCTTAGGTTTACGGACATAACGCCGCCTAGGATGTAACCTGGGTGCTCTAATCACCCTTCCAAAATTAGTGTGGTCCATAAAGGACCCACTTGGTCTCGCCTCCGGCCGCAGCCATTGATAGACCTCCTTGGGGTGAACAGTCACCTCCTCAGGAGGAGTGACCAGACGTAATGTCTCATTGATGGAGGACACCAGATCCTCCACCCCATCTGGAGGTTCAGAGACAGACCCGAGAGTAGAACCCCCATCATCTTCCTCACCATCAGAGGAACGCTCCTCCTCAGAGGGAGCTTGGAGCTCTGGAGAGGCCTCACGAGCTCGCTTAGGGGGTCTCACAGAAGAAGTAAGAAGCACCCGGGGGTAACTGGGAGGAGTAGCTGGGTTTTCCAGCCTCCTATGAAGTGCCTCCAGGGATTGCGACATGGAGGACATCTGGGACAGCAGAGATTCATTTATCTTATTCTGCGCTTCCCATGTCCCTGGGATCACCCGAACCTCAGGGTACAGACCCGCAGATTCTGATTCAACAGTAACTGTCCGGGTCTCTGGGCGTCCGCAATTATTGCAGGACCCCTCCACCAGTGAACCGTTGCATGTAGCGCAGGTAATGGTGCCATCTGCCGCCTTAGCAGCATGCTTCCTTACTGAGGACATCGCCACAGTAGGGGGAAATAAGCCAAGTTGTAACAAACAAACCGGAGATCCCGGTGGCTTACCGACCGCAGCAAGCGGTAGGAGGAAGCGGTGTTCGTGTGTGACCTCCGCGAGTTCCGGTCTCCCTGGAAAGTGCAGACCCACGCTGCAGCCAGATCCCAGCCGGGAAGAGAGGGAGAAGATGGCCGCCGACAGTAAAGTCATAGGCGTGGCCAGGAACACGCGGGAGAACACAAAACACGCCCATCGGTGATGTCACCTAAGAGCTGCTTCCTCCTCCTCCAGTCAGCCTCAGTAATGGAGGTGCCAGAGCCCGCAGCGCGGGAAAAGAGTGTGTAACAATACACATACACACACAGACTGCATGCACAAAACAAACATCAGCAGTCTACAGCCTCAGCCCCTGAGACACACAGGGCGGTCAGCCAGAGTGACCCCAGCACAGGGTACACCGACAGAACCGCGGACCCGAGGGTAACCGCGCGGTCTGAGTGTCATGACACCAAGTGACAGACACTACCCCCAGGCACACAGGAGACACACCAAGTGCCTCAGTGCCGGTCCGGTCTGTAAGCACCTTTAGGGAGGCCTCGGACGGGGGTACAGCACCAGTCCGGAGTGTAAGCACCATTTAGGGAGGCCTCGGACTGGGCTGGCTCCGTCCGGTCTGTAAGCACCATTTAGGGAGGCCTCGGACGGAGCGGAGCTGTGCAAGGCTCCAGGCTCCCCCTCTCCAGAGCCTCCATGGAGGGATGGAAAGGAAGGAGCTCGACAGCGTACCGGGAGAACAGCAAGTGTCCAGGCTAAGAAGCCCTCCGGTACCTCCACCAGCGTGTTCCACAAAGGGTGAGCGGGGAGACTGTCGAGGGTCCCGACCGGGACCATTTACCTTGTCTTCATACGCCATCACGTAAGCTGTGAGAATGCAGTGAAGTGCAAGCAAAGCGTGATCCTCCGAGCACACTAAGTTTAAAACTGAGGATGTTCCCTACGGTGGGGGTTTATAAGCGGAGGAGGCGGTGTCTACAAACTTGTAGTACCTAGTGTGACCTCCGGAGGGCGGAGCCCTAAACCCCATTGTCTGGGTCTCCCATTGTGATGACCAGAAAATACTCCATTTAACCCACTACCAAATAGAGGGTATAACAGCTGAACGTTGGGAGTCGATCATGAGTATGATACCCCGGCTGTCGCTCAATGAGCCCAGACGCCTCTCTCAACTGTATATCCTTTATAGGGTATACAGGACGCCTAAGTGGCTTCATGATTTAGGCCTGAGACGGGACTCATGTTGCCCCAAATGTTCACATGAGGACGCGGACATTCTCCACATGTTTTGGACGTGCCCGCGCCTCCAGATTTTTTGGATTATGGTACTCCACTTGATCCGGGGAGCAACGGAGCTGGACATCCCCAGAGACCCGATTGTCTGTGTCCTTGGCTGTACAGAGGATGTAGGGGGAGATGACTATTCGCATATAGCAGTGGCTAGGATGTTGTTTGCTGCCAGAAAATTAATAGCGGCTCATTGGATATCCGATACGGTACCCTCTCGCAAAGAGTATATCTGTAGCATGAATCTGACTGAGTAGGGAAAAAGCTATATACCTCAAACGGGACAGATCGAGGGTATTTGATAAAATATGGAAGGGCTGGATGGACCTTCAGGGGCTGCCGACTGTTAATTAATTGCTTTTGGACTGAGTTATTTCTTTAAGTTGGGAGATGTGTTATGCAGATTTTTGAAACATCTTGGGTACATGTTATATCCATATGTGCACTACTATCTTTGTTGAGGAATACTGACCCACTGGACCGGGAGGGGGGGGAAGGGAGGGATGGTGGTGGTGGGGGTGGGGGTGGGGGGGGGGTGATTTAATGCAATGCATTTCTTTCTGTATTGTTGTTGAAAAGTTAATAAAAACTATCTGATTAAAAAAACAAAACACTACCAAATACCCAGTGTAGATAAACTTTGACACTTGCTAGGCTTTGAGCAGCACCGATGTTTCTCTACAGTCAGCAGTCTCAGGACCGACAAACATCAGGATTTCGATGCAGAACTCCAGTTCTGACCGGCGACATCATCCAGACCTGAGTCAATGATGTTAACCCTTTTGCCATCTTCTAATTACCACAAACAAACCATACAGCAGATTGTGAAAAGGAGTGGGCTTTTTCTTTATGACTATGGCACCCCCGTGATATGATTACGAGAGAGCCAGGTGTTGTCTTGACAACAAGATGTCAAATGACTAGCTCCGGGACAGTGGCGTCTTAGATCCAGCCACAAGCTAGGTCTAACAGGCGAGCTGCCATAGTAAAACTGACAGGTGTAATAGATTGCAATGCTTGTGCATGGCTATACATTACAACATCGATCAGAGTAGTTAAAGTTAACGTCCCATAAAAGGACTTAAACAAGCTTAAAAAAAAATTGCAAAATAAAGAGGAAAAAAAAAAGTGAAAAAAATATACCAATAATTATGTTTATGTAAAAACTACAAAAAAAAGTATACATATTTGGTATCGCGGCATCAAGCCTGTATTGCTTTTAAACCGGCACTGAATTCATGTTTTTTTTTTAACAGAATCAGATAAAGGCAATTTTTATTCACCATAACGAGCTGCTGGACTTCTATACTTTTTGCCAATGTAGTTAGCGCCTGCACTGAACAGGATAAAAAAAAGTTGAAAGTAAATAAAACTGATGTAGTTAAAAACTTCATTGTGTCACGCAAGAAACAAGCCACAATACAGCTCCGTCAGCAGAGTGGCTAAACAATACTAAAGAGCTCCATATGGGGTATTACCACATTCTGCAGACATTGCGGGACACATTTTGGTGCCATTTTCCCCATGTGAAAATGTAAAATCAGGGGCTCAAACCAAATTTTTGTGGTAAATGAGTAATTACTTTTTCTTCACCGTCCAATGGTATAAAATTATCTGACACACCTGTAGTGTCAATATGATCACTGCACCTCTAGATTAATTCATTGAGAGGTGTAGATTGCAAAATGGGATAACATATGGGGGGTGTCTGCTGTTCCGGCACATCAGGAGCTCTGCCAATGTGGAATGGCCCCGCAAATCCTAATAGCAAAACCTGTGCTATAATATGACGCTCTTCCCCTTAGGAGCTTTGCACAGTGTCTGAAAAGCAGTCTCTGACCATATAGGTGTTACTGGTGTATTCAGGAGAAATTGCACGATAAGCTGTGTGGTCCATTTCCTTCCTATTGAGAAGGAGGAAGAAGCTCCAGCAATTAAAGCCTGGACTGATATGGTCACATTATTAATTTTTATTTTAGGTTTTGTATAATAAATGAAGTTTTATACATTTCTGAATCTACTCTTTTCATCGCTGGAGCTTCTTCCACCTTCAGTTTGTATCTCCCGTCCGAGCCAGGGTGTCTCTGTGCTGAGGATAAAGACTATGCAGGATACAGCAGTGTGGTGAGCGGACAACTTTCCCTATTTTGCATGTATTTTTTCCTATTAGTGCTTTTAAAACGTAAAAAACTTATAAATATAATTTTTTCTTCAACATCCAATGGTATAAAATGATGTGATGCACTTGTGGTGTTAATTTGCTCAGTGCATATCTAGATGATTTCATTGAGTGGTGCAGTTTGTAAGATGGTATGACGTGTGGGGGGGCTCAGCTGTTCTAGCATGTCAGGGACTCTGCTGATGTGACAAAGTGACCCCAAACCATTCCAGCAAAAGCTTAACTCCAATGTGGCTCTCCTTCCCTTCTGAGCTTTCCACTATGCCTTCAGAAGTAGTTTTCAACCACCTTTGGGGTATTGATGTATTCAGGAGAAATTGCATAAGCAATTGTACTGTTCATTTTCTATTATCCCTGGAAGCACTAGTGGGTTTAAAGTGCTCACTACACTTCTAGATAAATTCATTGAGGGGTGTAGCTTTCAAAATGGGGGTCACTTGCTGGGGGTTTTACAACCTTTAGGCATATCAGGGGCTTTGCAAATGCAACATGACATCTCTATTTTGCACCTTTCCTTCCGCATGCCAAAACAGTAGTTTTCCACCACATATGGGGTATAAGCGTACTCAGGAGAAATTGCACAACAAATTGTTCAACCCCTTTTCTTCTGTTACCCTTGTTAAAAATAATCTGAGGAAAAAAGCAACATTTTTTATTGGGAAAAGTAAAAAATGTTTATTTACTGGTATGTCCAAGGTCACCTCTCTGCCTCTGATGCGGGCTCACACACTGAGCCCACATCTTTCCCAGCACAAGTTGGCTGATATGATCAGCCAACATGAGTCTCCAACAGTGGCGGGCAGAGCGGAGATCTGCCCGCCACTGGTAACTAGTAAAATAGTGCAGTCAAATTCTAAAAGAGCGATTCAAAAAGTATTCCCTGCTCTCACTGGTGGCCCAGTGACAACTGCAGGGAGCTGATGGGTTGTCATGTTAGTTTGAGGTCAGAAACTTCCTCTGAATGTGGGATGAGCGCCGCCGTTGACAAGAAATCATCATTAGTGCTGAGGGAGCCATGATGCACAAGCAATCAGACAGTGGCAGTGCCAAGACCCTTGAGGACCAGTTAAAGCAAAACAAGAAAAAAAAAAAAAAAAAAAACACAAAGTTCAAATCACCCATATTTTTCCCCACTGAAAATAAAATAAAAAAAAAAATATATGCACATTCGGTAACGCCACATTCAGAAAACCCCAAAGTATAAAATAAAATAAAGTCGATCAGCAAACTGAGCAATGGGGGGGGGGAACCCAGCAGAATTACATTTTTGGGACCGACGTCGCTTTTGGGGGGGTTCTGTCATTTTGGCTCCTTAAAGTCACTTCAAATTTGATGTGGTCCCTAAAAAAAGTTGGTTTTGCAAATTTTGTTGGAAAAATGAGGCATAGCTAATAAACTCTGAACCCTTCTAACTTCCTAAAAAGAAAAAGAGGTTTCAAAATTGTGCCGATGTAAAGTAGGCATGTGGTAAGTAGTTATTAACT
This sequence comes from Allobates femoralis, assembly GCA_033576535.1. Taxonomy (NCBI): domain Eukaryota; kingdom Metazoa; phylum Chordata; class Amphibia; order Anura; family Aromobatidae; genus Allobates; species Allobates femoralis. The sequence continues at coordinate 338,099,539 of JARQOC010000003.1, forward strand.
TATTTGTGTGATATAACTATCTGGTTTAATGGGATAAAAAAAAATTGAAATTTCGAAAATTGCACAAATAGATACAAAAACTTAAATTTCGGATTTTTTTTTTCATAAAAGCTAATAATATTGACCAAAATTTACCACTAGTAAAAAGTACGTGTCCTGAAAAAAGTTTCTGAATCACTGGGATCCGTTGAAGCGCTCCAGAGTTATAACCTCAAAGCGACACTGATCAGAATTGAAAATATCTGCCCGGTCAGGAAGGAAAAAAATAGCCTAAAGCAAAATGGTTAAAGTATTTTAATCACTTACCTGAGTTATTCCAGTAAGATTAACACAGAATTCAGAAAGTTGTACATTGATTTCTGGCTTCACATACCGTTGGAAAGTATCCTCCTTTAAACAGAGGGAAGAATATGTGAAGTGTTAATAAAGAATCCCTGGAAAAGCTTTACAGTTGCAATTAAAGCTATTCAACCTCTATGACAAATTAGGTTTATTGGCAAGATGTACAAACTTTACAACTGCTGCTGGCTTGGTTTGAGAAGAAGCTTTGTAAGTTTCTGGAGTGGCCGGCACTGTAACCTCACTTGAACCCCTAAAAGTAATCTGTGATTAGATTTGAAGAATGTGGTCTGAGCGCGTAAATCCAAGAGTATTAGTGACTTGAAGGCCTTTGCCCACGAGTTGAGTTGCCAGTGGCAGGGGCCCACGGTAGTCGAGGGCGAAGGCAAGGCAGAGACCACAGAGCAGCCCCAGCATGCCAAGCGTACCCCAGCAGTCTCTTCAGTACAATAGTTCAGTTATTTAGTACCCTCATTGAGGGACAAACTATTCACAGTCAATTAAAAAGTTTTTAAGTTCTCTTTACAATAACAGTTGAACATGAGTTGGGGGTCGGCTATTTACAATAGCACGTTTGGCTGCAGCCTGCTTCCCTCATCCTATTATCTCCGGACTCATGTCCCTAAAGCCGGCGTCACACGTGTCAATATTGCTAGCGACATCGCCGAAAAGTGACGTCGCTAGCGATATCGCAAGTGCGTCGTGCTGTGTGACAGCGCGACGCAACTGCGATATATATCGCTGGTCGCAGGTTGACAGGTTTACGAGGGTGAACTGTAAACCTGTCAATTTGCAACCAGCAATTAGGCTGGATCGCGCCGTCTGACACCGCAATAGCGATGTTGGCGGCGATCCAGCCTATACCGCAGCTTGCTGCGGATCGCTCGCTGGGTTGATTCCAGCCCAGCGAGCGATGGCTCCGCCCACATCGCCACCGTGTCAACGGCAACATCCTGCCGTGCGAAAGCTGGCCTGCGATGTCGGAAGCGAGCGTGCACCCTAACGTGTGACGGGGCCTTAAGCGTCATTGTTACATGCCGTGAATTCAAGAATCTTTTGTCGGTTTTTCCCTATACCGCTCATGTGGACATGTCCACAGGACCACCAAGGGTTCCTGTACCACATTCACTATGGAGATTATTCAGTCTTCGAAACTCTACTTGGGACCCACCAAACCGACACCGAAGGGGACAGCCGCTGTCCAGGTACATGTCAGGGTAGACGTTGGGGAACACACTTAGCTGAGGTTCTGCTGCAAATGTTGGCCAAATCCCAGAGACACCTTCAGGGTCCGAACAATTTAAAGGGGGGCTTCGGTTCCTGATACAATCTCCTACTTGGGGACTCTCCTGCTGCTCTCCACGCTACAAGCCCTTTCATTGACTAAGGTCCACCCACAAGCACTTCTAATAACCTTGTTTAGCTGACGGGTTTCATGGAGCAGGGTTCGCATTTATCCAGTAGGATATAACACATCAGTATAATATAATTCACATATTATAAAATACTAGGGCTGTGGAGTTGGAGCCCATTTTGGCGGAGTTGGAGTCTGTAGAAAATGGACCGACTCAGACTTTTAAAATGTATAGTACATTGGGTACAGTAGTTCAACGCAGAATGTGCTGATTATTATGAATTATTATTATGTTCCATCTAAATATCTTGATCATTGCATCATAATAATGATTATCATAAAGCCTGATGTTCATATTGTAATGGAATAAATTTATCACTTAAAGAGGACTGGTCACCCCCCTGCAGCACGGCAAACTAAATGCAGCACTGAATGTAGCATGTCTGTTACATTCAGGGAAGAGGTCCCCCATGGCTCTAGCCCCCTGTGCCCCAAGAAACACACTTTAGAAAGTTTAGAGATAAAAGTCAGTAGGGAGTTTACTTCTCAGTTCTGCTTCTCACACATCCTCCTCTCTTCCTGCCTCTGTTCAGCCTGTGTGTTCCACCTCATCTTGTGTGTGGCCCCCCACCTCTTCAGAGTCTGAACACGAAGGCATAACAGAGAGGCAGGAGGAGAGGAGGATGTATGAGAAGCTGAATTCTGAGATAACTAAACTCCCTCCTGACTTATCTCTAAGCTTTCTAAAGTGTGTTTCTCAGGATACACAGCACACAGACACATGGGGAACCCCATCCCTGACTGCAGCAGACATGCTGCATTTAGTTTGCCATGCAGCAGGAGGGTAACAGGTCCTCTTTAATCATGAGCCATATATGAAGGAGTTGGAGTCAAAGGAGTCCGAGTCCTAGAAATTCAGGAGTCGGAGTCGATGGTTTGACGTATCGAGTCCACAGCCCTGTGAAATACAACAGTTTTTCATTGGAAGTGCAAAACGCAAGGTATCCCTTGGGTGACAACACCTCTGACCCTCTTACAGAGTAATGACCAAGATTCCTAAGGAATACAGGAAGAAGCTGGTATAGGGATATATCTCAAGTCTGCAGCAGTTCATAACAGCAAGAGGAGAAATGATTCGGAGAATGCAGTAGTCATTAAAAGTGGCAATGTAAGGTGAATCTATGGAAACCACGTTATATTAGTTTTGTTCTATTTAGATTATTCTTGACCTTTAAGTTTTATTACAAAATATTACATACAAGGATACAGTTTAGAAGCTGCCGCAGGCAGTCAAAAGTTACTGTTTCATGTACTGTTCACATTTGTTATTAAAAAGGGTTGTCCTAATCCCACTTTTATTTGATCTAGCTTTAGAGTCTCTGTCCAGTTATCTGGTAAGTTACAATCTGTACAAGGGTTTAGCTTCTCTCAAAAGGCCGAATTCAGATATTTTAAAGATGTTGTAGCTACAAAGGAGTATCTTCAAACTGATGGAGGGGATTGGTTAGTTTTCAGGATATATGGTGAAAATGTAGGCGCTTGGATAACTATGGATACAGGGCTAAATTTCAACTGGACAACCTCAGATAAAAGTACTTAAAGTTCGGGGAGGGTGGCGGGCAGTGTGGAGTGTCAGGTCTCTGCGGCGACAAAGTGTCTTGGTGGTATTAAGTGCCATCATGTGGGTGCCACTGCAGCACCGCTGGCAGTAGTGCGCAAGGGCATCACAGACAGCGGGTGCCATATTTGCACACCCATTACTTGGGTGTACAAAAATGGCTGCAGCGACATGTGGTATCTGGACAACTTGACGCCGGAAGTGGATGACAGACGGGACTTCACAACTATATAAGCAAATAAAGTGAATCTGGTCAGAATTGAAAAAAAAAAAAAAAAAAAAAAAAGGTAAAAACAGGCCTGGGGTGAAGGGGTTAAGTAGCGTGTGTATGACTGTTTTAAGGGTAAAAAAGTATTCAAATTTCGTTTCACTTTGTATGTTAGAAAGGTAAAAGGGTTACTGTCCCAGCCCTCTTCCATGATGAAGCTGAGATGTCCACTACAGTTCTCGGATGTTTAGATCATTTATAAATCTGAATAACTTGAGTCTGGCTCCAGGAAAAATTTTCTATTCACTTACATGAGTGTGTACATCTAAACTACTCTCTATAATGGGCCAGATATCATCACTTTGTTTAAATATTGCAGTGTTTTAGATACTTGCACACATTATTGACTTGGATCCTGGCTAAAATTACATCCACAGACTCTGTAAACCTTGTGGGAAACCTTGGCTTAAAGGTTATGATGACAGAGTGATATTGATCAATGTTGCATGCCTATGTCTTAGATAATTATTAATTAGCAGTGTGTCAAGTTCACAGCCATCTAGACAGTCATTTAACCTCTTATTGACCATCTTTTGTCAATCCGTAAGAGAGTCAATCAGTATAGCCAGATAAAGGTTTACTTTTTGCAAACAAGTTGTATTTTCAATGCAATTAGAAAATACCATTAAAAAAACAACATTTTTTTATAGCATAATTGAAGATCAAAACATCAATCCTCAGAGACATCTATGCTTAGATTACATAAAACCTTTTATATGCTTTCCACTCCATATCAGCGAGAGGTGACCTAAAAACAGTAGTCTTAATTTTGTTAGTCACACAGTAAGTTTCATGACATATGAATTTGAACTTTACAGATACAGCGATACTAAATATACACTACTTACAAAACTTTAGGGATATATGGCTTGCAGGTGAAATTTATGAGTAACCTAAAAAGTTCATGCTACAGTGATATTTAGCATGAATTTAGGGCATTAAAGTAGAAACATGCAATGAAGATTTTCTCATCTCAATTAATTTACTGGAACAAAATCAAAGAGCAGTGGTGCTTATACTTTAACCAAAAACATCAATGGGTCTATAGCCATAAGCATCAATTAGATTGAGGACGTCTCATGCTGTTCACAAGCAGTTATCTTCTGCTGAGACTAGGCATGGCATCCCGCTCATCTTGAAGGGCAGACCTCAGGTCATTGAGGTTCTGGGTATCTACAGGGTGACTCCGCTGATCTCATAGGTTTTCTATGGTGCTCAGGTCTGTAGAAAGTGCAGGACACTCCATTTGAGGTAACCCAGTTTCTAGCAGCCATTCCCTAATGATGAAACCTCGATGAGCTGAAGCAATTTCGTCCATTAAGAGGAGATTAAGCTGGTGTTGTTCATGCAGAAGCACAATGACTGGATGTCATTCAAGTAGTAGGGGCTTGTTATCTACCATTCAGAAAGTGTCAAGCAGTTCTGTATTGACTAGACACTCCACCCAAAACTAACACCATCAAAGGCTCCTCTTCTGACAACATTGGCTGATGCATAGGACTCTCCTCGATGACTCCAACATCGTTGGCAGCCATCATTTCTGCTCAGTGTGAATCGACTTTCATCAGTACACAGAACTGAGGCCCACTGGTCCCTCATCCAGTGTCGATGCTCCCTGGCCCATGCAACACGATGACCCCTGTGCCTGGTAATAAATCCTTGCAGATAGTCTACCACAAAGATCACAATGATTTAAATGGTTTGATGGACACTTGCTTTCTTCTCACCTCCCTGAAATGTGCCTGGAGTTGTGTGGCATTCATCATCCCGTTCCGCGGTGCATTGTTCACAATGAAGCGGTCATCGGTGTGGGATGTGGTCAAAGAACGTTTACATCTATGCCGGTGACCCTTCATGTCTCCATCTCTGTGGCAACTTGCTGGTGACACCAACACTCTAATCTCAGTAGCCACTTTCATCTGAGAACATCCTTCTTGAAGCCTCAATAGCCAAGTACTGTTCATCAATTGTTGACTGCAGTCTTGGTCTCATGATGTCAAAATGTGAACAGTATGATGAGGAGGACTGTTAAAATACCAACTCTAGAGAACAGCAAGTTACATTGAACAGTGCAAAAGTGGAAACAAGGGCACATTAAGTGCATCTGAAAAGGTTAGAGCGCATTTTAGATCCTTAGGGAGTACCGTATATACTTCGTGTATAAGCCGAGTTTTTCAGCACAAAAAATGTGCTGAAAAGTCCCCCCTCGGCTTATACACGAGTATATACGGGTACCCGGCTGTATACAGCCCCCCCCGTGGTATACCGGGCCCCCCCTGTGGCAACCTGTAAAGGAAGCGATGATTATACTTATCAGGTCGCTGTCACGCCGACGCTCTGTCACCGTCCGTCACCGCGCTCCTCCTCGTCTTCATGCTTCCTTCACCGTCGCACAGGAAATGACGTCATTTTCTGTGCGTCGGTGAAGGAAGCATGAAGACCAGGAGGAGCGCGGTGACGGACGGTGACAGAGCGGCAGCGTCGGCGACAGCGACCCGATAAGTATAATCATCGCTTCCTTTACAGGTTGCCACAGGGGGGGCCCGGTATACCAGGGGGGAGGGCTGTATACAGCCGGGTACCGCTGTATACAGCGGGGGCTGCTGTAACCACTGGGGCTGCTAAATACCCCTCTGGGGCTGCTGTATACAGCGGGCTGCTATACCCCTCTGGGGCTGCTGTATACCCCTCTGGGGCTGCTGTATACCCTCTGGGGCTGCTGTATACCCCTCTGGGGCTGCTGTATACCCCTCTGGGGCTGCTAAATACCCCTCTGGGGTTGCTTATACCCCTCTGGGGTTGCTATATACCCTCTGGGCTGCTATATACCCCTCTGGGGCTGCTTAAATACCCCTCTGGGGTTGCTATATACCCCTCTGGGGCTGCTATATACCCCTCTGGGGCTGCTATATACCCCTCTGGGGCTGCTGTATACAGCTCTGGGGCTGCTGTATACAGCTCTGGGGCTGCTGTATACAGCTCTGGGGCTGCTGTATAACCCTCTGGGGCTGCTGTATATACCACTGGGGAGGCTACTGTATACTACCACTGGGGAGGCTGCTGTATACTACCACTGGGGAGGCTGCTGTATACCACACTGCTGGGGGCTGTATACCTGTGCTGGGGTCCACCCTCGGCTTATACACGAGTCAATAGGTTTTCCCAGGTTTTGGGGGCAAAAGTAGGGGGGTCGGCTTATACACGGTCGGCTTATACACGAGTATATACGGTAGTTATTTTATTTTAAACAAATTACCATCCAAATGTTTGGGTCACCCAGACAATTTTGTCTTTTCAATGAAAATTCATACTTTTATTTATAAAATGAGTTGCAAAATGAATAGAAAATATAGTCCAGACATTGACAAGGGTAGAAATAATAATTTTTATTTGAAATAATTTTCTCCTTCAAACTTTGCTTTCGTCAAAGAATGCTCCCTTTGCAGCAATTCCAGCATTGCAGGCCTTTGGCATTCTAGCAGTTATTTGCTGAGGTAATCTTAAGAAATTTCACCCCCATGCATCCTGAAGCCGCTCCCATAATTTGGATTGGATGATGGACACTTTTTGCGTACCATGCGTTCAAGCTGCTCCCACTACAGCTCAATGGGGTTGAGATCTGATGACTGCACCTGCCACTCCATTACAGATAGAATACCAGCTGCTGCTTCTCCCTAAATAGTTCATTCATAATTTGGAGGTGTGCTTTGGGTCATTATCCTGTTGTAGGATGAAATTGACTCCAATCAAGCGCTGTCCACAGGGTATGGCGTGGCCTTGTAAAATGGAGTGATCGCCTTCCTTATTCAAAATCCCTTTTACCTTGTACAAATCTCCCACTTTACAAGCACCAAAGCAACGTCAGACCATCGCATGACCTCCACCATGCTTGACAGATGGCGTCAGGCACTCTTCCAGCATCTTTTCAGTAGTTCTGCGTCTCACAAATGTTTTTGAGTGATCCAAACACCTCAAACTTTAATTCGTCTGGAAATAAAACTTTTTCCAATCTTCCTCTGTCCAATCTCTGTGTTCTTTAGCCCATATTAATCTTTTCCTTTTATTAGCCAGTCTCATATGGCTTTTTCTTTGCCACTCTGCCCTGAAGGCCAGCATCCCGGAGTCGCCTCTTCACTGTAGACGTTGACACTAGCGTTTTTAATGAAGCTGCCAGTTGAGGAGCTATGAGGCGCGATTTCATAAACTAAAGACTCTAATGTACTTGTCTTGGTGCTCAGTTGTGTAGTGGGGCCTCCCACTTCTCTTTCTACTCTGGTTAAAGGCTGTTTGTGCACACTGTTGTAGGAAATCTTAAGTTTCATGGCAACCTCTCGCAAGGAATAGCCTTCATTTCTAAAAACAAGAATAGACTGTCAAGCTTCACATGAAAGTTCTCTTTTTCTGGCCATTTTGAGTTTTATAGAACAAACAAATGTAAGGGTGCGTGGACATGATCAGTATACGCAGCGTTTTGGACGCAGCGTCTTGACGCTGCGTAGTACAGTACAAGCATAGTGGATGGGATTTCAAGAAATCCCATCCTCATTATGCTTAACCCGCCCGCAGCGTGTTTGGAGCTGCAGTGTGGGGTGCCGCCAGTACGCTCCTCCGAAGCATGTTCACTTCATGCTGCGTAGTCGGATGCGGCTGCCATTAGGTGTCTGCAGGGAGAAGCCGCCCCACACCCACCGCACATGGTGAGTACAGGGCGGCTGCGGTCTCCCTGCGACCACCCGAGGCTTCACTCAGGTCCGGAGGACCATGAGCACACAGCCTAAAGCTCCAAATTCTCCACTAGCTCAAAGGAAGGTCAATTTTATAGCTTCTCTAATCAGCAAAACTATTTTCAGCTGTGCTAACATACTTGTACAAGGGTTTTCTAAACATCCATTAGCCTTCTTAGGGTATGTGCTTACGGTCCCGGAGGAGCTGAGTGTTGGACGCAGCTCCTCCGGACCTGATTGAAGCCGTGGGTGGCCGCAGGGAGACAACAGCCGCCCTGTACTCACCGTATGCGGCGGGTTCAGGGCGTCTTCTCCCTGCAGTCTCTCTGTGGCAGCCGCTTCTGACTGCCGGCAACCCGCACCGCAGCTCCAAACACAGAGGGCTGGTTAAGCTTTGTGAGGATGGGATTTCTTGAAATCCCATCCACTATGGTAGTACTGTACGACGCAGCGGCAAGACACTGCGTCCAAAACGCTGCGTATACTGATCGTGTGCACGCACCCCTACACAGCAAACACAATGTACCATTAAAACACTACAGTGGTGGTTGTTGGAAATGGGCCTCTGCACACCTATATAGATATTGCATTAAAAACCAGACGTTTGCAGATAGAATAGTAATTTACCACATTAACAATGTATAGAGTGTATTTCTGATTAATTTAATGGTAGCTTCATTGAAAATTAACGTGCTTTTGTTTAAAAAATAAGGAAATATCTAAATGACCCCAAACTTTTAAACAGTAGAGGTTATATTTTTTTTTTTTTTTATTTAAAGGGAATCTGTCAGGTCCCCTGGGCACCGAGAACCACAAGCATTTCTGGGTGCATATCTCCAATCCTTGCCTAACAGTTCCTTTATGTAGTAGCATATGTGGCGCCTCTGCAGATCCAGTTGCTACAGAGGTACTGCACACCAGTCAGAGGTGTAGTACCCCACTCTCAGGTAAGCAGGGGACACCGACGGTTATCCAGACACCCAGGCCAGGACTACACCACTCCAGGTCAGGGTTAGGATGAGAATGCACCTAAGGGAGAGCACAGTCCTGGATCCTGTCTAGAGGGGAGGAACCAGGGTAGTAGGGATCGGTGGAGAGCAGAGTTTAGGGGAGCATCCAGGAGGGAGCGAAGTCAGAAAAGACACACATCAGTGACGTAGGACACGTGACAGAGAACATAAAAGAAAAAGGGAGGGGGGGGGGACAAGAGGCGCAATAGTGCCCTTATCACTAGACACTAAATCAAATAAGGTGAGAAAGAATGGTCACTCACCTATCCCAGTTGTGACACCCACAACTGGTTAGTAGACCTGATAGGATAAATATCCTGATGGCTGCTGCTGGACTTCCACCGGTCTCCACACAGGAAGACGAAATCTGAAGCTTTGGGAAAGGAAGGTGTGCCACAGTCCGCGCTGCCAGAATCTTCCGCTTGTAAATAATGCAAGTAGCCGATGTCCAAATCAAACCTCTTTTATTTCTCCAACGCGTTTCAACGCCCTCCTGGCGTCTTCCTCAGGGATCCCTGAGGAAGATGCCAGGAGGGCGTTGAAACGCGTTGGAGAAATAAAAGAGAGGTTTGATTTGGACATCGGCTACTTGCATTATTTACAAGCGGAAGATTCTGGCAGCGCGGACTGTGGCACACCTTCCTTTCCCAAAGCTTCAGATTTCGTCTTCCTGTGTGGAGACCGGTGGAAGTTAACTGGATCCCCTTCTCCACCTCCAAGGAATGAGCACTCCGCGGGTTGTTGCAATGGTAACGACTGCTGTAACCGGGAACGACAAAGCTGTGAGTAAACATCTTGAGACTGCACCCCGCTGTGTCTGTGACTTTCTTGCTGCACTATCAACCCTGTGTTGTAACATCACCACCAACTCACTTAAGGAGCCATCACACACGTCAAGGTCGCCAGCGATCTGATTGCTGGCGACATTGAAGGCTGATCGCTGGTGAGCTGTCACACAGGCAGACTCACAAAGCGATCAGTGGACCAGCAATATCATGGAAATTAATTAAATATCTTTCCACGATGTCTTGCTCCTGCTGGCAGGCTGCGGTTAGCGGGAGCAGGCTGGTATCCATGGAAAACTGCAGGTATCTATGCAGTGCGCGCTGCCTAGATACCCGATTTATACCTTGGTTACCAGCCTTCTCCGCTCACTGGCTGGTATCCATGGTATACAGGGGGTAACTAGGGTCCCTAGTTACCTGCTGCGTACCTTGGATACCAGTCGGTGAGGGGAGAAGGCTGGTAACCAAAGTATACATCGGGTATCTAGGCATCGCATACTGCCTAGATACCCGCAGTTTACCATGGATACCAGCTCCCAGTGCTTGCTGAGAGGCGCTGGCAGCTGGCTGATCGCGCGTCTCCCAGTGTCACACGCAGCGATGCTGCGGTCCTATCGGTCTTATCCTATCGGTGCTGTCCGATAACCTGGCGTCCATCAACCAGCGATACCATGTCACATGCGTCAATATCGCTGCAACGTCACGTGCAGCAGCGACATGGACAGCGATAATGACGCGTGTGATGGCCCCTTTAGTAACATCTGCTGCCCAGGGGTCAGCTTTCCAACCAGGCTGCCTGGTCACTGACCCCAGAGGAACTGTGTAGCAGTGGCGGCCACCACTAGCTGCAACCCGCAGGTGGAGTCACGTGAACAAGCATCCCAAGGTCTAGTAACACTTTCCTGAGAAGCCACTTTCCCTCATCACCTATCCACAAAGTGGAGTCCCTTTCCCCTTTTGATTGACCGCTACCGGGTCGTGCGACTCTAAACATCCCCAACATAGTCAGCAGGCCCGGCTCCAAGTACCGCACGGCCCGAGTCATATAAACAGATCTTTAAAAAAATATTTCTAAAGACTGTTTATGAGATTCTAATTAGCACTTTTACGAACGTTTTAGTTTCCCAACCCCCCATTCCTCCCCTTCAGTTTGCCCACTTAGCATATTATTCCACCCCGTGGGAGGGATTACATGCTTTACATAGCAACGTTAACTGAATCGCCATACAAAACTGCACGTGCACACGATTTTGTTTCCCTCACCTTTCAGCTTCTCTGACTGTATCTAGGCTGCAGAATGCTGACCGTTTTTAATTTACACCCTGTTAGCATTCTGCATGGTTACCTAGATATCACCAGTGTGGAGGAGCTGCTCACCCCCAACCAGAGTTTTGCTGTTTTAGAGTCTTGTCGTAAAGTCACAATTGGACGTTACACCCACACTTCAGCAGGCCCCCTTCCCTCTATGTGAACCCTTAATGCACTGAGCTAAGTAATCAGCTGTAAGGAGGATGGAGAGTCCACTTATATTAACAGCAAGCACTGTGAACATAGAGACCGGTGACGGAAGAAGAAGCAGTGTTGATGGATAGCAGCAGCATGCGCCCAGCATATTGGCACATTACTTGGTCAGGTGGACCAATCAGGTGGCGAATAAAGGGGACATCTGGACACTTCCGGTCCCAAGACAGTTATATAAGTAGATATAAATACACGCACCTAGATATTTCTAGGATTTATAGTGCATTGCGCATTAATACACATTACTAATGTACTTTTCAAGCTGTACAGATTTGATATACAGGATATCTAAATTTACAAACTTACAATTTCCAAAGTCTTTGTATTGATCAATGCAATAGGGAATTCGATGATCTCATGGATGTAATCAGGTGGATTGCCATCCTCACAGGTGGCCTCAAAGTCAATAACACAGATGTAGTCATAGTAGGTGCCAGTGTTGCTGGGCTCCTTTAGCTTCTGTTTCTTGTAGTAATTCTTCAGACGTTTCTTCAGAACATCCTTTACTCCTCTAAGGGAAGAAAGGAACAAATCAATCATTAGTTTCTATAGACCTTTCCTAATTCAGAATTAAAAAGTTTCATTGGTTAAAATGGTGCTTATCATTTTGAATCCCTTTCAGAAAAAAGGACCCAAATGGTCTAAAACGCCCCAAATAACCTGCAGCTCAAGACTTGATGTTTTGATGTCTGCAATGGCAAAGCCTAATCGAGAGCATACATCACCGCTATAGCCAATCACTGAACTCAGTGGAGCCAGCACAATACTTGCCATGCTATTTTAGAGTGTTTGAGGTCCATTTTCCTGAAAAAGTGGAAACCCCTTTAAGTAAATAGCCAGTTGTAACATAACTATGTGGAAGTGAGTATGCATTAAGTAGATAGTAAGTCTCCAACATGAACACAGTAGCTGAATGATCACCTTTCCAAGTGGCAGTGATATGGCAGGGTGTAGATGTTATATGCACTTCAAGAAAACACTATGCAACATTTAATGAATCCTATAAAATAAAACTATAACCGATAGTCGTTTTTATAGTTTCTTTTACCTGGTGTCCAGTTTTAATTCTGTAAGTGTAGCCTTCAGCTCATCTTTACTCATCCTATTTACGCACCCGTTGGAGACGGCAATCTCTTTGTAAACTGGATCACTGAAGTCACTGACACTTGTCTTGGTAGAACAAGTCCCTCCTTCATGACTCTCCATCACCTAGAAATTAATATTTCCACAGGGTTAGCAGCGCTGGATGTGTCTGGACACGGTCCACAGGGTTAGCAGCGCTGGATGTGTCTGGACACGGTCCACAGGGTTAGCAGCGCTGGATGTGTCTGGACACGGTCCACAGGGTTAGCAGCGCTGGATGTGTCTGGACACGGTCCACAGGGTTAGCAGCGCTGGATGTGTCTGGACACGGTCCACAGGGTTAGCAGCGCTGGATGTGTCTGGACACGGTCCACAGGGTTAGCAGCGCTGGATGTGTCTGGACACGGTCCACAGGGTTAGCAGCGCTGGATGTGTGTCTGGACACGGTCCACAGGGTTAGCAGCGCTGGATGTGTCTGGACACGGTCCACAGGGTTAGCAGCGCTGGATGTGTCTGGACACGGCCCACAGGGTTAGCAGCGCTGGATGTGTCTGGACACGGTCCACAGGGTTAGCAGCGCTGGATGTGTCTGGACACGGTCCACAGGGTAAGCAGTGCTGGATGGTGTTGGCACTTGCTATGTGGATCATGTACAAAAACAAAAATCTATGCTGTCTCTACTTGGTAGGTTAGGATACCACTAGAAGTGAATTTGTAAAGGTACATCTGCCAGCCCAACTAATCCTAAAGGCCACTTCACACACACAGATATCTGAGTCCAATATCTGAACAGATCTCCGGTTGCAGTGAAATCATTGACACACTGCTCCATGTTGTACACAGCCACAAAATGGAGCAATGTATCCATGATTTCACTGCAACCAGAGATCTGTTCAGATATTGGACTCAGATATCTGTGTGTGAGAAGTGGCCTTAACACATGACTCTAAAGGGGATGTCACACGCGTCGATATCGCTGTCAATGTCGCTCGAGCGACGTAAAAGTGACGCAGGAGCGACATTGAAGCGTGTGACCAAGCGATGCAACCAGCGATATGTCGCTGATCGCAGGTTTCACTGCCAGACGTAAAACTTGCCGCTCATCGCTCAGTAGACCTTGTGCATCGCTGCATGTGACACCAAACTCAGCGACGTATTTTCTATTTTGACAACGTACGAGCGACTAAATAAAATCGCTCGCAAGATGACGACATCCCCGCATCGCTGGGTCATATTGACGCGTGTGACATCTTACCTGCGATAATTCCACATCGCTCAGGCGATTAATAATTTGTGATGCATGAGCGATATCGTGGGCGACATTGACACGTGTGACAGGCCCTTAAGGTACCGTTAGACGGGGCAACATCGCTGACAATTCAGGAGCGTGGCAAAGTTGCAGCAACATCGCTAGTGTGTTGCTACGTGTAATAGGCTGATTTCAAAGGCGATAAGTTTCTTGAGCGGAGTTGCCAGGTTTCCCCAACATGTTGGGAAACCAGGCGATGTTGCTCAGGCGATCTGCCATCATCGCTCTGTGTGACATCGCAACAGTGATGTTGAAAGCAACTTGCCCTATACACTGCAATGTTAATGATCACTTGCTGGGTTGAGTTTAACCCTGGCATCGAAAGTTGCTTTCAACATCACAGCTGTGTTGCCGGTGATGTCTCTGTGTGTGACATCTCCATTGCGATCTTGGCTAAATGCCCAAAACGTGCGTGCTCCTGCGAGTTGCCGGCGATGTTGCCTCGTGTAACGTTACCTTAATAGTTCCTCACATTGTTGAGGGCAGAGAATGGTCCAAAACAACAACTCCGCAATGTGTGATGAATAGAATTCCTAAATCAGCTATGTGGAAGCCCAGCTTAGAGAAGGTATCCAACAGTAGAAGAACACAATCTAAACACATTTTCAAATGGAACAAATCCCCTCATCCACACTGAAAATTACAGTAAAATGGAAACTGCAGAACCAATCACTTTAGCATCAAGTGGCCAGTAGCATCAATGTTGTTGAGTCAATAAGTGCATGCTAAAAAAAAAAATGTTTGAAAAGCCATGATTGGCCAGTGAGACTCTGCTCTCATCTGTTCGGACACTGATTATATGCTCCCTTTCATAACCTACATACCTGACCTGTTGTGTCCCAGCACTCCCCCGCCTTCACCCCTCCATGTTGTGTCCCAGCACTCCCCCGTCTTCACCCCCTCCATGTTGTGTCCCAGCACTCCCCGCCTTCACCCCCTCCATGTTGTGTCCCAGCACTCCCCGCCTTCACCCCCTCCATGTTGTGTCCCAGCACTCCCCGCCTTCACCCCCTCCATGTTGTGTCCCAGCACTCCACCCCTCACCCCCTCCTGTTGTGTCCCAGCACTCCCCGCCTTCACCCCCTCCATGTTGTGTCCCAGCACTCCCCGTCCTTCACCCCTCCATGTTGTGTCCCAGCAACTCCCCGCCTTCACCCCCTCCATGTTGTGTCCCAGCACTCCCCGCCTTCACCCCCTCCATGTTGTGTCCCAGCACTCCCGCCTTCACCCCTCCATGTTGTGTCCCAGCACTCCCCCATCACCCCTCCATGTTGTGTCCCACGCACTTCACCCCTCCATGTCCAACTCCCTCACCCCTCCATGTTGTGTCCCAGCACTCCCCACCATCACCCCTCCATGTTGTGTCCAGCACTCCCCACCTCACCCCTCCATGTTGTGTCCCAGCACTCCCACCTTCACCCCTCATGTTTGTGTCCCAGCACTCCCCGCCTTCACCCCCTCCGTGTTGTGTCCCAGCACTCCCCGCCTTCACCCCTCCTGTTGTGTCCCAGCACTCCCCGCCTTCACCCCTCCGTGTTGTGTCCCAGCACTCCCCGCCTTCACCCCCTCCGTGTTGTGTCCAGCACTCCCCGCCTTCACCCCCTCCGTGTTGTGTCCCAGCACTCCCCGCCTTCACCCCCTCCGTGTTGTGTCCCAGCACTCCCCGCCTTCACCCCTCCGTGTTGTGTCCCAGCACTCCCCCCTTCACCCCCTCCGTGTTGTGTCCCAGCACTCCCCGCCTTCACCCCCTCCGTGTTGTGTCCCAGCACTCCCCGCCTTCACCCCCTCCGTGTTGTGTCCCACCACCCGCTTCACCCTCCTTTTCCACACTCCGCTCACCCTCCGTGTTGTGTACCCAGCACTCCCCGCCTTCACCCCCTCCGTGTTTGTACCCCAGCACTCCCCGCCTTCACCCCCTCCGTGTTGTACCCCAGCACTCCCCGCCTTCACCCCCTCCGTGTTGTGTCCCAGCACTCCCCACCTTCACCCCTCCGTGTTGTGTCCCAGCACTCCCCACCTTCACCCCCTCCGTGTTGTGTCCCAGCACTCCCCACCTTCACCCCCTCCTGTTGTGTCCCAGCACTCCCCACCTTCACCCCCTCCGTGTTGTGTCCCAGCACTCCCCACCTTCACCCCCTCCGTGTTGTCCAGATCCCCACTACCCCTCCTGTGTTCCACATCCCCACCTTCACCCCTCCGTGTTGTCCCCAGCACTCCCCACCTTCACCCCCTCCGTGTTGTGTCCCAGCACTCCCCACCTTCACCCCCTCCGTGTTGTGTCCCAGCACTCCCCACCTTCACCCCCTCCGTGTTGTGTCCCAGCACTCCCCACCTTCACCCCCTCCGTGTTGTGTCCCAGCACTCCCCCCTTCACCCCCTCCGTGTTGTGTCCCAGCACTCCCCGCCTTCACACCCCTCCGTGTTGTGTCCCAGCACTCCCCGCCTTCACCCCCTCCGTGTTGTGTCCCAGCACTCCCCGCCTTCACCCCCTCCGTGTTGTGTCCCAGCACTCCCCGCCTTCACCCCCTCCGTGTTGTGTCCCAGCACTCCCCGCCTTCACCCCCTCCGTGTTGTGTCCCCAGCACTCCCCGCCTTCACCCCTCCGTGTTGTACACTCCCCGCTTCACCCTCGTGTGCCACACTCCCGCCTTCACCCCCTCCGTGTTGTACCCCAGCACTCCCCGCCTTCACCCCCTCCGTGTTGTACCCCAGCACTCCCCGCCTTCACCCCCTCCGTGTTGTGTCCCAGCACTCCCCACCTTCACCCCTCCGTGTTGTGTCCCAGCACTCCCCACCTTCACCCCCTCCATGTTGTGTCCCAGCACTCCCCACCTTCACCCCTCCATGTTGTGTCCCAGCACTCCCCACCTTCACCCCCTCCATGTTGTGTCCCAGCACTCCCCACCTTCACCCCCTCCGTGTTGTGTCCCAGCACTCCCCACCTTCACCCCCTCCGTGTTGTGTCCCAGCACTCCCCGCCTTCACCCCCTCCGTGTTGTACCCCAGCACTCCCCGCCTTCACCCCCTCCGTGTTGTACCCCAGCACTCCCCACCTTCACCCCCTCCGTGTTGTGTCCCAGCACTCCCCACCTTCACCCCCTCCGTGTTGTGTCCCAGCACTCCCCACCTTCACCCCCTCCGTGTTGTGTCCCAGCACTCCCCACCTTCACCCCCTCCGTGTTGTGTCCCAGCACTCCCCACCTTCACCCCCTCCGTGTTGTGTCCCAGCACTCCCCGCCTTCACCCCCTCCGTGTTGTACCCCAGCACTCCCCACCTTCACCCCCTCCGTGTTGTGTCCCAGCACTCCCCACCTTCACCCCCTCCGTGTTGTGTCCCAGCACTCCCCACCTTCCACCCCTCCGTGTTGTGTCCCAGCACTCCCCACCTTCACCCCTCCATGTTGTGTCCCAGCACTCCCCACCTTCACCCCCTCCATGTTGTACCCCAGCACTCCCCACCTTCACCCCCCCGTGTTGTGTCCCAGCACTCCCCACCTTCACCCCCCCGTGTTGTGTCCCAGCACTCCCCACCTTCACCCCCTCCGTGTTGTGTCCCAGCACTCCCCACCTTCACCCCCTCCGTGTTGTGTCCCAGCACTCCCCGCCTTCACCCCTCCGTGTTGTGTCCCAGCACTCCCCGCCTTCACCCCCTCCGTGTTGTGTCCCAGCACTCCCCGCCTTCACCCCCTCCGTGTTGTGTCCCAGCACTCCCCACCATCACCCCTCCATGTTGTACCCCAGCACTCCCCACATCACCCCTCCATGTTGTGTCCCAGCACTCCCCGCCTTCACCCCTTCCATGTTGTGTCCCAGCACTCCCCACCATCACCCCTCCGTGTTGTGTCCCAGTACTCCCGCCTTCACCCCCTCCGTGTTGTGTCCCAGCACTCCCCACCTTCACCCCCTCCGTGTTGTGTCCCAGTACTCCCGCCTTCACCCCCTCCATGTTGTACCCCAGCACTCCCCGCCTTCACCCCCTCCATGTTGTACCCCAGCACTCCCCGCCTTCACCCCCTCCATGTTGTACCCCAGCACTCCCCGCCTTCACCCCCTCCGTGTTGTACCCCAGCACTCCCGCCTTCACCCCCTCCATGTTGTACCCCAGCACTCCCCGCCTTCACCCCCTCCATGTTGTACCCCAGCATGCCCTGTGTCACCTCCTAAATTACCTTTCCCGTGATCTCCGCAGTCTTCATCGTCCTGCACAGCTCGTCGTCCTCATATGGCCCGTTCTGGAGAGGCCTGTTCTCCTTCTGATCCTCCATGGTGTCCGTCCTCTACAGCTCTAGATGTGGCCGCACACACATACAGCGGCGCGCTGTCATGAATGGTCTCTGTAGATGTCCCCGGCACTCTCACGGACCGCAGCCAGCAGCTGACTTGTCGGTCCCGCGTACAGCAGAGCTCTGACGTACTTCCGGGATATAGAGCACCGGATGTCCGCTGTCTTCAGAGGCTGGAGTCGCCATGTTTGTGTAGGGAAAAGGAGTGATATGAGGAATAAGTCGGCCACATGAGGGCGCCAGCAGACCTTCGTGTTCACGCTGCAGAGCGCGCAGTGGACGCTCACACACGGCTTTGGTCTCCAGCTGGGAGTGCTGGGAGCGGCTCAGTCATTATTAACACCTTCCTGGCCAGAGGAAGTGTGTGATCACATCAGTGTATAAACTCAGTGAGTGCAATCACATAAAACGTCCGACTGCACTCACAACTGCTTAAACTATAGTACAATGCCTATCTGCGGGTTCCTGAGGGAAACAAGATGAGGAAAAAATGCAACATACTGGGAATGGCAGAGTATATCCGGAGATTCTCCAATACAAGTCAATAGGTGCCAGAAAAAAATCACGCAGCACACGGACCACGTTTAAAACATAGACGTTCCCATGCTGTAAAAATTTAGACTAGATAGAAAGAGAGCTCCCAGGTCTTCTGCTCCTGCTTCCAGGGCCACCCATTAAGCTTCATGAATATTCACTACACTGAACTGCAACTGCCAATCACAGAAACTCACTCTCTGTGACAGTAGCTGTCAGGGGCGTAACTACAACAGGTGCAGGGGTTGCGATCGCACCCGGGCCCTGGAGCCTAGAGGGGCCCCAAAAGTCCCCTTGGCCTATAGAAAAAGACTAATACTATTAATGATTTGCAATAATTGGGGGCCCCGTTGGAGCCTTCGCATCGGGGCCCCTGGACCTGAAGTTACGCCACTGGTAGCTGTGATTGGCTGTCGCAGTCAGACTGCGCCCCCACAATCTGTAGTGGTGTGATGTGCCCCCAGGCTATGGGGTACTCGGGAGTCAGGCCAGTGCTGTCTCTCTGGGGTATCACGGTAGTCGTGACCCTGTCCTGTGGGCTGGGATCAGTCCAAAAAGGGGTATTTACAAGGGATTTGTCGTGACGCCACCTGGGGTATGTGGTTAGTGGAACCACCGCTGCCGTATTCCTGCTGGGGATGGTGACTTGGAGCTGTGTGGATGGTAAGCCCTCCTCGGGTAGGGCTGAGGGTCCCCATGGCAAGAGTGATAGAGGTATTGCATGGGGCTTTGTGAGTGATCATGACTACACAGTCACTTACTTTGCTGCAGCTGTCCACGGTACTGGTAGTCGGCGGCTCTGCAGGTATATGGTTCCGTTATGGTACATTTACACGCGGCCACAGGAAGGTAGGAACAGGCAGGCATCGGACACAATTGTGCCTGTTTCCTTGAAAAGACCACGATGTGGCTGCGTGTAATTCAGGACTTTCTTTCCTGTGTCTTCCCTGAAGGAAGGAAAGTCCTGAATTACACGCCGCCACATCATGGTCTTTTCAAGGCAACAGGCACAATTGTGTCCGATCCTGCCTGTTCCTACCTTCCTGTGGCCGCGTGTAAATGTACCATTATAGAGCACAGGGTAACAATCAATAGGTTCAGAAGAAAAAAGGTATTTTCCAGGGCCACTGGACCATATTTACAGCAGCTTTATTAGAACATCTTTAAAAACAATTACATCCTGTTATAAACTGTCCACGGAGTCTGGAGAGCAGTTTGAGGTAATTCTCACCCGGCTGGGTCATGTTGGCCTCTTCACTGCGCTTTTGTTGCGGCCCCTGCAGTTGCTTAAGCTAGGCTGCCGGCCCAGTCTCTGTCTGCGTCTACCAGTATAACAGGCAACTCGAGTCCTTCACCTCTCTACCCCACCCTAGGAAGTCAGTGTTACTAGATTCTATACGTTGCTGTGTCCCTGGTACCGTGTAGCTGGAGAATCTGGAGTCCCCCACTCTCCTGTGTTGACTGTCAGTGTGTGTGAACCTGCACAGTCTCGGACTCCGGTGTCCGGTCTTGCGTTATTCCTCTCGCGGAGGGGAAGCACAGGGTGGTGCAACCTCTCAGTAGGTTTCTTTCTCTCCTCTTTCCTCAGACCCTAGTCTTAGGCCTGGTGTTCAGCAGTGGACCTTGGGATGAGTCTGGCACAGCTCGTTCACACCCAGGTCTGGTTCTCAGTTTGCACAGGAACTGCACTCAACTGTTCTCTTCGTAGTCCTCCTAGGAACTGCACTAAACTTGCTTCCTCCCAGACCAGAATATATAGGGGAGCTCACCCTGAAGCCAGGCTTGGTCTCCCCCTTCTGTCTGGGAGGTGTTTGTGTTGTTTGCGTGTTGCCTGAGTGGAATACCCATACTGCTCTCTGGTGAAACTTAACAATGGTGACACTGTGGCACTATGTATGTTGTCACCCACAAAGCTATTCATGGTGTGGCACCTCCTTACCTCTCCACCCTCATCTCTGTCTACCACCCCACCCGTCCCCTTCGCTCTGAACGTGACCTCAGACTAACATCGGCATTAATCCGAACCTCCCATTCCCGACTCCAAGACTTCTCTCGAGCTGCACCAAACCTCTGGAATGCTCTACCCCAAGAAATTAGGACCATCCACAACTTGCATAACTTCAGATGCTCCCTAAAAACACACCTCTTCAGGGCGGCCTATCATTCTCCCTAACAGTAGTCATTTAGACATAAGATATTCATTGTTATAAGCCCCTGTACTTTGTGTTCCCATCCCGTCTTAGGGCCCTTTCACATCAGCGTTTTTTTAAATTTGCGGCAGATGCGGTGAAAAAACCGCATCTGCCGCAATTACCGCATACCGGCTGCACTTGCAGCGCGGTTGCGGTAAACGCCATGCAAAGTATAGGCGTACTTGCGGCAGGTGCGGCAAGTGCGGTTTTGCACTTGCGGCAGGTGCGGCCGCGAAAAAAAACGGGGTTTTTTTTCGCGGCCGCACCTGCCGCAAGTGCAAAACCGCACTTGCCGCACCTGCCTCAAGTACGCCTATACTTTGCATGGCGTTTACCGCAACCGCGCCGCAAGTGCAGCCGGTATGCGGCAATTGCGGCAGATGCGGTTTTTTTCACCGCATCTGCCGCAAATTTAAAAAAACGCTGATGTGAAAGGGCCCTTAGATTGTAAGGTCCTTCGAGCAGGGTCACCTTCATTTTTTGCCTTTTTATTGTATTTCCTAAGTTGATTCTATGTTTATTGTATGTAACTACTGTTCTGCATTACCTTTCTGTACCGTATATTTTTCTTATATGTACCGTTGTACTGTAAACGCTGCAGAATATGTTGGCGCTATACAAATAAAGTTTTATTATTATTATTCTTATTATTACTATGTCTCTGGGGTGCCACAGGTGTGTGTGCTTGGTTGCCATATACATTAGTGTATGGCAACCAACCTTGTCATCATTTGTGTGTAAAATAGGAAAATAATGGAAAAAAAATGCTTAGGGTACCCCCATATTTTTTATCCTCAGCACAGATAAAGTGGACAGCAGCAGCCCCGAGCTCGCTGAGTATCAAATACGGGATCCCCAAGTGGGTTTTTAAAGGAACCTGTCACCCCCTTTGGGCATTTTAAACTGTGCCCACCAGCTTACACATTATGTACATGGGGTTCTAGTAACCCCTCTATGTGCCCAGACGTGCCCCAATACCTCAGAAAATAACTTTTATTGTGTCCAGCACTGGCCTCCTAAAAGGTCCAGGAAGCTGCTATATGGTCCAGATGGATGATGTCCTCGCTGCGTTTCTGGGCTGCAAAACCCGCCCTACAATTTTAAAAATTTCCCGCCCCTCCTCTGGCCGCCACTTGAGTGACAGCCGCACTCGAGCCTGCGCAGTGAATCGGGTGTCTGAGCTCCATTGAACAGTACGATGTCTCACGAGACTTCATAAATCTCGTAAGCCGTCAGCACTATGCACGGACACCCGCTCCACTACGCAGGCATGCCTGTCAGTGCCAACGTTTCACGAGACATGAGGTCCCCCTACTATTTGAAACTTAATCCAGATTAAGTGCATGGCTGGGGGTTGTTATTTTAACCCTGGGGAGGCACATTGTTATAGCACACCCTAGGGTAAGAATAGCAGCCCGCAGCCATTCCAGGATTTGGCACTTCATTAGAAGCATCAAATCTTTGCGCTTTACCTGGCTCATCCCTATGCCCTGGTGCAGTGGCAAATGGGGTAATAAAAGCAGTTAGTCAGATCTGAGTTGTGAGTGCACCAAGAGCTGCGGCCATGTCAGCAATGCCATGAGTGAGATCACCTGAGGAAACAGCTGATGCGGTTACCATGGTACCTCAGCTGTGTCCGCAGGTAACCTCACTCATGGCTGAAGCTCTCATGTGCACTTATTGTGTGCCCGGAGGTCGCTTGATAGTATGCTTCTTCTTCGGTGTGACCTCCAATGCAGCAGAGCTGAGTGTGCTTCAAGGGACACTGTTGCAGATTATCGGTATTTTGGGGTTTAAAAATGGGAAAGTGAAGGTTGTCTTTGTGTGTTATTTCTAATAAAGGATTTTTCTGTGTGTCTTGTTTCAAATAAGGATTTATCTCTCTGTTTATTAACTATTTACTTATCGGATTGGTAATGTTTGGATATCATAGATGCCTGAACATTACAAATTTGGGCTTAATGACAGCTGTCAATACTCAACTGTCATTAACCCCTTCTATTACCCAATTGCCACTGTACCAGGGCAATTGAGAAGAGCCACAGTGAATCGCCAGGATTTGGCGCAATTTATGGAGGTGGCAGTTCTGGGGCAGCTGTGGCCTGCTACTTGTAGGGTGTGGAGAGCCCATTAAAGATGACCCTTCACACCCTAGGAATACCAGAACCCAGCTGGTTTTCCAAAATGGTGGGACCCAAGTATGTCTTTATTTAAAAATCAATAATAAAAAAAACCTCAGGGAGACCTCTGTTTTGGATTACCAGCCAAGGAAAAGCTGCCAGCTGTGGACAGCAGGCTACAGCCGTCAGCCTTACCCTAGCTGGCAATCAAAAATATGGATGACCCAACGTCGTTTTTTTATTCATTTATGGCCAAAATACAAGACTAAACACTCTTAAGTGCCACATGAAAGGCACTAAAGGGTGCAAGTTTACAAGTATAGGGGTTGGGACATTACAAAGGCATTTGACATATGTTTATCTATCTATATCTTAAGATTACATTGTTTGAAACAAATGTAGAAAAATAGCTTTCAATTGACAGACTTCTTAGTGTATGTAATACACAATGTTAAAAACGTACCGTATGTCATACCCATGTCATACTTATGACATACGGATGCTAGGTGAGGAAAAAATATACACTCACGTTATATAGATTTCATACGGATGAAAAAAAAAAAAGAATTACACTCGCCTGATGCTTGGCCTCTTTTCTCGGCAGGGCGAGAAACGGAAATTTGAGCGAACCCTAAGGCCTCTTTCACACATCTGTGAAAAAAACACACAAGTGCGAGGGTCCGTTTTATGCGTCTGTGTGTGTTATTCATGTGCTGTCCATGTAACAGCGGGTAGTATATGGAAAGCATGAATTTATATATATATTTACCTGTCTCTGGCGTTGCTGTCCCACTTGCTTCCGGGTCCGCAATTGGAATTAGTGCAATGAATATTCATGAGCTTAATCAGCAGGGACTCGGAAGCAAGTGTGACAGGCAGCCTCACCAGAGACAGGTAGGTATAAAAATCCATATATTTTAGCAACTTGTGTTTGCTCTGGAACGTGTCACATGGATCACATCAGTGTGCGGTCCATGTGGAATCCGTGCTGCCAGCCAGAAACAGCCATGTCTCAATGAGGAGCACACGGACACACGTGTGCTCCACACGGAAACACGGTCCTAGTTTAAACATGGACATGGGAAAATGACTATTAAAGGGAACCTGTCAGCTGTTTAAACCCTTCTAACCTATCCCTACCTGTCCCTGCAGCCACATACTACTGTCCTAACCATCCCTCTCTGACCAATCTTGCATTTATAAAAGTGGAATAGAACAGTTTTTAAACTTACAAAATCTCTGACAATGGGGCGCTCCTGACGGGTAGGCGGTGTCTCCAGGGCCGCACTACCCCCGCCTCACTGCTCTAATGACACCCTGATGGGCGGCATCATTCCTTCAGGACCGATGTCCTGATTTAAATCTCTGGGCCCGCACTTCCTGGTGTATGACGTGGATGCTGGCCGCCGCGTCACGACGCGTCATACCCAGGCATGTGCAGTGCGCTGGGTGTACAAAGCTTGTTGCCTGGCGACCTTGCGCCGACACAAGGCCGCCTTCAGCGCATGCGCAGTTCGCATGTTGAAGACATTATACAAGAGAAATCAGTGTGTATAAGAAAGGATCACCTGAATCAATATACAATAATTAAATAACAATATTTTTTAAATTCACACACAGAGAGCAAAAATGAAAAAACATTAAAAATGCATGGCGTGCAAGACATGCAAAAAGGACAAACACACCCACCAAACAATATAACCCACCAATACACAGGTAAATTCCAGGGTATACTATATATTCTATAGCCCAAGGGTAAATGAATCCCTAGTAATACAACAATATAACAGTATATACATGAACTAGGTACCACATAATGCAAAAGAGCCCCAAAAATAACTATTTGTTCCCAAGATTGTTTAGTTACCTACTCAGAGGCATACTACCACATAGGAACCAATACTGGCCCTCTTAATTGCAAGGCTTAAACAATAGCCCTATAATGGTACCTTTACACGCCGCTACATGATGGTGGAAACAACCGGGTGCTTCACGTGCACGAGCACGTACAAACGGTTGAAAACGGTACCCGCACCAACTTTGCACGCCGCAACAAGGTGCGCTACAGTAGGTTATATCTATGTCTGGATACACCGCCGGGTGCCCCAAGTTACCTTCTGTAGCTCACCTTACCTCATTTACACGCCGCTATAACAAGGTAATATGGGCGGAACAAAGGCAGCAGGGACAACACATAGGCGTGCCACAATTGTGGATTACGAGAATTCCATACGCTGATAGGACAAAGCAATAGCATCATGATTGGCCAGGCAGCACAGGAGGCTGACTAATACATGACGCTCGAGCAATTGTGTAGTGTGACTAGTCAGCTCCTTAAATATGCCGCCCTATGCAGCGTCTACCAATCGTAACGCAGGAGCTTCCACCAATGATCGCTGATGGGGCGCGGTATCCCGGAGCCTGTGTCACGCCCCAGTTAGATAGCAGGGTGTCGAAACAACCCTCCTGTTCCTTATTTACACGCCGATACAGGCCGTAACCATCGCCTTGAAATCAACCTGTTTTTGAGCTCTGCTCTGGAACAGGTGCCTCAAGTGACGGGTGGCAACAACCGTCTTTACACGCCGCGACTACGGGTTGATTTGGCGGTGCAAGATACATTTGTCTCATCTACCCGGTTGTTTCCACCATCCTGTAGCGGCGTGTAAAGGTACCAGAAGAGTGGCATTACCTAGCCCAGATAATGAATCCTGTTTTGTCCATGGATCTTTTCTTAGCCCTTTGGCATCCCTGCCGGGTGAAAAAGCGGGGAGGGGGGGTGTGTGGGAGGACCCCACGCGTATCACCACTGCACGTGCGGCTTCCTCAGGGGAATAGTGTGTCATGAGACTGCTGCTGCAGTGTTAAATAGATGGAGGGGAGTAGTTCATTGGAGTCTGAATAGGTGAGGAGTATAGCAAACTTTAAGATTTAACCACCAGCGTCCCGGTGAACAGGTATTGCAATACCATATTACATTGTTGCCCATGTGGTGGCAAGAGTGCCAGGTGTACGCCATTGATGAAGATGATACACGTCTTCCCAAAAGTAGGAGGTATAGAGAAGCATAACCTAGTCCGCCCATAGGTGCGTCAGAGTGGGCCCAACCAATCAGTGATGGTAAAAGAACAGGGAGCTCCTCAGCATCGCATAATACAGCAGAACAGTCGTGTGACCGGAACTAATGTAAGTTAGTATCAGCGTCGCGCTAGCAACCAGAAGGCTGGTGACGCGCGTGCGCAATGCAATGCCGTAGAGAGAGACGGTGCGTCACGTAATGAAACAAAGCGATCATGTGGCTTGTGCTTCTGCAAAGTGATATCAGCGTCGCAATAGCAACCAGATCGTTAGTGATGCGCATGTGCAATGCAATGCCGCAGAGAGAAACAACCATAATGCTCAGAGTAAGCTCAGAAGAGTATTCATCAGAAAGAGGAAGTGTAAAACTGGATTTTAGAGGGACCATTGACGGATTAAAGATATGGTGGAATTGTTGTTTTCTAAATGGATGAATAAATAGCAATAAAGGGGAGAAAATAAAACAAAAAACCCAATGGGGTCAAAAAAAGGGGTAGGACTCAAAATAAAGAGCCATTTTAAAATTTAAAAAGGTCAAATATTGAATAAAAAACCATGAAGAGCGGGAGAGAGGGAGAGTAAAAAAGGGGACCATCAACCCCAATGGAGTGGAGTAAAAAATTGTCTCAAAAGCGTATCAACATTCGGCACAACTTGAACGTATGGAGACCTTACGATCAAGAGAAAGAAAAGGCATGTCCTCTACAAATCTGATTACTTCCTACAACAACCATTGGGGGGATGTATATAAGATCTTGGAGAAAAATTGAGGTATACTTTTAAGTGAGAATAAATTAACCCCATTCATTTGTGACCGCCCCAAAATGTTAGCTAGGAGAGCACGGAACTTACAGGACACTTTAATGACGAGCCATTTCAAAAGACCAACAGTACTCTTGGGAAGAGGTTTTAGACCTACTAGAACACATCCTTGTGGCAATTGTAATATCTGCCCACATGTAAGTAGGAATGCACGACTCTGGAACCCAGTAACATCAGAAGGTATCCGCCCGAGGATATATGCGAACTGTAAGACTTGAAATGTAGTTTCTTTTCTTTTCTGTGATTGTCCCAAATTATATGTAGGTCAAACTACACAGGAGATAAGAAGAAGAATACAGCATCACTTCTCTGACATAGGAAAAGCTCACAGTGATCAACAGGCAGACCAGAGGATTACCTCAGTAGCCAGACATTTTCTACAACATCATGGCGGAACAACTAGATGTGCAAGAGTCATGATTCTGGAACAGGTTCTGTGGTGGATGATCTACTAAGGAGGGAGTCCAGGGGGATTTTTAATCTGAAAACCTTATCCCCTGCTGGATTGAACGAGAAACTACTGTATACGGGATATAATAAAAAAAATGAATAATAACATTAATGGTGGGTCTTGGGTGATGGGCCATTGAGATGGTTGAGATTAAGGATATTTTATCCTCTTACAACAACCAGATAACCATGGTTCATATGTCCCCTTTTTATTTAAATAATACATTTTTTTCTCCCCAGGTGCTGAGGATAGGGGTTGTATATACTACATGGAACCATCAGCATATCTGAAACGATTATGGAGTAATGGACTTATGGATGGAATTTGCGTATTCAGTTTAGCGACCATCAATACTCCTCAAATATGGGGTTTTGCTGTTATAGATCATAACCAATAGATGTTTCCAATAATGGACAAACTTATGCTACGATAACACTCTCTTGGTATGATTAACATGTTACTTTTTTTGTCACGTCATATGATAATGCTTTAGCATAACTATATTATGAAGGTACGTACACAGAATTGTTCAACCAAACATTATTTGTCCATTTATAGCATATAGCACACTAAATTTTTTTTTTTTTTTTACTCCACTCCATTGGGGTTGATGGTCCCCTTTTTTTACTCTCCCTCTCTCCCGCTTTTCATGGTTTTTCATTTAATATTTGACCTTTTTAAATTTTAAAATGGCTCTTTATTTTGAGCCCTACCCCTTTTTTTGACCCCCATTGGGTTTTTTTTTTTTTTTTTCCCCTTTATTGCTATTTATTCATCCATTTACAAAACAACAATTCCACCATATCTTTAATCCGTCAATGGTTCCTCTAAAATCCAGTTTTACACTTCCTCTTTCTGATGAATTCTCTTCTGAGCTTACTTTGCGCATTATGGTTGTTTCTCTCTGCGGCATTGCATTGCGCATGCGTGTCACTAACGTTCTGGTTGCTATTGCAATGCTGATATCACTTTGCAGAAGCACAAGCCACGTGATCGCTTTGCTTCATTACGCGACGCACCGTCTCTCTCTACGGCATTGCATTGCGCACGCGCAACACTAGTGTTCTGGTTGCTAGCGCAACGCTGATACTAACTTACATCAGTTCCGGTCACATGACGGTTCTGCTGTATTATGCGAAGCTGAGGAGCTCCCTGTTCTTTTACCATCGCTGATTGGCTGGGCCCGCTCTGAAGCACCTATGGGCGGACCAGGATATGCTTCTCTATACCTCCTACTTTTGGGAAGACGTATATCATCTCCATTAATGGCGTACTCCTGGCACTCTTGCCTGATATGCCACCACATGGGCAACAATGTAATAAGGTATTGCAATACCTGTTCACCGGGACGCCGGTGGTTAAATCTTAAAGTTTGCTATACTCCTCACCTGTTCAGACTCCAATTAACTACTCCCCTCCATGTATTTAACACTGCAGCAGCAGTCTCATGACACACTATTCCCCTGAGGAAGCCGCACGTGCCGCGGCGATATGTGTGGGGTCCTCCCACACACACCCCTCCCCGCTTTTTCACCCGGCAGGGATGCCAAAGGGCTAAGGAAAGATCCCTGGACAAAACAGGGTTCATTATCTGGGCTAGGTAATGCCACTCTTATTGGGCTATTGTTTGAGCCTTGCAATTAAGAGGGACACTATTGGTTCCTATGTGGTAGTATGCCTCTGAGTAGGTAACTATACAATCTTGGGAACAGATAGTTATTTTGGGGGCTCTTGTGCATTATGTGGTACCTAGTTCATGTATATACTGTTATATTGTTGTATTACTAGGGATTCATTTACCCTTGGGCTATAGAATATATAGTATACCCTGGAATTTACCTGTGTATTGGCCGGTTATATTGTTTGGTGGGCGTGTTTGTCCTCTTTGCATGTCTTGCACACCATGCATTTTTAATGTTTTTAAATTTTTGCTCTCTGTGTGTGAATTTATAAAATAAAGATTATCTAATTATTGTATATTGATTCAGGTGATACTTTCTTATACACACTGCTTTCTCTTGTATAATGTGTTTAATGCTACAAGTGTGTTAGTGATCCCTGTGCAGGAGATAGGGTGGTGCCCTTGTAATGAGGTGTACAATTCAGATTGTATTATTGAAATTGAAACTGCAATGAACTGTGCACAGTCCGCCACTGCCCCCTTGTGGACAATTGCTGAAATGACTGCAGAGAGAAAAAAAAAAAAAACAGCATTGATTGCTGCTCCCCTCCCCCAACAGCCATGTGCTGAGGAGGAGAGAGGGCGGGAGATTAGTACAGACACAGAGTTGAACAAGAGAACATCTGCTTGTGGATGTCTGTTGAAAGAGGGCTACTTTGCAACACCTTGCCGGAAAAATCACCCCGCAGAAGCCCCTGTGACTGATCCTGGGCCACTGGACTTTGGTGCTGTGACTCTGGCCGCTCTGCAAAACCTTGCCCGCCGTGCACCCAGAGTGCTTGTGCAGGGGCCGTGACCTACATAAGGGAGCCATTTGTGCTGCTGTGATCTCCCTTCTCCTGATCTGTGTGCCCTGAGACTGGGAGAGACAGACTGTTACCTGCAGAAGGAGACCAAAGAAGAGTGAGAAGATCCCCAGGCCTGCTACGTGGGAGCGACATCTTCTTCTGTGATAAGACTGGTACGTGATTTTAGGGAAAGTTAGGGAAAGATACCTTCATTGTTGTGTTTTCTTTTCTTGCTGTGTACCCGGAAGAAGTGAAGATCCAGAGACTCTAATATATATACAAGTGCGCATATAGTTCGGTTGACTGTGAGATAAATATGTTTTACAGTAAAGAAATGTTACTACCTGAGTAGGGGGATTCTGTTGAGAAAGATCATACACACACACCCGCGGCCTTACCACCGGTCGCTTCATCTGGCGTAGTCGGCAGGATGTGTGATCAACAGAATCTCCTCCCGGTAGTAGCTTATAACCAGACTTATACTACGGCCTGCAGGTCCATATCCGGTGCCAGCAGTCCGAGCAGTGACACGGAAGAATTGAAGCAGATAGCAGAGTTGCAGAAACAGATACTACAGCTGCAGCTCATGCTAGACCAACAGGCGGACAGGCAAGCGAGACAGCAACCCAGTCGGCCTATGGGAAGGTGCTGGACATGCGGCGACCCCCGCCATAGGGCAAACCGTTGTCCGCATCCTCCACCCGTGGTCCGATATACTAGAACCAGCAAGCCATGCCCCACAACAGCAGCCACCTTTAAACTAGACGCCCCAGCCAAAGCGGTTCGCTCGGCAGGGGAGATCAGGGAAAAGGGTGTGAAGAGACAGAGCCAGACCGATAAGCAAGTCCTGGCCACTCGGGTCCAGGGGACGGTGAAGTGGTTTAATGTCCGCGATGGGTATGGCTTCATCACCAGGAATGACACAAAGGATGACGTGTTTGTACATCAGACTGCCATAAAGCGTAACAATCCTCGTAAGTGCCTCCGCAGCGTTGGTGATGGGGAGGTGGTACAGTTTGATGTTGTGAAGGGAGAGAGGGGTACAGAGGCCGCCGACGTCACCGGTCCTGGGGGTGTTCCCGTTAAAGGAAGCAGATTTGCCCCCAACCGGCGCCGCTACCGCCGGCGATCCTACTCTCCCCGGGTAGAAACTGTGACTGAGTTTATTGGAGATATTGTGAGCCCTGAACAAGGGAGCGAAGGTGAACGGGGGGATGACGGTTTCCCCCAACAGAGGTCCCTACTCCGCCGGAGATCAATCCCTGTGATATCAACGGCCATCACTGCCTTGGAGCCGATGGTTGTTGACAGGGACTGTCAACCTTTAAGTGGGGGGGTATGTAATGAGGTGTACAATTCAGATTGTATTATTGAAATTGAAACTGCAATGAACTGTGCACAGTCCGCCACTGCCCCCTTGTGGACAATTGCTGAAATGACTGCAGAGAGAAAAAAAAAAAAACAGCATTGATTGCTGCTCCCCTCCCCCAACAGCCATGTGCTGAGGAGGAGAGAGGGCGGGAGATTAGTACAGACACAGAGTTGAACAAGAGAACATCTGCTTGTGGATGTCTGTTGAAAGAGGGCTACTTTGCAACACCTTGCCGGAAAAATCACCCCGCAGAAGCCCCTGTGACTGATCCTGGGCCACTGGACTTTGGTGCTGTGACTCTGGCCGCTCTGCAAAACCTTGCCCGCCGTGCACCCAGAGTGCTTGTGCAGGGGCCGTGACCTACATAAGGGAGCCATTTGTGCTGCTGTGATCTCCCTTCTCCTGATCTGTGTGCCCTGAGACTGGGAGAGACAGACTGTTACCTGCAGAAGGAGACCAAAGAAGAGTGAGAAGATCCCCAGGCCTGCTACGTGGGAGCGACATCTTCTTCTGTGATAAGACTGGTACGTGATTTTAGGGAAAGTTAGGGAAAGATACCTTCATTGTTGTGTTTTCTTTTCTTGCTGCGTACCCGGAAGAAGTGAAGATCCAGAGACTCTAATATATATACAAGTGCGCATATAGTTCGGTTGACTGTGAGATAAATATGTTTTACAGTAAAGAAATGTTACTACCTGAGTAGGGGGATTCTGTTGAGAAAGATCATACACACACACCCGCGGCCTTACCACCGGTCGCTTCACCCTCAATTTTAGATTGGCAGATCACATGTTGAAAGCGGCCTGGGCGTTCTACACCCGGCGCACTGCGCTTGCCCAGGTATGACGCGGCGTGACGCGGCGCCCAGCATCGCGTCATACACCAGGAAGTGCGGGCCTAGAAATTTAAATTAGGACATCAGTCCTGAAGGAATGATGCCGCCCATCAGGGTGTCATTAGAGCAGTGAGGTGGGGGTAGCACGGCCTTGGAGACACCGCCTACCCGTCAGGAGCGCCCCATCGTCAGAGATTTTGTAAGTTTAAAAACTGTTCTATTCCACTTTTATAAATGCAAGATTAGTCAGAGAGGGCTGGTTAGGAAAGTAGTAGGTGGCTGCAGGGACAGATAGGGATAGGTTAGAAGGGTTAAAACAGCTGACAGGTTCCCTTTAACATTGGTGTACATGTGTCCGTGTCTCTAGTATGTGGCAAAATGGATGCCACACTTTCTGGAGGCACGGATGTGTGAAGGAGGTCTTAATCTGTGTTCCCACAATTATTATTATTTATTTATAAGGCCCCATTAATTCCATGATGCAGAGCATGAGAAGGGGTTACATACAAAATAAAGATCTAGGTTACAGTAAACAAAAGTAACAATGACTGGCACATAGGGAAGAGGACCCTGCCCATGCAAACTTACATTCTATAGGATGATGGGGAAGGAGACAGTAGGTTGGGGGGGTTGCAGCAGCTTCAGTTTTGTTGAGGTGGCAGCGTGATCATTGCCGGCTGTAAACTTTCCAAAAGAGATGGGTTTTCAAGTTCCGTCTGAAGGATCCAAACTTGGTGGATAATTGGATATGTTGGGGCACAGAATTCCAAAGGATGGGGGAGAAGCCTTGGAGGTGATTGGGTGAGGAACAAATAAGTGTGGAGGAAAGAAGGATGTCTTGGGAGGAGCGAAGAATATATGAGGGAAAATATTGAGAGATAAGTTTGGATATATAGGGAGGGGACTGGTTATGGATGGCTTTGTAGGTCAGTGTTAGCACAGTGTATTTAAGGCACCTACCTCAACTGGGAGGTGTCTGGGCAACGCAGTCCATCCTTGAGTGGCAGGTTGCTAGTTGTCGGGTCCTTTTACCAATTTGTGCGTTCATTTGCTTGTACCTGTATACATGTGTTTATACCTGCTAATCTGTGTCTGGTCCTAGAGCTTGACACCAGCCGACACCAGCCCACAACAATCTGCACTGTTTTGCATCTGCCTACACCTGCTGTGTGACCATTACCAGTCTCCACCTGCCATAACCAAACCAGTATGAACCTGTCGCATCTGTCTATTCCTGCTGTGCTGCCATCCCAGCCTGTACCTGCCATTCCTGACATCTGCCTGTGTGTCAGTCTCAAGGGACAGCTGATCTGAGTTTAGTTCATGGTATATTTTGCCCAGCAGCTGTGGTCCTAATCACACATGTAAAAGAGGCAGTACAGATAGTATAGGGATAAACGTTTGTTCGTTGATGCCAGTTTGGATGGTCAGCCTGATGTGGTTGGCACTGCAGGGGATCACTGAGAGGTAGGAGGTAGTAACAGCACAAATGTTTAACCCTTCCCAACTAGGGCTGGCTCCCAGGGGTATGATGGGTGTGATGGTGATAGGAGCAGTGGGGAATATAAACAGCAGAAGTCAGTCTTTGCTTTACCTTTTTACTGAAGGTTTCTGTATCAAGTCCAGGGTATACATCCACAACCAGGCATGTGGTCTGCTCTTCTGGGTGAGTAATATGGCCTTCCTGTTGACTTTCTTGAGTGTTAGGTTCTTGGGGCCTTTAGCTTTCAAGTACTCCTTCTTGGTTGCTGTGGGTTACCACCTGACAGGCTGGTAGCGCAGATCCTGCGTGTATCCGAGCATATAGCACTTCCTTGATCCTCTGTAGTACAGTGCTCCACTTGAGTTGCTAGTGAGCATAAAACTCCCCAACATCCAGTTCTGCCACCGAGCCCTGTAAGCATGGATGACCTAAGGACTGGTATCCTGCTTGCACCTGGTCCCTTCAGAGCAGCTCCTGTTGCCTCCTCACTGGACCTCTTCTTCACCTATTCTGTCCTACTACCTCGTAACTAAGACTTCCTTCCCACCAAAGGCTCAGTCACAGCTCAACCCAGGCCTTCAGTGCACAACATTCTGGTTAAAGATCAGGTATTGTGTGTGTTTGCTTCAGACATCCAGCAGAGAGTCCCCAATTCCCATGAGACTTGGCATTACATGACATGTTATAGCAATACAATTTTGTGGCGGCCAGACACAGGGGCGCCACATTCCCCCCTGGTTGAAAGCAGTACATTTCCTGACTGCACAAATGGGAAAATCAGCATTTTTTTCAATAGCTCCTCTCCCCCTCCCAAGCCTGATTCTGTTTTATGTCACCTGTCATATTTACTGCATCATCTCACCCTGCTTACATATATATGTGTGTGTTTTCAGAATTTGTGTCATTATCAGCCTGATGAAGGGGCCATAGTGTCCCTAAAGTTTGCTTTCTTACCATCTTTTCAGTTAGCCATTGAAAGGTATCAACCACTGAGGACTCTCAGATTCTAATATTTTTCTATCTACTGGCTAACACGATATAAATTTTTTTTTACATTTTTCAATAAAGCATTTTTTCACAATAAATAAGAATCACATAACAATTGTGTAGATAGTTAAATTTTAAGAGCAGTGTTGTCATGGATTACAGCTCAAAACCACTCCCTCAACAAGGGTATCATCCCAGAGTGCAGCTGCAGGGCACATCGACCATAACATTGGTTTCTTTGGGACGGTACACTGTAGGGCACAGTCTGCCCCAGGGTCTGGGATACCCTTGTCGTGCTTTTGAGGGGAGCCATCCACAATGGGACAGTCTGTCTTGTACCTACACTACAACATTAAAACAAGCTTCCATTTTCACAATGTAAAAACGCCATTAGCATTAACAGTTTTAAAGGTACACAGGACCCCATTTCCAGGGTTTCTCATTCTCAGTAATTTGGCTTTCCTGTTGACGTTTCTTGAGTTTTAGGTTTCTTGGTGCTCTTGGCTGTCCTGTACTCCCTCTTAGTTGCTGTGGGACTGGTACCCTGCTTATAGCTGGTCCTTTCAGAGCAGCTCCTGCTGCCTTGTCACTGGACCTCTACTTTGCCCACTCTGTCCTGCTACACCCTAACTAACCCCTCCCTCCAACCAGAGGCTGAGTCACAGCCCAACCAAGATTTTCAGTGCTCAACTTCATGGTTAAAGATCAGGCAGTGTGTTTGTTCGCTTCAGACATCCAGCAGAGGGACCCCAATTCCTATGAGACATGACATTACATGATATGTTATAGCAATACCACTTTATGGTGGCCAGATGCAGATGTGCCACACCTGCACCAGATGTACCTACCTAGAAACTCAGTCCGTAAGAGATGATCCCTGGAGTCAGCTGTCATGGTGTTGAGAACCCCTAGGGCTGCCTCGGGTGGCTACTTATCAGCAAAGCCTATCCTCACCACTAAGAAGGTCAAGAAAACACTCGGTGATCATTCAAGTGGCTCCTCCAGGTGGTGATCGGTGCCATGGCTCAGTGGGTCCATTCATGGACACTCACCTTCTGAGTGTAACACTTACCAGAGAAAAAAAGAAGCAGAACTGAGCTTACTACAGAGTTATGGGAGCAAACTAAGATAACTACAGAGATAAGGGAGCGGATCCCAGCTTACTACAGAGATGTGGAAGCATCACTGTTATATGGAGCTTGCACAAACTTTGCCAACTTTCATGGTACTTTGCACTGACACTTTGCCCAATGGTGTATCTGGTGTCTCTAAACAACACATGCAGACTCGGTGTCGACTGGCTTTGTGCTGATTCAAAGACAGTCTAGCAAGAGTTTGATCACTGATGTCTGATTACTCCTCTTATTATTACATGTTGTAAGGAGGCCTATAACAGTGGCTCCCATCCTAAATACTAGTGACTTTTGAGTCCTGTTTTGAGCGTTGGGATGTGCAAAAGTTCATCTGAGGTGAGAACTCATTTGCATTGCTCTAGCTGACCTCAGATGAACCAGACTGTTACGTCACCCCGCTCACAGCAGGATCCAAAACTCACTCACTTATGGGTCCCTCCATGATCGGACTTTGCTGTGGATTGTGGAGTTTTTTTTGGGGGAGTAATAAAAATGGGAATGAGAGATATGTTTGTGTTCTTTTTACAAATAAATGATTTTTCATGGTGTGGTGTATTATTTACTATTTACTTAGAGGTTCATAATGGCCGGGTCTAAAATTGGCTCAACATGAGCAACCTTGGGTTTAGTGCCAGGTGGTAATACATAGCTGGCAATAACCCCTTATTACCCAGTCTGCCAACCTCACATGGCAGCTGAAGAGTCGTATACAGGTCCAGAAAATGGAGCTTCTATGAATGAGTAATTTTCTAAGGCAGCTGCAAGCTGAAATTTGCAGTGTGAAGGGCCAAGAACGGTTGGGCCTCCCCACACTGAGGATTCCAACCCCCAACTGTCTAGTTTTACCTGGCTGGAAACCAAAAATACGGCGAAGTCCCACGTCATTTTTTAAAATTATTTCAAGAAATAATTTAAATAAAAGGGCTCCCCTATATTTTTGATTACCAGCTAGGTAAAACTAGGCTGGGGGGGTGTGGGTGGTAGTCCATACCTGCCTACTGTATGGCTGGTGACCAAAAATACAGCGGACCCCCACATCACATTACGACATCCTGAAACCCTTTTTTTCTTCCAGCCTTTAAACGAGCCTTATTCACAGTCTCAATAGTGAACAATTTCTAAAAAAAAACACAGCAAAATCTGCATGAAAAACACGGCAAAAACATATTGAAAATGACCCAAAAACGCACAAAAAGATTATCAACTTATCTATACGGATCTTTGAAACATGGTGTTGATTTGTGTCTGACTGCAACAACCAATCACAGAGGCTCTCACAGAATGTGCAATAAACAAGAAGGAGAGAGGAGGCGCAATGGTGCAATACCATCTGTATAATTAATCCCTCCACCTGATGAAGACGGTCACAAGCCGTCGAAACATGTTGTGGCTATGGAGGCACGAGATTTCACCTGATGAAGACGGTCACAAGCCGTCGAAACATGTTGTGGCTATGTAGGCACGAGGAATAAAGCCTTTTTAATTTACCTGGGAATCCCTTGCTTTTACCTGAGCGCCCATTACAGACCGTGGATCCTTCAGAAAAATCTCACAGGCTGTGGGCATCTGTGATTGGCTCTTTGCCGGTCAATGCCGTAAATATGCATGAGGCTTAATGGGCGGCTCCGGAAGTAGCAGCGGGAGTAAGGGGGCCGTTACACACTACGATATATTAAACAATGTCAGCTGGAAAGTCACGTGATTGAGATCGCTACAACAATTTATTGATATCGCTTGTGCGGTGTCACAAGCATAGATCTCGTTAACAATTTTCAATTCGCTGCGCACAACCCAGCGATCGAGGCCAGCGAGTGTCAGGAACAGGCGAAATAGTCAATAAGATCGTTATCGCGGTGTCACACTGAACGATGCAAGCAGATTGCATGATCGACATCGTCTGATTTGGGGTCTGGGTCTCATATCTGCGATTAAAGTTCTGACCACTTATCGCTAGTCAGATCGACCTGTCACACGCAACGACGTCGTTAACACGTGGTTGGATCGGGTGACGTCTGTACACCCATGCCACTCTTTTGGCTCCAAGCACCGCATGCGCAATGCGGTGCTTGAAGACGAACAAGCGGCGTGGGTGTACTGACGTCACCCGATCCCGAGAAATTACACAATTCGCGTCATTCATGCCCGGCCAGTGTCGTGGAGAGAGCAGGGAGGGCCTGCCTAGAAAACGAATAAAACATCACGCCCATTAGGGCGTGATCATCTGATAAACAGTGCACCAGCAAACACGTCCTGAGGGCTAAAGAATATAGCGCCTACTAATTATAATGCCTAATGAGTGAGCATTAAATGATTTGACTGGATGCTTTTAGGAGACAAAAGGAGTGTGAGAATGGTGATAGGATGCTGCAGGGACATGATTTTGTAGCTTAGGTGGCTTTTTGGAGGTGACAGGATCCCTTTAGTAAGTGCCAGTAAGCTCACCATCGCCTGAGACTGCTTCTTTCCAGCGTCGCAGCAGAGTCCCGCCTGAGGAGCCACAGACTGTCATCCCTGCCTGAGAGTGCTTCCTTCCAGCATCGCATTAAAGTCCCGCCTGAGGAGCCACAGACTGTCATCCCTGCACACTGGCAGGAGAAGCTGTATCAGCGAAGTAAGTGTCTTGCAAAAAAGCACAATCCCTCACCAGGCCACTCCATCACTACTACACCTACCCTGGGGACACTCAATCCTACCCGAGGAGGGCTTACCATCTACGCTGCCCTAAGTCAACGTCCCCATCAGGAATACGGCAGCAGTGGTCCTACTGGCCACATACCCTGGGTGGCGTCACGACAAATCCCTGTATATACCGTGATCCCAGAGAGACAGCACTGCCCCCCCGAGAACCCCACAGCCTGGGGGCACCTCAGTTATAGATGCACTTATGAGTTGTTTGATAATGATGAAACTTTACCTATAGAGGCTTCTATAATACAAAGCAAGAAGTACTCAAGACCAGATACACTTCCTTTAGGCTGTTTCAACCTGCAATTTGTACAGGGCGTTGCCCCTACAACTATTTGGTTGTGAGGAGATGTAATATTTGTGTTTATATACAAACTATATTGTGCAATGACATTGTGTCTTATGTATGCCTAGAAATGACGAACCATTAGAGATGTCAAATGTATGTTCTGCTTTGTTAGCTTTTGTCTAATGTTCATATTAAAGGCTCATGTCTAGCCAAGCTAAAAATTCAGTTTTACCTGATGGGATAAAGGTAATGACACCCAACCACAGCAGTCTTGCCATCATTGGGTACATGTGTTCAGCATAAGCAGTCTTCTCTACATTTTTTACCAAAACCAGATATGTTTAAACAGAAGTTGTCACAAGTTTTGGCCACCTAATCTCATAGCAGCATAATATTGAGGCAGATACTCTGACTACAGCAATGTATCACTAATGGCCACTTTATACGCGGCAACAGGTAGATAGAAAATGGCAGGTGTCGGAGACAATTGTACCTTTTACCTTCAAAACACCTTGCAGATACCTGATTTACACGCAGCCACTTCAAGGTGTTTTGAAGGTAAAAGGTACAATTGTCTCCGACACCTGCCGTTTTCTATCTACCTGTTGCCGCCTGTGTAAAGGGCCATAACTGGGCTGATGTAGTTTTATCCAGTGTTTTTTTTTGCGCCAATACATGATGGTACGGGATACCGGAAAATCTGAAGAGCACACCTATTATGTTGTCTGACTGAGGGCCACCGCCACCTACACCTGTGTGTGTAGCTAACGGTTTCCCAGCGCCGGCGGTAATCATGGGGCAGGGGTGCAAGGCGGATCTCGCCCTCAGTGCCTGCCGACTACCGATACTGCAGATCGGCTCGGCAGGGACTCAAGTGATTACATCATCACTGAGCGCCTCGTCACTGTGCTGAGTCCTGCAGTGCAGAGCGGCAAGCTGGGGACTCTGGTGCTGGAGGCTGGAGCTGCTTAGAAGAGAGAAGACACTACATTACAACAGTAAAAAAAATGTAAATGTAAACCAGAAGAGTGACCTGGGAGATAATATGGGGGGATAGGGGGTTGGGAACCTTATGGGAAGGCTGTATAAATGTGAGCCTTATGTGGGGGCTGTATATGAGATGTGCTCTCATCTCATATACAGCCCTGCCCCCTATAGACTCATATATAATATACAGCAACCCCATAGGGCTCCTATATCATATATAGACCCCTAAAGGGTTCCCATTATTGGAGCCCTATGGGACACTAGCAAATGACTTGCGCAAGTGCAATGTGAGTAAATGTTGCTTTGCACTCAGACCAATGTTAATCAGGCAGGTCACGTCTGCGTAACATTTCTCAGCTCTACTCGTAATGTGTGCAAAATCGAGCATGCTGCGAATGCACGAGTATTTCACAAAAGGCTAGCAATGATAAGTCAGACTGTGAGCCTTCGTGGAAAGGGTCCTCTCCCCTCTTGAACGTGTATGTCTTGATTGTCCATACATATTGTACTTGTCCTCGTCTTCCCTTTTCATATGTAAAGCACCATGGAATCTAATGGTGCTATATAAATAAATAATAATAATAATAATAATGACATGGAACTCACATTATGCACTCGCATGAATATCATGCATCAAAATGCCTCCAATTTGTCATATGCTAGTGTAACTCTACCTTTAGTTTCAGTATCTGCAGGAATAGGGATTTATATCAGGCAACACGCCAAAATAATAATCACAAGGGGAGGGGCAGAAGATGGGGGCAGAACCATGCCCCGAGCAGCAAGAGTGCACCAAACCCCCCTCACTTACTTATGTAATAAAACTGTTTTTCTGTACAACAAGTTTCCTTAAATTTACGTGCCTTTTACGAAGGTCTAATTAGTTCAATTTCAGTTTTTGGGGATGACAGACTCCCTTTAGTCTGTCTGCCCACAACAATCTGAAATCTATGCCAGCTATGAGCTGATGTGTTGAAAGCTGTAATGCACCTTCATAATCTATACCTGCATGGTGCCCTCTTTATATTTTTGTATTATTGACTATAGTCGATTTCTGTAATAATCTACACAACTTTCCCACATCTATAAAAATTAATCTCTCAAGCCACAATTGACTCTTTAATTGCACTTAGTGGCACCGACACCCATGGGCGTACCCAGCGTGGGGCAGGGGGGGGCAGCTGCCCCCCCCAAGAGGCTGCCCCCCCTCATGAGGAAGGGGTGAGCGCGGGTAGGTGCGCACGCCGCGCGCACCTACTGTATATTAATTATAATGTGTGTCGCACACAGTGACTCTGTCTGACTCAGCGGCACCTCACTGTAGCGGCGCTGGTAAATTAGTTTACCTCCGACCTCAGCTCAGTCAGTGACAGCCGCAGCACAAGGACATGGGGCGGCAGGCTGGCAGCTGCAGCACTGCAGCCAGCAGGGGCGCAGGGACGGTGGATCTCGCCCTCAGGCTCAAAGTCTGCCGACTGCAGATCAGCTCGGCAGGCCTGCAGGGGGACTCAGAAGTCTGAGTGCTGAGGCTGAGTCCCTGGCCCTGCGGCTGCGGTGCAAGCTGGGGTCCATCCAGGGTCACTGCTGGTGAGGAGGGAGGCTGGAGCCAGGAGCACGAGGCGAGCTGCAGAAGCCAAGAGTGAAGAGAAGAGCCATCACGAGAGGACAACAATAACTGTAAAAAATAGAAGTATGTAAATATAAAAAAAAGTGATGTGGGTGGGGGGTTGGGGTGATGGGAGCCCGGAGGGCTGTATATGGGAGCCTTATGTGGGGGCTGCATGCTGTATATGTGATGACATGTACTCCCATCTCATATACAGCCCTGCCCCCCATAGGCTCCCATATCATATACAGCAACCCTATAGGGCTCCTATATCATATATAGACTCCTAAAGGGCTCCCATTATTGGAGTCCTATGGGGGGCTGTATATGACATGGGAGCCCTATGGGGCTATTATATGTGATGGGGCATTAGGGGGGCTGTATATGATATGGGACTCCCATATCATATACAGTTCCCCATAGGGCTCCCATATCATATGCAGCCTATGATATAGGAGCCCTAAGGGGGGCTGTTGTATATGATATGAGGACTGTATGGGGTATGGGAGGCTGTATATGAGATGGGACTCTAATATCATATACAGCCCCTCCATAAGGCTGCCATATCGTATACAGCCCACCACATAGGGCTCCTGTATCATATACAACCCCCATAGGGCTCTCATGATGGGAGCCCTATGGAGGGGCTGTATATGATACAAGAGCCCTATGAGGGGGCTGAATATGATTTGGGTGCCCTATGGCGGTGTTATACATGATATGGGAGCCCTATAAGGGGACTGTATATGATATGGTAGCTCTATGGGGGGCTGTATATGAGATGGGAGCCCTATGGTGGGCTGTATATGAGATGTGAGCAGTATGGGACATTGGGGGGGCTGTATATGACAGATGGAACTTCCATCTCATATACAGCCCTCCATAGGGCTCCCCAGTGGCGTAACAAGTCTGATGGGCACAGGTGCGCAATTTAGGCCCCCCATCTTCCGCGTGCACGTTGGTCAGATGCATGGACCCCGTGTAACGTTCTAAATCCTATAAAGGCTCACAAATTGACCCCTCTCCCCCTTCATTATGTATTAATGTCCCTTATCCTGCTGTATATGGTCCTCCTCCTGTAATATGGCCCTTATCGTGGTATATATGTCCCCCATCATGGCTTATATGGTCTTCCTCCTCCCGTCACCATAGTCCTCTATGTATTATAATGCATCCTATAGTCCCTCATTCATAAGGTACCCCCATAGTCATCCAATTGTCATAATGCAACCCCACTATCCTCTATATAGTATAATGTAGCCTCATATGCCTCCATACATTATAATGCACCGTTCTAAAATTTTACAACCTGAACGACCATGGCTTGCCCCCCCTAGTTTTGATCCTGGGTACGCCCATGCCGACACCCAAACATGCAATTTATACCGCAGACAGAGGCACAAAGGTAGGACCCGGTAAGATGAGACACCTTGACGTTGGTTACCGGGCTCAGATGATATGGCCAGGGCATTTGCTAAGTTCTCAATTTTTTTCTTTGCAACCTTAAGCAGTTTTCTGCAGTGCCTTTATGCCCCATTCACAATTGAACAGCTCCACATACAGCTTAGCCATTTGCATTCATTAGCCATTAAGCTACTTCACATTACACAGTATCAGTGTGCAACAGAATAATTCTCTTTTGACTTGATATTTTTTTCTAGCTAGCACCATTCACACAGGAGGTGTCGCCAGTTTTTTTTTTATGTTAATATAATTGACAACTACCTCACGATAAAGCCCTGACCACTTTTTTTTTAAATTTTTTTTTTTTTTTTCGAAAAATCACCCAATTCGAACACTTCATGATGAATTTCCCCTTTGTTTCAGTTTACTTCTATTTTCAAGATTTTTTGCTGCTGCCTGCTGAGGCTGAAAACTTGCTCTGATCATGAGCAGGGTGTATATCATGAATCAGGTATCTCTATTATAAGTCCCACAACTAGGTCAGTTGAAGATAGGAAGCAGGGAATGTCAGGTTTCGAGTCTCTAAATATAAAGGAGAATTTTTACATTCACAGGCAGCATACAAGTTAGTAGAAAGATTCCTAAAGGAGTAGTCTGGCCAAGTAAAATGATTTTTAAAGGTATTAGCCCAGTAAATACTATAGTGCCCAGTGTATCATAAAAATAATAGATACCACCCCTTAAGGTTAATACCACCCCAGGGGTTAATGTGCCACAGTAACAACACCAAGGGTTAACTCCCCACACAACCCACAACACTACACTAGTGCCTCCAGGCCAGAAGGGAGAGCTAAGGGGCTTCCCTATATATTCTGGTGTCTAGAGGAAGTGGGGAATAGCAGAGTGGTGGGAGGAGCTAATGTTGTTCACCTCAGAGTGGCAGTGACAGATAGTCAGTTGGAGTTAGTTCAGTTCCTGGGAGGACAGAGGAAGAAAGACTGGTGGTATAAAGGGGCTGCCTTAGGCTTCTCCACAGCCTGCTACCCACTTCCAGGCCTAGCCAGGGTCTGAGGGAAGGAGTAAGAGAAACAGGAGACTGAGTTACCTCATAACTCGCCCCAGAGGAGCGCACAGACCGGATACCGGATCCAAAACTGTGACTGACACACACAGCACAGTAAACACCGGACTAGTGGAGGTTATATATCTACACTGTACCTCAGCGAAGCAACACGGCGGGGTCAGAAATACAGAGGAAAGACTCAAGTTTCCTAGCAAAGGGGGTACCTGTGAGGAGAGACAGTCCAGCAGCCTAGCCGAAGCGGCAGCAGGGCCACACACACAGCGCAGGAGAGGAAAGCTGAGGACCCGAACAGGGTGGGAGCAACCCGGCCCCAGTACAGATTCCTTGGACAGTACTCTGTTACAAAATCTGCAGTAAAGCCTTGGAAAACTTCAAAACCGTGAGTGTGTGTGATCCTTATGCTCAAACCCTGCGTGCTCTGACAAACTGCCATCTGCTACTACTACCCCTACTATCCTGCAACATCCATAGCACCATGTATAGACTATTACTATCACTGCCCTGGGGAATGAAGCTCTACCCGTGGAGAGCCGTTACATCTCCAGCTGCCAAACATCATCCCCGGAGGTTCTGCAGCAGCGGAGGTCCACTCACTGACCACAACCCGTGGGTGCCATCACGGCAAACTATCCCTGGAAATATACCCCCCATTTACTTGCGGAACCCAGGACACGGTCCGGACCTGACCGC
This sequence comes from Allobates femoralis, assembly GCA_033576535.1. Classification (NCBI taxonomy): domain Eukaryota; kingdom Metazoa; phylum Chordata; class Amphibia; order Anura; family Aromobatidae; genus Allobates; species Allobates femoralis. Next base: position 338,144,054 of record JARQOC010000003.1, read on the forward strand.
CGTAATATCCCCAGCAGTACCCTGGTCCGGTACCGAGTACCCCGGTCCGGTACCGAGTACCCCGTCCCAGTGGGCTCCACAGACCCATTAGAGATGGGTGTCACGATTCCTTTGTGCAGTACGTCTCAGATGCAATAATAGTTACTGTTGTGTCTGGTATCTGATGTGCTGAGCTGTCAGTAGTTGATTGACAGCGCAGGCTTCCATTCTGGTTCTAGGATGTTCTGGGTTGCTCAGGTGTTCCATCTTCCCTGTGATTGCTCTACTATTTTACTGAGCAACATCTCCCAGAATCTTGCTAGTCATACATTCCATTAGAAGTGTAGTTTGGCCTGTCTTCTTCTAACTTTTGTTATCTGACTCTGGACTGTTGCTTGATTTCCTTTTTGTCTGCTCCCTGTACTTGTGGCGTCTTGGTGTTTTAACTCCTAGATACACCTCAGTTAACTCCCTGAATCCTCATCATGCTCTCCGGGAAACCTGATCCTGAACTGTTGCATGATGTCATCACTGTCTACTCTCTGAATACTACTAGTTTTCCTGTAACCTGACCATGGATTACCTGATTTATCTGCTGCCTATACTACCCTAGCTATAAGAAAAATTAAAGAGAACCAGGAAGTTGAAAAAGATAAATATAAGTTTATTAAATGCACAATGGCTATGTAATTTTACCATAAAAAATAGAGGGGTGTGCACTTTATGAACCCCATCCTATATCTCAACCTTAATGAAGCAAAATGAAGATATTGTGAACGCATGTTAAGCAGGATTACTGATTTGGGTTCTCTTGTTCTGACAGCTCCTGCCTGCATGATTGTACCATATTACTATGGATATGTGTAATATGTAATCTCTCATGTTAACACTATTGGTACTTTGTGCCACCACACTATGGACTGTGCAATATAGTATTATATGGGCTGTGCATCTGGTTTCATATAGGCAGTTATGCACTTTACTTTTTTGTTGACTCTTTGTGCTATGTGTAGCTATTAATATGTGAATGAGAAAGCTGCTTCCTCCATATTGAATTTAGCACTTGTTGAAAGTTAGGCTACGTTCACATGTAGCGTAATGGCCCCGTATTCCTGCTTTTACGTGCTCGCATAAAAGCAGGGCAAAACAAAGCTGGAGATGCCTTCCAGGAAAAGCAATATATCGATATTTTTGCTAAAATCCTATTTAAAAAGGAATTCTGTCGAACAATTGTACATGTAATATCTGGCAACAGTGGTTTTTATCCATTTAAATTTATGTATAAATATACAGAGGCCCCCCCTGCTGGCACACGACCCCCCATCGGTATACAGAGGCCCCCTGCTGGCACACAGCCCCCCCATCGTTATACAGAGGCCCCTTGCCTCAGCATTGATCTCACCCTCCGATGTCCGCAGGCACCCAAGGTCCTCCGTCCACTCTCCTCACTGTATGACGTCATCCCTGCTGCGCCGCTCTCAGCAAACCCGGCATACAGCGAGGAGATTGGACGGAGGACCCCAGGTGCCTGCGGACATCGGAGGGCGAGATCAATGCGGAGGCAGGGGGCCTCTGTATACCGAAGAGGGGGCCGTGTGCCAGCAGGGGGGCCTCTGGATATTTATACATAAATTTAAATGGATAAAAACCACTGTTGCCAGATATTACATGTACAATTGTTTGATAGAATTCCTTTTTAAATAGGATTTTAGCAAAAATATCGATCTTGGTTTTGCAAAAATATCCTTACGTGATGGAAAGAAATGGAGGTCATTTTCGTAATCCGCACACCAAATTACATAACAATCTGTGAAAACTTCTCTTGTATTTTTCAAAAAATTCAATTTTGCAGGGTTGTGATATTTTTGTGTGCTTTCACTGCAAAAGTGTGTGCCCGAAAAGAATTGTTGTGTCAATTCTTTGCGCTTTTTTCAGCGTGGGTTCCCCATAGGCTACATGTTCACATGGCCTTGGGGAAAGTGTGCCGGGAAAATCACAGCATATGCATGCAGTCGCGCTTTTTTTGCACGCAAAAAAGCGCCACTGCCGAACACTTGGCAATACGCCACGTAGGAACATAGCCTTATGGCCACTTTACACACACCAACTTATCTGTCCAACTTCTGACCAACTTACTGGTTGCAGTGAAATCATGGACACATTGTTCCATTTGTACACACCACAAAATGGAGTAATGTGTCCATGATTTCACTGCAACCAGTAAGTTGTTCAGAAGTTGGACAGATAAGTTGGTGTTTGTAAAGTGGCCATAAGTCAGCAAGTGTGTATTTTAAGTGCAATCTGTACTGATGTAATCCATGGATGTTTACCCACCCTATGTACAAATTGGCAATCTGTCAGTTGTTTCTGCCTGAACCACCCTCTATTTTGTAAGGTAAAGTTACATAGGCTAGGGTCACACTTAGAAGGCACAATCCGGAAACCGCATCCATTACCGGATGCGGTTTTGGACTGTGCCTTCATACTTCTTAAAATTGGTGAAAATGCAACCCTCATTCCGCATCTGGATGCATTAATGCATCCGGTTTTGGAATGAGTATTTTTGCAATTTTCAAAACCGGATCCAGAACTGGATCCGGTACCACAAGGTACATTTATGTACCTTGTGGTACCAGATCCGGTCCCATAGGCACCCATGTAACAAAAACCGGATCCGGTTTTGCAACCGCTGCGATGGACACAGCCTGCATGATTTTTACCGCGGGGTTGAAAACCGGATATGGTAACCGGATTGCAAATAGTGCAATCTGGTTTTTGTATTGCAGCCTATGGGCTGCGGATCCGGATTCAGTTTTGAGCATTTCAAATGCTCAAAACCGGATCAGGATCTGCAATTGCAATCGCAAATGTGACCCTAGCCATAGCCATTGTGCATTTAATAAACTTATATTCATCTTTTTCAACTCTCTGGTTCTCCTTAATTTTTCTTTCTATCTAATAAGTTGCTGATGTAACAAAGTTGATTGTATAATCATACTCCTATTTTGACTTTATGGATTACTGATTATTTACCCTAGCTATTAGTAGTGACTAGCGTCACATTGGGTCTCCCAGAGCTGGCATAAATTTGTTGTGCCAATGGGGCACAGCCAATCAGCAGCCGCCAATGCACTGCAGTTCTTATGCTGCTTTCTGATATCAGAGCTTTGACTTAAGGCCCCGTTACACGGCACGATGTTGAAATAATGACGGCAACGATCTCGGGGGCGCGTGGTCGTTTTTGGCATTATTTCAACATCACTGGTGAGATGTCACACGTGTAGATATCGTGGACAACTCACCAACGATGTTGTGAGCAGGTATCGTTCACCAACCCGCGAACGATCCCTGCTCATTGCGGTGAATGGGCGAAGTCGTCCATGACATAGTTATCGCGGTGTCACACAGAACGATGCAGCAGGTTGCTGGAGTTAAGATCGTCAGGTTTTCCAACATGTTGGTAAACCTGTCAACTCTGATCCAACGATTTGTCGTAGCAACTTGCCACAGTCACACGCAACGAGGTCGCAACGACATCGCTGGTACGTCTCCAAACTTGTGACGTATCAGCGATGTCGTTGACGATGTGGTGCCATGTAACGGGGCCTTAAGAGAAATGTGAGTGAAGCAGCCTGTCAGCAACGTATGATTGGCGGCAGTTTCTCACATGATATAACAAGCAATATCATGCCAGCCTTTGGAGAACTGATGCTGACATCACTGGAACAAGGCTGGTGAGGTCAGTGAGTATATGTTATTTTCATTTCACACGGGAATTTATTCATTAAGAAAGCATTGTCTGAATAGTGGGCAAACCCCAGTAAAACAACCCAGAATGATGGACAAAAATAATAAAGGTATACTCAGGTCACCAATTCTCTGCCACTTCCATTTTGACACTGCCCAGTCCCCCACTGGTCTCTATTTGCAACTGCAATGAGGACATCCCAACACACATATGTGACAGCTGCAGCCAATCACTAACTGCAGCAAAGACCCACTGCAGCCAGTGATTTAATGGTGGGTTTACACACACCAATCATTGTATCCAATCTCTGAACCAATCTCTGGTTGCAGTGAAATCATGGATAATTGCTCCATGTTGTACACAGCCACAAAATGGAACTATGTGTCCATGATTTCACTGCAACCAGAGATCTGTTCAGATATTGGATACAATGATTGGTGTGTGTAAACCCACCATAAGGGTAGGCAATAGATAGCTGATTGCTCTGCAGTGCTTGTGAATAAATATGGAGTGCATTAAAATGAAAGTCCCACACAATGATACACTTGAAAAATACTCATGTTCTTCATATAACATATTTATACAAAATTTACATTTAGAGATCAGTGTTACTGTAATACAAAATATGGTGAAGCATAATCGGACAGTTACATGCTAGTAATATATACGGTATGCAATTTTCACTTCAATGCATTTAAAGTCTATTTCAGTGGTTAAATATGGTAATAAAAAACATACTTCATAAACTGCATATTTGTGAATTCTTGTGTCAGGTCTCAAGGCTGCTTTACACACACCAACTTATCTGTCCAACTTCTGAACAACTTACTGGTTGCAGTGAAATCATGGACACATTGCTCCATTTCGTGACTGTGTACAAATGGAGCAATGTGTCCATGATTTCACTGCAACCAGCAAGTTGTTCAGAAGTTGGACAGATAAGTTGGTGTGTGTAAAGCGGCCATAAGTCAAAAGTTACAAATGAGAAAAAAAATGACTAAATTATCAGTTTGCCAGATCAGATTTTCTTCAGTATTTGGACAATGTGTCAGTTGTTATCACCTTTGCTTATAAAGAAATGCTACAATGTTAAAGACAGACTGCACACGATAAACAGAAGCCATCCATGTGCTGTCCATGTTTTTGATGGACCCGTAAACTTGTAAGGGTGATTTGGGGCACATAGTCAAACAAACATGGATATTTCTCTGTGCCTGGTCTGCAAAGAAACAAGGACATGTGAACGGCCCCATAGACTTTAATGAGTAATCTATCCATGAAAAGCAGAAATAAAACTCTTTTGTGATTCACAGATGTCAGGATGAGGCCTCAATGAGAGAATCTGCACATTATAAGATAACACATACTTTTGACTTTTTAACTGAATCCTTTGTGAAGGTCTTGTCTTCCTTTTGCGGTTGTTGTTGTGTGGACGTCATGTGCTTGTTGGCATCTGCAAATGAATCCTCTTTCTCCATCTTTCTTGCGTTATTGGAAGGATACATTATGGAGTTAGTCTCCTTTTTTTGACTGTCTTGGACTTTGCTTGGTTTATTTCTACTTTGTTCTGTAATATCTGTATGTAATGAGTTATAATTCAGCTTTAGGGTTTTTTTCTGTCCTGATATAGTCATCATACTTTTTTTGTCCGTAGACAAAATGTCAGAATGGCTGTATAATACTTTTATTATATCCTGATTGATTGACAACGTTTCAGTGTCCCTCCTCCCTCCTGCTGCTGAGATCTCTTACTGCTCATACAAGCTGCAAGCTGTCAGTAAGGCTGGGTGGGCAGACAATGAATGAAATGCTATTTTTAATATAAAGATAGTACAGCCATTCTTTCATGAATTTTCAAGGTAATTATACCAGCTTCATCAGGTCTAAGGGTACCGTTACACGTCACAATATCATTCTGATATCGCATACAATTTCACGGGAGCGCGCACATTTTTGGCACTTGTCCAAGATCGCATAGTAGATGTCACTCAGGGAGATATCGGCAGGCAACGCAACTAGGCTGTTGTCCTCAACTTTTTTGCGCTGGGAATGAGCAACCCAGGGACCGAGCATTAACATTGTAGTGGATAGGGGAAGTTGCAAACAAGATCGTAGTTGCACCGTCACACAGCACGATCATGCCACATCGCATATGCAATATCGTACGGTTGAAGGGCTTGCACAATCTTCTTGCAATATTGTACCTACAATTTTTTCGAGTTGCATAGTCCATTTACACAACACAACCACGAATGATGTCAACTGCAACTACCACACCACGTGACTTTTGTCGATGTTGCATTGCGATATCGCAACGTGTAACGGTACCCTAATGGCCACTTTACACGCGGCTACATTTCTAGCTTATCCACAGGTAACTTACTGGTTGCAGTGAAATCATGGAGACATTATTCCATTTGTACACAGCAACAAGATAGAACCTTGTCTCCGTGATTTCACTACAGCCAGTAAGTTACCTGTGGATAAGCTAGAAATGTAGCCGCGTGTAAAGTGGCCATAAGAGATCTTTTTAATACTATATGCAGTCTGTATTTTGAAATCTGGTGACAGATTCACTCTAAGGCGGCCGTCACACGCACAGATATCTTTAGCGATATTGTAAGCGATCACGTGCACGCGCAATCGCTTACAATATCGCTCACATCGCTGGTGAGATGTCACACAGACAGACTCACCAGCGATGCGGAGCCGCGATCTCGCTCGTTACTATGGTACACATCGGGTTACTAGGGCCGCGCGTCGCTTAGTCACCCGACGTGTACCATAGTTACCATCTCCCAGCATAGGCTCTGCCGCTGGGAGATGGATCATCGTGGTGTCATACACCACGATGAAGGAGATCGTGAAATCGTTCATCGCTAGATCTGAGCTCCGGACCTCAGATCAGCGATGTCACGATCAAGCGATTTAACATCGTAAATCGCTTGATTACATGCATCGATTTTAAGCCCGATATCGCTTAAGCAATCAAAAAGGAGATCGCTTAAACGATATCGGGCAAGATATCTGTGCGTGTGACGGCCGCCTAACATTTTCCTTTTTCATCTAGAAATACTTACACATATGTGAGCCTTCTTTTGTGCTCACTCCGTTCTGCGAATCATGTGTTCTCTCAGCACTTTGAGACTTCTTCTAAAAAGTATAAAAAGTAAAAAAAATAAAAATAAAAAAAAAACATATTTACATATTATTGTATCAGTTTTATAATCTTTATGTTATCCCAGAATATGAAAAGATTATCAGCAGGCGTGTCCTGGCCACGGAGAGGAAGCTAAAGCTAGAGTTACTACTCCCCTCGCCTACCATCGGCCAAATATCTCAACCATCACGGCAACTATCAACCGCATATGCCAGCCAAACCCCGACCCAGATGACCCAGCACCCCCCTGGGCCCACTGGTAACAACAACACCCAGCATAACCCAATACCTAAGGGGCACAGGCCGAGACGCTCCAGACCGCACGGGATCCAAGATGGCAGATCCAGCCGGGCAGAAAAGGCACGAGGATCCGGAGGCAGCAGCAGGCAGATTCGCAGGACCCGGAGATGAAAGCCCAGGCTGAGGCCCCAGCGGAGGAACGCCGGTGCCCAACAGCTCCAAGCCGACCAGGGGCTGCACAGCAGGAGCCCATTCATACAGCACTGTCCTGACTACAACAGTGCGGGCCCCAGGCACACACAAACCTCGCGATGGCGCTGGGGCAGGAGAGGCAGAAGAGCACCGGGACGCGGGACCCGCAGAAAGAAGGAGTGGAAGCCCGCCGCAGCCCGAAAACCCCACGCCGCTCTGACATGGCACTACCAGAGACCGGCCGAGCAGTGCAGTTAGTATGATGCGATCCTCGCACAAGTCATAGTCTAGTGTAGTGATGGCGAACCTTTCAGAGGCCGAGTGCCCAAACCGCAACCCAAAACTAAATTATTTATGGCGAAGTGCCAATATGGTAATGTAACCTAAATTACAGCAGTGGTAATCATAAGCGCTGCACAGGGGGGAGAGCCAGCAGATGCTAACTCTCTTCCCTGTACAGGGCTTTGTAGTCCTGAAACATTGATGATCAATTCAATTATTTTAACAATTAATTGATTTTAAACTTACCTTTGCAGTCTTCTCTTCTCTTCAGCAGTGGTCAGACAGCTCACGTGTACTGCACATTGAAGCTGAGTCGCTGCCACTGCCCTTTCTAGAAACGGCAGGTGGACTAATCTGTATGGAAAAAATGCAGAATATTAGACAGAAGATAGATTTTATCATGGAGTGCAAGCATATTTCATACTGAAATCCTGGTCCCTTATCTTGCAGTAATGTGCTCCATCCTGACCCTCTCCTTGTAGCTATGTGCTCCATCCTGACCCTCTCCTTGTAGCTATGTGCTCCATCCTGACCCTCTCCTTGCAGTAATGTGCTCCATCCTGACCCTCTCCTTGTAGCCATGTGCTCCATCCTGACCCTCTCCTTGCAGTAATGTGCTCCATCCTGACCCTCTCCTTGCAGTAATGTGCTCCATCCTGACCCTCTCCTTGTAGCTATGTGCTCCATCCTGACCCTCTCCTTGTAGCTATGTGCTATATCCTGACCCTCTCCTTGTAGCTATGTGCTCCATCCTGACCCTTTCCTTGTAGCTATGTGCTCCATCCTGACCCTCTCCTTGTAGCTATGTGCTCCATCCTGACCCTCTCCTTGTAGCTATGTGCTCCATCCTGACCCTCTCCTTGTAGCTATGTGCTCCATCCTGACCCTCTCCTTCTATTTATGTGCTCCATTCTGATCCTCTCCTTCTAGTTATGTGCTCCATTCTGATACTCTCCTAGCTATATGATCCATCCTGACCATCTCCATGCATTTATGGCCCCATCCTGACCCTCTCCTTGCAGTTGTGCTCCATCCTGACCCTCTCCTTGCAGTTGTGCTCCATCCTGACCCTCTCCTGGCAGTAATGTTCCTATCCTGACCCCCTTCTTGTAGTAATGTATTTATCCTTATCCCCTTGTAGTATGCCCCATCCTTGTCCCCTTCGGTAATGTCCCTTCCTTGTCCCTTGTGGTAATGTCCCCATCCTGCCCTTATAATGTAGTAATGCCCCATCCTGCTGTAATGCCCTATCCTTGTCCCCTTGCAGCAATATGCCCCATCCTGCAGTAATATGCCACATTCTTGTCCCCTTGCAATAATATGCCCCATCCTGCAGTAATATGCCCCATCCGTGTCCCCTTGAAGTAATATGCCCCATCCTGCAGTAATGTATCTCATCCTTGTCAACTTGCCATTAATATGCCCCACCCTTATTCATTTGCAGTAATATGCCCGATCCTGCACTAATGTGCCTCATCCTTGGCCCTATGCAGTAATATGCCCCATCCTGCACCAATATGCCCCATCCAGCAGTAATGTTCCCCATCCTTGTCCCCATCACATAGTAATATGCCACATCAGCCCCATTACATAATATGCCCTATCCTGCCCCCATCACATAATAATATGCCCCATCCTGCCCCTCACAGTAATGCCCCATCCTGCCCCTCACAGTAATGCCCCATCCTGCCCCTCACAGTAATGCCCCATCCTGCCCCTCACAGTAATGCCCCATCCTGCCCCTCACAGTAATGCCCCATCAGCCCCTCACAGTAATGCCCCATCAGCCCCTCACAGTAATGCCCCATCCTGCCCCTCACAGTAATGCCCCATCCTGCCCCTCACAGTAATGCCCCATCAGCTCCTCACAGTAATGCCCCATCAGCCCCTCACAGTAATGCCCCACCAGCCCCTCACAGTAATGCCCCATCCTGCCCCTCACAGTAATGCCCCATCCTGCCCCTCACAGTAATGCCCCATCCTGCCCCTCACAGTAATGCCCCATCCAGCCCCTCACAGTAATGCCCCATCAGCCCCTCACAGTAATGCCCCATCAGCCCCTCATAGTAATGCCCCATCCAGCCCCTCATAGTAATGCCCCATCCTGCCCCTCATAGTAATGCCCCATCCAGCCCCTCATAGTAATGCCCCATCAGCCCCTCATAGTAATGCCCCATCCAGCCCCTCATAGTAATGCCCCACCCAGCCCCTCATAGTAATGCCCCATCCAGCCCCTCATAGTAATGCCCCATCCAGCCCCTCATAGTAATGCCCCATCCAGCCCCTCATAGTAATGCCCCATCCAGCCCCTCATAGTAATGCCCCATCAGCCCCTCATAGTAATGCCCCATCAGCCCCTCATAGTAATGCCCCATCCAGCCCCTCATAGTAATGCCCCATCCTGCTATAGAATTATGAAAAAAAAAAAGTCATACTCACCTTCCTGCTGCAGTTTCCTCTTCTGACATCTTCTTCTCCAGTGTCTTCTCCTCCCGACCCGCGCTGAGTGCGGTCACGTGACGCCGGGTGCGTCACATGACCGCTGTCACATGACGCTGGCCGGGAGGGCGGGGCTTGGAGGTGTGTCAGAGAGAGGAGAAATGTCTCCTCTGCGCCGACACAGCCTTGATCTGCCGGCGCCGCGGTGCGCGCCGGCAGATCACAGCAGCAGTGTAGTGGCGAGGCCGTGTGCCAGGGGAAGCGGCTCTGCATGCCACCCCGGGCACGCGTGCCATAGGTTCGCCATCACTGGTCTAGTGTAACTCCAGCTTTAGTCTGAGGACCTAAGAGTGTGGTGGTATGCTAACCAAAATCAGGTTCAGTATTTAATGGTTGAGGTAAATTAAGCTTCTTTTTCTAACAATGTGATCAAAATGGTTACAAGGAGATGTTGTAGTTCACCTGGCATCTTTTGTAGTTCAGAAACAACAAAGGAACATTATGGACTTTGATAGAAAATATAATATGCATACTTTGGTGTAAAACTAGGTATTGAGGGCAAGTCGTGGGCTTCACATGTAGTGTGTTCTGTCTGTGTAGAACTACAACAGTGGTCTAAAGGAAAGAAAGAGAGCTTTTGTTTTGGCGTGCCTATGATCTGGAGGAAACCACAAAATCATTGGCTCATCATTGTATCCCAAGCAAAGTGACAAGTTCTGTTACTGGACAGCCTACTCCAGTCTCTTTGTTTGCCAGCAGTAGAGCGATACAAGTTGTGGAGGCCAAGATTTTGCTACAATTCATGGAAACCGCTGCATGAAGTGGCCTGTCCTCCTGTTCCTCCACCTCAATATCACAAACAGTACAGTTGTCAGAGGTGGCGCCCCAATTACCCATGTGTCACCCCATGTCATTCCCATTTGGACTACTTTCCTGATACCATTGGAGGTGTTAGCGAAGAGCAAGAAGAAAGATCTTATCAGGATATCAAGGGGGTGAAATGAAGATACCATGGTTGATGGAATTTAAAAATGATGGGGGTCTACTGCTGGATGCTTCACAGAGAAGATCCACATGCCTTCTAAAAGAGAAAAGGAATCAACAGAAGTTTGAAGAGAAAAGGAAAAGATGAAGACATAACTTCCAATAAAGTTGTAGAATGAATATTCAATATATTTTTAAATAATATTGTGTTACATTTTTGACTACAATAATAATTATTTTTGTTCATCTCGCTAGAATGTAATTTCACTTGTATTTTGTGCAAAATCCATACATGATTAAAAATAGAAGTGTTTTTGAAACCAGGACCCAAGAATACAGAAGAATCATTCACTGGATTTAAAATAATTTTCATAAACCCCAAATTTTGAGGATTTAATGATAAAGTATTTTTTTCATCCTAGCATACAAAAAGCTACATCTTTTATTCTATAGCTCTAAGGGTACCTTTACACACCGCAACCGCGGCGAGGAATATTGACGGCAATATGTCACCTTGCAATAATCGCCATCAAAATCCCTCCCAATTGCGGCGTGTAATTGGGGAATTTGGCGGCGATATGTCGCCTCGCCACGGTCACCTGATTTCAGAGCACTGCTCTGAAATGAGGCGACCGTGGCGAGGCGACATATCGCCGCCAAATTCCCAAATTACACGCCGCAATTGGGAGGGATTTTGACGGCGATTATTGGAAGGTGACATATCGCTGTCAATACTCCTCACCACAGTTGCGGCATGTAAAGGTACCCTAAAGGTACCGTCACACGGGGAGACATTGCCGGCGACGTCGGCAGGGAATTGCAGGAGCGCGCAACAGCGATGTTACTGGCGACATCGCTGCCAGGGTTAAAATCCACCCTGGCAGCGATGATTATAATGGGAGCCTATGGCTCAAGTCGCCAGTAATATCGCCGTTGCCACATTACACAGGGCGATGCATACACATCGCCAGAGAGTGATCGCCAGGTTTCACTACATTGCAGTGAAACCTGGTGATCACTTTCAGGTGATTTATCGCTGAAATATCGCCCTGTCACACTGGGCAACTCTCCGACAATGTCGCTGCAATTAAGCCACGCTCCCGCATTGCCGGCAAAATGACCGGTGATGTTGCCCCGTGTGACGGTACCTTTAGGCTACATCCAGACTGTCCATATTTTGTTTCTCCTCCATTCTGCTGCGTGTTTTGCTGGAGAACTTGAGCGGCTAAAAAAAATGCACCCAAAAACAGATCATCCATTTACGATCCGTTTTTGGGTGGTGCAATTTTTTTTTACCCATAGACAATGGCTTCTGTGGGAAAAGCCGTTCAGAAAACTGCCAGACAAATTGACATGCAATTTTCCAAAACTGAGCCCTGCAAAAGTGAAAAAAGTATCCCTTACAAAGTGCCTTGTGTGAATGACAAGACTGAAAACCATAGACTTTGCTGGGATGTCATTTCAGTGATCCATTTTCTGCAGAGCACTGCAAAAAAACGCATAAAAAAACGCACAGTCTGAATGTAGCCTAAGGGCCCTTTCACATCAGCGTTTTTTGAAATTTGCGGCAGATGCGGTGAAAAAACCGCATCTGCTGCAATTGCCGCATAACCGATACACTTGCGGCACGGTTGCGGTTTTTCCCATAGAAAGTATAGGGGGACTTGCGGCAGATGCGGCAAGTGCGGTTTTGCACTTGCGGCAGCGAAAAAAAACGCGGTCAGCCGCGTTTTTTTTCGCGGCCGCACCTGCCGCAAGTGCAAAACCGCACTTGCCGCACCTGCCGCAAGTCCCCCTATACTTTCTATGGGAAAAACCGCAACCGCACCGCAAGTATAACGGTTAGGGCCCTTTCACATCTGCGTTTTTCGTAATTCGCGGCAGATGCGGTGAAAAAACCGCATCTGCCGCGTTTGCCGCATAACGGTTCCACTTGCGGCACGGTTGCGGTTTTTTCCATAGGAAGTATAGGGGGACTTGCGGCAGATGCGGCAAGTGCGGTATTGCACTTGCGGCAGGTGCGGCAGAGAAAAAAACCGCGGTCAGCCGCGGTTTTTTTCTCTGCCGCACCTGCCGCAAGTGCAATACCGCACTTGCCGCATCTGCCGCAAGTCCCCCTATACTTCCTATGGAAAAAACCGCAACCGTGCCGCAAGTGGAACCGTTATGCGGCAAACGCGGCAGATGCGGTTTTTTCACCGCATCTGCCGCGAATTACGAAAAACGCAGATGTGAAAGCACCCTTATGCGGCAAACGCGGCAGATGCGGTTTTTTTCACCGCATCTGCCGCGAATTTCAAAAAACGCTGATGTGAAAGGGCCCTTAGGCCTTGTTTTATTGTCACATGAGTTGTGTTTTGTGACTAGCTATTATTTATTTTGTTGAGTGATGGCAATACAAAAAGCAGCAATCTTGCCACGCCTGACCTCGACTCTGTCATATGGCCCTGTGCTGCCTGCCGTGACCGTGACTTGACTGCTGGACTATACCTCTGCCTGTTCCTTTTGTACCTCGTACTTGACTCATCGGTCAGTGGCTACAGATCCAAGGACTGCTCTGAGAGTGATACCTAGTGACCACCAGTGGTCCAGCCTATTCTCACCATCAGAGGTCTTGGTGAAGACCAGGCAGTCACTTAGTTATGCCTCTCCAGAATAAGCCCAGCCAGTGGCGCAGCTGGTCTACATCCACCAGCTTCACAATTCATATATCTAAATATAAGTAGATAAATCTATATAAATATAGATGGATGCAGTGTATATATATATATAGAGAGAGAAAGGAAAAAAAAGAGTGACTGTACTTGAAATGTTCATCATTCCATGATAATAATAGTTAGCAAAGTGAATTTTTTTAGTGAGTAAATATACAGAATGGGCCATTTATATGGATGCACCTAAATAAAATGGGAATGGTTGGTGCTATAAAATCTGAATTTCATAAGAAAAATAATGGTGTGCTTGGTTTTAATGTCATTCTTTCATGAGTTATTTACAAGCTTATGACCACTTATAAAATGTGTTCAAAGTGCTGACCATTGTGTTGGATTGTCAATGCAATCCTCTTCTCCCACTCTTGACACACTGATAGCAACACCGCAGAAGAAATGCTAGCACAGGCTTCCAGTATCTGAATCATGTAGCAATTTCAGATATCCAGTGGCATTGAGGTTTCCATTGATGAAGAATGGCCCCACTACCTTTGTACCACATATATCACACCATACCATCAATTTGTGTGTTCCAGCAATCTTGGAAGGATCTATCCACTGTGGATTAGTGTCAGACCAATAGCGCTGGTTTTGTTTAGTAACTTCACCATTCACAAAAAAATTTGCCTCATCACTCATCTGAAGGCAATTGTCTATGCTGTGAAGACTGTGAGGCACCGCCGGCATGATCCCCATGGCCGGGGCGCATCACATGCAGGATCAGGGTAAGATCCTGTTCACACTGGCCGGTTTTCCTGTGATAATGCTGTGTGAACCAACTTTGAACACAAGGTTTAATGTGACTAGTGAGTGGCTCATGATTTCGAGGAAGCCCTGAGGAAAGGAATGTAATGAGTGATTGCTGACAGCCCAGGTGCGTGTGTCAGGTGGGTGTGTCCGGAGGAATAGCAGCCCAGCTGGATGAGTCAGTGTGGGTGTGGCAGGCACGATAAGAGACGCCAGCTGAGTGACTGAGGACTCGTGCTGAGAGATTCATTCTGAGACCAGAACTCATGCTGAGAGGTTCATTACCAGCCAGAGAGCCGAGCAGAGCCAGTCTGTGTGAGGGACTGGGAATGAGAGTCCAGACCACCATAAGGAACGATGGGGAAGAGAGCATGCTAGCTCTATACCGGTAGCCAGGACCGGGGTCGTTATAGCACCTGGTGTGGGGAAGCCGTGGCTGACCTGGCGGACGCTGGACTGGCCGTGGGGTGAAACACGTCCAGGAAGGAGCCCGTGGGGGAGGCTTGGCCGACCCGTTACCCAGGTAGCGAGACCCGGATCCGTGCCCGGTAAGACAGCAGTTCCCGTGTAACGGAGTGAGCTGTCTGCGTGATTAATGCCAGGCAGGCATAACCGCCATTGGGTCCGACTAGGCAGTTGGTAGAGGACCCGTAGACGTATGAAAGGGCTTAGGTAACAGTGCCCTGAATGAGAGACGATGGCCTATGTGTAACAGCCACGTATCATGTTGTGGGGGAGAGTGACCCAGCCAGTATGGATGATGCTTTGGAGGCGATCCGTCCCTGTGGGACGAGAGGGAGGCTTGCCCTGCTGCTTGCAGAGGGTACCCATCCCTAAACCACGGCCTCTAATGGTGTGGGTGTGCCTGTGGTGCCAGACACAGGGGTAATAGGGCTCCTAGTAGGTAACGGATGATTTCCCGGGTACTAAGGTTTGCCAATCCCTGTAATGGACCCTAGAAAAGCCACAGTCCATGGATGTTTATAGGATGGGCTGTGAGCGTGTGGAAGGATGCGTGTGATCCATGGACGTTTGTACGATGGATCACATGTGATATGTAAGGTCCCGGTCAGGCAGGAATCCTGACTACGGGTTAATGGTATATCATCATGCTGGGTGACTAAAGCCAGGCGGCTGGTACCGCCATTGGGACCCACAGGGCCCGTTGAGGCGTATGTAAAAAAGGTCAGAAGCAGGGGTTAAAAAGGGCTCCTAGAGTGGGGACACCATGGTTGAACCAGGTGGACTCTGACCTGGACGTGGGGTGAAACACGTCCAGGAAGGAGCCCCTTGGGGATACATGACATACCCGGTACTCAGGTTGCTCAATCCCTGTTATGAACCCGGAGGAGTCATCGTTGTAATGTAACGTATGTATTGATGTATAGTGTAAGTAGGCCGGAGGCTGTAGCTACCACGGGAGCAGGTGTTAGAGCTCCAATGGGGAGAGAGGTGGTTACAGGTCCCGGGTTGTATATGTGCAATGTGCTATGTAATGTATGATGTGTTTAAATCAATGTGATATGTGTCAAACATGCTACCCGGGTTATGTTATTAATATGTGAAAAATAAACGGGTAGACATTGGTTAACTTATAAACACGTGTTTTGTCGTTATGCAAGCGGTTCCCCGGTTGCTACCTCACAAGACACTTGATGTGCAGCATCTGAAACAACAGAAACTGGAAGCCTGTGCTGCATTTCTTCTGTGGTGTTGCTATCAGTGTGTCAAGAGCGGGAGAAGAGGGTTGCATTGTCAATCCAACACAATGGGCAGCACTTTGAACACATTTTATAAGTGGTCATAAACTTGTAAATAACTCATCTATTATAATAAACCCCTCAGGCAACTTCCGTCAGGATGTAACGGTATGGCACATCACATCCTGGCTGCAGTTGCCTGTACACCCATCTGGGTGCTCCAATATGGCCGCCCGTTACTTCCAAAGCCCCACTCCCGCCATCGGTACAAGCGCCACCGGAACCCCCTCCCCTCCATCCTGCCCCGCCAGCTCCATCCAGCCCCGCTCACCACCATCCTGCTCCCCCGCCCGCTCCATCCTGCCCCTGCCGACTCCATCTGCCCCTGCCTCCATCCTGCCCCCTCTCTCCTCATCCTGCCCCCGCCTCCTCCATCCTGCCCCTGCCTCCTCCATCCTGCCCCTGCCTCCTCCATCCTGCCCCTGCCTCCTCCATCCTGCCCCCCTCTCCTCCATCCTGCCCCCCTCCCTCCATCCTGCCCCGCCCCCTGCTCCATCCTGCCCCGCCCTCTGCCTCCATCCTGCCCCGCCCCCTGCCTCCATCCTGCCCCGCCCCCTGCCTCCATCCTGCCCCCCTCTCCTCCATCCTGCCCCCGCCTCCTCCATCCTGCCCGCTTTCCATCTGCCCCTCTTCTCCATCCTGCCCCCCCTCTTCTCCATCCTGCCCCTCCTCTCCTCCATCCTGCCCCTCCTCTCCTCCATCCTGCACCCCCCTCTCCTCCATCCTGCCCCCCTCTCCTCCATCCTGCTCCCCCTCTCCTCCATCCTGCCCCCCCCCTGGCTCCATCCTGCCCACCTGCCTCCATCCTGCCCCGCTCGCTCCATCCCGCCCCCCCGACACAATCCTGCCCCCCTGCTCCATCCTGCCCCCCCGGGAGTTAGCGGTCATGTGGCCGATCAGCTGATCGGTTTCCCAGGCAATGACAGGTCCTAAAGGCCTGTAGGACCTAGAATACGGAGGTGGAGCGAGCCGGCAGACAGGTGAGTATCCTCACTGAGGATTTTTGTACTTTTACTGTGGAAGAGCGGGGGGCTGCGGGGAGCAGAGTATCACCATATACCGTTATATACTATAGTGCTGTTATACATGTACTGTAATGTACCGCCATATACCATAGCGCTGCTATACATGTACTGTAATGTACCGCCATATACCATAGCGCTGATATATATATAATATAATAATCTATATGTAGTTCACTCACGTTGACTGAACAAGTTCTGTCAGTCACAGTATGTCAACTACATACATATTCTAGAATACCCGATGCGTTAGAATCGGGCCACCATCTAGTGAAAGAATAAAGCTACATTAAAACCAAGCACACCATTGTTTTTCTTATGAAATTCTCAATACGTTTGATGTGTCACATGACCCTCTTCCCTTTGAAAAAAATAAAGTTAGATCAAAAATGGCCAAATTCTAAATGGCCGCCATGGTCACCAGCCATCTGACAAAGTTTTCCCCCTCCCATATACTAATGTGCCACAAACAGGAAGCTGATATCACCAACTGTTCCCATTTTATTTAGGTGCATCCATATAAATGGCCCACCCTGTATAACAATACATTTTATATTCAGATTTCTTACTTACTATAAACGTTTCTTCTGTTTTTAATTTTCCTTGGCCTCCAGATTGATTTAGGTGTCTGAAAAGAAAGAAAGAATAGAAATGTGTATATGCGTGTGCAGTGCACTGAAGAAAATACAAACACATTTTAGCATGCAAAAATATGTACTTCTATCAGAATTTATGAATACAGAAAAGAATCCTAAAATCATAGAAAGATAGAGTTGGAAGGGACTTCTTGGGTCATCTGGTCCAACTCTTTACTCAAAGCATGATTCACTAAGGGTATGCGCACATGTAATGCCTCCGGACCTGTGGGAAGCCAGGGGTGAACACAAAACAGAAAAAAAAACTGCACAGCACTCACAGACAAAATGTGAACTGGTGCCAGCAGGGACGCTGGGTCATACAACTAGAAAAAAATTCTCTGCAGCACTCAGTTACTACCAATGATGTACACATGTTAACAAGCTATATATATTTGACAAAAGTGTAAAAACTTAAGTTTTTTTCAAAAAACTCAAATCTTATCTTTTTATTTCTGAAGTTCTTGGTACACACATTGGCCAATGTCTGTTTGCTCATCAACTGCGACAAAGTGACTTCAGGTCTGATGAGTCCTAACGCTGACATCATTGTCCTCCTTGTCCACCCCCCCACTTCTCAGTGGGCGGACACCATCTCGACCCTAGACCACCTGTAGGTGATGAGGGTGCAAATTGCAGCATGGAGCCAGCAACTCCATATGATACAAAACAGAAAAAAAACTGCACAGCACTCACAGACAAAATGTGAACTGGTGCCAGCAGGGATCTCAGCCATCTGTGCAGTGCTGCACTCCATGGTGCTGAACGTTCAGTGCAGGCTTTGAAACGCTGCTGTCCATGGTACTGAATGAGCGCGGCAGCATTGCAGATCCTGCGCTGTTCTGTACAAGGCATCCGGGAAGCGATCCAGCGCCAATAGACTTCCATGTTATAAGCGCCGGATCGCCTCAGATCTGGGAGGATTAGGGATGAGCGAGTACTGCAATATTCGGACTCGCTATACTCGTAACGCGTAGGTCCCGATACTCGGTACTTGTTACTAGTATAGCGAGTCCGATGAAAGTGAATGTAGAACTGAGTACTTTCGCAGTGTGTATATATATATATATATATATATATATATATATATATATATATATATATATATATATATATATATAAAAACTCTAAGCACAGAGCAGAGGTAAAGAGAACCGGGCACTATCCGTGGTAAGAATCAGTCCAAATGATTGATAGCACAATATCAGGTGGTGCCCGCTAATGGTAAGTGTAGTTATATCACAAAAAAAGAAAACAGACCAGCGGCACTCACCATAGTTGAATCTTCTGTTTATTTAACGATTCCAACAAAGTTGCATGAGGAAATCGTGCTGTAGGGGAGGGAGGTGCAGGGACGTCAGGTGGACGACGGTGACCGTTTCGCAGCAGACAGCTGCTTCAGTCAGGACCAGTTGAAGCAGCTGTCTGCTGCGAAACGGTCACCGTCGTCCACCTGACGTCCCTGCACCTCCCTCCCCTACAGCACGATTTCCTCATGCAACTTTGTTGGAATTGTTAAATAAACAGAAGATTCAACTATGGTGAGTGCCGCTGGTCTGTTTTCTTTTTTTGTGATATAAAATATATAAACTTTTAGTCACTTTATATATATTGCGAAAGTGGAATAAAAGTGACTAAAAGTTGTTAAAAATAAAAAAATATCATACTTACCCATCTGACGGCTGCACTGGGGACCCGAAAAGAAGGCATCCCATGTACAGCTAGGACCTGTCAGTCTGATAGCCAATCAGATGGCTTGATGTCACAAACCACATGATCACTACCAGCCATCTGATTGGCCAGATTGCCAGGTCACAAGACCTGGCAATCTGGCCAATCAGATGGCTGGTAGCGATCATGTGGTTTGTGACGTCAGGCCAGATCGCTACCAGTCATCTGATTGGCTATCAGACTGACAGGTCCTAGCCATACATGGGATGTCTTCTTTTTGGATCCATGGTGCAGCCGTTGGATGGGTAAGTATGATATTTTCTTATTTTTAACAACTTTTATTCACTATTATTCCACTTTCGCAGTGTATATAGATACACTGAAAGTGAATGCACTACTCGCTGCTCCTAACGAGTAACCGCAAGAAACTCGCGGAGTAGCGAGTAGACCAAATATCGTTACTATTCGGCGAGTATCGAATAGTAACGATTATACTCGCGCATCCCTAGGGAGGATCCGATTTTGTCCGATTTTTGCACCGGAGGCAAGAAATTATGCTGACTCCGATTTTGTGTCTGATGCAAAACTGGACAAAATCGGATCAGGGAGAAAAAGCAATAAAATGGATGGCCAAATAAGACCAATCTGGCACCATAGGGACACATGGGGGCAAAATCTGATCAGGCTCGGTCTGGTTCAAACTGGACTGGACCTGAAAACTCAAAACCATGGTGTGTAGCCAGTCTTAGGATGATCGCTGCCTCCTAGAATCCCAGCCACCCTTACTTCCTCAACCATTTGTTCCCTGTTTATAAGGATTAGACCCAAGATAGAAGATCCCCCTTTTTTTTCTGCTCTAATTTTTGGAAGATAAAGTTGTCAGCAAGAGAGGATAAGAATTTGTGACTTTTTCATAAGGTAAAGAATATTTATACCGTGTTAGCCAGTTGATAGAAAAATATATTGCAATCTGAGAGTCCTCAGTGGTTGATACCTTTCAATGGCTAACTGAAAACATGGTAAACATAGCAAGCTTTCAGGAAACCGAGTCCCCTTCTTCAGGCTAGTAATGACACAAATTCGGAAGACACATACATCTATACATAAGCAATAGAAAAGAAAAAAAAAATTCATTTTTCATGAATGAGATTCCCAAATATGTCTGGATAGTTGAAATTTTCCATTATGACTATGTTAATCGGCAGTGCAAACTTGGACTGCCCACTTCCTTCTATTACACTTGGCTTCTCTGTTTCGAGGGTGGTTTGCAGCAGCCCAATATGCTCTAATAGTCGTTGTTGCTCCCACATCCTGACGGGGGGTATGGTTCTCTCACCATTCAGAATTCCTATTTAATTGGATAAAACCCTATTTGAGCTTTTCTTCCTTTTAGCTCATTATCACTACGTCATATTTTTTTTGAGAACTTGGCTATCTGGTTCATAAATAGTTAATTCATATTTTCAGCTTGCCCAGATGACCTGTAGTAAAGGTCTACAAAAGTGTCCTTTCCTTTGTTCTCTCCTTGTGTTCTTACCCAGTTTCCATATTACTCCCAGTCTCTGAAGCTTCAAACTCTGTGGAGATATACGCTTTGCTAACATATAATGCGACACCTCATCCCAGTTTATTAAGTTTGTTTCTTAAGCCCCAGTCACACATAACGAGATCGTTAGCGAGATCGTTGTAACTTCATAGGTTTTATGATGTTACAACGCTCTCTCCAGCGATGTCGATATGTGTGACATCTAGTAGCGATCAGGTCCCTGCTGTGAGATCGCTGATCGCTGCAAAGGGCTCAGGACCATTTTTTGGTCGTTGGTCTCCCGCTGGTCAGCACGCATCGCAGCGTGTGATAGCAAAGTCCAACGATTAGTGATCTCACAAGCTGGTAGCCATGGTAAAAACCGGGTATCTGGGCAGCGTGCGATGCCTGGATACTCGGTGTTTATCATAGTTACCAGTATCCTCCCTGCTTAGCGCTGCCTGTAAGCAGGGAGGACGCTGGTGTGGCACCCTGTGTCAAGTTACCACAGACTCCCTTGGGACACTAAGGGATTTTACACAGCGAGTAAACCCACTAACACACAACACCCTCTCACACCAGGCCTGTAGGGGGAGCTCCACTGGTGCCTTAAGCCAGTTTCCCCTATAAATATGGGTTCTGGAGGGAAAACACCAGAGTGTGCAGTCACTACAGAACTGAGTGAGCTGAGCTGGTACTGGAGCCGTGCTAGGCCCATACCAGCAACCACCTGAGACAGTGGTAGACCCGCAGAGTAGGGGTCGAAGGCAGAGGAGAGAAGCTTGCTACAAGAAAGGGGGCAGAGGAGTCATACCGACTCACCCCATCATAGTTCCGGTCACTGGGTCCGAGCTGCAGGGACAGAGGAGATAGGCCCAGCAGAGAATCCAGCACCAAAAGGAGGTTTAGCTTCCCGGACACCCGCAGCACCAACAATTGAGAGCCAGGGACCGTGGATTGACGACGGCGGTAGCCCAAGAGAGAGCCCTCAGTGCAGCAACCCGGGTGTGGAGAGAAAGAGACAGAGAGAAGTAACGGTCCGGTTAGGTTTCAAGCATGCCAGACTCCAAACTGAGGAACTCAGACAAGGAGGCCTACAACCCTACTCGCTGTGGAGATCCCTAAGTGTTTCCCTCAATTCCGGACGAGTGTACCCGTACAGAACATCAGTAAGGTACCAAAAGACTTTTATGTGTGCGTGTCCCTCCTTCCATCTGCACCACACTGACCACGCTCCCCTACTCCCACCTAGCACAGAAACGACCGTGCTACCCTATTACCCTCACTACAACTTAGAGCCCCGGGGACCCCCGCTTGTCCTTAGGGAGCGGTTCCACCTTGCTGCCGCCCATCACCCCGGAGGTCCAAGCAGCGCCGGTGCCATCAGCGGACCCCTACAGGTGGCATCACGACAGACACTTTTATTATTTTCTTGCCACTCGTTCTTTTCATCTGCATCCCCCCGGGCCCACGGCCTCAGGCACCGACTATCCGTGACTTCCCCAAGAGACTGTGCCTGAGCGATCCGAGTACCCTCAGGGCCTGGGCTGGACATGGCAACTATGACAAATACTGGGTATCTAGGCAGCGCGCGCTGCCTAGATACCCGCTGTATCATAATTAGCAGCTTCCTCCCTGCTTACAGGCTGAGCTAAGCAGGGAGGATGCTGGTAACATCGCTTCCAGTGGTGTGGGAGGTGGCTCCCTGGTTCCTGGGGAGATCTGCCTGTTTGACAGCTCCCCAGCGACCAGGTAGCGACGCTCCAGCAATTCCGGCAGGTCTTATCGCAGTCGGGATCGCAGGAGCGTCGTTGTGTGTGACGGGACCTTTAGAAATAAGTTGTATCCTTCCAGCCTTGTATTCCAATGATGTGTATCATCCCACCAAGTTTTGTGATACCAATGACATCGTATTTTTTTCCTGCATTAGTAGCTCGATTCCCCTTTCTTGTTGCCCATGCTCTGAGCATTTGTATAGAAATATTTTAGTTTGTGGAAAGTTTCTCTTTCTTCAATATTTTTATTACTCTGATTTTTTTGTCTTTGTTCTTCCTTTCCACTTCTAATAGCAACATTTTTAATAGTATTTGCTAGCTGTATGGCTTTCCCTGGCCTTTTGCCTCCCTTCCCACATTGTTCTTGTTCTGCTGATTAGTACTCCGAGGAACTGCACAAGCCACACATATCTCCCAGGAGCATGCTTAGTTCATGCACGCAACACACCCATTAGCCTTAAAGGCCCAGTTTGCCCTATCCGGAAGTGCTTCTCTGCTTAAGGCTAAGAAGCACAAAGCATTTTAGGCACCTTCCATTATGAAAAATGCCTGGGCAATGTGGTCTATGCTTAAAGACATGTTGCTTGTTGTCAGGTCCCTGCTACTCTTGAGGTATCGTGAGTCCCATGCTTTATCTAACCTGTGCCTGTTCCCTAGTAGTTCCTTATACCCGATACATCCAGTTCTGCTGTCATACCCACTGCACCCACTTGAACCAGCCTTGCCGTGGTACTTACTGCAGCAGCTTGAACAAGCCCTGCTGCCAGACTCAATGCACCTGCATCCACCAGTCCCTGCTGCACCTACCCAGTGACAGTACTGGCGGGAGAAGGGCTGTGAGGTCAGAGAGGGTGTGGCCTCATAGGCATCAGCGCTCATCATATCAGCGTGGGCACAGGGGAAGGTGAGCGTGCACACACAGCACTGAAAGCAGTTATCTAAGAGCTGCGGATTCGTCACAGTGCCTCAGAGATGACCGCTCTCATTGCAATGCGGCAGTTATATCAAAGATGACATGATCGGGCATACTGTGGAAAAAGGAGTAGCCAGGCATACTGACACTGGGAAGGGCTTGCTGCTGTGAGGGGAGGGCTTATAGGAGGGTGGGTGTGAATGACCAGTTCCTAAACACACACACACACCCTGGTTGTCTCCTGCAGATGCAATATAGTGATATCTGGGCAACCCTGCAAAATGTTGACAGGGTGTAAACTACAAACTATCTACATTTTGCAGCCTAGATACACACATGAATTATAGCAAAAGCCCGGACAACCCCTTTGATAATTTAAAATGTAGCTATTTTCTCCTCCACACTTTGCAACATTTCCTCCAGCAGGTACACAAACTTGCATTTCTGGCAGGTGAAGTTTGTCTTTTCCCCTGGTAAGTTTGTGAACATGTAGAATGTAGTGTCACTCACCAACTGGCTCCTGGCCTTTTCCATGTTCTTAAAGGGAACCAACCACCCCCAATGACCCCCCGGACTATTAATATCAGTCCCTACACACAGCACATACATGTGCTGCACTGATTTTTGCTAAATAAACTGGTTTTTGAAACTAAAGATAATGATTTTTAAAGTTTAAACCGAAACGACGGTTGGGCGGTACTTATCTGTGGAAACCGACGAGATCTGATGCCAATCATCTTCCCTGTCTCCCCTCGCCGCAGTTATGGACAGCCCTTTGCAGCGTCACAGCCCTGTGCACGGGCTCGCATGCCCGTGCACACGTCATCATCTGCAGCCGGGAAGCGAGCGCGCGCTCTGTCTTCCACAGCCGAGCGCAGGAAGTCAGAGCGCGCGCTCGCTTCCCGGCTGCAGATGATGACGTGTGCACGGGCATGCGAGCCCGTGCACAGGGCTGTGACGCTGCACAAAGGGCTGTCCATAACTGCGGCGAGGGGAGACAGGGAAGATGATTGGCATCAGATCTCGTCGGTTTCCACAGATAAGTACCGCCCAACCGTCGTTTCGGTTTAAACTTTAAAAATCATTATCTTTAGTTTCAAAAACCAGTTTATTTAGCAAAAATCAGTGCAGCACATGTATGTGCTGTGTGTAGGGACTGATATTAATAGTCCGGGGGGGTCATTGGGGGTGGTTGGTTCCCTTTAAAGGCCACTTTACACACACCAACTTCTGTGTCCAACTTCTGAACAACTTACTGGTTGCAGTGAAATCATGGACACATTGTTCCATTTGTACACAGCCACAAAATGTTACAATGTGTCCATGATTTCACTGCAACCAGTAAGTTGTTCAGAAGTTGGTGTGTGTAAAGTGGCCATCAATCTTTATATGATGTCAAAGTGGTGAAGATTATGCCAATGTTTTCCATTTACTCCTTTCCGCTACAATGGCCAAAATCCGGTGTTCCTTGAGTTCAAGGAGACTCTACACTTATCCCAGAATGCACTGGGAATATGCAAATAATCTTCAAAGGAGTCCTCATTGTTCAACTGTTTCTATTTGCTCATAATTGACTCATTCATGCAATTGTTTTGTTCAAGTACAACAACTTGACATAACAAAATGACAGAACACTTTAGTATTAGTAAAAAAAAACTATGTAGTTATTATTGATTACTTTCATTAAAGTTAATTTGGTCCAGGAATAGAAAATAATAAATAAGTAAAGGAAATGTCAATATAAATAGATACATATATACTTTTAATGAGCAACTCACAATTATTTTGTCTAGGGAGGGAATCACTAATAGAATGGCAGCTGTCATGTCATGTTACACTGAAAGAAACCTGCACTAAGAATTGACATGCTCATGTTTAGCCCTGGACAAAACGCTGCAAATCTGAAAGGAAACAAAAAACATCATTGGCACAGCACTTCAGAATTCCCATAGACTTTGCTATAGGATGGTTATACAAGCGTTCTTGTGACAAAAAAACACAGCAAAAATGCACTGTCGGCACAGGGCCTAAATGTTCAGTTTCCAACTCTATATGTACACTAATGGCCCCTTTACACGCAGCTACAGGTAACAGGTTTTCCACAGGTAACTTACTGGCTGCAGTGAAATGATGGAGACATGGTTCTATCTTTTGCTGTGTACAAATGGAACTATGTCTCCATGATTTCACTGCAGCCAGTAAGTTACCTGTGGAAAACCTGTTACCTGTAGCTGCGTGTAAAGTGGCCATTACTCTTGTTCCAGTTGTTTCCCCACTGTCCCCAGGAACCTGGCCGATTCTATGAGAACAGCCACCTTGGAGAACTCAGATTCCTGCTGCCTGTATTCAATTGTATTTGCATGAATTGAACGCACCACTGACACTGCCAATGCAAAGGAGTAGCACTCATCTGTCCCCTGTGCCAATGTGCTGACATGGAGCCATGTGATGAAGAAGTCACTTCAACATGCCACTGATATCACAGCATAGGCCACATAGGAGCGAAGGATCAAGAAAAGTGTTATTGTAGAGGTAATAGGTAAGGTGGTGTTAGTTGGAGTGGGCAGTATGGGTGGAAGGGGTGAAAGAAAGGGGAGAAATGTCAGAGCTGGCAGGGCTGAGGTGGATATGGTGGGAAAGATAGTATGGAGAGTGGGCATTGTGAGGGGAGACAGTATGAAGAGGGGCAGTGTTTGGGGACAGTATGAAGAGGGGCAGTGTGTGGGGAACATTATGGAGAGTGGGCAGCTCGTGGGCGAGAGTATAGAGAGGGGGCCCCATGTGGGGGATAGTCTGGGAAGGGAACAAAATGTGGGGGCAATATGGAGAGGAGTAGCTTTTGGGGGACAGTATTGAGATAGGCAATGTGTTGGGGATAATATGGAGATGGCAGTGTGTGGGGAATAGTATAAAGAGGGGATTCTATTGAGGAACAGTATGGAGAAAAAGCAGTTTGTTGGGGACAGAATACAGGGTAAAGTATTTGGGGGACAATATGTAGATGACCAATGTGGCGCCCCACTGGGTAAGCCGCCACCAGAGGTACTGCACACCTGCGGTTGGGGAGTGTAGTGCCCCTGTTCTCCAGGTGCTGGAATGGTGCAGTTAAACCCAAAACAAAAACACACACAGCAACAGGCCATGGGACAATGGGAGGACCCTGAGGGTGGGCCTAGGACACAAAAAGGGGAAACAGGAAGTGGTAGAGACAGTAGAGACAGTAGAAGGAGACCGGAGGGGTAACATCTACTGTCGAAGAGTGGTAGTCGAGGCGGTATGGTGCCGACTCCCGTGGGTTGGAACAATG
This sequence comes from Allobates femoralis, assembly GCA_033576535.1. Lineage (NCBI taxonomy): Eukaryota > Metazoa > Chordata > Amphibia > Anura > Aromobatidae > Allobates > Allobates femoralis. The sequence goes on from JARQOC010000003.1 coordinate 338,171,144, forward strand.
CCACAGCGCTCGCCCACGGGAGGAAAAGACTGACTGATGGAGAGAGAAGAGCCCTAGGGGTGCGGATGAGACATTGATTCCCCATACACCCGAATCTGACGAGACAGAGGGGTTGGTGGACGACCCAGGGACCCGCTCTGAACACGTGCGGATACTTCATGCCAGAGCCGTAAATCCGGAGGACCCTGACTTCTAACGGGAGTTGTGGCCAAACACCCAACACATCTTGGGGATGGTGGCTGAAATAGAGAGCAGTGACTGGGAGCAGAATCTAATGGCACCTGGGACACAAATAAGCACTCGTGGCTGTCGGTACCTGAGCTTTGTGCTGCAGAGAACATTGAGAGCCAGGGATGAGAGCGACGACCCGCTTGCCTCAGATGAGAACTACACCTTAGAGTGCTGTGAGAGAATGTAGACCCACCAGAGACTGAGACACCTAGAAGGGAAGGAAAGGGCACCAACCGTGGCTTGACTGCACTAACCCAGCTCTGGAGAAAGTGCTGTACCAGAGAGTGGTAAGGAAACGTACCCAGCAGCCATGTTTTAACACCTGAGTAAAAACAACAGAACTGTAGCTGTGGTGTGAGAGACTTTTATTTGCGGCGTCCATCGGCTGCAAATGCCACTCGGGAAACTGAGGGTGCTATTAACGGAGTGAAAATCTGCTAAGGTACGAGCCAGGGGAACCACTCGACTGCCCTGGGGACTACGCACCACCTGCGGGGAGCAACGCCATCCAAGCTACCAGTCATCGTCTCCAGAGGTTCTGCAGCAGCAGCAGCCGCAGGTGGCGTCACGAATACCCCCTTATCCTCTCAGACTTTCCCTAACATCACCCCCTTTATTAAATTACGCCGCCATGGTCATGGGACAGGGTCTCAGCCCCCGTCTGTCCCCGTGAAAAGGACCGAAGAGAGGTGAAGTAGAACAACGAGTAATCGCCCGGTTCCTGAATCCTCCCTGCCCTGGAGTGGGCATGTCAGCCAACATCTGAGGGAGAGTATGGCGAAGGGGCAGCTTGTGAGGGACTGTATGGAGAGTGAAAGTGTGGGAGCATACTGAAAGTGAAAGCATTGTGAATATAAAGTGCCTTGTGCAACTAACTGGCTCCCTTGAACTTTTCAACCATTTGCCACATTTCAGGCTTCAAACATAAAGATATAAATTCTAAGTTTTTTTGTGAAGAATCAACAAGTGGGACACAATTGTGAAGTGGAACGAAATTTATTGGATATTTTAAACTTTTTCACAAAAAACTGAAAAGTGAGGCGTGCAATATTATCGGCCCCCTTGCGTTAAAACTTTGTAGCGCCACCTTTTGCTGCGATTACAGCTGCAAGTCACTTGAGGTATGTCTCTATCAGGTTTGCACATCGAGAGACTGAAATTCTTGCTCATTCTTTCCTTGTAAAACAGCTTGAGCTCAGTGAGGTTGGATGGAGAGCGTTTGTGAACAGCAGTTTTCATCTTTCCACAGATTTTTGATTGGATTAAGTTCTGGACTTTGACTTGGCCAATCTAACAATGGATACATTTATTTTTGAACCATTCCATTGTAGATTTTGCTTTATGTTTGGGATAATTGTCTTGTTGGAAGATAAATCTCCGTCCCAATCTCAGGTCTTTTGCAGACTCCAACAGGTTTTCTTCCAGAATGATCCTGTATTGTTAGGTCCCCTGGCACCGCTCCCCAGCTCACCTCTCCCGTCGGCATCCTCTGCCCCTCTGTCGACCGGGCATCCGGTGTCCAGGCGTACTGTGTCGAGAATTGCCGGTCACGTGGGAGTTAAAAAGACTCTCTCTTTGATCTCTCGTCACTATTGGTGGCCTACTATCCGTCAAGACGTCCACGACTTTGTTGCTTCCTGTCCATCCTGTGCTAGAAATAAGGTGTCCAGAGAGTTACCAACTGGACGTCTACTGCCTCTCCCAGTCCCATCAGTTCCTTGGCAACACATAGCTATGGACTTCATTATGAATCTACCCTGCTCCTCCAGCTGTACCGTCATATGGGTAGTCGTGGATCTCTTCTCTAAAATGGCTCACTTTGTTCCTTTACCCAGTCTACCATCAGCTCATGAGTTAGCCAAGATATTCATCGAACAGATCTTCCGGCTCCACGGATTTCCTCCTCATATCGTGTCCGATAGGGGAGTTCAGTTCACTTCCTGGTTCTGGAGGGCGCTGTGCAAGCATATGGACATCACGTTGGACTTCTCCTTGGCTTATCATCCGCAGTCCAATGGGCAGGTAGAGCGCATTAACCAAGTCCTCACCACCTACCTCCGGCACTTCGCCAATGCTCATCACGATAACTGGACCAGTCTCCCTCCTTGGGCGGAATTCGCTTACAACAATCACTCTAGTGAGTCGTCAGCTAAATCTCCTTTTGTCGTGGTATTCAGGCAACATCCTGGTTTACCTCTTCTGTTCTCTACAGCGTCCAGCAACCCGGCGGCCGATGCATTGTCCGTGGACTTTACCAAGATCTGGAGTGAGACCAGAGATGCCCTTACACAAGCCTCTGGCAGGATGAAGGGACATGCCAATAAAAGACGCTTAGATGCACTGTCTTATCTCCCGGGCGATAAAGTGTGACTTTCCTCCAGATACGTCAGGTTAAAGGTGCCGTCCTACAAGTTAGGGCCGCGTTATATCGGTCCTTTCGAAGTCCTTGGACGCATCAACAATGTTGCCTACAAGTTGAGACTGCCTGCCTCCCTTCACATCCCCAATTCCTTTCATGTCTCGTTGTTGAAACCGGTGGTGCTTAATCGCTTCCATCCATCCTCCAGCACCGTGCCACGGCCTTTCAGCTCTGAGAATGTCTATGAGGTCAGGGACATCAGTGCCATGAAGAAGAGTAGAGCAAGACCCTCTTCTTGATTGACTGGGTTGGCTTCGGTCCTGAGGAGAGGACCTGGGAGCCGCGGGAGAACATTGATGCACCACGCATTCTGGCGAGGTTCTTAGCGCGCCTTCGGAGGAGGCATGAGTGAGGGAGTACTGTTAGGTCCCCTGGCACCGCTCCCCAGCTCACCTCTCCCGGGTTGGCATCCTCTGCCCCTCTGCCGACCGGGCATCCAGCGTCCAGGCGTACTGTGTCTCGGAGCCATCACCGGGTTCCCTTCCTGTCAGCTGACCACCGGGCTCACACATTAGGACATTACAATGGTCGTATTCATGTGACCAATCAGCGGCGCACTAGGTGCACTCCTCCCCTGTGACTCTAGGGGCCGGCACGGTTCAACCTGACACTCCCCTCGACTAATAGCTGCTCTTCCTCTGGTATATCAGGCCACTTCCACTGATGGGAGGTGCCTGATAATTAAGTTAGTTTGCTTCTGCCTTGCTGACTGTTGGTCAGGCAGGGACGTCGCTATGCATTAAGAATCAGGGTGGCAGCCCCGATTCTTATGCATAGAGCCCCGAACCCCATGCGCCGGTCTTCTGTGCTCCGTCCTCCATGCTCCCGTCAAGCTGCATCCGGCCCCGGTCCCTGGCCGTCGCTGTAACGATTGACGTCATCGTGCGACGGCCGGGGACGCCAGATGCAACCGGACAGGAGCATGGAGGACGGAGCACAGAAGACCGGCGCAGTGCAGAAGACCGGGGATGGTAAGTTAAGCAGCGGGGGGGCCTTACAACAGAGGGGGGGCGAGTGCCAGCATTTGGGGGCCTATATACCACTGGGGCTGCTGTACACCACTGGGGCTGCTGTATACCACTGGGCTGCTGTATACACTGGGCTGCTGTATACCACTGGGGCTGCTGTATACCACTGGCTGCTGTACACCACTGGGGCTGCTGTACACCACTGGGGCTGCTGTAACCACTGGGGCTGCTGTATACCACTGGGGCTGCTGTATACCACTGGGGCTGCTATATACCACTGGGGCTGCTGTATTCCACTGGGGCTGCTGTATACCACTGGGCTGCTGTATACCACTGGGCTGCTGTATACCACTGGGGCTGCTGTATACCACACCACTGGGGCTGCTGTATTCCACTGGGGCTGCTGTACTCCACTGGGGCTGCTGTACACCACTGGGGCTGCTGTACACCACTGGGGCTGCTATATACCACTGGGGCTGCTGTATACCACACCACTGGGGCTGCTGTATTCCACTGGGGCTCTATATACCACTGGGGCTGCTGTATTCCACTGGGGCTGCTGTATACCACTGGGCTGCTGTATACCACTGGGCTGCTGTACACCACTGGGGCTGCTGTACCACTGGCTGCTGTATACCCACATGGGGCTGCTGTATTCCACTGGGGCTGCTGTATACCACTGGGGCTGCTGTACACCACTGGGGCTGCTATATACCACTGGGGCTGCTGTATACCACACCACTGGGGCTGCTGTATTCCACTGGGGATGCTGTATACCACTGGGGCTGCTGTATATACTGCTGGGGCCTCCTGTATATACCACTGGGGAGGCTGCTGTATACTACCACTGGGGAGGCCTGTATACCACACTGCTGGGGGCTGTATACCTGTGCTGGGGTCCACCCTCGGCTTATACACGTAACACGAGTCAATAGGTTTTCTCAGGTTTTGGGGGCAAAAGTAGGGGGTCGGCTTATACACGGGTCGGCTTATACACAAGTATATAGGGTATATACCTCATAGTGTGTGTGCCTACCTGATGTATACATATATATACCTGAGGTGTATATATATGTATACATCAGGCAGGCACACTATGCCTCATCAAATAAAGATTGGCGGTGGCGGGTGTGATGGGGGGGGGGGGGTTCGCCAAAATAAATCCTTGGCCCGGGTGGCAGAAAACCTAGTTACACCTCTGGTCAGGACCATTCTTCAGTCGGGCGATTCCCGCCGAGCGGCGGGCGTCACCGCGTGTGGCGCTGCCGATAGCGACGAGCGCCATTCGTGGCCTGCCGCCCAGTGGGAGGCTGCACAATCGGGATTGACCAGCTGGGCGCAGCGGAGATGTGTTTGACATCTCCGCAGCAATGCCGAGCGCGACGCTACAGCAATCCCGGGCGACGGAGGTCGCTGTCGGGATCGCTGTAGCGTCGCTATGTGTAACGGGGCCTTACACTCCATGAGAAGATAAGGGGAGGACACGAGTTGACTGACGGTCATAAATATTTTACTGAACCTAGGGAACCTGTTAAAAATTTGAATCCCACCCTTGCAGCTGCCGCTCACTGGACCTGCCGCTGCCGCTCCTTGGTCCCGCTGCCGCTCACCCGACCTACCACAGACACGCTTCCTGGACCCGCCAACGTCCTCTGTAATCACTGGAGGTACCTGCATTGTAATCAATTATTAATACCACCTCTACACAGACATTTATATTATATGGCCAGTATGGTCAGTGGTGATGTAATAGTGGTCTCTGTGTAGAGGTGGTATTAATGTTATATGGTCAGTGTGGTCAGTGGTAATGTAATAGTGGTCTCTGTGTAGTGGTTTTTATTCAGTAATGGACAGTAATATTCGGGCACTATGTACCATATATACTCGTGTATAAGCAGAGTTTTTCAGCCCGATTTTTTTGGGCTGAAAATTTACCCCCTCGACTTATACGCGAATCAATAGAAGATAAAATCTTGCACATGGCGCCATCTGACCTAAGGCCGACCTTGCTGCAGCCAATAGGCAGGCTCAGGCACCCAGCATCTGAGAAGCTATTTATTTAAGTACATTTTACTTGGGTTTTATTTAAATTTATTGCGAAAAATGCAGCTCAGTGGGCCCGAGCCCCGGATGTTTTTTGACCCTAGCAATGCCCCTGTGGTCAGGCCTTCCTTATATTCTGTTTCCTGGAATCCTTGCTGTGTTCTTCCCCGGTAGCACCATTCATGTTCTCCTAGCTTTGTACCCTGTTATCCCGGAATCCTTAACTGTGCCGTAGCATAAGCTAACCTTACGAGCCGCCCCCCTGGTACTAGCAGCTGTGGTATTTAGACCTCCTGGGCTTGCCCCTGACAATCCCTGTATAGGGGTTGGGTAAACTAGGACCAGCTCACCCAGGGAAGTTCGGTACCACGGCCCAGTGGGTCCACTCTAGGGCGCCTTCCCCTGGAAGCGTGACATGTATTAGGCTCCATCCATCTTCCCATCAATTTTAACTATGCTCCCTGTGTCTGCGGAAGAAAAGCAGGCCCAAACCATGATGCTGCCACCACCATGTTTGACAGTGGCGATGGTGTTTTGAGGGTGATGAGTTGTGTTGCTTTCAAATGACTCGCCCAGGGCAGGCTACTTAAATCTCAGGCTGGCAGTCTGGAGGTCACGGGTGGCTGCCTGAGGCTGTGGCCCTGGTGGTCAAGTGATAAAGGAAATAATAAGACAAAAATAAAGTTTGTGACGCCACCTGCAAAACCTGGTGATGCTCACCAGCGCCGCTACAGTCCTCCAGTGGTCAATGGCATTGCGGCAATGATGGTGTACGCCTCCGCTGGCAAGACTGGACCGCCGGGGCAGCGATTCTGTGGAAGGAATCAGTTCATGCAAGAAAAGATGCAGCAGAGTCGATCAAGTCACTTCACCGGGTACTTTACTGAGTAACTTTGCATAGTCAATACAGTCATTCAGTGCAGCAAGTTGTTACAGCAACAAATGGCTACGGGTGTTGCACGTAGGTCATATGGTTGGTAGATGGATCCCTCACTGTGTGCCCTTCTTATACTTTCTATCCCTAGCCTCCCAGTGGCGGTGAAGTCTGATCTCTTGTAGAGTAACCTGACATCTTGCTGCGCTCTTAATCTCGCTTTATCCCGTCGGGTGAACCTTGTTGGTGACCACCGTGGCCGACTACCGCGGGTCTAATTCCCCTCAAATGGGCTCTTTGGGAATCGGGGCCGTGATACCCTTGGTCAACGGATTTTCTGTGGGCCTTGAAGGTTATCACAGGTGCGGGCTCCGGTACCCGGTTTCTCTCCTGGGGCAAACTCTTCGGTTACTTTGCTCCCCACACTGAGTGAACTCTTCGTACTTCCTGAGTTCCTTACTCCTTTCTTTTCCTTCTGGGATCTGTTCTTGCTTCCTTGGGTCCCTCAGCCGAGGAGACCTTCCTTTCTCCTGGTGAGCTGGTCCCAGACCCGCCGTCTATCTCCCCTCTCCATTCCACCAAGGACCTCCTTTTTCCCTCTGGGGGCTACTATATACCCCTCCCGGGATCCCTCCCACCTGCTGACTAGTGTGGGGTGTGGGTTTTAGGGTTCCACCTACCGTCTATGGTTCCACTTGCAGTGGAGTGGCTACACCGCTTTTATGGGTGTAGTACCCCTTTTTGTGGCACCTACATTTTGAGGCGCCACACAAACATATCGTTTTGCATTGTGGCCAAAAAGTTCATTTTTGGTTTCATCTGACCAGAGCACCTTATTCCACATGTTTAGTGTGTCTCCCAGGTGGCTTGTGGCAAACTTGAAACGAGACTATTTATATCTTTGAGAAATGGCTTTCTTCTTGCCACTCTTCCATAAAGGCCAGATTTGTTTAGTGTACAATTGATTGTTGTCTTATGGATAGACTCTTGCACCTCAGTTATAGATCTTTGTTCATCCAGAGTGATCATGGGCCTTTTGCCTGCATCTGTGATTATTTTTTATTATTATTATTTTATTTATATAGCGCCATTGGTTCCATAGCGCTTTCCATAAGAAGTGGGGGTAACAAGGACAGGTACAGTACATACGAACAGTCAAGGCTTGCTGATAACTATCCTCCTGCTCTCTCTTCAAGTAGTTTGGATGCGAAGGGGAGAAGAGATATGGGGCGTAGTTAGCGACAGATGATGGGTCGAGGGAGGGTTTTTTGAGGATCGGTGAGATCAAGGTGTGTTTGAAGGATGAGGGAAAGACGCCGGTAGTGAGTGATAGGTTGAAGAGGTGGGATAGGGCAGGGATGAGGACTGCTGTGAGGTTTGGGATGAGGTTGGAGGGAAGTGGGTCGAGGTCGCAAGTGTTGAGGTGAGATCGTGACAGGAGAGAGGAGAGCTAGGCTTCAGTCACGTTGGAGAAGCTTCCTTTGGTCAAGGAGGGTTGGGCGGTAATGGCGGTGGGTCGGGGGGACGTTGGGCCGAAGCTTTCTCTAATTTTGTCAATCTTTTGTTTGAAGAAGGTGGTGAAATCGTCGGTGGAGATGAGGGGGGAAGGAGGAGGCGTCAGGGGTCGGAGTAGGGAGTTGAAGGTTTTGAATATTGCTTGGGGTTTCAGGACAGTGTGTTCATTAAAGAAGAGAAGTAGGTTTGCTTTGCGGCAGTGAGTGCGTCTTGAAGTTGGAGAGGGATTGTGTGTACGTGGTGAGGTGGGCCGTGGAGTGGGATTTCTTCCATCTCCGTTCAGCTACCCTGGACGCTCAACGTAGTTCTTTTGTGAGAGAGGTGAGCCAGGGTTGTCTGTGTGTGCGGGTTTTGGTATGTTTGAGGGGGGTGGCTGGTCAAGAGCCGCAGTTAGTGTGGAGTTGTAGAGGGTGGTAGCAGTGTTAACGTTGGGTGAGGAGGCGAGGTCTGTGAGAGGGAGGACGGAGTGAGAGAATGAGTTGAAATCGATAAGTTTAAGGTTTCTGCACAGGTGACTGAGTTTCTGGAGAGGGGGGGTGAGGTAGGGGGAAAGAGGGAGGAAAAGGTCAACAGGTTGTGGTCAGATAGGAAGAGGGGTGAGTTTGAGAGGTCGGTAAGTGAACAGAGGCGGGAGAAGATAAGGTCAAGCGTGTGGCCGTCTTTGTGAGTGGCTGAGGAGGACCATTGGGAGAGGCCAAAGGAGGTGGTCAGTGATAGGAGTCGGGAGGCAGCTGGGTCGGGGGTGTCGATGGGGATGTTGAACACTGTGTAAACACAAGGAGACAAAGCGAGGCGCAGAATAGTGTCCTATCAATGATGACACTTTGTTGGAAAAAGGTGATGTGTACTGTCCACTCACCTTGCTGGGTTGTGTAAACCCACAACCGGCTGGAGCGCGAGAAATGTATCTGCTGCTGGACCTCCACCTACCACGGACGTGGAACACTGGTATCAGATGTAAGGAAAAAGGTGTGTGACGGTCCGCGCTGCTGTGTCACAAAATCACGAGAAGACAGTGCTTCAGTAAAACATCCTTTATTCTTCCTGTCCTACGCGTTTTGGAGCCACCTCTGAACTCCTTGATGTCCCTGAGGAAGGAGCTCAGAGGTGGCTCCGAAAAGCGTAGGACAGGAAGAATAAAGGATGTTTTACTGAAGCACTGTCTTCTCCGTGATTTTGTGACACAGCAGCGCGGACCGTCACACACCTTTTTCCTTACATCTGATGGGGATGTTGAAGTCGCCCATGATGATGGTGGGATGTCGGAGGAAAGGAATTGAAGAAGCCAAGTGTTGAAATGGTCGAGGAAGGGGGCGGTGGATCCCGGGGGTCGGTAGATGACCGCGAGCTGGAGGTTGCAGGGGAAGAAAATGCGGACTGAGTGCAGTTCGAAGGAGGGGAAGGAGGTTGAGGGAGGCGGTGTAGTTGGGGTGAAGGAGCAGCTGTCGGACAAGAGTATACCCACACCACCGCCAAGGGTGATCAGTCTTCTCCTTGTTCGAGATGAAAGTTTAGAGGGACAGCTGGGTCTTGGTAGATTTGCAGTGGTCTGATTCTCCTTCCATTTCAATATGATCACTTGCACAGTGCTCCTTGAGATGTTTAAAACTTGGGATATCTTTTTGTATCCAAATCCGGCTTTAATCTTCTCTACAACAGTATCTTGGACCTGCCTTTGTATTATCAGCTGGCCCTAAGCCCGAAATTCATGGGTTCACGCCAATATTAGACATGACAACCTTGAATTTCTAGTAAAATATTAAAGAAAAACGCAACACAGTGAAAAATATTTTATTAGAAATAAAAAAAAAACACTTAGATACTCCATCTTTATTAAAAAAAATTATCTTCAGTCCGACCAAGTCCAAAAGGGAAGCAATCTCAGCACTGCTACATCGCTCTGCATAGATGACACATGTCTATGCAAAGCGAGAACAGCCTGAGCACTGACTCTGACAGTCAAGGTTCACCCCAGGTCATATATCGGGCCATAACCGCGGGTGAACCCTGCCGCCACAGCCCGAATACTGCCGATGTTGGCGGAAATTGCCAAGGGCTGGGGGCTGGAATCCACAGCACAGGGTGGCCCAAGCTTTCTGGGACTTCCCCGCTGAGAATTGCAATCAGCAGTCACCCCAGAAAATAGCGCGTTCATAGAAGCGCCTTTTTCTGGCGCTGTACCAGACTCATCCAGGGCCCTGATGCGGTGGTTCACTGGGTAATAAAAGGAGTTAGGGCCAGCTTTGTATTATCTGCTGGCACTAAGCCCAAAATTCAGAGTGAGAGCAGGCTGAATCTGACTGTGACAGTCAGGCTTCACGTGAGTTCATAGCCCGGGCCATGACCGCGTGTGAACCCCGCAGTCACAGCCCGAATACTGCCGGAAAAAGCTGAAGACTGCCGATCACCAGCGGAAATTGCCGAAGACCGCCAACAGTGCAGTGAATAATACCGGAAGTTAATGAGCGGCCCCGGAAGCAGAAGCGGCCGCGAGAGGGAGGAGACAGGAGGACGCGTCGTGGGAGCGGTAAGTATGATTATGATGTTTATTAATGTTTTATGTTTTTTTATACAGCCCCCCCACCCCACCCCCTCCATTCCATGTCAGTAAAGTTCAAGCTCAGGGGGTTTGGTCGCAAGTTCGCGTCTTCCTGGGCCCCGAGCTCGACCTTAACAAAAATTTGGACGACCCCGCTGATCCCGAGTATCGGGGGGTTCGCCCATCACTAGTCATAATAATTAAGGAATGACGATGTGGAGGACATGTACCTTAAGAGGGACAATGGTGGGTCAATTTTTTACAAGGAGCATAGAGACAGGCAACTAATTATTCAGGGACACAGCATTGGCGGATATTTTTATTTAGAGTCATTTTAATGAAGCTGCTGTTGCTAACGACAGCATTGAGCTGTGCTGGAAAAGACAAGAGAGAATGAAAAATTACCAAAATGACCTGTAGATATAAAAAGTTATTATGTCTGGACTAGGTGGAGATTAAAGGGATAAGAACGACACCAGAGAAAAAGTCACCTATGAGGTACCTGGAGAGTATATTTTCATTTGTGATACTATCTCTCATCACTACTGTAGTTCCTGCACAATCCACTGTAGGATGATGCCTGGTACCAAAAGCTATGAGAATCTTCTTAGCATTTTTTAAGGCATAAGGGGAGTTGTAGGTATATGTGATACAAATATCTATGGTTGGGGCTAATTTAAAATTTTAATTGATCACTCACTATATTAAAGGAGTTGTCCCCATTAAGAAAATGTCAGTACCCCAAACGCAGTTCGATACAAAAACTCAAAACCGCACTTTATTTATTTGTCTGGGATTGGTTGAAGCACTGATGTCATGTTGACAACACACAGCCAATCAGTCCGCTTAGCAACAATGAGCAGGACATTTCTTCTATACTGGCAGAGCCACACTATTGAAAAGACTGGTAATGTATTCATATATTGTTGGTGATTCTGGTGTTGTATTCATGTAGTGATAGTGCTTTTGGAGATACAGTAGATCAGAAAAGTCAAAACACCCTTGCATTTTTGTAAATACTTTATTAGATCTTTTCATGGGGCAACAATGAAAAGTTTCATGACACTTTCATAAAATATAAAGAAGTCAGTGTACAGCTTGTATAACAGTGTAAATTTTATGTGCCCTCTAGATAACGCAACACACTGTCAATAATGTCTAAACCTCCAGCAAGAAAAGTAAGTACACCTGTAAGTGAAAATGGCTAAATTGTGCACAAAGTGTCAATATTTTTTGTCTGCCATTATTTTCAAGCACTGCCTTATCTCTCTTGATCATGGAGTTCACTAGAGTTTCAGTTTCCACTGGACTACTCTTCCACTCCTCCATGACGACATCACAGATCTGATGGATGTTAGAGACTTTGCTCTCCTCCACCTTCTGTTTTGAAGATACCCCACAGATGCTCATTGTAGTTTTGATGAAAGAAAAAGGGGGAAGGGGAACAAGAGGCGCAATAGTGCCTTATCACTTAGACACTTATAGTACGGTGGTATAAAGGAACCACTCACCTATTTCAGTTGTGCGACCCACAACTGGTATATAGACATGTAGTGTATTATCCGGATGGCTGCTGCTGGACTCCCACCGACCACTTGCACGTGGAATCACACAGTAAAAAATGGGAAAGGAAACGGTGTTCACCAGTCCGCGCTGCCAGGATCCACTTATTCCAAGGAAGAACCTCACGATCAGATGTGATATGATCAAAACCTTTTATTGCATCCAACGCGTTTCAACGCCTTTCCTGGCGTCTTCCTCAGGGATCTGAGGAAGACGCCAGGAAAGGCATTGAAACGCGTTGGATGCAATAAAAGGTTTTGATCATATCACATCTGATCGTGAGTTTCTTCCCTGGAATAAGTGGATCCTGGCAGCGCGGACTGGTGAACACCGTTTCCTTTCCCATTTTTTACATTGTAGTTTAGGACTGGCTTGGCCAGTCCAGCACCTTTACCCTCCAAGGTGGTCATCTTGGAGGTGTGTTTGAGGTCATTACCATGTTGGAATAATGCCCTGTGGGTCAGTTACCAAAGGGAAGGGGATGTCACAGTACATGTTGACATTTATGGTTCCCTCTACGAACTGTAGCTCCCCATTGCCGGCAGCACTCATGCAGCCCCAAACCATGACACTCCCAACACCACGCTTGAAAGTAGGCAAGACACATCTGTTTTTGTACTCCTCACCTGGTTGCCCCATGCACACTTGACACCATTTAAACCAAGTGTATCTTGATCTCATCAGACCACAGGACATGAATCCAGTCATACATGTCCACAGTGTGCTTGCCATCAGCAAAATGTTTGCGAAGTTTCTTGTGCATCATCTTTAGAAGAGGCTTCTTTCTGGGACAACAGCCATGCAGACCTGTTGGATGGAGTGTGCAGCATATGGTCTGAGCACTGACAGGCTGACCCCCACCTCTTTAATCTAGCAATATTCCTGGTCATGCTGGCAATACTTGTGGTGCCCCTGCGACCAGGAGGCCACAAAGGGAACTGCAGCCAGGTAGGAGGAAAGACAGTTGCACCACAACACCCTCACAAATAGCCCACAAACCACTAGAGAGCAGCACCCAACCCGGAGCCCGGGAACTCAAGGCAGGCAAGGGGTGGTGGGTTTAGAGACAGTGGGTGCGCCAGCAAGCAGGTCAGGTAACAGAGGGTAGATATAGAGAAGGGGGAGGAGAAAGGAGTCAGTAGGCCGGTGTAGGCTGAGATGAACAGACAAGAAGCACACGTCCTGGAAGAGTGGGGTGGAAGAAGCGCAGAATCTGGAGAGCCAGTATGAGCCACAGAGAGAAAGCCCATCCGGAGCCAGCACCCCAGGAGTGTAAGGGCCGAGAGGACCAGTAGCACAGGGTCCTGGAAACACGGCTGAGACGGCAGACTGCAGGCAGAGTAGCCCTCCTATTGAACCCAAAGACACGGTTAGAAGGAGCCTGGTAGAGCCTCACCCAGGAGGACTATTGGAGGCTAGGCTAGCAGCAGAGTATCGGCTCTGGAGGGGACCATTGATCCATCCGATATCCCCAAATTAACCGACGGGGGACTCTAGTTTCAAGTTAGGGTCCCTACCCCAGAGGACGGGCAGCTCAGTGGCAACCACGAGGGCCCACAGGGGTCCGAGCCACCGCCATACCGTCCGGAGACACACACACCAAGTAGAAGAAAGAGAGTAGAAGCCTGGAAAGGACAGAGAAAGAGTGAGGGGTCACAGAGAGGAACAACCTGGCTGCAGGGAGTAAAGGAACCCGGAGGGGAGAGTTGTGCCCGTGTAAGACTTGTGTTGCAAACTGTGACTGAACTGTAACTGAGAAAGCTGAGAAGTAAACACGGGGAACCCTGCCTCTGACTCCCTCGCATGATTCTGCCTGCACATGATTCCCTCCAACAGATCTGTAGAGGATTACAACCTGAAGAGCCACAGCTTGTCAGCTCTGAACCCTGAGGATTCTGCAGCATCAGGACAGTAAGTGCACTGCACCCATCACAAGCCTGCACCATACATGCCACCATAGACTTTATCATCACTGCCCCGGGGAACTCAGTGCTACCCTCGGAGAACTATTCCATCCCAAGCTGCTACAACATCATCCCCGGAGGTTCTGCAGCAGCGGTGGTCCCCAATATTGACCACAAGCCATGGGTGGCGTCACGACTGACATTATCCCCTGTAAATATTTCCCTTATTGCCAGGGGCCGGGACACGGTCCGGACCAGGACCACCCGTGACATCCCCAGTAGCAAACCCGGTCCAGTACCAAGTATCCTGTCCCAGTGGGCTCGACATACCTGGCGTCACGAACAGGATGTACCCGGTCCAAAAGAATTGGACCCCGTGTGCCTAGTTAACGTGTTCTGGACTTTCCCGCCAAATCTGGGCTTAATGGCGGCCATAGGATCCTAACGCTATGTGCAGAGGAGGCGTGCCCAGACCCCCCCATCGTGGGCCGGCTTGGTCCAAGGCGCGAAAAGAAGGACCTGCCCTGGCTCCCATTAACTCCGGGGGAGCCAGCCATCAATCCCAAAGAAGATCCTCCGCCCCTAAATCCACCTACCAATGAGAAGCGGGCGGGAGAAGAACAGGAAATCGTCATCAGGAAGAGGCTGGACAGACAACCAGAAGAGAACCAGTCGCCATCGGAGGACACGAGGACGGAAGTGGAGGACGCCGAAAAGAGTGCTGCAATCGGAAGATCTACAGTGATCCCGGAGGGCCCACGGAGAAAACCAGTGGAGGAACCCAGCCAGGGAAAGAGCTCTAGTGACCGAGGCGGCATGGCGGAAGGCGGCAGAGAGCGTCCGGAGATTCGAGACACCTGGAGAGGTGTGCTACGGCTGCTGCCCTTGCAGATGACCCGGGCCCAAGAAGAGCACAGGACCTGGATTCAAATAGATATCAGACATAACCAGCAGACTTTGTCCACGCAACCCGACTGGGTTGGCGTTACCTGTAGTCGCACGGAAAGCGAGGAGAGATGCCGCACTGCGACCCTGTTTGACCTGTCCGTACCCAGAGCTGCACCGCGCCCTGCAGTGAAAGAAACCGACCCACTAGGAGCCCTGGAGGAGAGATGGTTCTCCCTACCGGAGCCCCTGATACCAGCACCTACAACATCTGAGGTGAGAGGGGAGCAGCTCGGATGCTGGTGGGAGAAGGATGAGGGCTGTGAAGACCTAATGGGCTTTCTGGGAGATCCAAGCCGTACAGTGGGACCAGCAGAAGTAGTAACACAGGAAGAGTATATACGGCGCTGTGTACGGATATGGGAAAAGGAAGAGGTAGAGCGGCAAATTCAAAAACAGCTCATGATAGTCCACACAAAGGAGGCCAAAGATGTAGCTCGCCGAGATGCAGAAGTACGTAGATCCCCGCACCACCAGGGGCAGATCGTAAAGATAATTGAAGAAAGAGGGTTTGCATTCGCCCGTGAACCCGGTGCGCAGAGAGATGTGTTCATAAACAGACGGGACATAGAAGGATACTTCCTACAAACGACCCAGACAGGAAAGTGATGATCAGCGAGTGGATCTCATATAACATTGTGCAAGGCGAGAGAGGTCCATATGGGGTTAAGGTAAAGATACTATGCTTGAGAATGCAAGAGGAAGATGAACCCCCTTGCCTAGAGGATCCTGAACCTGATCAAGCCAGTTACACGGGTTCACCAACGCATCCGGCTCCAATTGATATCACGGGTCCCTCAGATTCACCAAAGACTGTTGCAGCCAAAGATACAGCAGACTTTGCTACGCAGACCCCACAGAGTTACCTGCTGATACAAGCATTACAAGACCTCGAGCTGTTCCCGAGGAGAACCCCACAGACGCTTCCATGGAAAGTGGATAGAGGAAAGAAGAATTGAAAAAAACTGGATCCTAAATGAAGAAGACTTGTAAGTGTGAATGTGATGTAACCCTTGCTGTCCCCATCCCAATCCTCAATGAATGTTCGCTTTCCCTTGTCTGTCTTATATGTTATTTGAACAATTGATACCACGAACAGTGAGTTGGTATAAACTTTGAACTGTATATATTGAGCACCTTGCGTGCTCGCCTTTGGTTTTAAGACCGTATAGCACTTGAATAGACTGTGCTTGAACTTTGAATTGAGCAGCAGAGTGCTAGTGAGCAGTAGTGAAGCGCTCGAGAACTGTTTTGAACTCTTTTTGGAACTTTGCCTTTTGAAGTTTTGCACTCTTTGAACTTTTTGAATTTTTTAACTGTAAAAGAACTCTTATACTTTCGCTATAAAGTAATGTTATTTATGTGTGTGTAGTAATGCAACGTTTAAAGAAAATAGTACCTCCCGGACGGGAAGAACCAAGAATCCTTACTGTTTAATGTTTACAAAATAAAAATGTTTTCAGGGGGATCCATGCCGAGCAGCGTGAGGACACACTGGTTTAACTCCGGGGGAATGTGGCGCCCCTGCGACCAGGAGGCCACAAAGGTAACTGCAGCCAGGTAGGAGGAAAGACAGTTGCACCACAACACCCTTACAGATAGCCCACAAACCACTAGAGAGCAGCACCCAACCCGGAGCCCGGGAACTCAAGGCGGGCAAGGGGTGGTGGGTTTAGAGACAGTGGGTGCGCCAGCAAGCAGGTCAGGTGACAGAGGGTAGATATAGAGAAGGGGGAGGAGAAAGGAGTCAGTAGGCCGGTGTAGGCTGAGATGAACAGACAAGAAGCACACGTCCTGGAAGAGTGGGGTGGAAGGAGCGCAGGATCTGGAGAGCCAGTGTGAGCCACAGAGAGAAAGCCCATCCGGAGCCAGCACCCCAGGCGTGTGAGGGACAAGAGGACCAGTAGCACTGGGTCCTGGAAACACGGCTGAGACGGCAGACTGCAGGCGGAGTAGCCCTCCTATTGAACCCAAAGACACGGTTAGAAGGAGCCTGGTAGAGCCTCACCCAGGAGGACTATTGGAGGCTACGCTAGCAGCAGAGTGTCGGCTCTGGAGGGCACCGTTGATCCATCCGGTATCCCCAAATTAACCGACGGGGGACTCTAGTTTCAAGTTAGGGTCCCTACCCCAGAGGATGGGCAGCTCAGTGGCAACCACGAGGGCCCACAGGGGTCCGAGTCACCACCATACCGTCCGGAGACACACAACCAAGTAGAAGAGAGAGAGTAGAAGCCTGGAAAGTACAGAGAAAGAGTGAGGGGTCACAGAGAGGAACAACCTGGCTGCAGGGAGTAAAGGAACCCGAAGGGGAGAATTGTGCCCGTGTAAGACTTGTGTTGTGAACTGTGACTGAACTGTAACTGAGAAAACTGAGAAGTAAACACGGTGAACCCTGCCTCTGACTCCCTCGCATGATTCTGCCTGCACATGATTCCCTCCAACAGGTCTGCAGAGGATTACAACCTGAAGAGCCACAACTTGTCAGCTCTGAACCCAGTAAGTGCACTGCACCCATCATAAGCCTGCATCATACACTCCACCATAGACTTTATCATCACTGCCCCGGGGAACCCAGTTCTACCCGCGGAGAACTATTCCATCCCAAGCTGCTATAACATCATCCCCGGAGGTTCTGCAGCAGCGGTAGTCCCCAATATTGACCACAAGCCGTGAGTGGCGTCACGACTGACATTATCCCCTGTAAATATTTCCCTTATTATTGCCAGGGCCCGGGACACGGTCCGGACCAGGACCACCCGTGACATCCCCAGTAGCAAACCCGGTCCGGTACCAGAACCCCGTCCCAGTGGGCTCAACATACCCATACGCTTATTTTGAAAAGACAACCTCTAGATATGACTCTGGCACATGCACTAAACTTCTTTGGTCTAATATGGCGATGCCTTTTCTGAGTGAAGCATGTCTTGATAGACTTTGTATGGTCTTGGCCAGCGTGCTGCAGCTCAGTTTCAGGATGTTGGCAATCTTATTGCCTAGTCCATCAGTATGTAGAGCAACGATTTTTCTGATCCTCAGAGAATTCTTTGCCATGAGGTGTCATGTTGAACTTTCAGTGACTAGTATGCCTGAATGTGTGAGGAATAACACCAAAATTAACATACTTCTCCCCATTCACACCTGAGACCTTGCAACTCTGATGAGTCACATGATCACATGACCCAGGTAGGAAAAATGGCTAATTGGGCACAATTGGGTACTTACTTTTGTTGCCAGTGGTTTAAACATTAATTTCTGTGTGGGGGGGTTATTTAGAGGATACAACAAATTTACACTGTCAGACAAGCTATACACTGACTACTTTACATTGTTTCAAAGTGTCATATCTACAGTGTTGTCTCATGAAAAGATATAATAAAATATTTACAAAAATGCAAACAGTGTTCTTACTTTTGTTATACCGTGGGTACAGAAAGTATTCCCGACCCCTTTAAAATTTTCACTCTTTCTTTCATTGCAGTTATTTGGTAAATTCATAAAAGTTAATTTTTTCTCATTAATGTACACTCTGCACCCTATCGTGACTGAAAAAAAACAGAAATGTAGAAATTCGTGCAAATTTATTAAAAAAAGAAAAACTGAGATATCACATGGTCATAATTATTCAGACCATTTGCTCAGGCACTCATATTTAAGTCACATGTTGTCCATTTTCTTGTGATCCTCCTTGAGATGGTTCTACTCCGTCATTGGAGTCCAGCTGTGTTTAATTAAACTGATAGTGTGGAGCCCCTCCGGGTAAACTGCCACCAGAGGTACTGCACTTCTGCGGTTAGGAAGTGTAGTGCCCCTGTTCTCCAGGTGTTGGGATGGTATGGTTGAGCCACAACACAATACACATGTAGTAACGGGCCCCTGGGACAATGGGTGGACCCTGAGGGAGGAACCAGGCCATAAAAGGGGGACAGGACAGTGTTAGAGACAGGCATTAGTTCAGTAGTAGGAGACAGAGGAGTAATATCAACTGACGGAGGAGTGGTAGTTGGGAGTGTAGAGGCAGTGTGGTGCCAATTCCCGTGGGTTGGACCAATGCCACCCCGCTCGCCTATAGGAGGGAAAGCCTGACTGACGGAGAGGAGAGCCCTAAGGGTGCGGACGAGGATTGACCCCGTACGCCTGAATCTTACGAGACAGAGGGTTGGCGGAGGACACAGGGACCGGCCCAGCAGATGGTGCGGAAGCTTCCAGCCTGAGCCGAAACCGGAGGCCTCAGACTTCTAACGGGAGCTGTGGCCAAACATCCGACACATCTTGGGGAAGGTGGTGAAACTAGGGAGCAGTGCCCGGGAGGGATCCTAATGGTGTCCGGGACACACAGAAGCACCCGTGGCTACCGGTACCTGAGCTCTATGTAGCGGAGGCGTTGAGAGCCTGGGGAGCAGAGCGACGACCCGCTCGCCTCAGATGGAAGTTACCCCTTATAACGCTGAGAGAGAAGAGACCCACCAGAGACTGTAACACGTAACACGTAGAAGGGAGAGTAAGGGCACCAACCGTGGCTTGACTGTACTGACTCGGCTCTGGAGAAAGAGTAAAGTACCAGAGACTGGCAGAGAGTGTACCCGGCTGCCATGTTTAACACCTAAGTAAAAGTAATGGAACTGCAGCTGTGGTGTGAAAAACTTTTATTTGCGGCGACCATTGGCCGCAGAGGCCGCCTAAGACATAGGAGGTACTGTTGACCGAGTGATCAGCTACCGAGGTACGAGCCAGAGGAATCCACTCCACTGCCCTGGGGATTGCGCTCCAGGACTAACTAGGCTGTCGATCATCATCGCTAGAGGTTCTGCAGCAGCAGCGGCCGCCCTGGCTGCATACCGCAGGTGGCTTGACGAATACCCCTTTCATTCCCTCAGACTTTCCCTAACATCATCCCTTTTATTAAAATGACACCGCCAGGGTCATGGGACTGGTTCTCGGCCCCTGTCTGTCCCCGTGAAAAGAACCAATAAGTAAAGACATGAGAACAACTAGTAACTGCCCGGTACCGAGTCTTCACCGGCCCTGGAGTGGGAGTGTCACAATAGGACTTATTTGGAAAGGCACACACCTGTCTATATAAGACCTCACAGCTCACAGTGCATGTCAGACCAAATGAGGATCACGAGGTCAAAGGAACTGTCCAAAGCACTCAGAGACATAATTGTGGCAAGGCACAGATCTTGCCAAGGTTACAAAAAATTTCTGCAGTACTCAAGATTCCTAAGAGCACAGTGGCCTCCATAGTCCTTAAATGGAAGAAGTTTGGGACCACCAGAAGTCTTCCTAGACCTGGCCGTCCGGCCAAACTGAACAATTGGGAGAGCCTTGGTGATAGAGGTAAAGAAGAACCCCAAGATCACTGTGGCTGAGCTCCAGAGATGTAGTAGGGAGATGGAAGAAAGTTCCACAAAGTAAACTATCACTGCAACCATCCACCAGTCAGTCCTTCATGGCAGAGTGGCCCGATGGAAGCCTCTCCTCAGTGCAAGACATATGAAAGCCCGCATAGAACTTGCAAAAAACACAAGAAAGACTTTCAGACTATGAGAAATAAGATTCTCCGGTCTGATGAGACAAAGGTAGGACTTTTTGGAGATAATGCTAAGCAGTATGTGTGGAAAAAATTAGGCACTGCTCACCACTTGCCCAATACAATCCCAACAGTGAAACATGGTGGTGGCAGCCTCATGCTATGGGGGTGTTTTCCAGCTGCAGGGACAGGCTGACTGGTTATAATTGAAGGAAACATGAATGTGGCCAAGTACAGAGATATCCTGGATGAAAATCTCTTCCAGATTGCTTTGGACCTTAAACTTGGCCTAAGATTCACTTTCCAACAAACAATGACCCTAAGCACACAACTAAAATAACAAAGGAGTGGCTTCAGAACAACTGTGTGACCATTCATGACTGGCCCATCAGGAGCCCTGACCTAAACCCAATTGAGCATCTCTGGAGAGACCTGAAAATGTCTGTCCACCAACATTCACCATTCAACCTGATAATGTGACGCCCCTCTGGCAGGACACAATAGGGAGGTACTGCACCCCAAACAGAAGGTGTATGTCTTCGTAGTCGTGGATGAGGAGAAAACCCAGAGTCTGCACAGAAGAACGCTCATAACACACCTTAGTACAGGAGACGGTAATTCAGTAGGTCCCAGGGGGTGGAGGCTAGAAGAGCGTGAAGACGTGAGTGACAGTTACACACAAATCAGTCAGATAGTGACAGAAGAGGAGAAATGATGGATGCAGGGCACCCTGCAGCCGTGACAGGAGGGCACTTCTAAGGAGAGAGGTGTCCCAGACAAAGACGGGGGACACTCCAGGTCTAGTTCGAGCCATCTGGAGTGCCCAGGTCAACACTGGTATTCTGGAGCCAAGGCGGCTTGACCAGCACCTTGTGGGTCCTCATAAGGGAGCCACAACACCCATCAAGGAGCCTAACCTCTGTCCCAAAATGTAACAAGGACTTAAGGCAACAGACCTGGGGACCAGTAACCAGACTCTAGTGTGGGAGAGAAGCGAATGGGAAAGTAACCGGAGGGACATCTCTGACAGACTCTGCAAAAGCCTCCTAAATCCGCGTCTATAACCCCCGGTGAATCAGACTGTACCTTGTACCATATCCACCTGGTACCAGTAAAGAACAGTTTGAGCCAATCTGGTTTCTGGCATCAATTATTCGTCGCCCGAAGGACCTCTACAGCACAAAAGAGCCAAGGACTACGACTCCTCACATCCTCCCCGCTGCCCTGAGGTAAAACTCCGCCTGTGGGGAGCTGTACTACCAAAGCTGCTTCACTATCACCTCAGCGGCCGGCTGTAGTGCTGGTAACCACATTACCAGGTACCACAGGTGGCATCACATTTCCAGCCGTGATCCCCCACCGAAGCCACCGTCCCAGTATCCGAGTAACCCCTTCCCAGTGACTCAAATCTGGCATCACAAACAGGATCCCGTGCCCAGTAAAACCGGGTACTGCGCGTCTTAAATTGGATTTTTATTGACTGAACTATATTTCACTGCGTAGGCCCAAAATGGCAGGCCTGGAGATGTGACTGAAATGTGCTGGCCCAGGGGCGTGCCTCGGCCCCTCATCTAAGGAGGGTCAAGCAAGAGGCGCCAATCTGTCACCCTGCCCCCCTTGCCATCAAACAACCAAGGGGGAGGGTTGGGGACCGGACCGCACCAGCTCGGGACTATAAAAATTAAATAGGGTGCGGCCGGAGGGCAGAACAAGACACATTGGCAACCACAAGACCTGCTACCCGAGCACGGCCCGGATACCATGGCAGACATAAGACTGAGAGACCTGGTCTGCAAAGTCGAGGAAGACCTAAGGGCAGACACCGAAGCCCCAGGGACACCGGCACTTGAAGATGAGGGTGACAATGCGGCCCTTTGGAGTGCAGCCCTCAACGATTTGTGAACCCAGGTGATGGAAGTTGTGGAGTGGACGATCCGGAGGTGGAGTGCCAACATGAGCTGAGTCAGCGTGCAAGACAACAACAAGGGCATGAGCTAGACCCGGAACTGGGGGTGTCAGTAGAACCAGATACTGAGCACCCAGTGGCCGGTGAAGTCTACGCCCCCACAGAGCAGGGCTCAGTCACCGCTGAGGAGACAACCATTCGAGACCAGCAACCCACTACCCAGTCAGGAGAACCGCAAGCCCGATGCTAACAATGACGCGGAGCCTGCCGAACTGGAAAATCTGATCCGGTTCTCCGAGGAGCCTGACTTGATTGTGGAGGAATTTGAGGAAGAAGGATCTAACCACCAGGCGAGTTCTGGAGAGGAGGACTGAGAGAACGAACTAGTCGGTGGCGCAGAGGAGTCCGGGCCCCGAGAGTTTGGTGGGCTGATCGCCAGGACCGAGAGGAAGAAGCAGTCTGTGGCGCAGAGGCGTCCAGGCCCAGCAAGCTATGGTGGGCCGATCGCCTGGAGCAACCAACCTGTCGGGTCGAAATGGAGATGAGGCGATTTGGAAGTCAATTTCCAGCCCCGGCCCCGCACTCCTGGCAACCCGTCGGGAGGCCACAGTTCCAGGATGACGAGGCGGAGCGGCAGAGGCGGCGAGAAGCATGGTGGGATAACAAAATGGAGACCTGCCAGGCCCGTGCCTTTGCCCGCACCCAACCACCACTGCCTGTGGACCAAAGGAAGAAAGGGACAATTGCAGCCTTCAACCTGGTTACCAGGTACGGCTTTGCCTGGGAAGAGACGTCGAGCCCCAACTCCCGCAAGGCCACCTGGACCGGGATTTGTACCAGGGTGATGTGATCACATATGAACGCTATGCAGGACCCCGAGGCTGGTACGCGATCCAGATCAGTAATTGTTGAACAGTTAAGATGATCCCAGTTTTGTGTTAAATGTAAATAGTTAAATGTGTGATTTCTTGATAAACCCGTAAAAAAAAAAAAAAAAGACTCACATGGACTTCTACGTGAACTTTTGGTGTCAGAACCTGATTGAACTTAAAGGGAACCTGTCACCTGGATCTAAGCCCCTACACTATCACTACCTGTCCCTGCACCTTCCTAGCAGCTCCCTATCTATCCCTCTCTGAGCTAAATCCGCCCTATAAAACTGCAGAAAAATAACTTATAACTTACAGAAGTCCTTGAGGCTGGGGACTGAGAAGGCGGCGCCAGGCTCCATTCTGCCCCTCCTCAATGCAGCAGCACACGCCCCACTGGGCGGCGTTATTCTTTCTTCATCGCCGCCTCCTCCATTTGGAATCTCCCGCCCGCTTTACACCTATCATGTTGTGGTGATGCGACCTCGATGTGTCCCCTGACTGAGACACAGCATATGGGAGATTGTATCTTCTGCTTGGTAGCAGCACACACAGGGTTAGCTGCTACTGGAGCTAAGTGCTGATTGAAATCACTGACCCCCAGGTGTGCGGGTGAATAGGAGATGATATGTGCTGCCCTGGGCTGTGGGGAGGGGGTGGAGGGTGTCAGGACAGCAGCAGGAGCTGCTGGGATTGTATGAGGTTCTACTCGGCTGTGCCCCGATGTAACAGGCCAGACTAAACCCCCCGACCAGAATATACTCGGGGTTAAAGTGGCCTAGGCCAGATTATACCCCTCCGTATACCACAGCAGCTTTAGATCAGGGCTCCAAGCAACACATGGGGGCCCGAGGCAGCACAAAGTGGCCCCAGGCAGCAGAAAGTGGCCCTACGCAACATACAGGGGCCCCAGGCAGTGCTAGGGCCCCAGGCAGTGCTAGGGGCCCCAGGCAGTGCACGGGGCCCCAGGCAGTGCACAGGGCCCCAGGCAGCACAAAGTGGCCCCAAGCAGCACAAAGAGGCCCCAAGCAACATACAGGGGCCCCAGGCAGTACTAGGGGCCACAAGCTACACACAGGATCCCAGGCTACACACAGGGGCCCCATGCAGCATACAAGGACCCCAGGCAGTGCACGGGGCCCCAGGGAGTGCACGGGGCCCCAGGGAGTGCACGGGGCCCCAGGCAGTGCACGGGGCCCCAGGCAGTGCACAGGCCCCAGGCAGCACAAAGTGGCCCCAGGCAGCACAAAGTGGCCCCAGGCAACATACAGGGGCCCCAGGCAGTACTAGGGGCCCCAGGCTATACACAGGGTCCCAGGCTACATACAGGGGCCCCATGCAGCATACAAGGGCCCCAGGCAGTACAAAGGGGTCCCAGGCAGCGCATGGGGGCCAGAGGCAGCACACAGGGGCCCCAGGCAGCACAAAGTGGCCCCGGGTGGCCCACTGCCTGGAGCCCCTGTATATTGCCTGTGGTCACTTTGTGCTGCCTGGGGCCCCTGTGTGCTGCCTGGGGCCCTTGTATGCTGCATGGAGCCCTTGTGTGTAGCCTGGGATCCTGTGTGTAGCCTGGGATCCTGTGTGTAGCCTGGGATCCTGTGTGTAGCCTGGGGCCACTTTGTGCTGCCTGGGGCCACTTTGTGCTGCCTGGGGCCCCGTGCACTGCCTGGGGCCCCGTGCACTGCCGTGGGGCCCCGTGCACTGCCTGGGGCCCCGTGCACTGCCTGGGGTCCTTGTATGCTGCATGGGGCCCCTGTGTGTAGCCTGGGATCCTGTGTGTAGCTTGTGGCCCCTAGTACTGCCTGGGGCCCCTGTATGTTGCCTGGGGCCTCTTTGTGCTGCCTGGGGCCCTGTGCACTGCCTGGGGCCCCTAGCACTGCCTGGGGCCCTAGCACTGCCTGGGGCCCTAGCACTGCCTGGGGCCCCTGTATGTTGCGTAGGGCCACTTTCTGCTGCCTGGGGCCACTTTGTGCTGCCTCGGGCCCCCATGTGTTGCTTGGAGCCCTGATCTACAGCTGTTGTGGTATACGGAGGGGTATAATCTGGCCTAGGCCAATTTAACCCCGGGTATATTCTGGTCGGGGGGGTTAGTCTGGCCTGTTACACCGGGGCACAGCCGAGTAGAACCTCATACAATCCCAGCAGCTCCTGCTGCTGCCCTGACACACTCCGCCCCCTCCCCACAGCCCAGGGCAGCACATATCATCTCCTATTCACCCGCACACCTGGGGGTCAGTGCTTTCAATCAGCACTTAGCTCCAGCAGCAGCTAACCCTGTGTGTGCTGCTACCGAGCAGAAGATACAATCTCCCATATGCTGTGTCTCAGTCAGGGGACACATCGAGGTCGCATCACCACAACATGATAGGTGTAAAGCACAGATTCCAAATGGAGGAGGCGGCGATGAAGAAAGAATAACGCCGCCCAGCGGGGCGTGTGCTGCTGCATGGAGGAGGGGCAGAATGGAGCCTGGCGCCGCCTTCTCAGTCCCCAGCCTCAGGGACTTCTGTAAGTTATAAGTTATTTTTCTGCTGTTTTATAGGGCGGATTTAGCTCAGAGAGGGATAGATAGGGAGCAGGTAGGAAGGTGCAGGGACAGGTAGTGATAGAGTAGGGGCTTAGATCCAGGTGACAGGTTCCCTTTAAATCAGAGACTCAATACCCGACCCGTTAGGCCGATGTGGACAAGAATTGTTACTGTTTAAATGCAACGTTTAAGAGATGGTACCTTCTGCAAAGAAAGAAAAGCAATCATATTGTTTTTGTTATGTTTAGTCGTAACTTGGTTAATATAGTAATGAAACGTTAAGCTCAGACCCGGTTTAGTTGTGACACTCGCGGACGAGTGTAGTTCACCAAGGGGGAATGTGACGCTCCTCTGGCGGGATGCCACAGGGAGGTACTGCACCCCAAACAGAAGGTGTGGTGTCTCCGTAGTCGTGGATGAGGAGGAAATCCAGAGTCTGCACACAAGCACGCTCATAACACACCTTTGTAATTCAGTAGGTCCCAGGGAATGGAGACTAGAAGAGCGGGAAGACATGAGTGACAGTTACACACAAGTCAGTCAGACAGTGACAGAAGAGGAGAAAGGACAGATGCAGGGGACTCTGCAGCTGTGACAGGAGGGCACTTCTAAGGAGAGAGGTGACCCAGACAAAGAAGGGTGACACTCCAGGTCTGGTCCAAGCCGTCTGGAGTGCCGAGGTCAACACCGGTACTCTGGTACCGAGGCGGTTTGATTAGGTTTATCCCACACTGCAGACCAGCATGTTGTTGGCAAGCCACGACACCCATCAAGGAGCCTAACCTCTGTCCCAAAACTAGGTCCAAGACGCCAAGAGGTAACAAGGACTTAAGGCAACAGACCTAGGGACCGGTAACCAGACTCTAGTGTGGAAGAGAAGTGACCGGGAGAGTAACCAGAGGGACATCTCTGACAGACTCTGCAAAAGCCTCCTAAATCCGCGGCTACAACCCCCGGTGAATCACCTGGTACCAGTAAAGAACGGTGTGAGCTAATCTGGTCTCTGGCATCAATTATTCGTCGCCCGAAAGGCCTCTACAGCACCAAAGAGCCAAGGACTACAACTCCTCACATCTTCCCTGCTGCACTGAGGTAAAGCTCCCCCTCACCATCACCTCAGTGGCCGGCTGCAGCGCTGGTAACCACATTACTAGGTACCACAGGTGATGTCACGTTTCCCTATCCCCAATTTCCCCCTCATTCCCCTCAGCCAATTGAGTGCCCAGGGCACGGAACCGGGACCTGACCAGCCGTCATCCCCCACCGAAGCCAACATCCCGGTATCCGAGTAACCCCTTCCCTGCCGGTGCGACTCAACAGAACTGGAGAGGATCTGCAAGGAAGAATGGCAGAGGATCCCCAAATCCAGGTGTGTAAAACTTGTTGCATCATTCCCAAGAAGACTCATGGCTGTACTAGCTCAAAAGGGTGCTTCTACTTAATACTGAGCAAAGGGTCTGAATACTTAAGACCATGTGATATTTCAGTTTCTCTTTTTTAATAAATTTGCTAAAATTTCTAAATTTCAGTTTTTTTCAGTCAAGATGGTGTGCAGAGTGTACATTAATGAGAAAAAAAAAGAACTTATTTGAATTTACCAAATGGCTGCAATGAAACAAAGAGTGAAAAATGTAAAGGAGTCTGAATACTTTGTGTACCCACTGTATAATTTACATATCTATTAGGAATTCTAGAGCACCTTATAATAAACGATGCTCCAGAATTGTTGATTCAAGGGGAGTACTTACAGTACTATTGTGAACATGTCAGAGAACATGTATCATAAATTTACTAAATCTAGTAAATTTAGGGTAAGTTCTCATAATGAGCATTTGCAGCAGAGTTTTTGTAGCAAAAACCAAGAGTGTTGGCAGGAAAAATGCAGTGTACATATTTTTCATGCATTTTGCATGCCTTTCTTATGCATTTTTACACGTTTTACTCCAATTCATTTGAATGGGTTAGAAACACCGCAAAGAATTTACCTACTGCACGTTTGAAAAAATGAAAAATGCTTTGAGAGCTTAAATCTGCAAGAAAAAAACAAGCAGCATGAGCATGAAATTTCAGAAATCTCATTCACTTTGGTGATACTGTAAAACGCTGCTTATTGGCACGAAAAAAACATGACTCAAAAAAGCAGCAAGTGAACATGCCCTTAGGAAAAATCCTCAGGGGCTGTCTGATGAGTAGATTGGCAAACACCAATAATTTTTCATCTTTGTTATGCTCTGTGAACTATCATTGGATTGGATCCATCAGGTTTTTCTTAAAGCCTCATTGTTTTATTGTGAAAACATTTTGGTAATCTTCCCATGTACAACAGCAAAACCTCAACAGAGCGTAAAACAGACAAGTTGTGAATTGGGCCTAATAAAATATGATCTTTTCATACAAAAATCATCACTTCATACTGACGTTTATTGATACTATGTTGTCAGCAGTGGCGTAACTTAAAGCTCATGGGCTCCGATGCGAAAGCTCCAACGGAGCCCCTAATTATTGAAAATCTTTAATAGCAATAGTCTTTTTCTATAGGCCAAAGGGACTATTGGGGCCCCCGAGGCTCCGGGGCCCAGGTGTGATTGCAACCGCTGCACCTATTGTAGTTACGCCCCTGGTTGTCAGTTATGGCCACTTTACACGCGGCAACAGGTAGTAGAAAAAGGCAGGTGTCAGAGACAATTGTACCTTTTACCTTCAAAACACCTTGAAGTGGCTGCGTGTAAATCAGGTATCTGCAAGGTGTTTTGAAGGTAAAAGGTACAATTGTCTCCGACACCTGCCGTTTTCTATCTACCTGTTGCCGCGTGTAAAGTGGCCATAACTGTTTTTTCAAATGTTATGTTCAATTTGTAAATGTATTTGCTATGTCCAGTTGACTGGTCACCAGACAACACTCCTGTTTGGCAATGATCGGCACTGTATTGGGTCTTGTTTTCCAGTGTATTGGATTACTTTTGGATTTTGGAATGACATCCTTGTTGCCCCCTCACTGGGACAATTTTCTGAAAACAATTTCCAGACTATATTATATCTTTCTAGCAAATCAATATGTATATTCTTTTGGATTCATAATATGCACATATAACTAAGACATGGTGGTTTATTGGATTGTTTAAAGATTTCAATCATCATAACTATTAGGTCATTTTCAATCCATAAGGAATGTACAAGTATTTTTGCTAATTATGCTTTGGATTATTAAGACATCCCTACCTTTGAAGATACGAGTTGCTTATCCGTACTCCTTGATAATCTTCTCCTCCTTCTGGAACCCATTTTATGGATCTATCTACACCAAGTCCAACATGTCCTTCTGCTCCTGAAGATATGGGCATTCTTCACAGAATTATTTGCTAAATAGGGCAAATCTGTTATTCTCATTGGATTTAAAAAAGGCTCTTAAATTGATATCACCCTCCAAAGCATTGTAAATATTACTGTTCAAAGTAAATGAACTAGTAGTGAAAAATTCTTAAAACAGCATGAAGAGAAAAAGTCTGAAAAATCCAGGAGCAAATAAGTGTAACTGTATCCGATAGTAAAGAAAATATTATTTGTCTTGCTGTACAGTAAATAGATATACTATATCCTTAGGCTACAGGTACTGATGACGATTTTTCTGCTTTGTGACCTGCATACGGTGTGAATGATGTGTAGTGACAGCGGAGTGGTGTGTCTACAGTCTGCGAGACAGACGTCTTGCAGGAATTCCTTTGCACACAGTCTGTTTGTTAGTGTTGCTTTGACTACAAAAGTGCTGCAAGGTTTTAGTTACAACACCATGTGCATTACGAGTCAGGGAGACCTGTTATTCACAAATGACTGAGTTGAGAGGCTGCACTGGCTAAACTTTAATCTTTAATCCCATAAACCACAATGGAATCCATTTCTCTTCTTAATGACATTTACAAAACTGAGTGAACAAAAATGTGACAAACTTCTCACTACAGGACTGGACTGAAATGTATGGCAGATTCCAAATAAGATGGTGGAAAGTGAACTGGTGCATCCACATAATCAACATTCAGCACATCGGCTCCCCACTCTCTTCACATGTCCTCTCAATCCTCTCTCCTCCAACAGAAGTCCTGCCAAAGGAGATTAGGAGAGCGAGTCTGATGCCTGGCAAATAGCAAAACTGGCTTACAGTTTCACACTAATGCTAATCGCTTCAGAGACTTATTATCTATAAGCCTAAACCAATCTGTACGAGCTGCCATGGAGAAGGTACACGTTGCATTTTCCGAATGTGTCATGTGACTTCTTTCACCTGGGCACATAGTCAACTTGCTACTTGTGCATGCTTTCTTTCACCTAGGACCCCTGATGAAAACATAATGTGTCCTGCTCTCTCTTTTTACTTTTAATTTTTGTATTATTCATTTTTTTGAATTATCAGGTCACATCTGGCACTGAGGGATGTTACACGTCACAGTCTCTGTTTCTAGACATTATATGTGAGTGGCAGATATTTATGGCCAGAGACAGATTTCCCATAAGGCCAACCTAGACCATGGTCTAGGGCGCAGCAGTCAAGGGGGACGTATATACAGAAGGAACAACGACCAAATATTTACAAATTTGGCTAGGATCACATTTGGGAGTGTACATCCATTTGACAGATGCATTACAGGATGTGTTTTTTCCCTTGCATTTTCATGCATTTTGTGCCAAAATATGATGGCGGAAAAAACGCATACGTTAACGGATGGTACATGTACCATGTGTTACACGTGTTAACGCACAGACTAGCGTTTTTTTGCATAATTTGTGTTTTTGTGGTTGGGTTTTTGGGAGCCAAACTTCTCAGCCAATAAAAGGGTCCAATTATTGTGGGGTGCGTCCATTAGCCATTTTGGTTTCTGTGTGTGGCTCTGCATGCATCATTGATGCCACAATCTACCTTGAACTACGCTACCTCTTGTTCCGTCGCTGGCAGAGGAGACATGCCAGATGAAGTTGGGTGTGGGTCCCTGAGGTTAATGTGCTACAAACCCAATATGGCTCCTTCCACGTTCTCTACCACCAGTTGCGCCAGTTTCCTGTAAATTTTCAGCGCTTCTTGAGGATGTGTGTCTCTACATTCATCATGCTCCTAGGCCTTGTCCAAGATAACATCTATCGCCAGGATAAAAGATGTCGGGCAGCTATATCTCCAGCGGAGAGATTGGTGGTGACCCTGAGGTAAGTTATATTGGGTTAATTTACCTCTTTTCCAGCACACACACTGTCCATATGTTACGTATCCATGCATGAACAGTACGTAATGTCATGTGTGTATGTTCATTGCTAACTTTGTGCCCATTATCATTGCAGGTACTTGGCGACCGAAGAAAGCTATGCGTCCCTCCACTACCAATTCCGCATTGGACGATCCACAATCTGCGGCATCGTGCCTGAGACATGTGAGGTCATCTGGGCAAAATTGCAGCCCCTGGTCTTGCCACCACCCACCACAGAAATGTGGCTGCAAAATGCGGCCAGGTTTGCACAGGTGTCTAATTTCCCAAACTGTATTGCTGCCCTTGATGGCAAGCACATATACATAAGGAAGCCCCCCAATAGTGGCACCAACTTCTTCAACTACAAGAGGTTTTTTTCAATTGTGTTAATGGCCATTGCCGATGCCCAAGAGCGATTTGTGGATGTGGACATTGGGGCGTATGGGCATACGAACAACTCACGGGTGTTCAAAGACAGCAATATGGGGAAAGCACTATATAATAACCACATCAACATTCCACCACCATGCCCTTTAGCCGGAACAACATTGCCCAGTCTTCCATATATTATAGTAGCAGATGAGGCTTTCCAGTTGTCCATAAACTTAATGAAGCCTTATCCCAGCCGTACACTAACCCATACCCTGCGTAACTTTAATACATGGATAAGTCATGCTCGGCAATATGTGAAGGGTGCCTTCGGTATCTTGTCATCCAAGTGGTATGTGCTACTCACGTATCCAATTGCACCCAAAGAATGTGGATAGTGTCGTGAAGGCATATGTTTGTTTACCCAATTTTGTATGCCAGCATGACTCCCTCATTGTGGACCCCTACGAATTCCACACTCATCGGTCTCCAAGATGCGGCTGTTCGGGCTCCTCTTGCTGCCAAGTGCGGAATCAATTTGCCATTACTTTTGGAGTGACATTGGTCAGATACCAATGGGTGATGCACCGATTTGATTTGTGATGCCACTCTTGTTTGCTCATCAGCACATGTTAATTTGTTATGTGTGTCATATTCTTTTTTTACTTCACCTGTTATTTGCATCTTTAGGTCATATAAATCACCAAAACACAATATTATTGTTGTCTTTATTTACTGCTACATAATGTTTTTTGCCAGGACTTCTAAGATGTTACCCTTCACTGTACATGTTGTACGGCAACACATAACATGTATACAATGTTCACATCACCATGGTACTCATCAAGAAGTTGACATGTGGCTGCTGCCAAGCCTATGAAGGTTAGTCGTGTCGGCGTCTTGTCCATGTGGGTATTAGTCACATGTTATTACAATGTCCAAATAGCCCGTATATGTGACCAATTTGGGCTCCTTCCAACAACACATGAATGGTAAATGTAGTGTCCAATCACACTTATTCTCTTGATTTCAAACACACACCGAACAGTGACATGTGCACTTCCTCCATGTGTTGGTTTACATCTTCAAAATTGGCATTATTGCATTATGCCAATTATGGGTTTGCATGCCATCAATCCAAGAGTGTGGTAAAACTTCAACATGCCTTAACTACAAATGTAATCCCTGGGGTTATGTGTTGGGGATGGCAAATTTACGGTTCACCCAATTGTCACATAGCTCTGTATCACACAATGTGGCTCATGTATTGTCTGAGTGTAATCTTGCTGTTATTATGCGTGCCAACCCAAACTCTGGCAACATGTAAGCAGTGTCACTGATGTGTCAAGGCCATGGTTTGTATGGTCAGCCTGACAAATGATTTCAAACCACACCTTTACACCCCGCTTGTATAGTAGCATATTTTAGAGAGGTTTGTAATTATATGGGCATATGCAGGTATGATATTACCTTGATATAGAAATGCACATGTTGAAAAACCACAAAAACGTGTAGAAAATCAAACTCACATATATTAATCACATGTATGTGTAGCAGCATATAAAGGAAATTAAACTATTCTTGGCCGATTAACTATGACCAGCCAGAATGTGTCTGAAAAACGTATAGTGCCCTGTACAGAATACAAAGTAAACCATTTAGACAATTACCGTATATACTCGTGTATAAGCCGACCCATGTATAAGCCGACCCCCCTACTTTTGCCCCCAAAACCTGGGAAAATCTATTGACTCGCGTATAAGCCGAGGGTGGACTCCAGCACAGATATACAACCCCCAGCAGTGAGGTATACAGCAGCCTCCCC
The DNA here is from genome assembly GCA_033576535.1 of Allobates femoralis. Taxonomy (NCBI): domain Eukaryota; kingdom Metazoa; phylum Chordata; class Amphibia; order Anura; family Aromobatidae; genus Allobates; species Allobates femoralis. The sequence continues at coordinate 338,204,402 of JARQOC010000003.1, forward strand.
AGTGGTAGTATACAGCAGCCTCCCCAGTGGTAGTATACAGCAGCAGCCCCAGTGGTAGTATACAGCAGCCCCAGAGGTATATGCAGCCCCAGAGGTATATGCAGCCCCAGAGGTGTATACAGCAGCCCCAATATACAGCAGCCCCAGTGGTATTGCAGCCCCAGTGGTATTGCAGCCCCTATATACAGCAGCCCCAGTGGTATTGCAGCCCCTATATACAGCAGCCCCAGTGGTATTGCAGCCCCAGTGGTGTATACAGCAGCCCCTATATACAGCAGCCCCAGTGGTATTGCAGCCCCTATATACAGCAGCCCCAGTGGTATTGCAGCCCCAGTGGTGTATACAGCAGCCCCTATATACAGCAGCCCCAGTGGTATTGCAGCCCCAGTGGTACTGCAGCCCCTATATACAGCAGCCCCAGTGGTATTGCAGCCCCAGTGGTATTGCAGCCCCTATATACAGCAGCCCCAGTGGTGTATACAGCAGCCCCTATATACAGCAGCCCCAGTGGTATTGCAGCCCCTATATACAGCAGCCCCAGTGGTATTGCAGCCCCAGTGGTGTATACAGCAGCCCCTATATACAGCAGCCCCAGTGGTATTGCAGCCCCAGTGGTACTGCAGCCCCTATATACAGCAGCCCCAGTGGTATTGCAGCCCCAGTGGTATTGCAGCCCCTATATACAGCAGCCCCAGTGGTATTGCAGCCCCAGTGGTATTGCAGCCCCTATATACAGCAGCCCCAGTGGTATTGCAGCCCCAGTAATGCAGGGCCCCTATATTCAGCAGCCCCAGTGGTATTGCAGCCCCAGTAATGCAGGGCCCCTATATACAGCAGCCCCAGTGGTAGTATACAGGCAGCCTCAGTAATGCAGGGCCCCCCCTCATGCTCCGGTCTCCTGTAAAGCAAATTATACTTACCAGTGCCCGCTGCCGTCCGCGCCCGCATCTGCCGACATCCCGATCCTCCGTCTTCATGCATCTTCTTCCTGTTTCCTGTGCGCGTCGCCGGTAATGACGTCATTGCCTGCGACGCGCACAGAAGCAGGAAGAAGATGAATGAAGATGGAGGATCGCATGTCGGCAGCGGCGGGCGCGGACGGCAGCGGGCACTGATAAGTATAACTTGCTTTACAGGTGACCGGAGCATGAGGGGGGGCCCTGCATTACTGGGGATGCGGGGGCTGCTGTATACCGCTGTATACAGCAGCCCCCGCACTGACTCGCGTATAAGCCGAGGGGGGTACTTTTCAGCCCAATTTTTGGGCTGAAAAACTCGACTTATACGCGAGTATATACGGTATATAGGCATTGCCACAGGAAAGCAAAATTTTGTAGATGGGTAAACTACTTGACATCAGGATATGGGTTATCACACACAATGTCAAGTAAACAAGAAACCTGGGCACTAGAGGCATTTGTTACGTCTCAAACCAGCTTTTAACCAAGGGTGTTGCTCAAATCATGTCCATTTAGAAATGCAATCCATGGGTAGAAAAGAAAAAATGATGGCACTCACCCTGATTGTTGTTCATGTGCAATTTCTTTATTCCATGCAATGGAGTGGGTTACATGCAGTAACCTCCCTCCCTAACTGCATGTAACCCACTCCATTGAATGGAATAAAGAAATTGCACGTGAACAACAACCAGGGTGAGTGCCATCATTTTTTCTTTTCTACCCATGGATATCACACTCAATGGTTGTGTTTGCAGGAGTCTTCCGGCAGTAGTTAGCAATCAGTTTGTTTAACTCCTTGCGGAACTCGAACCAATGCTGTGGATCCATGGTTGACAGGACAGGCACATAGGAGGACATCAGGAGCTGCCACTCACTGCTGCCATGGATGGAGTCTCTCTGCCTCACCTCATCAATTTTGACGCTGAATTACACTGCTCTGCATTCGCACAGTGTCCTGCAGCTGATGTAGTCCGTCGATAAGCAACATAACTGTGTCTTTCTTTACCAGTGTCCAGCGTCTAGGACGGGTGACACAAGCTCGGGAAGACGCGGGATCATTAGCAGCAGTGGTGACAGTGCCTTCAAAGAGTGATGTCTGTGGGTCAGGTTGGCTGATTTCAGATGGCAAAATGTCGTCCCCTTGGTCCCTGGTGCTGGGCCCTTCACCGGTAATTTCAACCACATCAAGATCCATGGCCGGCGTACTGTAGAATGTTATGGGGTTTTTTACAAAAAAAACAATAGTACACATGTAGTTGCCATGTTCGTGGCACAAAGTGTAACAAACTAACTTATCTGTGGGCACTTACATTAGTATATTGACTGTTTTTTGCAAAAACATTAATTGGTCAAAGTGCTTGTACAGTCGGGGTAGGTGTGGGGCTGATCTGCTTTTATATCTTTCTTGATCTTTATAATCCCACATATATCTGTCACGGATTGGCTGGCAACGCACATGCACTATTCACTCTACATGAGTTATGACAACAAAATTAGTTAGATACTACACACACAGATAGTTGTCGCCTATTATTTTAATACAATGCTACATAAGGGTTCATGTGTTTAAAGTTCGCATGGGTATTTACCAATCTCCTGCCGTCGCTCTAAAGGAAGCCCTTTGAAGTTGGGGAACATTTGGAGGATGATACTGGACCAGATTCTCCGTTTTTTTTTTTACAACATCCTGGTAGCCAGGGTCTTCTTGGTCCCATATGGAGGTGTGTGGCTCAACCAGATTGATTAGGGTCTCGTTATCAACCTTTAGTTTATCAACCACAATGATATTTAATTTCCCTCTTTTCACAGGGCCCTACAATAACGACACACCAGCAGGTGAAGGTCAACCTTCAAATCAAGGCTTAGATAAATGGGAACATACAGTTGTGACCAAAAGTATTGACATCCCTGCAATTCTGTCAGATAATACTCAGTTCCTTCCTGAAAATGATTGCAATCACTAATTCTTTGGTATTATTATCTTCATTTAATTTGTCTTCAATGAAAAAACACAAAAAAAATTGTCCTAAATCCAAATTGGATATAATTCCACACCAAACATAAAAAGGGGGTGGACAAAAGTATTGGTTAGAAAAATCATGTGATGCTTGTCTAATTTGTGTAATTAACAGCACCTGTAACTTACCTGTGGCACCTAACAGGTGTTGGCAATAACTAAATCACACTTGCAGCCAGTTGACATGGATTAAAGTTGACTCAACCTCTGTCCTGTGTCCTTGTGTGTACCACATTGAACATGGAGAAAAGAAAGAAGACCAAAGAACTGTCTGAGGACTTGAGAAACCAAATTGTGAGGAAGCATGAGCAATCTCAAGGCTACAAGTCCATCTACAAAGACCTGAATGTTCCTGTGTCTACCGTGCACAGTGTCAAAAAGTTTAAAGTCCATGGTACTGTGGCTAACCTTCCTAGATGTGGACAGAAAAGAAAAATTGATGAGAGATTTCAACGCAAGATTGTGCGGATGGTAGATAAACAACCTCGACTAACATCCAAACAAGTTCAAGCTGCCCTGCAGTCCAAGGGTACAATAGTGTCAACCCGTACTATCTGTCGGCGTCTGAATGAAAAGGGACTGTATGGTAGGATACCCAGGAATACCCCGAGACATAAAAAAGCCAGGCTGGAGTTTGCCAAAACTTACCTGAGAAAGTCTAAATGTTTTGGAAGAATGTTCTCTGGTTAGATGAGACAAAAGTAGAGCTTTTTGGGCAAAGGCATCAACATAGAGTTTACAGGAGAAAAAAAAGAGGCATTCAAAGAAAAGAACACGGCCCCTACAGTCAAAAATGGTGGAGGTTCCCTGATGTTTTGGGGTTGCATTGCTGCCTCTGGCACTGGACTGCTTGACCGTGTGCACGGCATTATGAAGTCTGAAGACTACCAACAAATTTTGCAGCATAATGTAGGGCCCATTGAGAGAAAGCTGGGTCTCCCTCAGAGGTCATGGGTCTTCCAGCAGGACAATGACCCAAAACACACTTCAAAAAGCACTAGAAAATGGTTTGAGAGAAAGCATGGAGACTTCTAAGGTGGCCAGCAATGAGTCCAGACCTGAATCCCATAGAACACCTGTGGAGAGATCTAAAAATGGCAGTTTGGAGAAGGCACCCTTCAAATATCAGGGACCTGGAGCAGTTTGCCAAAGAAGAATGGTCTAAAATTCCAGCAGAGCATTGTAAGAAACTCATTGATGGTTACCGGAAGCGGTTGATCGCAGTTATTTTGGCTAAAGGTTGTGCAACCAAGTATTAGGCTGAGGGTGCCAATACTTTTGTCTGGCCCATTTTTGGAGTTTTGTGTGAAATGATCAATGTTTTGCTTTTTGCTTTATTCTCTTTTGTGTTTTTTCATTGAAGACACATTTAAATGAAGATAATAATACCAAAGAATTTGTGATTGCAATCATTTTCAGGAAGAAACTGAGTATTATCTGACAGAATTGCAGGGGTGTTAATACTTTTGGCCACAACTGTAGCATTTACAGATAGTATGCTTGATGTGTTACATGCAAGATGACAACACAGTCTACATAGGCCATTTAAAATAGTTTAACATGCCAGGAATACATACACTGTGTTCCAAATTATTATGCAAACAATATTTCCTCATATTTTCACTAAATTACCTATAGGAATTGCAGTCATTGTTATTTTCCAGTCATCTACTATTCTAGTATGATTGGATTTTTTCCAAAAAACTGCTATGAAAACAGTATATTTTTAAAAATAATAAACACTCAAAATGCATGTTCTAAATTATTATGCACAGCAGAGTTTTCAACCTTTTTATTTTTATTTTGAACAAAAAAATGGTCAATTGTAAAATTATAAGCATTATCAGCTTATTACAAAATGAAATCAAACAGTTTTCAAGTCAAAACTTTATTCTAGGTAATGTTACATTTGTACATAGGACCCTTGTTCGAAAGAAGCTTCTGAACTCTCTCATCCATTGAATTTGTCAGGTTTTGGATGGTTTGTGCTTCAATTGTTTTGCATGTGGACAGAATACCCTCCCAGAGCTGTTGCTTAGAAGTGAACTGCCTCCCGCCATCATCGACACTCCTTTTGATGATGCTCCAGAGGTTCTCAACGGAGTTGAGGTCAGGGGAAAATGGTGGCCACCCATAAGTTTGTCCTCTTTTATGCCCTTAGGAGCCAGAGATGCAGATGTGTTATTTGCAGCATGAGACGGTGCATTATTATGCATGAAAATGATCTTGCTGCGGAAAGCACGGTTCTTCCTCTTGAACCATGGCAGGAAGTGCTGTTTTAGAAAATCAACATAGATTATGGAGTTCATCTTTACCCTTTCAGGGATCCTAAAGGGGCCAACAATCTCTCTCCCCATGATTCCAGCCCAAAACATTACTCCACCTCCTCCTTGTTGGCGCCTTAGCCGTGTTTTCATGGGGTGTCCATCAACCAGCCATCCTCCACTCCATCCATCTGGACCATCGAGCGTTGCACGGCACTCATCGGTGAACAAAACAGTTTGGAAGTCAGTCTTCATGTATCGTTTGGCCCACTGGAGCCGTTTCTGCTTGTGTGCAGTGGATAGGGGTGGTTGTCAGGATGGCTTACGCACAGCTGCAAACCTCTGAAGGACCCTGCATCTTGTTGTTCAGGGGACGTTGGAGGCACCAGCAGCTTCAAAAACTTGTCTGCTGCTATGACAAGGCATTTTTACAGCTGCTCTTTTAACCTGACGCAATTGCCTGTTGGAAAGAGTCCTCAAGTTTTCCTTATCAGCACGAACACGTGTGTGCTGGAAATCAGCTACATACTTCTTGATTGTGCGATGATCACGATGAAGTGTCTTGGCAATGTTGATTGTAGTCATGCCTTGACCTAAATACTCCACAATTTGTTGCTTTTCAGCAGCCGGCACATCCTTTTTCTTTCCCATTTTTGGCAAAAAATGTAAGCTGCTTAATAATGTGGAACAGCCTTCTTAAGTAGTCTTGCCTTTATTTGGACACACCTGCTAAACTAATTTGCACAGTTATCTGCAATTGCTTTCAGTGATATAAAGAGCCCTGACACACATCACCATCAATGAGTTTAAATGACAAACAAAAAAATTCTAACCTTATCACTCCTAAACTCTTTTTGCATAATAATTTGGAACATAGTGTAAACAAAACCAGATTAAACTGGTAGGTTAACAGATTGCTTACATCGGGGATCTTCTTCCCCTCAACAGTCCATTTTTATGCGTAAGTCTTCTCACGGACTTTAGAAGCCTCCTTCTGCTGCACATGTGAACAACAACAACATATGTGATGTATAAGCAGAAAAACACAATTGATAACAGAAATGGAAACAATTTGGGTCCAACATTTGTGGCCCAGACCAGTGCTTTCTTTGTGGTGGTACGTGCCGGTACGGCGTACCGGAAAATCTGAAGAGGCGGGCGGCAATGCAGCCGGGGAGCGGAGCTATATGGGGACTGCCATTTACCACCGCCCACTGCATGCTGCCCGCTGCCTGGTGCACAGGATCTCCGGGCCGCCTGACAGTACCCCACCTCCTCAAGCCGCTGGCGTCTGACAGCACCCCCCAGCTCCTCAATCTCAGCCACCGTCACCTGACAGCTCCAACCTACCCCCCGGCAAATATTGTCTGAGGCTGGCTTCACAACATGGCGCAGTCCGGTCCGGGGCTGTCAGGCATGAACCTGACAGCCCTGTACCTGATCAGCACACAGAACTGGAGGGCCAAATGTGCCCTCCGGTCCTGTGTGCAGCCGGATGGCTGTAATTATAGCCGCAGCTGCTGATTTTTCAAGATCACGGCTAGAATGGAGCTAGCCGCGGTCCTGAAACAACAGCGGCGTGCAGCTGCCAGTATCCGGTTCCCGGATTTGCCCGGACCGGGGCAATCCGGCCCCATAGGCTCCCATGTTAGGGAGAACCGGATTGCCCCGGATCCAGGAGAATCCGGGACAATCCGGGCAAATCCGGGATCCAGCTTTTTGGGGTGATTTTTCTCCCCGGACACAAAAACGTTGCAAGCAACATTTTTGTGTCCGGTGAGAATAATCCGAATTCTCCTGGATTCATCCGGAGAGATGGAAACCTGATGGCAGAGAGCTGCCATCCGGCTCCATGCGGCCCCATAGGCTACTATGGGGCCAAATACCTGTCCGGGGCTGTCAGGTTTACACTGGACAGCCCCGGACCGGGCCTTGCCATGGTGTGAAGCCAGCCTTACAAAAAAAGCACTGGCCAGGACAATGCCTTACCGCGGGTATAAGCAGACACGCCCCTGTGTGCCTGCTTTCCTTTTTGGCTTTGTGTCCTTTCTTATGAGACTTCTTGTGCTTTTTTAGTTTGATGGTGGAAAAGGGAAAAAAAGAATGGGTGAATGGTTTCCTACACCTTACAACCTTGACTTAGGCTAGGGTCACACATCAGGTTTTTTTTAAAAAAAAACCTGATCCGGTTTTGAGCTTTTAAAAAGCTCAAAACCGGATCAGGAAACGCTCCTCATAGGAGCCTATGCTAAAAACCGGATTACTTCACAAGCAATCCGGTTTCCACCTCCAGGTCTGCTGCCTGCGTGAAAAATCATGCAGGCTGCAGTTTTCGGAGCGGTTCTGTTATCTGCAATGCGGGAACCGGATTGCTCAGGATGTGTAATCCTGAGCAATCCGGATCCCGCATAGACTTTGCTTATCCCGGCTGCTGCCGGGATAAGCAAAGTGTTCTGTGTTTTGTAAAACTGTTAATTTGCTTAATAGATGTTCCTATAATGTCTCTATGGGGTGCCCACTCCCCCTAGAGACCTTACACCCACTCAGGTGGGCATATAATGCTATCATCACCTATGTACAGCAGCTGCCTCCTGAAAGTACACTTTATTCATCTCTTCCTCTTCCGAAGACATCCTAGATTCTGGGTGATAGACATTATGGATGAGGTAGATTCGAGTGCAGTGTCGGATCTCTGATTTTTTTCTCTTCCACCACCACCGTAGGATCTAACTGAGGTCGTAAGGGGGCAGAGTTAGTAAGAAAGAGTGACACCAGTGCCAGGAAGAGTGACACCAGTGCCATAATGATGCGCTTTGGTCCAGGGCGTAGAAATATGAAACATCTGTAAATCTGGCCTTATTAATGGCTGCAAGGTTTACAATTTAAATAATGCTGCAAATAACACCCATCCATAGAATTAACCCTTTCACCACCAATCCTGTTTTCCCCTTCCTGACCAGGCGAAATTTTACAATTCTGAGCAGTAGTCGCTTTATAAGCACTACTTTATATATGTGTCACAGTGTCACTTTATATGTTTTCCCTTGACTCATTGTACTTCACGTTAGTGATAAATTTTGGTAAATATGATTTGCTTTTATTTATGAAGCTTGCAAAAATTTAACAAAAAAGTAAACATTTTGCAATTTTTTCACTTTGAACTTTTATGCCTCTAGACAGAAAATCATTAGCAAATATAATTTGCCACACGTCTACCACAATTTTTTAAACATGTTTTTTTGTTAAAAAGTTAGAAGGGTTAAAACTTTATCAGCAATTTCTCATGTTTCCAACAAAATTTACAAAGCCATTTTTTTAGGGACCACATCAGACTTGAGGTGACCATTCTAAAAGCTGCACCCCTAAAAATGCTCAGTGGCAGTAATATCAGTGTTACTCTTGGTGTAATTATTAATTTTTAGTAACAGTGTGGTCATCTGCTGATGTTCCCCTATATCCATATTAGGGTCTGCCACCATAGTTGTAATCAGGGTTACCGATTAGGGGCCCACTCAGACACTACGCCTCTGATTAAGACTTGTGTGCCCAATGCCAGTCTTCACAAATAACCTCAAGGATCTGTGTAACCTGTCTGCAAATTTTGATTAACGGATGGCAATTACAGGGAGGTGTTGTCCACATAACATTGACAGCAAATTCTAAAGGGATTGTGTTGACAATATTTTTTATAGTTAATAATTGTTTGAAATTTGAATTCATCAGCTTCATTGAATTCTCCAAAAAATGCTGAAAAGCTTCTGATTGACTGGAAAATACATGTATAATATTAAGTTCTTCTCGAAGTTTTTTTTTTACCTCTTTTGAGCTCTTTTTTTTTTTAATCACATAAATTTTTATTAATTCACAATTTGTTCACATATAAAATCAACTCGACAACAAGTTACATTTCTTATAAGAAAGTAAACCCCTCCTTACCCTGCCCCACTCCCCTTCGACAGCAACCTTCAACCAGTTCTATGTATCTTGTAAAAATATTTCTTCAATACCAGTTATTACATCCAGAGTCCTCCTTACTTTGAAAAAATCTTCCAGGCCTCTAAGGGCCGCTTTACACACACCAGCTTCTGTGACCAACTTCTGAACAGATCTCTGGTTGCAGTGAAATCATGGACACATTGTTTTTTTTGTACACGCACAAAATGGAACAATGTGTCCATGATTTCACTGCAACCAGAGATCTGTTCAGAAGTTGGACACAGAAGTTTGGTGTGTGTAAAGCGGCCCTTACCCTCGTTGTACTCTCCAACTTTTTACCATTAATACATTTGCGGGAACTAACAGACCCCACATCTCCTGACAGGGAACTCTCCAAGGGACTGTAAGCTCATCGCTTACAGTACTGCTGCTGCTATGTTAATGTACATGTGGAGCTGTCCCTGCTGCGTGGTGCTGAACAGTGGACAGCTCTAGGTTAGCACCTGAGCGCCTAAGTGTTCAGCACCACGCAGCAGGGACAGCTCTGCATCTACATTAACATAGTGGCGGCATAGAGGGAGAGGCCTGGCTCCGAGAACCCCATGGCCCCCACGGGGCGAGCCATTTGTATTTCCTTTATATAGATTAATTCCAAAATATGCAAAATATGGGAAAGATTCAGAAGAAGTGGACTGCTGCTGTATCAGTGCTTCAAGAGCCACCAGACACTGACGTATCCATGACATGGGCTACAATTGTCGCATTCCTTGTGTCAAGCCACTCATGACCAATAGAAAAGCAATGTCTGGCAATGTCATCTGGGGAATTGGGAAGTCACGGTGGCGTGACCCAGTCTGTGGCCTCGGAGCGGTCAATAAAAAGAGGGAAGAGTTTGTTGGAAAGGGGGTACTGGGTTTTAGGATTGGTTTGTAATGACACCACTCGTGGTATGCGGCTATTAGTGGCCGCGGCTACGGTGCGGAACCTCTGGAGACAATGGGAATGCAGTGGTGATGGTTTTGCTCTCCACGGGTGGAGTGGATGCCCAGGGCATCTGGGGTGGAGGGATTTGGCTGATGGGAGGCCATCGGGGGCAGATCTGGCTGCAGGGAAGGATCAGAGCAGTTCATATGACGGACCCTGTATCCTGCACGGGTTATCAGCAGTCTACCGCTCCTCAGGGGGAAAATGAAAAGTCTCACACACAGTTCTGAGTTCCATACCCGGTTTACTTAGCTTTGCTCTGCAGGCACCATAAGATACAGTTCTGGTACAATCGTGGCTTGGATAGTCCTCAACAACCGGGATAGCTTGTCCGGGACACCCCCTTTATGTTCCTACCTCTGGTTGCTGCCTTCCTCAGCGCTGCCTGCTTGCGTAACTCCTGCTCGCCCCTCTGCGCACAGTGCCCCGATCCAGCAGCCACGGGCCCTGTTGGGCGACCGGCCGTGTCCCCAGAACCTAGTACAGCTGCCTTCTCAGCGGATGTGCCAGGAGTGGTCCACAGCTCCTCTAGATATCATGGCCTTCAGTTCCGTGGTTGGAGTATGGATTCTCCTCGCCACCTTCAGTGCCGGTCCCCTGGTCTGCAACCTGCCCTTCTGCTGTCACTTCAGATTCGGGCGCACGGTGGATCACTCACTTCCTGACTGCTCTTCCTAACTTCCCACCCTCCAACTTTCCTCCCGCTGTCCTGCAAACTACCTGGGCCCTCCCCCTGCAGGGTCCGCCCACCATCCCCGGGATCGGGTGTGTTGGGTGTGTTTGTGAGTGTCCGGACTTTGTTTACTGAAGACAGGAATACTACACCTGTGGATTGGGTGCAGTACCCCTCTGTGGTGACCAGACCGCAGAGGCTCCACACAAGCACAAATAGGGCCTTATCTTTTATCACAAATGGCACTGCGGCCACATCATACAATGCTCACCTGATATGGTTGTGGCACCCACAACTAGTATAAACACTGTGTACAGATGCTGATGGGCCCACACTTCCACGTATATTGTGGTATCGATCAATGGTCAAAGGGACGATGTGTCGTGGTCCGCGTTGCTGGATAAGAATGCAGACCGCACGGGATCTACAAACGATGGTGCTGTTAATTTCACTGCGTTTCAGAGATCGCTGTGCTCCTTCATCAGGATATTTACTATTTCATATTTTTGAATGGCCTTTTCTTAACAATCCTTTCAAGGCTACGATTATCCCGGTTGCTTGCGCACCTTTTTCTATCACACTTTTTCCTTCCACTCAACTTTCTATTAATATGCACTCTTAATACAGCACTCTGAACAGCCAGCTTCTTTAACAATGATCTTTTGTGGCTTACCCTCCTTGTGGATTGTGTCAATGACTGCCTTCCGGACTTTCTGTTAAGTCAGCAGTCTTCCCCGTGATTGTGTAACCTACTGAACCAGACTAAGTGACAATTTTAAATGCTTAGTAAGTCTTGCAGGTGTTTTATGCTAACTATTGTAACTTTCTGAGACAATGAATTCTTAGTTTTTGTTGGCTGTAAACCATAATCATCATCATTAACAGAAATAAACACTTGAAATAGATCACTCTGTGTAATGACTCTATATAATACATGTGTTTCACTTTGTGTATTGAATTACTGAAATACATTAACTTTTTGATGATATTCTAATTCATTGAGATGCACTTGTATATACACAAATCTATAACTTTCAGTAGTTTGAATCTGCGCAAGCAGTTTCTTTGCCAACACATGCCCTCTAGTGGCCATTGCAGCATATGTGAAGGCTATGATGAAATGTTGCCATTTACCTTGATAAATAAGGACAGTTGAAACTTCAAAACTATTATAATGTGGAATGATGTACAAAGGATACAATTATATATTTACAATTGCCTATGCGTAAAACCACTCCTATATGTAGATTACATACATAGCACCTTACAGTGCCTTAAAAAAGTATTCATACCCTAAGAACCTTTTTCATGTTACACCCACAAGCTTAGGCTAGGGTCACACTTGGCTGCATTTTTTAAGGTTGGTTTTGGCAGCCTGCATTTTTGGGCTGCGTTTTTGCAGTTAGGTCTGCAGCAGCCTTAAAAAGCGCAAGCAAAAACACATGGTACCATTTAGTGCCATGCGTTTTCGCATGCGTTTCCCATAGGGCCCCATGTTATAAAAATGCATGCGTTTTTGGAAAAGCACCAAAAACATCTCAGGAGACGATTTTTGGTGCTGAGCCAAAAATGCATCAAAAAAACGCATGGCCCTTTAGCCATGCATTTTTGGCATTGGGGCATGCATTTTTTGTATTGGGGCCTATGGATGCGTTTTTGCATGCATTTTTCACAAAATACAAGTGTGAAAAACGCATGGAAAAACGCATCCACCACGCAAGTGTGACCCTAGCCTTAATTGTATTTTATTGGGATTTTATGTGATACACCACCACTAAGTAGCAAGTATTTGTGAAGCGTAAAGGAAATGATACATAGTTTTCTAAATAAAGTAATAGAAAATCAGGCAGCACTCACAAAAATAGACGCAAAAAGGACTTTATTGTGCCACATTTTGGGCTCAACAAGTCCTTTTTGCATCTATTTTTTGAGTGCTGCCTGATTTTCTATTACAGGATCTGCTACACAGCTGGACACAGTGGTTTCAGGACTCTTCGCACCAAAAGCCAAGTATTGATTGTGCTATTCTGTTTTTCTATTCTGTTAGTTTTCTAAATATTTTAAAAATATAAATATGAAAATTGTGACGTGCATTTGTATTCTGCCCCCTGTTGTCTCACATCCTTAAAAAAATCCTGAGGGACCAAATGCCTTAAGAATTCATTTGAAGTCAACCTGTCACCCGATCATTTCCCCTAAAAACTGTGTCCACCACCAATAAGCCCTATTAGGGGACCATCACACGTGGCGATCTCCCGGGCGATTCCATAGGCGACGCCGAGGCGTGGTCTGTCGCCAGCGATATCGCAAATGCGTCACCTAATGTAAATGGGCGAGGGCGACACATCCGAGTGGTCGCCTGGTTTCACATCAGTGCTGTGAAACCAGGCGACCATTCGTGGGCGATGTGTGGTGATCGCCCTGTGTAACATCTCATGAGCGATGTTAAGAGCGACAGCACACATCGCCTATACCATTCCGGTAGGCGTTTCAGGGCGTATTTACTAGCTCTGGCGGTCTGCGTGGATTGGTGGCAGCTCGACTGTTACGATTGGTTGTCTTGTTCCTCGGCGCCATATTTGATGATGTGTGCGTCCAAAGGTGTTTTAGCCAGGAGCGTACATACTGTACAGTAGCGCATTGATGTGGCCTCTGTGTTTGCGACTGTGTTCAAAAGTGCAGAGATGCCACAAATGTGTGCTTTAACAGAAACACAAATGTCATTACATCCCAACTTAAGTTTTCATGAGCGCTGTAGTGGCACCTTCCTGCATTACATTACGCAAAAGCATACAGTGAATACTGTAGCTCTTGCGGCGTCTCTGTGCCCCCGTCAACATGCGAGTTATCTCCCGTGCGTTCATTTGCCCGAGCGTTGTCAATCTTTTGGCGCCGCCATATTCTGCACACCCATGGAGAAGGAAATGATAGGTGATCTATACATCCCATAACTGCAAACACACAAATATCTGTGCACACACATACTTTCAAGGCTGCATTATTATCCAGACCAAGAAAGCAAGAGTGATTTTATTAGACAACGCAGTAGCAATACACACTTCACAAAAGCGCTGTACATATTGACTGTACAATAAAACGTCACGCGAGCGTCATGTTTTGCCTTCTTGGCAACGCCAATGCGTATAGCAATAATCCGCGACACATCACACGAGAGTTGTCTATAAAGCACCGAGCCAATACGCACATGCATTTACATGTAACGACACATTAAAATAATGACCAATCACACGTCTTCAAGGCGTCACACAACATTATGTTAACGCCTATCTCCGAGATGCGGCTCAAATTTACGCCCACATCGCTAATATGGTGGCTCTGTGTGACGCGGAAGCGGCGACCAGCGACTTGATTGCCCCTGGGCCTTGGGCGACGCTCAGGCAATTTCTGGTCGGGTTGTCGCCCAAGCGTCGCCTAAGTTGTCGCCCCGTTTAAATGAGCACGCAAATACGTGCGCGCGCACGTGCGACGCGTATGGAATCGCCCGGGAGATCTCCACGTGTGACGGTACCCTAACTGTAGCATATATTCTGCATATAAACACAATGTCTTCATACGGTCTTCGATAACTGGCATCTTTTCCCACCCTCCAGGATTTTGTCCTAAGGAACAGTAAGATGCAGAAATGAGTCACAAAATTCGTTCACCACTGCAGTCCTGTTCAATACGGTCTTAGTTAAATGGTCACTGCTGGTACCGGGAGGAAATCAGTCACAGGCCCAGAAATCATTCTCCAAAGAGTCCTGGCCGGTATTATGCACATGGCCAGCTGCACTACCCGTCTAATTTTGCACTTTGTGCGTAACCTGAGTTCTGTTCTGTTAGTTGTTGCTTGTGATGGATCACACTCAGTGGGTATCTTTAGGAACTTTTTGCATGAGGCGTTCACTGCCATTACATAAGTCTCTTGCCCTCGTCACCAACAACTGAACCAACAAGTTGCAATATCCTGTAGTACACACATACAAGTAGTGAAACCTCTAGGGGCCATACAGCTGATAACATATTGCTACATCTTTTGTCTTTTAATTGTAGGAACAATAAAAAATAATAAAACACGATGGTTAACATGACCACGTTAGAGATAATTATAATAAATACAGCCAGATGTAATCCTTGAGGTGCACATGCTTTCTCATAATTCTATCAGCTCTAGTAACATAAGTATCACTGTCTAGATCTTGTAGTTCTTCTGATTCTGGTAATATGTGACTCACCAGGAGTGTATGTGACTCACCATGGCCGGGACTCTGGTTTAGACAGGCTGTAACTCCTTCCTCCTTGTCACCGGTGGGCCGCGCCTGCCGGTAGTGGGGCCTGGTTGAGTGCAGATCAAAAAGTTGAAGACGTCTTGTAGGAACAGATTAAAGGGGTTTAATTTATTCGTGATGCCACCTATGAGTAGTTTCGGTAATCGTTACCGACGCTGCGGAACCTCCGGGGGATGGACAGCAGCAAGATGGAACGCTCCCCACAGGCTGAGCGGTGATCCCCGGAGGCTGGAGCTGCTTAAGATGTTGTGCGGCAGCTGCGGTTACCTTGTAGTGCGGACGGACAGTTCATAAGGAAGCACGGACACAGAAAGTCTCTGCAACGGGTCTTTACTGTAACCAGCAGGCAGTACATGGTATACAGTTCACGGGTAGTGGACCGGGTGGACTCAGCAGTGATAGTGTCCCTCAGAGATCCGCAAGTGTTTCCTCCATTCTAGCTAAGTGCTTTGCCATTGTCGCCCAGGAAAACTAGATCGGGTACGGGGAGGCTGCTTCAATGCCCTATCCAAGATGTACGTTGTGGATGTTTTGGGGAGCCTTGGGTCCCTCGGTGGGTACATTGCTGGTTAGACGACTGGAAGTTGGCTGGTGGTGGGGTGCTCCTTTGAAGCTGCTCCTCCACGCTTCTGGTTCGCGTAGCAGAGGTGAACTGCTGCCAGCTTCGGTACCAGTGAACCGGCTGTGTAGTTTTGGGCACAGGAGTCTTTTGGAACCCGTGGTTAATGATGCCCGATCCCGGTTGTTGAGGCCTCAGGTGCTGACACCCGACCGGTGACGGCCCGGGGGCTGCACGGGGTGCGGAGCCCCTGCTCCTACTCCAAGTTCAAGTTCTCTGTTCTAGACTCTTCTTCTCAGACTAAG
Source organism: Allobates femoralis (assembly GCA_033576535.1). Lineage (NCBI taxonomy): Eukaryota > Metazoa > Chordata > Amphibia > Anura > Aromobatidae > Allobates > Allobates femoralis. The sequence goes on from JARQOC010000003.1 coordinate 338,220,388, forward strand.
TGTCTGTTCTCCCTACACACTTCCCTAGCACTCCGCTCACCAGGACCCTGGATTGGTCCTCTGTTCTAGGTGATGCATGCAGGGTTGGATCTCAAAGTTAACTGGGTCACTGCTGTGTCAGAGAATATTGCGGCTGCATTTATGGCTGCAATACCCTCTTGTGACGCACTTGTTGCAGGGCACCACACTCCCCCTTGGTTGAATACGCTTGTCCCCAAGCGTCACACTACCCACATTACAGAGGTTTTTATATTTTATAACAGGTAATAAACACTTTTATTAATGACAAGTCATTATATGGCATAAAAGTGAAACAGTAGGATAAACAGGTTAACACATTGCGCGGACCCGCGGGGCGGTCGGCTGTCCTTAGGTAAAAGTTCAGGCTGTAGCCGCCAAGTCGCGGTGTTATTTGCACACAGGAAGAAGTCTCTTGGTGAAAAGTTCAAACAACAAGTCACTTATGGAGGGCAGTGTTCCAGACTCGTATAGCGAACCACCCGTCACAGCATACATATCGCTCATAGGTTACAATGTCCCCTCTATATAAGTCTCGGTAAGGATGCCCTCGCGGTAGGTGCGATTCCACATCATGGCGCCCCACAAACACCTCAGTACTCACACCCTCCTCCCTTACGAATCCCCACCCGGTGGATAAGTTAAAGGTGCTCACCCGTCCGGTTTTACGGAACTCTTCAGGCAATGGAGATTGGCGGCGGGCTTCAGCGCGGGCCTGCATGTTGGCGTGCAGCCGAGCGTGCCACTCCTCCCTTCGGACGCGACGTACCTCTTCGTCGGAGTGGTGCGGCGTGTGGATACAGTCACTATGGCGTGATGGTTGTTGAACGGCTCGAGCTTGGTGGGCAGTCTGGAGTGGAGCCCGGTTTAACGGAATCGGAGAAGATGTTGCGGCGGCGGCACCCGACCAGTGTACCCGAGCAGATCGGCCGGCAGAAGGATTCTTGGTGTCTCCCCAGGCGAACCCGGTGTAGAGGTCCTCAGCGGGGCTGTAGGTCTCGCCGTCATCATCCTCGATCTCTCCCTCGATGACCACGTCGGGCTGCTCGGCTGACGGAGATGATGGAAAGGAATCCTCTGGGTCGATGGGTGGCTGTGCTGCAAAGTTCTCCTCAGGGTCGTCGTGCAGGACTTCCAGGCTGCCTGCCTCTTCTTCTGTAGCAGCGGGAAGTGGTGTTTCGATCCCGGTCACCAGGTAGGCCTCGGTAATTGCAGAGGAGGCCTCCGGTTCAGGGGAGAAACAGGCGACAGTCTCAGTGGTGTGGAAACTAGTCGCGGGTTCCGCAGGTAAAACCAGGTATGTGTCGGCTTCTTCTATGGAGCGTATTGTAAGCTCCGGCTCAGGAACGGGGTCGGCTGTGGTTTTAATCGCTGGAACGAGCTGAGCTGTGGCCTCCACAGGAATGATACAGTCTATGGGCTCCGGTGATGAAGCAGGACAGGTGGTGGGCGACGGTGAGGCGGTTGAGAAGCTGGTGATGTCGTCTGGGCCTGGAGAAGCTGTACCCGGTCGGCTCTGCTGCATCGCATGATGGAGTCTTCTGCCTAGGGTCGCACTCCAGCTGCGAATCGTCCACTCCACAGTCTCTAGTAACCGCACCCGGAGGTCTTGTAGAGCCTCTAGCCAAAAGTCGGGGCTGCCGTCTATAGTAAGGGCAGGACCCGGACCCGGTTGGCCGATGGCTGCTCTGGCCTCTGCCTCGACCTCCCGCATTAGGTCTTGGAGTCTCGTGCTGGCCATTCTCTTCTTTAGAGGGAACCACACCCGTTCAACCGGTAACCGTTCTGGTAGAGAGCTGGTGAAGAAGGTCTGTGACACTCCCATTTCCTCTGGGCTTTTGTAGTCCAATGGTGGGAAAAGTCTTTGGGGTCCGCCCCCATGGTTGATTCGAGCAATCAGGGCGGACAAAGAGTTTGGCGCCTTTTGCCTTTAGCCCTCCCACGATGAGGGGCGGTGGCTCACCCCTGGGCTTGCACGTGGCGGATTCTTGTGGCGGGAACGCCATCTTGGGCGCCATCTTGGCCCACGGTGAAAAGGCGGGAAAGTTCTTTTAGGGACGAACAAAGTCCAAATGGTAGACAATAAAGTCATTTTTAAGCACATTATACCCGTTAGGGAACGGGCCTGCTCGTATCCTGTTCGTGACGCCATTTTCTGACTCACCGTGACTGGGACTCCGGTTTAGACAGGCTGTAGCTCCTTCCTCCTTGTCACCGGTGGGCCGCGCCTGCCGGTAGTGGGGCCCGGTTAAGTGCAGATCAAAAAGTTGAAGACGTCTTGTAGGAACAGATTAAAGGGGTTTAATTTATTCGTGACGCCACCTATGAGTAGTTTCGGTAATCGTTACCGACGCTGCGGAACCTCCGGGGGATGGACAGCAGCAAGATGGAACGCTCCCCACAGGCTGAGCGGTGATCCCCGGAGGCTGGAGCTGCTTAAGATGTTGTGCGGCAGCTGCGGTTACCTTGTAGTGCGGACGGACAGTTCATAAGGAAGCACGGACACAGAAAGTCTCTGCAACGGGTCTTTACTGTAACCAGCAGGCAGTACATGGTATACAGTTTACGGGTAGTGGACCGGGTGGACTCAGCAGTGATAGTGTCCCTCAGAGATCCGCAAGTGTTCCTCCATTCTAGCTAAGTGCTTTGCCATTGTCGCCCAGGAATACTAGATCGGGTACGGGGAGGCTGCTTCAATGCCCTATCCAAGATGTACGTTGTGGATGTTTTGGGGAGCCTTGGGTCCCTCGGTGGGTACACCGCTGGTTAGACGACTGGAAGTTGGCTGGTGGTGGGGTGCTCCTTTGAAGCTGCTCCTCCACGCTTCTGGTTCGCGTAGCAGAGGTGAACTGCTGCCAGCTTCGGTACCAGTGAACCGGCTGTGTAGTTTTGGGCACGGGAGTCTTTTGGAACCCGTGGTTAATGATGCCCGATCCCGGTTGTTGAGGCCTCAGGTGCTGACACCTGACGGTGACGGCCCGGGGGCTGCACGGGGTGCGGAGCCCCCGCTCCTACTCCAAGTTCAAGTTCTCTGTTCTAGACTCTTCTTCTCAGACTAAGTGTCTGTTCTCCCTACACACTTCCCTAGCACTCCGCCCACCAGGACCCTGGATTGGTCCTCTGTTCTAGGTGATGCATGCAGGGTTGGATCTCAAAGTTAACTGGGTCACTGCTGTGTCAGAGAATATTGCGGCTGCATTTATGGCTGCAATACCCTCTTGTGGCGCACTCGTTGCGGGGCGCCACATATGGGGACTCGGGTACCTGGGAGTTGCTGTAAAGGGGATGTCAACGGTGGCCTGCCCAAGCCCTTGGCCCTGGTAGTCAGATGGTAAATGTTGGAAAAAGGGTAATAAAGAGTTCACGTGATGCCATCTGTAGGTGCGGTGACTGCACCGGCGCTGCTGGGACCTCTGGGGGATGGGCAGCAGCTAGATGTAATGGCCCTTTACAGGCAGGGCTAGATCCCCGGGGCTGTAGATAATGGAAGTTGATGAAATACAGAAGCGCAGCTGGAATAGGGCTGCGCAGTTGCTGCTGTAGGAGGCAAGGCAGGTAAAACACAGTTCATCAGAAAGGATCAAAGACACGTTGCTCACTCAGTACGGGTGTTTTACTCCATTAATTTGCAGGCTTACAGGATAATGCAGTTCTTTCAGCTAAGGTAGTGGACTGGGTGGTACTGGCAGTGAGCAGTGTTCCACTGAATCTCCGGTGATGTTCTTTCCTTTACCTCTCCCTCTGTCCTGTTTCTGCGCTCTCCTTCTTTCCCAGAGCCTTTCTGGTCGTCATCCCCCTCAATGGCCTCGACGATCACATCCAGCTCTGGACTGGGCCAGGGTGTTCAGCCACCCTCTGAGTGCCCCTCTTTATCTGGGCTGCCTTTTTTTCTCAGGCCCCCTCACTCTCAGCTCCTTCTCTGTCTCTTCCCTCTCACGTTCTGCCTGCATCTCACTGTCTAGTTCCCGCTCTGCTCACACTCCTCCCCCCGGGACTGGGTCTCTCAGTAGAGGAGTTAACCCTTTACTCCCCTGCTCTGAGTGTGTGAATGCAGATTGTGGAACTTCAGGTTTCTACTACTTCCCACCTGGACAAAGCATACTGCACCTTCTGTTAGGGGTGTAGTACCCTTTTGTAGCGCACTGACTAGTGGGGCGCTACATATGCCATCTGATATTGCTAGTCTCTGGCCAGAATCCTTACCCTGACTGTCAGCAGTCACTATTGGTACTTGGCTTGTACTTGCTGCCTCATTGTCCTGGGTGTCCAGATATTGTTCAAAAGACCATGAATCATCTCATTCCTGCATTTTCCTCAGATATCTTTGATTTCTCCTTAGTCTTCTTCCTTCCTCTAGTTATAATTGTGTAGGACCAAGGTCCTAGTTTCTTGACAATCTTTGCCAGTGTTTATCGTACTTGCTGCTAGGATGCAGCTGTATGTTCTCAATTCCTCTGGAGATCAGGCAGATTCTTTGCAGATTTATTGTAATCGAAAGCTTACCTATCTGGATTCTTCTTTACTCTAGCTTTGATGTTTCCCACCAACTTTGGCTTTAACAGATGAAGAGAAGGCAGGAAGGAGAAGCGGGGGGTCGGGACATCGGAGGACAGGGGGAATCGGCGGGCGGCGGACATCGGAGCACAGGGGGGGACATCGGGGAACAGGGGGAAGCAGCGGGCGGCAGGAAGAAGCCGGGGGGGGGAGACATCGGAGCACGGGGGGGGGACATCGGGAAACAGGCGGAAGCAGCGGGCGGCAGGAAGGAGTCGGGGGGGGGGGGGGACATCGGAGCACAGAGGGAAGCGGCGGGAAGGAGAAGCGGCGGGCGGCAGATAGGAGAGGTGGCAGGGGGGATATCGGAGCCATGGGGGGGACATCGGAGCCCAGGGGGGGGCACATCTCAGGACAAGGGGAGAAGCGGCGGGCAGGAAAACATTACAGCCGCGGTAACTTGCGGTTTCATTTTCAACCGCCAATCACCGCGACTGTAGCCCGGGGGGGGCAAAGCAACCCCCCCTGGGGTGTGCTGCATGTCCTCATGTTCCTGCAGCTCAAGTGACAGGTCAGTGAGACCCTCACTTGAGCTGCAGGAGTGCGTTCCCCAGATGTCTCATATATGAGACATCGGTCGTGAACGCATTGGTTTTCATGTCTCATATATGAGACCTGTCGGGAAGGGGTTAACTCCAAAACATCCTAACAGGCCAAGTTACATGTTAACATAGGAACCCTACTTTGATATCACCTTCACTATTCTAGCATTCATTGATATTGTGAGTTTCTGGAGAGTTTCTGCTTGTATTTCTTTGGATGATGTCAGAATAGCCTCCCAGAGCTGCTGTTTGGATGTGAACTGCCTCCCTCCCTCATAGATCTTTTGCTTGATTATACTCTTAAGGTTCTCTATAGGGTTAAGGTCAGGGGAAGATGGTGGCCACACCATGAGTTTATCTCCTTTTATGCCCATAGCAGCCAATGGCACATAGGTATTCTTTGTAGCATGAGATGGTGCATTGACATGCATGAGAATGATTTTGCTCCTAAAAGCACATTTTTGCTTTTTGTACCATGGAAGAAAGTTCTCAGTTGGAAACTTTATAAACGTTGCAGAGGTCATTTTCACACCTTCAGGAACCTTAAAGGGGCCTACCAGCTGTTTCCCAATGATTCCAGCCCAAAACATGACTCCTCCACCTCCTTGCTGACGTCGCAGCCTTGTTGGGACATGGTGGCATCCACCAACCATCCACTACTCTATTCATCTGGACCATCCAGGGTTTCTTGGCACTCATCAGTAAACAAGACTGTTTGAAAATTAGTCTTCATGTATATCTGGACCCACTGCAACTGTTTCTGCTTGTGAGCACTGTTTAGGGGTGGCCGAATAGTAGGTTTATGCACCACAGCAAGCCTTTGAAGGATCCTACACCTTGAGGTTCGAGGGACTCCAGAGGCACCAGCAGCTTCAAATATCTGTTTGTTGGTTTGTAAGGCCTTTTTAGCAGCTGCTCTCTTAATCTGATGAAATTGCCTGGCAGAAACCTTCCTCATTCTGCCTTTATCTGCACGAACACATCTGTGCTCAGAATCAGCCACAAATCTCTTCACAATACGATGATTAAGCTTAAGTTTTCGTGCAATATCAAATGTTTTCATCCCTTGTCCAAGGCATTGCACTATTTGTTGCTATTCGGCAGCAGAGACACCCTTTTTCTGTCCCATGTTACTTGAAAACTGTGGCCTGCGTAATATTGTGGAACACCCAGTTTTCCTTTTATTGGGCTCATCTGCCAAACTAATTATCACAGATATCTGAGATTGATTTCAATGATCCAAAGAACTCAGACACAATACCATCAATGGGTTTCATTGAAAAAAAATAAAAATAAAACACTATGACACTTAAAACCAATTTGCATAATAATTTGGAACACAGTGTAGATGGTGAACTCTCAGTAGGGCGAAGCTTAAAACTGGCTTAGGCAATGACTTTCTTCTTGCCCTGCTGTTCTTGAGATAGGACAGCTCCTAGCCCAGTGTTGCTGACAACAGTGTGGAGGATGAATGGCCGATCATAGTCTGGATAAGCCAGGATCTCTTCCCAGGTGAGTCCTTGTTTAAGGTTGTTGAAGGACTCATCTAATCTGGTATCCTACTCAATCTAAGGGCTCTTATTTCTGACCTTTTTGGTCTGGCCCACTAGGAGGTCCTGAAGCGAGTAGCCATTTGAGTGAAGCCTTTAATAAAGCATCAGTAGTAGCCTACTAGCCCCAGGAATTGTAAAACCTCTCAGATGGTGGTGGGTACCTGCCAATCTCACCTTGTCTGGGTTTGGTGCTATTCCCTCTGCATGACCTAAGTTCAACATGACCTAAGTACTGTACCTTGGTCTTCAACAGATGACCTTTGGATGGTTTTTACCTTTTAGGTCAAAGTTGGACAACATTTCAAAGACCTCTGCCAGGTGACGGAGGTGATCTTTGTAAGTCCTAGAATATACAATCATATCATTGAAGTACAACAGCACAGTTTCAAAGTTCTAATGTCTGAGGTAGCATTCCATGAGTCCCTGGAATGTACCAAGTGCATTGCACAACCCAAGCAGCATACAGTTAAATGTGGTGAAAGTAGTCTTTTCTTTGACAGCCTCAGCGACAGGAACCTGCCATTATCCGCTGATTAAGTAGAGTAGAGAAGTACCTAGCTGACTTTAATGCTGCAAGTACTCCTCTGTGCATGGCAGGGGGTAAGCGTCTTTGTGAGTGATTTGTTTGTGATTTTCTTCACTTAATTTTGTTAATCTGTCTATACTCTAAACACATACGCATGGTACCATCTTTCTTTTTTAACTAATACCAAGGGAGCTGCCCAAGGGCTGCAGCTGTCCCTGATCACCTTGGCTTCTTTCATTTTCATCAACATACTTTTTGCACACTGGTAATGAGCTGGAGGTATGGGACGATACCTTTTTTTGATAAGTGGATGGTCTCCTGTAGGGATGTTATGTTGGATCCCTTTTACCAGCCCAAAATCCAGGGGGTGTTTACTGAAAACCCGCTCATACTCCTGGACTACTCGATGCACACCATTTCTCTGATATGGAGGAGTGGAGTCAACGCCAACATGCATCTTCTGGCCCCAGTCCTCCAACTGAACCATGGAGCCGTTGCCATCTGTTGACAAATCCAAGGGTCCTGCTGCCTGGATATCATTGTTAATGACAGTGAACAATTTGGCTACGGTGGCATAACAGGGTAAGCAAGCTTCTTTCTCCCCACAATTCAGGACCCTGCGTTTTTTTACATCAACAACCGCTCTGGGGGTCATGACAGTAGGTCTTCTATCTGAGTAGACTGGTTTTAACAAAGCCTGGTAATCCCGACCTCTGATTCCTATGGCAGCTCTACATCAGATGATAGTCTCATCCCTGGGGGTAAGCATAATGGAGTTGAGGTCGCTCAACCTCACACTACCAATCCCCCACCTGTTATTTCCACCTACTGTCTTTGCATTAGGACTTTGATTTCTTTATTGAGGGCCTGCTGCTCTTTGTATGGGGTGGACTCTACTTTATGTTGTAAAATGATAATGAGTTCACTCAGACAATTTTCAATTACATTGTACCTAGGATTATGGTAGGGTTACACCCACCTTTTTCAACATCAACTACCACAAGACCTTGAGATTTAAGTTCCATCCTCCCCACCTTAATGAGAACCTCCTTGTACCCCACCTGAGTTAAGGGCTGACCACTGCTTTGCTATTAGTGACAAGCCATTGTCAGGGCGTCGGGTAAAGTCAATATCAATAAACAAATATCAGACCACCATGCACTCTACAGGGCTGAGGGTGAGTTCAATGAATAAAATATATAATATAACAAGTACCTATGGCCACATGAAGATGAGGTGGGAACCAGTTTAAAGGGAACCTGTCACCTCATGCTACCCTTTGACCTATCACTAGCTGTCCCTACACCTTCCTAGCTGCTCACTAACCATCCCTCTCTGCTGTAAAGTTGTTTAAAAATGACTTATAACTTACAGGCCGTCGCTCAGTCAGGAGACTGGAAAGGCGGCTCCAGGCTCCATTCTCCCCTCCTTGCTGTTTCACTGCCCGACCTGGCTATCGATGTCGCTACGTGTGACATACCGCAGTGACCAGCGATGAGCTCACTGATTGCCGCAGAATGGCCAGGACCATTTTTGGTCGTCGGTCTCCCGCTGGGCTGCATACATCGGCGTGTGTGACGCCACTCTAACGCGATGTGTTCCCTGGTAACCAGGGTACACATCGGGTTACTAAGCACAGCGCGCTTTGCTCAGTAACCCGATGTGTACCCTGGTTACCAGCATTCTCCTGCTTACCCCAGCCTATCAGAATACAGTAGCGGGACCTCAACATCATGGAAAAGAATAGTTTATATTCTTTTCCACGATGTCGAGGTTGTTACACGGGTCGCTGGTTGTTGAGGAGATCTGCCTGTTTGACAGCTCACTAGCGACTACACAGTGATGTTCCAGCGATCCCGGCCAGGATCGTTGGTGGGATCGCTGAAACATCGCTACATGTAACGCTGCCCTTAGGCAGATGCTTTGTCCAGGAGTTTTCCTGGTGGAGAACCACAAAAGGAACCCAGTTCCCATCTTTCAGAAGGGTGTTGTGCTTTCAGCTCTCAGTACTGAGGTGGAGTCTGAGATTACTGAGACTCAGGATGAGACACTGGCAGGGGTTCTAGCTAACAGATCTTTTGTTTCACTGAACCTTCAACTTAAGGTGTTGGGGGAGCATCATGATTCTGTTCTGGCTGGCCACCCTGGGGTACAGGCAGGGCCGGCTCCAGATTTTTGTGGGCCCCGGGCGAAAGAGTCTTAATGGGTTCCTTTTACACTCTGCCTCCACCCATCCAAATTATATATGACACACAGCTCTGCTACATTCCCATAGACATTGATGCCTCTGCTACATGCACATGTAGATACACAGCTCTGCTAAATGCACACTACACATAAAACACACTCACAGCTCTACTACATGAACATACACAGACACACGCAGCTCTGCTACATGCACACTACACATACAGATACACATATGGCTCTGCTACATGCACACTACATACTCAGCTCTGCTACATGTACAATGCATACACGTACAAACATACACAGCTCTGCTACATGCACATACAAACACACACATCTCTGCTACATGAACATACATATACACAAATACACGCACATACAAATACACACAGAGACATACAGACACACATACATAATCAGACACACACACACATACACACAGATGCATACAGATACACATATATTACCACATTCAGATGATCTTGATCCGTGCAGAGCAGGAGCTGCATGGAGGCTGCATGGAGACTGCAGAAGTTAAGCAGTTTCTTCTAGGACCTTGATTTCAGTCATGTGATCAGTCACATGACTGGAACTGGCAGATCCTTCAGCCTCCATTTAGCTCCCGGTTAGCTTGTTCTCCTGCTGTGTACCGATCACATAGATCAGTGCAGAGCAGGAGAGAAGAGAGGGAGTGCAGCTGTGTGTGAGCATGGCTCCTCTGCTTCCACTCACACACAGCTGTGGGCCCTTTAATTGCTTCAGGGCCCCGGCATCTGCCCGGGTATGCCAGGTGTTGGCTCCGGGCCTGGTCACAACTACAAGTTTATTTATTTTTTTCTCCCACTGAGAGAAATCAATGTTTTCAACTGGCTAACACGGTACTAAACCTTTTTACATTCTGTGTGATAATGCAGTGAACACATGATTGTCTTGTAAGGGCCATGTAGTGGCCAAAGGTGGAAAGCTGCACCCCAAGCTGTGTCTCGCCATGATGAGGTTTTTAATAATAATATTGGTATTCATTGTGGGTGGGGCTTAACTAATAAAAGAGCTTGTAGTGTGCAGGTGAGAGTCCCAAAATAGTGAGAGACCATTGAAACCTTATCCCACTCCCAATTAATTGGACCCTTCAGGTTGTATCCGGGAATCAGAACTAGAAATGGTATGGGAACCATTAGATAGAAGCACCTCTCCTGATGTTGGCCCTTGCCCCCTTACTTCCGGCAGGGCCCCGGATTACAGCTGGTCTCTGGTATTTGTGCTGCAAGTCTGATCCTTGCACTACATTTGTGTACCTGGGAGTTTTATCTAAATCCCACCAAAATGTGATTCAGATATGTCCTTGAAGACATTGAATTGAACAAACTTTGAATCTTTGGGCTCCATTAACCTTTTTTCGGGGGTGTCGATAATTTCAGACAGCACAATCCAGTTTTTCATGATTCAGTTGGAAGCTTTGTGTAAAGATTTGAATGCACGACTGTATGTGGTGTGAATGGATCCTATATCCTTCACCACCCCAGGGGACCCCCATTAAGGAGTATGGCTCTTGGGCTGCTGCAGTTATGACCACCACAGGGGCAGCTTTGGTTTTCTAGGGCTCTGGTGTAATGAATATCTGAGAAGAGCCCTAGAGAAGCAATGCCATTAGGAAACCCAGAGGTGTTGGCTCAAATCAGGTTTAGTGTTGAAGACTTTCTGACTTTGATCTATTGAGTATGAGTACCATAAAAACTGCTGCCTAAGGCTGTAGAAGACTTCATGTATCCAGCAACCATAGTGGATGCCCATTTTCAAACTATTCAGTGTTTTTTATCGCCCTACTGGGTCTAAGATACTAGAACCTGCAGTCCCACTCATGTCCCTACCTATCACCACAAATTACTAATAGGGGTGCAGGTAAAGCACCCAGACACCAATGCTGCCACTTACAGGTTTATCGACTGGCTTTGCAGCCCCATAACATTGTAAGTCTTTAGTAGACCCTGGCCCCATTCACTTTTTGTATCCTTTTTTATGTGGAGACCCTGCACACGGCACATGACTGGTCCCATCTCTATACGTCTCCCATTAATGGCTGGTCATAATAGGGGAAACTAGTGATGTGAGGAATCCATCGAGATGTTCTCATCCATCAGAAATCCCATTAAAGAAAACCTGTCGCTTTCCATAAATCTGTATTTTGCTTTGACATTGTGTAAATATGGCTGTTCTGGATCCAGTGGTTCTTTTTGTGTTCCTGCCCCTCTGTCCTTCTTCCTCGTATGTAAATTTTCTTTTTATCCAAGTGTGCTATGAGGAGTGGGATATATCGAGAAAATTCTCCCCGCCCCCCAACCTGATGGACAGATGTGTGTACATCTCCTCTGATGGACAGATGTGTGTACATCTCCTCTGACGGACAGATGTTTGTACATCTCCTCTGATGGACAGATGTGTGTACATCTCCTCTGATGGACAGATGTTTGAACATCTCCGCTGATGGACAAATGTGTGTACATCTCCTCTGATGGACAGATGTGTGTACATCTCCTCTGATGGACAGATGTGTGTACATCTCCTCTGATGGACAGATGTTTGTACATCTCCTCTGATGGACAAATGTGTGTACATCTCCTCTGATGGAGGCGGCTCTGTGGGTCATTATTACACATATACGGGTTGTCCAGCACTTCTGCACCAGGCAGTGACTTTGCTCTGGGAGATATAAGTCAGGACATGTATATGATTAACATAAATCGTGTATCTGTCCTATCCTGATAAATAGGTGCATAATTTGGCACAAATCCTCCTAAGTTTCTCCTATTCTTACTATAGCTGGTCTTAGTGAATGCGCCATTGTGATCATTCCTGACCCCCCTGTTTTGTCCTGTGGCTACTTGTTGTCCCTGCGACACCTCTTTAGCAATTTTCCTCCTTTTCCTGAGTCTAATGTGCTCTGCGTCTCTCTGACCTGCTCTTCAGTCTTCTTTCAGGTAGTGTATTATATAGGACCCATACAATGTGATTGCCCCCATCACCGAGACAGACCCCCATAGTGATGTGACTTGGGACAGCTGACATTATCATGGCCGGACCTATACGATGTGAGTGCCCCCATCATCGAGAATGACCCCCATAGTAACATGACTTGGGACAGGTGACGTTATCATGGCTGGAGTCATGTGACCCGCTCTGTGTATGGCGCCCCCTATAGACCTGGTCCTGCAGCCGCCATGTATATAGATGAGACACTTTATTAGATGCCGGATCAAGTCTTGTTCTAGTTCTGGAGGTTTGAGCGATTGTCACTGTGTAGGGTGAATTGCAGACAAATAAAACACAAAACACAATATATAATCTCTAATTTTTTATTTATTTTTTTTTGGAATAGCAATAAGCAACATTGTAATGACAATATTACCGGTCCTTCAATAAATTAAGAGTCACGGTGACTCTCAGGTCCGATGGAGACCACAGAACTTGCTGCGGACATTGCGGACCTGATGAGCCACCAGACCCAGAGATCCAGAGGAAGGCGAACAAAACCCCCGGAGAGTTCTACCTCAGGGGGGAAAAAAATTCCTTCCTGACCCCAGTTCTGGCGATCGGATATCTCCATGGATCACATGTGACCTGCTGCTTATTGAAGTATATCTGTATGTAATTATAAGCTAAGGAGAGCCGACCTGGAAAGGAAAAGACATGCATCCTAGGAGCTCACAATCTGGGACAATGGATGCTTTTATCAATATACAATAAGCATTCACTCCATATTTAATAAAGCATACACACACATACATTAATTCTTATCTATCCAGCTAATTGAATGGAGTAATGGTATCCCTTTCTCATGTACAGCACCATGGAATCAATGGTGCTGTATAAATAAATAATAATTATAATAATGATACTAATAGCTAATAGGATGACGACAGCTGTCCAGACCTGCGTTCCACAACACACAGTAATTCCGATCACCTCGTTGATCGAGGGCGCTAAACTGAGGGGGACAGCAGCTGGGACCCTATTTTCAAAGATGATGTCCTCCACCCATCTCTCAAAAAAGCTGTTGGGTCTTCAGCAGAGATGGGTAGTCGAGCTGCGCTATCAGACGGTCATCTTTGATGTGATCATCCTATGGTTCAACACAACATGTGAACATGGCCTTAAACTTAAGCATTCTACTCCACCTTTAATAAACATACACACAACATTCATTTCTTATTATCCAGCTAATTGAATGGAGTAATGGTATCCCTTTCTCATGTACAGCACCATGGAATCAATGGTGCTGTATAAATAAAATAAATAATAATAATAATAATAGCTAATAGGATGACGACAGCTGACCAGACCTGCGTCTCACAACATACAGTAAATTCGCATCACTCGTTGATACGAGAGCGCTAAACTTGAGGGGGGACAGCAGCTGGGACCCTATTTTCAAAGATGATGTCCTCCACCCATCTCTCAAAAAAGCTGTTGGGTCTTCAGCAGAGATGGGTAGTCGAGCTGCGCGTATCAGACGGTCATCTTTGATGTGATCATCCTATGGTTCAACGCAACATGTGAACATGCCTTAAACTTAAGCATTCACTCCATCTTTAATAAAGCATACAACACACATACATTAATTTTATCTATCCAGCTAATTGAATGGAGTAAGGTATCCCTTTCTCATGTACAGCACCATGGAATCAATGGTGCTGTATAAATAAATAATAATAATATAATAATAGCTAATAGGATGACGACAGCTGTCCAGACCTGCGTCCCACCAACACACAGTAAATTCCGATCACCTCGTTGATACGAGGCGCTAATTGAGGGGGGACAGCAGCTGGGACCCTATTTTCAAAGATGATGTCCTCCACCCATCTCTCAAAAAAGCTGTTGGGTCTTCAGCAGAGATGGGTAGTCGAGCTGTGCTATCAGACGGTCTTCTTTGATGTGATCATCCTATGGTTCAACAACTTGTGAACATGGCCTTAAACTTAAGCATTCAATCCACTTTAATAAAGCATACACACACATACATTAATTCTTATCTATCCAACTAATTGAATGGAGTAATGGTATCCTTTCTCATGTACAGCACCATGGAATCAATGGTGCTGTATAAATAAATAATAATAATAATGATAATAGCTAATAGGATGACGACAGCTGTCCAGACATGCGTTCCCACCAACACACAGTATATTCCGATCACCTCGTTGATGCGAGGGCGCTAAACTGAGGGGGGACAGCAGCTGGGACCCTATTTTCAAAGATGATGTCCTCCACCCATCTCTCAAAAAAGCTGTTGGGTCTTCAGCAGAGATGGGTAGTCGAGCTGCGCTATCAGACGGTCATCTTTGATGTGATCATCCTATGGTTCAACACAACATGTGAACATGGCCTTAAACTTAACCATTCACTCCACCTTTCATAAAGCATACACACACATACATTCATTCTTATGTATTCAGCTAATTGAATGGAGTAATGGTATCCCTTTCTCATGTACAGCACCATGGAATCAATGGTGCTGTATAAATAAATAATAATAATGATAATAATAGCTAATAGGATGACGACAGCTGACCAGACCTGCGTCCCACCAACATACAGTAATATTCCGATCACCTGATTGATACGAGGGCGCTAAACTGAGGGGGGACAGCAGCTGGAACCCTATTTTCAAAGATGATGTCCTCCACCCATCTCTCAAAAAAGCTGTTGGATCTTCAGCAGAGATGGGTAGTCGAGCTGCAGTATCAGACGGTCATCTTTGATGTGATCATCCTATGGTTTAATGCAACATGTGAACATGGCCTTAAACTTAAGCATTCACTCCATCTTTAATAAAGCATACAAACACATACATTAATTGTTATCTATCCAGCTAATTAAATGGAGTCCCTTTCTCATGTACAGCACCATGGAATCAATGGTGCTGTATAAATAAATAATAATAATGATAATAATAGCTAATAGGATGACGACAGCTGTCCAGACCTGCGTCCCACCAACACACAGTAAATTCCGATTACCTCGTTGATACGAGGTCGCTAATCTGAGGGGGGACAGCAGCTGGGACCCTATTTTAAAAGATGATGTCCTCCACCCATCTCTCAAAAAAGCTGTTGGGTCTTCAGCAGAGATGGGTAGACGAGCTGCGCTATCAGACGGTCATCTTTGATGTGGTCATCCTATGGTTCAACACAACATTGTGAACATGGCCTTAAACTTAAGCATTTCTCTCCACCTTTAATAAACATTACACACACACATACATTAATTCTTATCTATCCAGCTAATTGAATGGAGTAATGGTATCCCTTTCTCATGTACAGCACCATGGAATCAATGGTGCTGTATAAATAAATAATAATAATAATGATAATAGCTAATAGGATGACGACAACTGACCAGACCTGCGTCCCACCAACATACAGTAAATTCCGATCACCTCGTTAATATGAGGGCGCTAAACTGAGGGGGGACAGCATCTGGGACCCTATTTTCAAAGATGATGTCCTCCACCCATCTCTCAAAAAAGCTGTTGGATCTTCAGCAGAGATGGGTAGTCGAGCTGCGCTATCAGACGGTCATCTTTGATGTGATCATTCTATGGTTCAATGCAACATGTGAACATGGCCTTAAACATAAGCATTCACTCCATCTTTAATAAAGCATACAAACACATACATTAATTGTTATCTATCCAGCTAATTGAATGGAGTCCCTTTCTCATGTACAGCACCATGGAATCAATGGTGCTGTATAAATAAATAATAATAATAATAATAATGATAATAATAGCCAATAGGATGACGACAGCTGTCCAGACCTGCGTCCCACCAACACACAGTAAATTCCGATCACCTTGTTGATACGAGGGCGCTAAACTGAGGGGGGACAGGAGCTGGGGCCTTATTTTCAAAGATAATGTCCTCCACCCATCTCTCAAAAAAGCTGTTGGGCTTTCAGCAGAGATGGGTAGTCAAGCTGCGCTATCAGACGGTCATTTTTGATGTGATCATCCTATGGTTCAACGCAACATGTGAACATGGCCTTAAACTTAAGCATTCACTACATCTTTAATAAAGCATACACACACATACATTAATTCTTATCTATCCAGCTAATTGAAAGTTGTAATGGTATCCCTTTCTCATCTAAAGCACCATGAAATCAATGGTGCTGTATAAATACATAATAATAATAATAATAATAATAATAATTATAGTTAATAGGATGACGACAGCTGTCCAGACCTGCGTCTTACTTAAACACAGTGAATTGCAATCATCTCGTTGAAACGAGAGAGCTAAACTGAAATGAGGGGGGACAGCAGCTGGGACCCTATTTTCAAAGATGATGTCCTCCACCCATCTCTCAAAAAAGCTGTTGGGTCTTCAGCAGAGATGGGTAGTCGAGCTGCGCTATCAGACGGTCATTTTTGATGTGATCATCCTATGGTTCAACGCAACATGTGAACATTGCCTTAAACTTAAGCATTTACTCCACCTTTAATAAAGCATACACACACATACATTAATTCTTATCTATCCAGCTAATTGAAAGTTGTAATGGTATCCCTTTCTCATCTAAAGCACCATGAAATCAATGGTGCTATATAATACATTAATAATAATATAACTATAGTTAATAGGATGACGACATCTGTCCAGACCTGCGTCTTACTAAAACACAGTAAATTGCAATCACCTCGTTGATACGAGAGAGGTAAACTGAAATGAGGGGGGACAGCAGCTGGGACCCTATTTTCAAAGATGATGTCCTCCACCCATCTCTCAAAAAAGCTGTTGGGTCTTCAGCAGAGATGGGTAGTCGAGCTGCGCTATCAGACGGTCATCTTTGATGTGATCATCCTATGGTTCAACGCAACATGTGAACATTGCCTTAAACTTAAGCATTCACTCCATCTTTAATAAAGCATACACACACACATACATTAATTCTTATCTATCCAGCTAATTGAATGGAGTAAGGGTATCCCTTTCTCATGTACAGCACCATGGAATCAATGGTGCTGTATAAATAAATAATAATAATAATAATATGCTAATAGGATGACGACAGCTGTCCAGACATGCGTCCCACCAACACACAGTATATTCCGATCACCTCGTTGATGCGAGGGCGCTAAATTGAGGGGGGACAGCAGCTGGGACCCTATTTTAAAAGATGATGTCCTCCACCCATCTCGCAAAAAAGCTGTTGGGTCTTTAGCAGAGATGGGTAGTCGAGCTGCGCTATCAGACGGTCATCTTTGATGTGATCATCCTATGGTTCAACACAACATGTGAACATGGCCTTAAACTTAAGCATTCACTCCACCTTTCATAAAGCATACACACACATACATTCATTCTTATGTATTCAGCTAATTGAATGGAGTAATGGTATCCCTTTCTCATGTACAGCACCATGGAATCAATGGTGCTGTATAAATAAATAATAATAATGATAATAGCTAATAGGATGACGACAGCTGTCCAGACATGCGTCCCACCAACACACAGTAATATTCCGATCACCTCGTTGATGCGAGGGCGCTAAATTGAGGGGGGACAGCAGCTGGGACCCTATTTTAAAAGATGATGTCCTCCACCCATCTCGCAAAAAAGCTGTTGGGTCTTCAGCAGAGATGGGTAGTCGAGCTGTGCTATCAGACGGTCTTCTTGATGTGATCATCCTATGGTTCAATGCAACATGTGAACATGGCCTTAAATTATAGCATTCAATCCATTTTTAATAAAGCATACACACATATACATTAATTCTTATCTATCCAACTAATTGAATGGAGTAATGGTATACCTTTCTCATGTACAGCACCATGGAATCAATGGTGCTGTATAAATAAATAATAATAATAATGATACTAATAGCTAATAGGATGACGACAGCTGTCCAGACATGCGTTCCACCAACAACAGTATATTCCGATCACCTCGTTGATGCGAGGGCGCTAAACTGAGGGGGGACAGCAGCTGGGACCCTATTTTCAAAGATGATGTCCTCCACCCATCTCTCAAAAAACTGTTGGGTCTTTAGCAGAGATGGGTAGTCGAGCTGCGCTATCAGACGGTCATCTTTGATGTGATCATCCTATGGTTCAACACAACATGTGAACATGGCCTTAAACTTAAGCATTCACTCCACCTTTCATAAAGCATACACACACATACATTCATTCTTATGTATTCAGCTAATTGAATGGAGTAATGGTATCCCTTTCTCATGTACAGCACCATGGAATCAATGGTGCTGTATAAATAAATAATAATAATGATAATAATAGCTAATAGGATGACGACAGCTGACCAGACCTGCGTCCCACCAACATACAGTAAATTCCGATCACCTGATTGATACGAGGGCGCTAAACTGAGGGGGGACAGCAGCTGGAACCCTATTTTCAAAGATGACGTCCTCCACCCATCTCTCAAAAAAGCTGTTGGATCTTCAGCAGAGATGGGTAGTCGAGCTGCGGTATCAGACGGTCATCTTTGATGTGATCATCCTATGGTTCAATGCAACATGTGAACATGGCCTTAAACTTAAGCATTCACTCCATCTTTAATAAAGCATACAAACACATACATTAATTGTTATCTATCCAGCTAATTAAATGGAGTCCTTTCTCATGTACAGCACCATGGAATCAATGGTGCTGTATAAATAAATAATAATAATGATAATAATAGCTAATAGGATGACGACAGCTGTCCAGACCTGCGTCCCACCAACACACAGTAAATTCCGATTACCTCGTTGATACGAGGTCGCTAATCTGAGGGGGGACAGCTGCTGGGACCCTATTTTCAAAGATGATGTCCTTCACCCATCTCTCAAAAAAGCTGTTGGGTCTTCAGCAGAGATGGGTAGTCGAGCTGCGCTATCAGACGGTCATTTTTGATGTGATCATCCTATGGTTCAACGCAACATGTGAACATTGCCTTAAACTTAAGCATTCACTCCACCTTTAATAAAGCATACACACACATACATTAATTCTTATCTATCCAGCTAATTGAAAGTTGTAATGGTATCCCTTTCTCATCTAAAGCACCATGAAATCAATGGTGCTATATAATACATAATTAATAATAATAACTATAGTTAATAGGATGACGACATCTGTCCAGACCTGCGTCTTACTAAAACACAGTAAATTGCAATCACCTCGTTGATACGAGAGAGGTAAACTGAAATGAGGGGGGACAGCAGCTGGGACCCTATTTTCAAAGATGATGTCCTCCACCCATCTCTCAAAAAAGCTGTTGGGTCTTCAGCAGAGATGGGTAGTCGAGCTGCGCTATCAGACGGTCATCTTTGATGTGATCATCCTATGGTTCAACGCAACATGTGAACATTGCCTTAAACTTAAGCATTCACTCCATCTTTAATAAAGCATACACACACACATACATTAATTCTTATCTATCCAGCTAATTGAATGGAGTAAGGGTATCCCTTTCTCATGTACAGCACCATGGAATCAATGGTGCTGTATAAATAAATAATAATAATAATAATAGCTAATAGGATGACGACAGCTGTCCAGACATGCGTCCCACCAACACACAGTATATTCGATCACCTCGTTGATGCGAGGGCGCTAAACTGAGGGGGGACAGCAGCTGGGACCCTATTTTCAAAGATGATGTCCTCCACCCATCTCTCAAAAAAACTGTTGGGTCTTTAGCAGAGATGGGTAGTCGAGCTGCGCTATCAGACGGTCATCTTTGATGTGATCATCCTATGGTTCAACACAACATGTGAACATGGCCTTAAACTTAAGCATTCACTCCACCTTTCATAAAGCATACACACACATACATTCATTCTTATGTATTCAGCTAATTGAATGGAGTAATGGTATCCCTTTCTCATGTACAGCACCATGGAATCAATGGTGCTGTATAAATAAATAATAATAATGATAATAATAGCTAATAGGATGACGACAGCTGACCAGACCTGCGTCCCCAACATACAGTAAATTCCGATCACCTGATTGATACGAGGGCGCTAAACTGAGGGGGGACAGCAGCTGGAACCCTATTTTCAAAGATGACGTCCTCCACCCATCTCTCAAAAAAGCTGTTGGATCTTCAGCAGAGATGGGTAGTCGAGCTGTGGTATCAGACGGTCATCTTTGATGTGATCATCCTATGGTTCAATGCAACATGTGAACATGGCCTTAAACTTAAGCATTCACTCCATCTTTAATAAAGCATACAAACACATACATTAATTGTTATCTATCCAGCTAATTAAATGGAGTCCCTTTCTCATGTACAGCACCATGGAATCAATGGTGCTGTATAAATAAATAATAATAATGATAATAATAGCTAATAGGATGACGACAGCTGTCCAGACCTGCGTCCCACCAACACACAGTAAATTCCGATTACCTCGTTGATACGAGGTCGCTAATCTGAGGGGGGACAGCTGCTGGGACCCTATTTTCAAAGATGATGTCCTTCACCCATCTCTCAAAAAAGCTGTTGGGTCTTCAGCAGAGATAAGTAGTCGAGCTGCGCTATCAGATGGTCATCTTTGATGTGATCATCCTATGGTTCAACACAACTTGTGAACATGGCCTTAAACTTAAGCATTCACTCCACCTTTAATAAAGCATACACACGCATACATTCATTCTTATCTATCCAGCTAATTGAATGGAGTAATGGTATCCCTTTCTCATGTACAGCACTATGGAATCAATGGTGCTGTATAAATAAATAATAATAATAATAATGATAATAATAGCTAATAGGATGATGACAGCTGTCCAGACCTGCGTCCCACCAACACACAGTAAATTCCGATCACCTTGTTGATACGAGGGCGCTAAACTGAGGGAAGACAGCAGCTGGGACACTATTTTCAAAGATGATGTCCTCCACCCATCTCTCAAAAAAGCTGTTGGGCTTTCAGCAGAGATGGGTAGTCGAGCTGCGCTATCAGACGGTCATTTTTGACCTGATCATCCTATGCTTCAACGCAACATGTGAACATAGCCTTAAACTTAAGCATTCACTACATCTTTAATAAAGCATACACATACATTAATTCTTATCTATCCAGCTAATTGAAAGTTGTAATGGTATCCGTTTCTCATCTAAAGCACCATGAAATCAATGGTGCTGTATAAATACATAATAGTAATAATAATTATTATAGTTAATAGGATGTCGACAGCTGTCCAGACCTGCGTCTTACTAAAACACAGTAAGTTGCAATCACCTCGTTGATACGAGAGAGCTAAACTGAAATGAGGGGGGACAGCAGCTGGGACCCTATTTTCAAAGATGATGTCCTCCACCCATCTCTCAAAAAAAGCTGTTGGGTCTTCAGCAGAGATGGGTAGTCGAGCTGCGCTATCAGACGGTCATCTTTGATGTGATCATCCTATGGTTCAACACAACATGTGAACATGGCCTTAAACTTAAGCATTCACTCCACCTTTAATAAAGCATACACACACACACATACATTAATTCTTATCTATCCAGCTAATTGAATGGAGTAATGATATCCCTTTCTCATGTACAGCACCATGGAATCAATGGTGCTGTATAAATAAATAATAATAATAATAATTATGATAATAATAGCTAATAGGATGACGACAGCTGTCCAGACATGCGTCCCACCAACACACAGTAAATTCCGATCACCTCGTTGATACGAGGGCGCTAAACTGAGGGGGGACAGCAGCTGGGGCCCTATTTTCAAAGATGATGTCCTCCACCCATCTCTCAAAAAAGCTGTTGGGTCTTCAGCAGAGATGGGTAGTCGAGCTGCGCTATCAGACAGTCATCTTTGATGTGATCATTCTATGGTTCAACACAACATGTGAACATGGCCTTAAACTTAAGCATTCACTCCATCTTTAATAAAGCATACAAACGCATACATTAATTGTTATCTATCCAGTTAATTGAATGGAGTCCCTTTCTCATGTACAGCACCATGGAATCAATGGTGCTGTATAAATACATAATAATAATTATAGTTAATAGGATGACGACAGCTGTCCAGACCTGCGTCTTACTAAAACACAGTAAATTGCAATCACCTCGTTGATACGAGAGAGCTAAACTGAAATGAGGGGGGACAGCAGCTG
Organism: Allobates femoralis; assembly: GCA_033576535.1. NCBI lineage: Eukaryota > Metazoa > Chordata > Amphibia > Anura > Aromobatidae > Allobates > Allobates femoralis. The sequence continues at coordinate 338,242,909 of JARQOC010000003.1, forward strand.
GGACCCTATTTTCAAAGATGATGTCCTCCACCCATCTCTCAAAAAAGCTGTTGGGTCTTCAGCAGAGATGGGTAGTCGAGCTGTGCTATCAGACAGTCATCTTTGATGTGATCATCCTGTGGTTCAACACAACATGTGAACATGGCCTTAAACTTAAGCATTCACTCCACCTTTATTAAAGCATACACACATACATACATTAATTCTTAGCTATCCAGCTAATTGAATGGAGTAATGGTATCCCTTTCTCATGTACAGCACCATGGAATCAATGGTGCTGTATAAATAAATAATAATAATAATCATAATAATAGCTAATAGGATGACGACAGCTGTCCAGACCTGCGTCCCACCAACACACAGTAAATTCCGATCACCTCGTTGATACAAGGGCGCTAAACTGAGGGGGGACAGCAGCTGGGACCCTATTTTCAAAGATGATGTCCTCCACCCATCTTTCAAAAAAGCTGTTGGGTCGTCAGCAGAGATGGGTAGTCGAGCTGCGCTATCAGACGGTCATCTCTGATGTGATCATCCTATGGTTCAACGCAACATGTGAACATGGCCATAAACTTAAGCATTCACTCCATCTTTTATAAAGCATACACACACATACATTAATTCTTATCTATCCAGCTAATTGAATGGAGTCCCTTTCTCATGTACAGCACCATGGAATCAATGGTGCTGTATAAATAAATAATAATAATGATAATGATAATAATAGCTAATAGGATGACGACAGCTGTCCAGACCTGCGTCCCACCAACACACAGTAAATTCTGATCACCTCGTTGATACGAGGGCGCTAATGTGAAGGGGGACAGCAGCTGGGACCCTATTTTCAAAGATGATGTCCTCCACCCTTCTCTCAAAAAAGCTGTTGGGTCTTCAGCAGAGATGGGTAGTCGAGCTGGGCTATCAGACGGTCATCTTTGATGTGATCATCCTATGGTTCAACGCAACATGCAAACATAGCTTTAGACTAAGCATTCACCCCATCTTTAATGACATTTAGCCTTATCTATACAGGTAATTGAATGGAGTAATGGTATCCCTTTCTCATGGACAGCACCATGGAATCAATGGTGGAACCTATTTGCAGAGATGATATCCTCCACCCAACTGTCAAAAAGCTGTTGGGTCTTCAGGATAGATGGGTAGTCGAGCTAGACATTCAGACGATCAACCCTGTAGATGCTGTGCCATCCGTCCTATGGTACATCATGTGTCCTGGAGGGGAGAGATACTCACCTAGACTTGTCACCTTCGTACTGTCGTCAGGACCTAAAATCAAAGTGATTCAGGTTCAGAACTTTGTCCTTTCTATTCTAATCATGATGTCATAGAATGTCAGTGATGTCATGGAATGTCGGTGATGTCACGGAATGTTGGTGATGTCATGTGCCTTGTGATGTCATCAGAATGGTCACACCTGCTTTATGGATCAAGGGAGTCAAAGTTAGGGTCTGGGGGCACCACTATCACATATAGGTAGGATCTATCCCACTATGCAAAAACATGTAGCAATTAAAGAAAAAGAACATAGCAGCAGGGATGATCACTATAATCAATCTTTATTAATATAAAAAACTCAATAGAAAACCACAAAACACCACTGACCACCTCTTAATTTAAAAACAATTAAAACCAAAAAAGGTGTTACAAAGCTGGTGTGCAAAAGGTATGTACAGGTTACTGAGCAATAGGCAATAATACCGAGTCAGAGTGTAGTACAATGTAATTTGCTGGCAGATCTAAACAAATGTCTCAAATAAAGTCCATTTGCAATCAAATTACATTACAGTTATGGCAAATAGTGCCCTATTAACTGTAATTACACTGCACCCTTGCAGCTATGGTCAGGGCCAAACCCTCCAAGCTTCACCATATAGGAAGACCAGTAAGGTCTTGTACACCCTCTAAAATGTCCTGCATAAGGGCCAAGGATACAGAGTAATCTGCCAGCCAACTCAACCCTCAGGTATATACAATATAATCACTATGATCACATACCCAGCCACCAGCTATCCGAGGACCCGACCCAAGGGAGAGTTCATTTAATAAATAGACAAAACCCCTCATTTAATAATCACGAGACACATTTAAAGGGACCCTTCTATTTTATCCATATTATTCAGTGACCTATGTCCTAAAGGAAAACTCAGGACTCCATACTGCCCATTCCTGACAACTCACAGGTCACCCGGTGATCCAAAAACAGGGAAAAATTAGCTGTCTACAGAGAGTAGTAGCATAATCAACTAGATTTGTTACAAAATGCTATAATTTGTCCATGAAACAGGCAAAACTACCCAAAAATGGAGCCATATGGAGTTGTCCCCACCTACAGTATGTGTGCATGAATATGTTTACATAACATATAGATATGTGGGTATACATACATATGTAAATTCAACTTATTAGAGCAGTCTCTACAAACTGTTATTAAAATTCACCCTCCTAATTAGGGGGCTGTAATACCATGTGTGTCCTGTAGGGGAAGCTACTTCCTTCAGTAATAACAGCTGATTGCGGGAGGTTTTATCTGCCATAACACCCCTAATAGTAGAGCACTCCCTACCTGGACTCATCTCCTTCCGGCTGTCAGTTCCAAGTGGCACAATATGCCACCGGAGCAGATCTCTGCACATTCTATATCAATTGTGATGTCATTCAGAGTCTATGATGTCATCATAACTGCCTGATACTATACTAGCTCCAAGATGGTGAATGTGTCTATAAAATAGTTTCAGGAGTGGATCACAGTATTTGATTAATGTGTCAAAGTCTGTTATAAAGGGTTGTCCGGTGAAATCAAGTTATCTCCTATCCAAATGTTACTACCTTCATTTTTTAAGGCAGTCTGAGCCCTTTGGATGGGGTACAAAAAATATATTTTATGGACATCTTTTAATATGTTCCTCCCTTTTGAATGACCAAACATAGGTTTTCACCCAATCATGATAGGCATTGTGGTGCCCACGGGCGGTATCACAGACCCTAAATGACATAAATACCTCAAATCCTATTTCAGTCTTCGCTGTAGTTCTGGCATTGTATCCAAGAACTCGACAACTCAGGACGAACAGTGCAATTAATAATGAATTGGTGGGAAAGCCCAAAAAGTCAAATAAAATAATCCTACATTTGGTAACTATACCAGTAATGTAATGATGGATCCTCCCAAATGTAATTATTAACTACAGAGGAAAATATCTGAATCTTAGAAACGCTCATTAATATTTTTTGAGGGAATCACTGGACTGGAAAATGTATCGCTGCTGTATTGGGAAAATAATGGGGCCAATAGGAAGATTCAGCACCTGGCAGTGGCCGGCTGGTCCTGAGCATGACGGGCGGCTCTGACAGCAGATACAGGTTTATTAATCTTATTTTTATCAATAGCAAAAGTTCTCAGCCAGGAGCCAAAGTGCAAGCCCAATGCATGGTATCTGCCAGTCCTCCACAATATGGCCGACCCTATATTGCCAGTTGTCCTGCAGTCCCCAATACTGTCTGACAGTCCCTGGAGTTTTCTACAGAAAGGATCTTGTCCAGTGACCCATCCACACCTTGGAATAGGAGCTGACAATCTGTAGACAATCTGTAGCTCTGCAGCACTTGCCCCTTCTCCTCTCCCCTAAAAAGGTTGTAATATCGCATGTGTCCTGTAGGACAGAGACATCCCCCTGCAATAACAGCTGATTGCGGGAGGTTTTGGCTTCCATACCTCCGTAATAGTAGAGCACTCCCTACCTGGACTCGTCCCCTCCAGCTGTGAGGTCCAAGTGGCACAAGATGTTCCCGAGCAGATCTCTGCACATTCTATATCAGTTGTGATGTCATTCAGAGCTATGATGTCATCATAACTGCCTGATACTGTACTAGCTCCAAGATGGTGAATTTGCCTATAAAATAGGTTCATAAGTGGATCACAGTATTTGATTAATGTGTCAAAATCCATTACAAGGGGTTATCCGGTGAAATCAAGTTATCTCCTATCCAAAACCACAAAAAGAACTAACGGTCAGACGTCCATTTATGCAATTCAATAATAGTTTTTATTGGTCACATCAGGGTTTTTTAGAGGAAGTTAATAAGTGCAAGTGCAGTATATTTTACATATAGGTCGATATAGCAGCATTTTTTTATATGTCTAACATAAGACAATTACAAGGCATACAGATGTTACAAAAGATTATATACATAATTCTGTATTTAAGAGCTATTTATACCCTTGTCTGTTAGTTCACCTACAAGAAATCCAGATCTCTATATGGAGTAAAATACTACAGCTTACATCTAAGCATTGTACATCTTATCGTCTGCATTACAGGTTATAGTCAAGTCAGGGAAGGACGCCAGGTCGGTGAAGCAGCGCCATTATCAGTTTCTGTGCCATTCCAGGTTGTTGTACCTGTGGTGTACTTGTGAGCTGGTTTCCATGTGTGATTAGGTCTGTGTACATGTTATTGAATTAAATGTCTGCCCTTTTATGTGCAGTTGGATGCTAGATAAGATATGGGTAGCACGCAAGCAAATATATAGATCAGGATACATAAAATCAACATAAATTCTGTTAATGTGCACAACCATTGATATCCAGTTTCGACTATATAATTATAGCATGCACGACCATACATAAATATAGCCACTACATAATACTTGTGATTGAGAAATATATACAGCTATAACTACAATTGTAGTAGGATTAATTGGCACTGTGACTTGACTATAACCTGTAATGCATATGATAAGATGTACAATGCTTAGATCAGGGGTCTCAAACTTGGCTGGGTTGGTGGGCCGCACATAGATAAAAATTGATATCAGGGGGGCGCATTACTATGTGACATTTTTAGTAATTCCAGAATTTTTTGCTCAATGTAGTAATGTTCAAATCCTGATCTCATTTAGTAATGTCCCCACCGTGGTTCCCTTCTTGTAGTAATGTCCCCATCCTGGTCCTCATCTTGTGTACTGTTCTCATCTGGTCTTCCCTTGTAGTAATCCTGGTCCCCTTCTTGTAATAATATCCTCATACTAGTCCCATCCTATATTAATGTCCCCATTATGGTCCTTCTTGTAGTAATGTTCCATCCCAATCTTGTAGTAATGTCCTCATCCTGGTCCCCTTGTAGTAATGTCACCATGCTGATGCAACTTTGTAGTGATGTCCCAACCTGGTCTCTCTTCTGTTTGCGTACACACACACACACAGTCTCCCATACACACTCACACATACACTCTCATACACGCACATACACACTGACACACACACATACAATCATACACACACTCTCATACACACACTCTAATACACGCAGATACACACGCACACTCATATACACCTACTCTTATACACACACTCATACACACAGCCTCTCATACACTTAAACACACACGCTCATACATACACACTGACATACTCACTCACACACATACACACTCTCACACACACACTCATATACACCCACTCTTATACACCCACTCACTCTCTCATACACACACACACACTCATACACACACTCACACACTCACTCATACACACACTTTCTCATATACACTCACATACTCTTACACACTCACATACACACACTTTTACACACACTCATACACAGACTCTCATACACACTCATATGCACACACACTCATATATACTCATTACACACTCATATACACACACTTTCTCATACATACTCACATACACACTCACATACACACTCTCATACACACACTCATACACACACTCATACATACACACTCATATACACATACACTCTCATACACACACACTTTCTCATACACACACACTGTCATACACACAGTCACACTCTCTCTCTCTCTGTCACACACACACTTTAACGATACTGGGATCCACTGTGCAGGGGGCCGCCACGGTGCACTGTGTAAGGGACCCCCATGGTGCGTTGTGTAAAGGAGTGCCACAGTGCAGTGTGCTGGGGACTGCGGCTTTATTATCACTTCCTGTGGCTGCTATGACAAGCTCCAAGTCTCCTTCCCTCAGCTACAGTTGTGGCTAAAAGTATTGACACTTCTGCAATTCTGTCAGATAATGCTCAGTTTCTTCCTGAAAATGATTGCAATCACAAATTCTTTGGTATTATTATCTTCATTTAATTTGTCTTCAATGAAAAAAACACAAAAAGAATTGTCCTAAAGCCAAATTGGATATAATTCCACACCAAACATAAAAAAGGAGGTGGACAAAAGTATTGGCACTGTTAGAAAAATCATGTGATGCTTCTCTAATTTGTGTAATTAACAGCACCTGTAACTTACCTGTGGCACCTAACAGGTGTTGGCAATAACTAAATCACACTTGCAGCCAGTTGACATGGATTAAAGTTGACTCAACCTCTGTCCTGTGTCCTTGTGTGTACCACATTGAGCATGGAGAAAAGAAAGAAGACCAAAGAACTGTCTGAGGACTTGAGAAACCAAATTGTGAGGAAGCATGAGCATGGAGTTTGCCAAAACTTACCTGAGAAAGCCTAAAACGTTTTGGAAGAATGTTCTCTGGTCATATGAGACAAAAGTAGAGCTTTTTGGGCAAAGGCATCAACATAAAGTTTACAGGAGAAAAAAAAAAGAGGCATTCAAAGAAAAGAACACGGTCCCTACAGAGTCAAACATGATGGAGGTTCCCTGATGTTTTGAGGTTGCTTTGCTGCCTCTGGCTCTGGATTACTTGACCGTGTGCATGGCATTATGAAGTCTGAAGACTACCAACACATTTTGCAGCATAATGTAGGGTCCAGTGTGAGAAAGCTGGGTCTCCTCAGAGGTCATGGGTCTTCCAGCAGGACAATGACCCAAAACACACTTCAAAAAGCATAGAAAGCACTGGAGACTTCTAAGGTGGCCAGCAATGAGTCCAGACCTGAATCCCATAGAACACCTGTGGAGAGATCTAAAAATGGCAGTTTGGAGATGGCACCCTTCAAATATCAGGGACCTGGAGCAGTTTGCCAAAGAAGAATGGTCTAAAATTCCAGCAGAGCATTGTAAGAAACTCATTGATGGTTACCGGAAGCGGTTGATCACAGTTATTTTGGCTAAAGGTTGTGCAACCAAGTATTAGGCTGAGGGTGCCAATACTTTTGTCTGGCCCATTTTTGGAGTTTTGTGTGAAATGATCAATGTTTTGCTTTTTGCTTCATTCTCTTTTGTGTTTTTTCATTGAAGACAATTTAAATGAAGATAATAATACCAAAGAATTTGTGATTGCAATCATTTTCAGGAAGAAACTGAGTATTATCTGACAGAATTGCAGGGGTGTCAATACTTTTGGCCACAACTGTACATTAATGGAAGCCAGCGGGCCAATCAGATCACAGACCCACAAGTGACATTGGCGTATGACGTCACTTGAGATTTCTGATTGGCCGACATCAATTGCGAGTCTGTGATCTGATTGGTACACCAGCTTCCATTGATGTAGCTGAGAGAAGGAGGTTTGGAGCTTGTCGTAGCGGCTCCAGGAAGTGATAATAAAGCCGCAGTCCCCAGCACACTGCACCGCGGCAGCCTTTATACAGTGCATCGTGGCGTCCCCCTGCACAGTGGATCCCGGCATCCTTACGTTGTCCACAGTGCCGCGGGCCACACTTTGAAGCCCCTGGGCCGCGTGTTTAAGACCCCTGGCTTAGATGTACAATGCTCAGAGATGTAAGCTGTAGTGTGTACTCCATATAGAGATCTGGATTTCTTGTAGGTCAACTAACAGAAAAGGGTATAAATATCTCTTAAATACAGAACTATGTATATAATTTTTTGTACATCTGTATGCTTTGTAATTGTCTTATTTTAGACATATAAAAAAAAGCTGCTATATCGACCCATATGTAAAATATACTGCACTTGCACTTTTTAACTTCCTCTAAACAACCTTGATGTGACCAATAAAAACTATTATTGAATTGCATAAATGGACGTCTGACCGTTATGTTCTTTTGGTGGTTATGTATATCACGGTTTGTCCGTAGTCCTTATTAGTGTGACACTGGTATCTCCATATTGAGGTTGTCACATTGGTTGATGTCAGAGATGCTTGTTGCATTAATTTGGTATCTCCTATCTAAATCTGACCACCAGGACTGATTGGTAAAACAGAGGACTATTTTTAATCACTGCTCATGCTCGACCACCGGTCCATTCATTCCCTATGTGGGCGTTGAGCACTATGCTCATTTTTATCCAGCAGCCCCATAGAGATTGAATGGTGGTCAGTCATCTGACTGTTGGCTTCATCTTGTAATAGGATTAAAGTGCCCCATCCATGATAAAACCTCCCCGATCTGCTGCCCAGTGTGGAGCGCCCCTGATCAGGATGTTATCGCCCATCCTGTCCCAATTAATATGGCATTATTATCAGAAGATCATATGTAAACATTAAGATATCCCCACGTTTGGCCTTCATGGCAAATCAATGCATTGGTGGTGGCAGTATTGGAGAGAATTGGAGAGGAGGCGAAAGTGTGTGTGTAAATCTATTCAACTTTGTGGAAGAAACAGTGTTACTGCCACTCTACGGACCCTCGCTCTTCCAATAGGGGGGACCTGAGGTGATCTCCACTTTTTGGTTCTGTCCTTGACACAATGAAAAAGGCAGACTAAGCCTGCTCAGCCAATCACTGACTGAGGAGGTCCCTGCTGTGGCCTCTGATTGGCTGAGACAACACTTCCTGCCTTTTTTTAGAGCAATCAGAAGGGATCGGGTGTAGAGATCTGATAAGGATCAGAACAGGATCTTGGGGGAAGAATGGTTGTCAAGTGAATGTTACTATCTTCATTTTTTTAAGGCATTCTGAGCCCTTTGGATAGGGAGCAAAAATGTATTTTGTGGACATTCCCTTTTAATATGTTCCTTCCCTTTTGAACGACCTCACATAGATTCTCATCCAAACATTATAGGCATTGTAGTGCTCATGGGGTGGTAACACAGACCCTATATGACATATAAATACCCCAAATCCTATTTCAGTCCTCACTGTATCCAAGAACCAAACAACTCAGGATGAACAGTCTAATTAATAATGAAGTGGTGGGAAAGCCAAAAAAAGTCACATAAAATAATCCTACAGTAATCTAATGATGGATTCTCCCAAATGTAATTATTAACTATAGAGTAAAATCATCTGAATCTTAGAAACGCTCATTAATATTTTTGGGGAGAACATTGGACTGGAAAATGTAAAGCTGCTGAATTAGGAAAATAATGGGGCCGATAAGAAGATTCAGCACCTGGCAGAGGCCGATCGGTCGCGGGCATGACGGGCGGCTCTGATAGCAGATACAATTTTATTAAGCTTTATTTTATTAATAGCAGAAGTTATCAGCCACGAGCCAAAGTACAATATGGACGACTCTGTATTGCTGGTTGTCCTGCTGTTCCCAATACTGTCTGACAGTCCCCGGAGTTTTCTACAGAAAGGATCTCGTCCCAGTGGCCCATCCACACCTGGGAATAGGAGCTGACAATCTGTAGACAATCTGTAGCTCTGCAGCACTTGCCCAGCACCGGGCTGGGGTATCTGGGGCCCACCAGGGAAATTGACTCCAATGGCCCACCTGGGCCCACCCACCCTTCAGTTATTTGCAAATACCTGTTATCCGTTATACCCATTATAGTGGAGCATGGACTGTAAAACACAGGCGACTCCCGCACATCACTGTGCGCTCACCATTACTGCAATATACAATTACTGTAGTTTGCATTAAAGGGATTTTTTGGTGAAAACAAGTTATCAGCGATCAGCAGGTTAGGAAGGTGATCACTTATTTGTTGGTGGAATCCACACCATCAGAGAAATGTGGCACTTTGAGTATTTGAATTTTTTACCTCAGTATTTGTAAGACAAAACCAAAAGTGGAGCAATCAGAGATAATTGTTTTATGCATTACTCACCCACTCCTGGTTTAGTCTTATAAACACTGAGGTGAAAATCTCACCAAATGCTCAACTTGCTTTCTCTGGTGAACCTCTGTAACTGCATCTCTGCTGCTGTGTCACAGGACAGGGAGGGGTTTAACATCCAAGTATTTAATATCTATTGGAAATAAAGATGTTTCCCCTTATTGATATCAGATAAAACAAATGATCAACCACAATCTACTCTACCAAGACCAATAATACTAGATAGAAGGCAGAAATACTACCACACCGTGACCAGATCACATGTTACCACCACACAGTGCGCAAATAATGCCACATATAAGGCACAAATACCGCCACACCATGCCCAAAGCATATGATACCACCACATAGTGATCAAATGCTACCACATACAAGGTATAAATACTTCCACACCATGACACCACATATTACCACCACATAGTGACCGGATAATACCACATACAAGGGACAAATATTGTCATGTTATGACCAAAGCATATAATGACAAATAATACTAGAACAATAAACATGTAAAAAAGCTCTGTGTATTGGGTCAGTGTACAGGTTATACAGTGATCACCAGTGACATTATACACAGGAGTTCTGTATAAAGTGTACAGGTTATACAGTCATCAACAGTGACCTTATACACAGGAGCTCTGTGTATAGTGTCAGTGTGTGTGTGTATAGGTAATACACATATTCACCAGTTCTTTATCTGTGGCCGACTGATATCATGTCTTCTATGCAGGACTTATCTCTGCAGAAAATAACATAGTTAGCTATAACTGATCACTTCCAAAGCACAATCCACACTTTTTCCAAGATTTCTACACTACATGAAATGAAAAAAAAAGCAACATAGCACCGCACTACACAGTAACAGTGCTCCTGTGCCATCCTGTGCCTGCTCATCTCTGTCAGCAGACATATTTGTCTGATGGCAAAGATGTAGCAGGCTGAAGACAGAAGACCCATGGATTACGTCAGAGCGAGGACTTTTTTTTTTTTATTAAAGATGGAGTCCCTAAATGTGTTTTGTGTTTTATTTTTAATTAAAAAAAAATGTCTGTGTTTTTTTCCTCTTTACTAGAAATATATGGTGGCCATGTCTAATTTGGTGTGACACCATGAATTTGGGGCTTAGTACCAGCTGATAATACAAAGCTGTCCTGGTACTAACTCTATTATTACCCAGAGTGTCACTCACCACCAGGGCCGCTGGAAGAGCTGGGTAAAGCACCTGGAAATAGTGCTACGATGAATGGGCCTTGGGCCTTACGATGCAGAGAATCCCAGCCCCCAGATGCCTTATTTTTGATGTCTGGCGATCAACATATGGCGGGAGCCCACGCATATTTCTTTTAAATATTTTAAATTACCGTATATACTCGTGTATAAGCCGAGTTTTTCAGCACAAAAATTGTGCTGAAAAGTGCGCCCCTCGGCTTATACACGAGTCACTATACGGCTGAGTGGGGGGGGCCGGTGTACGGGGGCTGGAAGAGGCAGTGGGAGGCTGCACTATGAGCGGCCGGTCACGTGGGGCCGCTCATTAGTGCAATGCAATATGCACGGCATCCCCCTGTCCATCAGCGGCAGGGGAGCCGTGCATATTGCGCTCCCCCAGTAGTTTATACAGCCCCCCGATCCCCCCCCCCCGTAGTTTATACAGGCCCCCCGATCCCCCCCGCCCCGTAGTATATACAGGCCCCCCGTAGTTTATACAGGCCACCCGATCCCCCCCCCCGTAGTATATACAGGCCCCCCGATTCCCACCCTCCCTGTAGTATATACAGGCCCCCCGCGCTCTATATACAGGCCCCTGGTTGCAGCCACAGACCTGTAAGAGAATCGCTTTCATACTTACCCTCCTCGCTGTCATCGCGCGTTCTCGTCTCCTTCCTGCTTCTACCCGGCGCATCCACGATGAAGTCATTGTGGACGCGCCGGGTAGAAGCGGGAAGGAGACCGGAGGAGCGCAGGTAACAGCGAGGAGGGTAAGTATGAAAGCGATTCTCTTACAGGTCTGTGGCTGCAACCGGGGGCCTGTATATAGAGCGCGGGGGGCCTGTATATACTACAGGGAGGGTGGGAATTGGGGGGCCTGTATATACTACGGGGGGGGGATCGGGTGGCCTGTATAAACTACGGGGAGCCTGTATATACTATGGGGCGGGGGGTATCGGGGGCCTGCATAAACTACGGGGGTGGGGTATCGGGGGGCCTGTATATACCACACTGCTGGGGAGGGTGCTGTATATACCACACTGCTGGGGAGGCTGCTGTATATACCACACTGCTGGGGAGGGTGCTGTGTATACCACACTGCTGGGGAGGCTGCTGTATATACCACACTGCTGGGGAGGGTGCTGTGTATACCACACTGCTGGGGAGGGTGCTGTATATACCACACTGCTGGGGAGGGTGCTGTGTATACCACACTGCTGGGGAGGGTGCTGTATATACCACACTGCTGGGGAGGCTGCTGTATATACCACATGCTGGGGAGGGTGCTGTATATACCACACTGCTGGGGAGGGTGCTGTATATACCACACTGCTGGGGAGGCTGCTGTATATACCACACTGCTGGGGAGGGTGCTGTATATACCACACTGCTGGGGAGGCTGCTGTATACCACACTGCTGGGGAGGCTGCTGTATACCACACTGCTGGGGGCTGTATACCTGTGCTGGGGTCCACCCTCGGCTTATACACGAGTCAATGGGTTTTCCCAGGTTTTGGGGGCAAAAGTAGGGGGGTCGGCTTATACACGGGTCGGCTTATACACGAGTATATACGGTAGTTTAAAACAAATGTTAGGCTTCTCTGTCTTTTGATTGCCAGCCAAGGTAAAGCCAGGCACCTGGGGTGGCAGACTATAGCTGTCCTCTTTATCTGCGGTGAGAATCAAAAATTCTGTGGAGCACTACGTCATGTTTTTAAAAATTATTTCTTATCACATTTCTATATGTGACAAACCCAACAGCCAATCACAGATGTGGTCAAAGAGTATGGGCATCTGTAATTGGCTGTTCGAGTAACCTACAATCAGCCCATACATTCTCGCATGGTACTATGTATGGGCTGCTTTCAGGTTACTCAAGCAGACGCCCATTCTCTGTGTCAGCGTCTGTGATTAGCTGTTGGGCATGTCACACATATAGAAGTGTGAAAAAAAAAATTATCAAAAAAAAATGACATAGCGCTCTTTGATTCTAAGCGCAGATAAAGCAGACAGCTACAGGCTGCTACCCCCAGCTGCCTGGCTTTACCTTGGCTGGTGATCAAAAGTCAGGAAAGCCCAATTTTTTTTGTTTTCTTTTAATTATTAAAAAAAAAATTAAACAGAAAAAAATATGTGGGTTCCCGCCATATTTTGATTGCCAGCCAGATAAAATCAAGCAGCTGGGGGCTGGGATTCTCAGCATGATAATATGGCGCCCCACCTGGTCAGGTGTCACAATTAGGGTACTGCACCCATAAATGAGTGTGCGGTAACCCCTGTAACAATTGAATGCAAATGTCCTTTGGGAGGCTCCCATCCTAGCGCTCCCATATTCGAGCCTAGGTGGACTTAGTCCCTAGGGGGAGAAATTGGGGAGGAGGGAGGAGACAGAGTGAGTTCAGTCAGCACTGAGGAAAGACAGAGGACAGGGAGCCTCTGAGTGAGGAAAGGAGGACTCCCAGGGAGGGGACCTGGAGCGAGAAAACTGGCAGCCCAGACGGAAGGAGGGAACCCTCCGAGCGCCCATACTTAGGAGGGAACCCTGGTCTACTTTACCAGAGCACCAGTTCCAAAGATGGGGAGGGAGTTTAACCCTTCACCAAGAACACCGGAGGTCGCGGCCCGTTTTCTGGCCCGGACACCCTGTCCGGAGGAATAGTCACACCAGGATCACCCACCAGAGTCGAGTCCCAGAGCAGGAGGGAGAGAGAAGGAGAATAGGAGCTGGGATCTCAGAGCACCTCAACAGGCCTGGTATTAAGCAGGCTACCTCAAGACAGGCACTGGCAGCGGGACACATGGTAGATCCAAGCAGGCATTCCATGGCAGACTCCCGGAGACTTTGCAACCCGTTGTGACTACCCGGCCAGCTATTTCGTCCTAAAACTGTTTCTGCTGTGAGCTGTATCATCACCTGCATCGTTCCAGTAAAGTACCCGGGTAGAGTGAACGAGCCTCCGTGTCTTTGTCTCTCCGCTACACCGTGCTCCATCCATCCATTCTCAGCACCTTCATCATCACCGGTGCATCCCTGCCCCAGAGGGTCAGCTCCACCTGCAGGGAGCTGTACCACCTTAGCCGCTATACCACCACCCTCCGGAGGTCTAAATCGGCGCTGGTGCTCAATCACCAGAAGCTGTGGGTGGCGTCACATGAACTATTCATAAACTCTATTCCCTGTATATATCCCCCTTCTTTAAGTTCGGTCCCCGGGGCCACGGGTCCGGGCAGGCCACCAGTGACATCCCTCAACTACAGCGAGGGCCCGGATACCTGAGTCCCCACTGCCCCAGGCGGCTCAGTAAGGCCCAAGCATTCTGTGCTGAAAACAGCAGCCCACAGCCACCCCTGGAATTGGCACATTCATAGTAGCACCATTTCCAGGCGCTTTATCCAGCTCTTCCAGTGGCCCTGGTGAGGTGTGGCACCCTGGGTAGTAATGGCGTTAGTACCAGCTTTGTATTATCAACTGGTACTAAGCCTGAAATTCATGGTGTCACACCAAACTAGACATTGCCACCATGAATTTCTAGTAAACAGAAAAAAAACGACACAGAGAAAAAATCTTTAATAAAAAAAATCCTCACTCCGACGTAATCCACAGGTCTTCTGTCTTCAGCTCTGCTACATCTTTGCCATCAGACAAATATGTCTGCTGACAGATGAGCAGGCACAGAATGATACTAGAACACAGCTGTGAGAGAAGCGGTCAGCTGGCCTTCACCCGCTGACCGTGTTTTTCTATGCGTTGCAAATAACACATACTTTCAAACGAATGCCTATTTTTGGAAGCGTTAGTATGCATTTTTGCAATGCAAGTCTACTGTACATTGCATTTGTGCTGATTTCCAATGGATCTGTTGTAACACACAGCATAAACGCAATGTTAACCTAGCCAAACAGCAGCGAGGAGGGGAGACAGAGCCCTGGAGACCGCCTAGTCAGTCTACTGGCGGTACTATCATGCCCATTGCCCAGTATGTCCTCCCAGCCTTTGTGCCACTATTATTCCCATTGCCCAGTATGTACTGGCAGCCTCTGTGGTACTATCATGCTAGTACTACCACCAGTGGCTGTCAGGACATGCTGGGTGGGCATGATAGTACCACAGATGCTGGTAGGATATACTGGGCAATGGGCATGCATGATAGTACCACCCGAGGCTGGCATGATATGCTGGCCAATGGGCATAATAATCATGCCCATTACCTAGTAGTATGTCTTGCCATCTCCAGCCAAGGGTCCCAGACAGTTACCTCCTCATCCATCCTGCTGCTGGCTGGGAACCCTGTACAGTGCAGAATGTAGTGTGAATGCCACACTATGGAGATGCTGCTTCTACTACTGCCAAGTGGAGGCGAGGGCCACATAAAGATTAAAGGGGCCCCATCAGAGGCGTACATAGAGATCATGGGGCACAGTCAGGGGCGTGTATAAAAATCATGGGGCCCAGTCAGCGGCGTACATAGAGATCATGGTGCCCCATCAGAGGCGTACATAGAGATCATGGGGTCCACTCAGGGGCGTGGATAAAAATCTCGGGGCCCAGTCAGCAGCGTAGATATCATGGGGCTCAGTCAGGGGCATACATAGAGATCATAGGGCCCATCAGAGGTGTACATAAAGATCATGGGACCCAGTCAGGGATTGTACATAGAAATCATGGGACCCCGTGAAGTGAGGATCTCACTGCCCCAGTATGGTGCCCTCCAGGTGCTCCCACAGAGTTTGCTTCATACTAAGGCCTGTGATGTCCTGTGTGAGCTCCCTGAGGGCACCATACTGGAGGCAGTAGTAGAGGCAGCATCTCCAGTTCCAGTGTGACATTCACCTCACACTGCATGCTGCACTATAGGACCCCCAGCCAGCAGCATTACAGATGGGATGGTGGAGGCTGGAGCACTGTCTGGGACCCTTGGCACCAGGCTGGTGACTGAGGAGCCCATCTCTTCTGTCAGAATATGACCAGAAACATTTAGTAATACTGGCCCAAGTGCAATTTGAGTTTTTCTCGTATTGCACTAGCGCGATTCTCACACCAGTGTTCCTCCACCCTAAAGCTGAACAGAGTTGTCTAGGTAGAGGTAGTGGCCCCTTCCAGGTACTGCAGATCTGTCCTTATTCATCCGAATAGGTGAGGATGTGTAATATCCAGCAGCAGCCACTACACAGTTGATGGCGCTGTGCTGCTTAATTTTGTAGAGGTGCTGGGCACCAGATGCCCGATGTAGTCAGCCGTGAGGCAAGGCCAAGGTGCGGCGCAAACCCAACACAGCAGCTCCTGATCCAGCCGGCTCCTCGGTACAACAGTTTAGTTCTTTGGTATTGGTTCATTAAAGGACAAATTACAGAGTCAATAAACAATTTTTAGGCTTCTTTACTATAACTGTTGAATGTGTGAATTGTGGGTGGGCTTTTTACATTGACACATTTGGCTGCAGGCTGCTCCCCTTGGCCTGTTACCTTCATTCTCAAGCCCGTAAAGGGAACCAACCACCCCAAATGACCCCCCCGGACTGTTAATATGGGTCCCTACACCCAGCACACACATTTGCTGCAAGCGTTTTTGTTAAAAAAAACTGTTTTGTAGAAGTGAAGAATTAGCTTTGTAAAGTTTATAACATTAGGACGAGTGGGCGTAACTTAGCTTGTTCTACAGCCGAGATTCATCTGCCAGTCATCTTACTGTCCCCATCGCTGCAGTAAAGCCCAGCCCTTTTTTCAACGTCTCAGGCTGGTGCACGGGATCTCATGCCCGTGCACACGTCATCAGCTAGAGCCGGGTCACGAGCAGACCCTCTGACTTCCTGCGCTCCGCTGTGGATAATGCAGGAAGTCAGAGCGTGTGCTCGCGACCGGCTCTAGCTGATGACGTGTGCACGGGCATGAGATCACGTGCACCAGCCTGAGACGTTGAAAAAAGGGCTGGGCTTTACTGCAGCGATGGGGACAGTAAGATGACTGGCAGATGAATCTCGGCTGTAGAACAAGCTAAGTTACGCCCACTCGTCCTAATGTTATAAACTTTACAAAGCTAATTCTTCACTTCTACAAAACAGTTTTTTTTAGCAAAAACGCTTGCAGCAAATGTGTGTGCTGGGTGTAGGGACCCATATTAACAGTCCGGGGGGTCATTTGGGGTGGTTGGTTCCCTTTAAGCATCATTGATGCACGCCATGAATTCAAAGAGTCTTTTGGTCAATTCTATCCCTACCCCAATTATGGAGATAAATCCACAGGAAGGAATTCTCCAGCAGACAGCCAAATCTTCATAAAGTACTTTTATTAGTACATCAGACCCTGCATAAAACAATGTTGAGGAGGGGAACGCTGGACGCGTTTCGGATGGCAAATCCTTTCTCACACTTCACTGTTGAGAAAGGATTTGCCATCTGAAGCGCGTCCAGCGTTCCCCTCCTCAACATTGTTTGTTTTATGCACGGTCTGATGTACTAATAAAAGTACTTTATGAAGATTTGGCTGTCTGCTGGAGAATTCCTTTCTATTTGATTGAAGACTACAGACGTCTTAAAACTCCTTGCAGTGCCGACCCAGGTGATCCTGAGCTGCACCATTCAACCCACACCACTGCTTGGGGTCAATTGAATCGACACCGGAGAGGACAGCCGCTGTTCGGGTATCCGCCAGGGGCAGGTGTCGATCATCAATAGTGAGGAAACATGCTTGGCTGAGGTTTTGTTCCATGATCTAAATGATGGGCCGTATCCTGGGGTAAACTTTAGGGCCTGAAAAATTTAAAGGGGGGCTTAGATTCCGGATACTATCTCCTACTGGGGAACTTTCCTCTCGTCTTACATGATACAACCCCTTTTATTGACTATGCCCCATCCACAAGCAACACCCACTATCAATAACCTTGTTTGGCTAATGGGGTTCAGGCAGCAGCATCTGCCTTTAACCAGAAGAGGGCCATGTATACACTATGGAATATGCAGTTTCTTAATGCAGACGCAAAACATAAGTTATCTCTTGAGTGATAACAACACCTCTGGCCTTCCTAAAGCTCCATGACTACTCTGCATTAGCTTCGGCTAAGTTAGAACAGCTGATCATTAGGGGTGCCGGAAGATGAACCTCTACCAATCTGATATTGATCACCTATCTTAAGAATCAGTATTGATGCAAAAGTGGAAAACTAAAGGCCGCTTTACACACACCAACTTCTGTGACCAACTTCTGAACCAATCTCTGGTTGCAGTGAAATCATGGACACATTGTTACATTTGTACACAGCCACAAAATAGAACAATGTGTCCATGATTTCACTGCAACCAGAGATCTGTTCAGAAGTTGGTCACAGATATCTGTGTGTGTAAAGCGGCCCTAACACTTTAAGGGTCCCTTACATGCAGCAACTTTTCTAGGAATTTTACTGGCAACTTACTGGTTGCAGTGAAATCATGGACACATTGTTCTATCTTGTTGCTGTGTACAAATGGAATAATGTCTCCATAATTTCACTGCAACCAGTAAGTTGCCAGTGAAATTCCTAGAAACGTTGCCGCATGTAAAGGTACCCTTAAAGGAGTTGTACAGAATTGGAAAAACATGGCTGCTTTGTTCCATAGACAGTGCCACACCAGTCCAAAGGCTCTTTGTGATATTGTATTTATGTCCTGTTTTTGGGAGAAAGCTAGTATGTCTTTTTAAGGGTCCATTCACATAATGTATTTTTAAGGTGGGATTTACGCAGGCTTGCTCTAGAAAATCCCATGAAAATAATCCAAAGAATCTGCCTATTCGTTCCTAGAAGACGGATCTGTGTGGATCCGTGAAAAAAAAAAAAAAACTGATCTGTGAAACAGATCCAATTTGTTGTTCTGAGCATGCTCAGAAGCAAGGTACATTACTCAATGAAACACAGCGCTCTACATAAATTCTATAATAAGTGGGACCTGTGGACAAAATTTATAGCAAAGTAGATCCCATATTCCATTGACATTGGTAAAAGCTTATTTACTTTTATGACTTGCAGAAATAGTTGTTGGTACCTGGGCACTCTATGGGGGCTGTTTATCTCTCCTTGCGCCATATATGTATATAATATACCTTTTATATTACAGCCATTTTTGACATATTTAATCTTATTTCGTGTCGGTGTTTGGTAACTCCTTTATTTTCTTTGATTCGTTGTTATATATATATTACTTGCTTCTTTTTCTGGCTAGTAGCTAGTTATATTTGTTTTAATTTTATTTTGTTTTGTTAAGATCATATATTATTTTATAATAGATGATAACTTAATCTAAAGATAGTACTGTTTAATAAAATGATTATCTTGGGACTGCTATTAATATTTATACTCTTTAGACAATTTTGTTTTTTTTTGTATTCCTAATTTGTTTTATTTGTTACTCAAATGTGACAACCCCATATACTGTATTATATTCTATCTTTATATGATTTGATCTGATTTTCTTGTTATCTTGAAAACTTTAATAAAAATTATTTGAATCAGAAGCAAGGTACAGCTCCTCCCACCCCTATCTCTCCTAACTGATGATGGATCCGTTAAAAAAAAAGGTCCATGGGGGCGTGACCTGGACATGGCGGGGACAAGTCGCACTTGAGGAGAGCTCCCGTGCCTGATCCTTTTACACAGCCTGCATTTGCAATTATAAGCCTGCTCGGTGGACCCCTGTACAGCTACAGTCTCCTGGACCCGGGGTGGACAGCTGCATTTCGTCAGATGCCCAGTAAACGAGACATATCCCAGTTTTTTATCCCGCGGGTGCCTGCCACCACTCATCCAGCCCCACTGCAATGGCTTCCAGCACTACAGCAGGGGCTAGACGCAGGGGCGTATCTAGGGGGGTGCAGCCGGACCTTTTGCCTCAGGCGCAACTCTTGCGGGGGGCGCCGGCGGCACCCCCCCTCCCCTCACCGCTGCGGCTGGACGCGCTGTGCCCTGAATATCTCAACATACTCCCGGAAGTGGCGTTGTGCAGAGAGCGGCCGCCGGAACTCGTTGCTATGGTTACGGACGGGTGAAGGAGCACCGGGACGCTTAGTATGAGAGCCGGTGAGTTTGTGACTCAGCCTCAGGGGCTCCCCAGGTGGCATCCATTGCTCCCTGCTTACACCAGCATGGCGAGGGGAGCCGAGTGCAGCTGCTCGGAGTCTATGATAGGCTTCTTTCCAGCAGCCAGAGGGACTCTGATGTCGACTTGTGTCAGGGGCTGGCCAGAAGGCGGGCTCTGCTCTTTGATATCGGGTCCTGGGATGGTCAGAGGACGGAGGAGCAGAGCTGCTGGCACGGTGCCGCGGCTTCACACATGTACTCAGTGCAAGTGCCAGCTGAAGACACTACAAGAACGGAGCGAGGCTGGCGGCCGCACTGGAGACACTTGTGTGAGGGGCACAGGAGGCAGCCACAGCCCGCACAGCACTTGTGAGGGGAACCGAGGGGCGCGGGCTGGGGGAGAGCGAGTGACCGAGAGAAGTGAGGGGAGAAGAGGACCTTCCCCTGCTCGGTCTGCACACAACATGCTGGGGGCGCCGAAATAGATCTTTGCCCCGGGCGCCATGACACCTAGTTACACCGCTGGCTAGACACTCCGGGAATCCGACACCCAGATCAAAGCAGACATCAACTCCGTCCACCCGGCGGAACACCAGGAGTGTGTCTGGATTCCACACATCAGCACTTAAGGTACCGAACGGGGACAGGGGGGCTCAGGAAAAGGCGCGAATGCCGCCATTACTGGAGACAGAGGACAGGATGGACGAGCGTCTCACTCCCCCTCCCTCCTCCCAGAGGGGAGAGACGCTGCTGCAGCTCAAACATTTAACACAGGAACAACATGCCACGGGACAATCTGGTGCCAGCCCCTCACATGGACCCTCTGCCCCTGCCTCAGAATATGGTCAAGCCTCTCCTCATAGCTTCTGTCAGAGATCGGGTCACTCAGAGAGGATACTACTAAGCTTCAGAGCTCGGTCCAGACAGTAACCCGGGAAGTTGCTGATCTCTCCTTCTTAGTGAAACAACAACAACAACGCCTTGACCTGCATGAACAAAACTTCCACACGGTACTGGATATGTTGAAAGATTCCGAAAACCGTAATAGCGGAACAATATACGGCTTCGAGGTATCCCTGAGTCAGTGGCACCCCGTGATATCACCCCAGTTTTGCTACGTGTGTTCAATTCCCTGCTAGACAGACCCCGAGACGACCATATTGAGATGGACAGGGCTCATAGGTCCTTGGGCCCTAAGCGAGCTGACTCATCCCGCTCCAGGGACATTATTTGCAGAATACACTTCTATCAATTGAAAGATGACATCATGAGGAGAGCGAGACAGTCTGAATCCATTGACTTTAATGGTGAATCTATCCAGCTTTTGGCAGATCTCTCACCCATCACGTTGGCCAAACACAGAGCCCTACGCCCCCTGCTGGACATTCTACGGGAACAGGCGATTCCTTATTCGTGGGGCTTTCCCTTTCAGCTCCAAGTTCGCAGGGACTCTGGGATGCATGTCCTCAGATCTCCAACTGAGCCCCTGAGTTCTGCTCAGCGCTCGGGTTGCCCCTGGTGCCCATCCTCAATTGGCCTCAACTGTCCACCTTCCTCCTCGGGGGCCCTATACCTGCACTGCGGTTGCCCTCCACTGAGGTCCGGAAGAGGAAGAGAGGCCCTAAACATCAATTGGCGTCTCCTGTAGCTACCACCTTAACTTCTGCATTGGGACCTTTCTTCTTTTTTCTCTAGATGGGGTCCTGTCGGGGGCCTCCTGGTGGATCTTGCCTCTTTGCTGAGGTATTTTGTTCTTGAAGACTATTGTCCTCCGGCAGGGGCCTTCCCCTTGGTCGCGGTTGTTCCTGGGGGGTGGTCCTTGCTGACCAGACTGTTCCGCTTAGAGGACAGTTGATGACGTCCCACCTTATATGTGCCTCCCAAATCTGACCTCCCCTCCCCTCATACCCTCAGGACCTCCCCCCTATCCCCTTTCCCCTCCACCTCCGCCCCTCCCTTCCCTTCCCCCTCCCTCCCTGCCAACCCTTCTCCTACCCTCCTCACCTCACCTTTCCCCTCCCTTTTCTCTCCTTTTGACCCCCCCAACCCTCCCTACCCCCCTGAGGTTTTATAAGTTACAATTTTGGGATACTCGGCTGCACTAACTCGCCGTCTTGTTTATTACTGTTATTAGCTTTTTGTGTTTTATTATTGCTGTGTTTACTTGCTGAGTTCTTATACCCGCTTTTTACCTGTTAGGGACACCGCATTTAGTAAGGGCTGTGGTTGGGACTCGGGTGCGCAGGATCTTTGCCACGTTCTGGTTACCCCACATATAGGGAGTGTCTCTGACACACTTTACAGAGTTTACTCTGTTTACTTTCTTGGTCTGACGTCCTTCACTCTCAGACCTCTGGGACCGGAATCAGATTCCTGGTCCGAGTCACCTATTTCGTTCTGTTTCTCTTCTCTCTTTTCTTTTTCACCTTCTTTTACTCCGTTTCCTTTTCTCCCTTTCTGCTTTGCTGCTAGTCAGCTCTCCTCTCTTCTTCCCTTCCATCTCTTGAACCCACCTCCTCACCCTCCCCAGGCTTCATCATGTCCAGGCTCAACACGTGTTCTTTGAACATTAGGGGCTTTAACGTCCCTGAAAAGCGTTCCCAGGTTCTCTCTCATATGCACAAAAAACATGTACATATTCTCCTTTTACAAGAAACGCATTTCAGAGCAGATAAAATCCCCTTCATAAAACATAAACAGTACAACAGATGGTACCACAGTTCAAACCCGGATGCTAAGTCCAAAGGGGTCAGTGTGGCTCTCCATAGATCCTTACAGGCACGGGTCCTTGACTCCAGAATAGACCCGCAGGGTAGATTCGTCCTCCTGAAGCTGCAGATTGCGAATGACATCCTCACAATCGCCAACCTATACCTCCCAAATCAGGACCCGGCCCGTAGACTTCTGTCTTACCTACGTACCCGGCGGACTTCGCAGAGGGTTCGGTGATACTGGGAGGTGACCTTAATTTTGTTTTTGATCGTGACCTGGACTCCTCTACTCGTAGATCCTCTGTGCCTGTTTCTCACCTGGAATCTTTGAGGACTAGGCTCCTTGAGATTAGAATGGTTGATGTCTGGCGGCTTCTGAACCCGAGGGTCAGGGATTACACTTACTACTCGGCTGTGCATGATATGTACAGTCGACTTGATCTGGTCTGATCATGCTCCAATTTTCTGTCCCTTGGCCTTTCGGGTTTGGCGCCGACGGAGTGGACTTGGTCACTCAATCCCGGACTACTGAGGCAACCGTCTTGCGTGTTGGCGGTCCGCTCTGCAATCACGAACTTCTTAGCTGATCACGAGGCAGACCCTACAGCCCTCCCCTTGCGGTGGGAAGCTCTAAAGAGTGTCATTCGGGGGATTCTCATTCAGCAGGGGGCTAGATTGAAACGTGAGCGAACGCGTGAGGTCTCAGATCTGATGACATCTATACACCAGTTGGAGACCAGACATAAACAGTCACAATCTCCACAGCTTCTTGCGGACCTCACTAAAGCTCGATCGGACCTACATACAGTCATGGACACGACGTCTAGTCGCCAACAAGACCGCTTCCGTAAATATTTGTATGAGTTCTCAAACAAGCCGGGGAGAGCGTTGGCTAGATTCTTGCACCCCCGACTCCCCTCCACTTTCATTCCTTCTATTAAGTCGAGACTGGGAGGTCTTCTCCAGGGCCACGCGACATAGTGGAGGCGTTTGGGGACTACTATAAATCTTTATACAATCTTAGAGGTCCCTTAGCTGACATGCCCACCGATAACTTCCGACGCCGGGTGTCAGACTATATTGCAGACACGCCGCTGTCACCCATCATTGAGGGAGACTCGGAGACTTTAGAATTGCCCTTTACGGACCAGGTGGTGTCTGATACTATCGCTGCACTTCCTAACGGGAAGAGCCCAGGCCCCGACGGTTTCTCAGCCAACTTTTATAAATTATTCATGCGTGAACTGGCCCCGCAACTAACCTCCCTTTATAATTCTATTTCTGACTCATGCCCTTTCGCTCTCCAGACACTGGCGGCCACGATAACGGTCATACCAAAGCCAGGGAAGGACCCCCTATCCTGCGCTAGTTATCGCCCTATCTCCCTATTAAATCTTGACGTAAAGATCCTTGCCAAAATTCTTGCCTCCAGACCTGGCCCACTATTGCCGGATTCTATCCATTATGACCAGACTGGGTTTATCCTACGCCGCGAGGCTAGAGATAACACCATTAAGACGTTACTCATCTCAGACTACGTTCATGACAATAAGATTCCTGCATGCTTCCTCTCGGTTGATGCCGAAAAGGCATTTGACCGCCTGGGCTGGGAGTTTCTTTTTGCTTCTTTGAGGCAATTGGGCTTAGGACCGGTTATCATGGGGAAGATACAGGCACTCTATCACGGCCCCACTTCTCGGTTGAGGGTCAATGGGCTCCTTTCCTCGGCCTTTGGGGTCTCTAACGGGACGCGACAGTGGTGCCCTTTGTCACCCCTGTTGTATGCCATCGCGATGGAGCACCTGGCGTGTGCACTAAGGGGATCCGCGGATATTAGAGGCGTCCAGATACGCGGAGAACATTTCAAATTGGCCCTCTATGCAGGCGACCTTTTGGTCTATATTGCTAATCCCTTGGTCGCATTCCCGGTGCTCATGCGGGAATTTACGAGGTTTGGTGAGGTTTCTAATTTCAAAGTTAATTATTCCAAGACAGAAGTGATGAACCTAATGCTTCCAGGCCCATTAGTCGCCCAGCTTCAGTCCTCCTTTTCTTTCCTATGGGTAGACAGGGGCTTGAAATACTTAGGTATCTCTATTCCTGGAGACCCCAGGGACTTTTTTGCTCTTAACTACACCCCACTCTTGCACTCCACACTTCTTGAACTTAAGAGACTTCGCAGTACCCAGTTATCCTGGTTTGGCCGTATTAATGCCATAAAAATGGACATTCTGCCTAAATTCCTCTACTTGTTCCAGACGGTCCCTACGGACGTCCTTTCCTCTTTCTTTCGCTGCCTGCACTCGCAAATTTATATGGAATTCGGCGAGACCCGGGTTTGCTTCTCGACCCTGACCGATTCGAAGCGGAGGGGTGGGGCGGGCTTACCTAACTTTCAACGCTACTATCATTCCGTTCTCTTATCCCAAATTTTAGACTGGAAGTATAATCAATGTCACAAGCAATGGGTGAGGGTCGAGAACCTCCTTTCGCCCTTCCCGCTGCAGTGGCTACCATGGATCCGGAGGAGTTCCCGTCCCCTGGTTTCGTTGTTTCCCCAAATAACATGTGTGGTGCTGGACTGTTGGGATTCGTGGCGAGGGGGGGGACGTGATGGCGATCATCCATCCTACTTGGGCCCTTGTTTAATAATCCTGACTTTCCCCCGATGTCTGGGAGACGGGTCTTTTTGGCTTGGCGTGTTAGCGACGACCCCTGTCTTGCTCGGGTGGCGGAGCAGCCCAGGGGGGATGCGGGGGGGAGAGGGTCGTTGGGAGGGCAGGGGTCCTGGTTGGAGGTCTCTCAGTTGGACGCGTTTCTCCGATCTCTGCGGGGGAAGTCACTCTCAGGCTTAGAAGCATTGTTTCTTTTAACTGAGCCTCCTGCTCACGTCATCTCCCTTTTATATGGCGTGCTCTCAGATGCGGGCCCATCTGCCATCCCCTCATTTGTAGGGGCCTGGCAATCTGACCTGCGGGTGACGTTCTCTGACTCTGACCGGGCTAAGATTTTTGCACTGACGCATAAGTTGTCGGTGTCCTGCAGCTTTCAGGAGACGAATTATAAGATCTTAACTAGGTGGTATAGGTGCCCAGCGCTCCTTCATAAAATGTTTCCCTCAGTGCCCGACCTGTGCTGGAGGTGTGGCGAAGGGCCGGGTACTATGCTACACATTTGGTGGCAATGTGGCCTCATCCAAGCCTATTGGCTTTCAATATTCTCGATTTATGAGTCTATCTCAGGAATATGTCATCCACCTTCTCCACAAATTGCGCTTCTGTCCCTTATCTCCGGTTCACTCAAATCGTGCAAACATGGTCTGTTTCATTTCTGCCTGATGGCGGCCAGGGTCTTGATTCCGCGACACTGGAAATCAACAGTTGCCCCCTCCATTGGAGAATGGGTAAAGGAAATGGACAGGATATGCCGCATCGAGGGACTTATGGTCCACGACCATGAGACCTGGGAAAAGCACAAGCAGCTTTGGTCTCCTTGGTGGTATTACCGGGACGGCCCTCTACTTGAGTCTCTTCTGCGAAATGCGGGGACATGACCTGGACATCTTGAATGACGCCCCCCACTTATCCCTCCTCCTCCTCCTTTGATCCCCTGCTACTCCCTCCTGCCCCTCTTGGTCCTTTCTCTTTTCTACATCTCAATCTAGCATTGTTCTGATTACTCTGCCTGCCGGAGTACTGGGAGGCTCACGGGATTACACTACCAGTGGCCCCGACATGCTCTGATGTCTGCCCTTTCCTTAGCCTCAAAGGGGCAGGTCGCTCGCCATCTCTATTGTGTGCCTTCATGTATTCTGGCTCTACTACTGCAGGATATTCTCATGTGTTATTTTTATTTTCTTTTTACTTTATTATGTCTTACCCTTCTTCATTGTTTGATACTTGTTATGCTAAACTTAAATAAACAATATTTTCTGGAAAAAAAAAAAAAGGTCCATGGACTTTTGTTGGCATCCATCTGCACAGATCCGTGCTTGTCCATGTGGTTCATTAAAATTCAAGGATACATACGGATTTGCAAATAGTCAGTGTGAAAGCAGCCTAAGCTACCCACACAGATCTGAACAATTAGGCTAGGGTCACATTTGTTAATAGAATTGCATTCACTGCATCTAGATCCGGATGTGGTGAACCCAATTGGCTTCCCACACATTTTGCAAGCAAAATGTGTGGCAGAAGCCGCAATCCGGTAACCGGATTGCTCCGGACCTGTAATCCGGAGCAATCTGGTTACCGTACAGTTTTGCTCATCCTGCTGCCGCAGGGATGAGCAAAATGTTTAAACTGTAATAAAAGCTTAAATATTAATAATAATTCTGCCCATCATGTCTCTAGAGGGTGCTGCGCTGCGCTGTCCATAGATCTACTGTAAATGCCTACAGGACCTCAGACAGCGCACATACTATACGTACATTACGTATAGTATGCGCAGTTGCGCACCGCTGTCAGAGGAGCAGGCGGCTTCATTCAGAAAATTGTACAGAGCTGCCAGGAGCTGGCTTACTGTACAGGAGTAATTAACCCATTACATGCCCACCTCAGTGGGTAGCATGTCTCTGGGGGGGGGCACCCCCTAGAGACATGATGGGCTCAGTTATTATTAATATTTAAGCTGTTTTAACAGATTTAACACTTTGCTTATCCCGGCGGCAGCAAAGTATACGGTAACCGCATTGCTCAGGATTACACATCTTGAGCAATCCGGTTACCGCATTGCGGGGCTTAGAACCACTCCAAAGACTGCAGCCTGCATGATTTTTCATGCAGGCTGCAGAGCCGGATGAAGTAACCGGATTGCGTGTAATGCAATCCGGTTTTTATAATGGGCTCCTATGAGGAACGTTTCCTGCTCCGGTTTTGAGCTTTTTGAAAGCTCAAAACCGGATCAGGATTTGAAATTAAAAACGCAAGTGTGACCCTAACCTTACTGAACAAAATTGTTGGAGTTTGAGGTGCCAAATGAACATTGCCAAATTTGGACCGGATTTGAAATTGGCAAACATGTTCGAGCAAAGTTTGCTCAACTCTGTTCAAAAGTACAACTCGTCCCACAAAAGACAAACCCTCATATGGCTATAATGACAGAAAAATAAAAAAGTTATGGAAAAAACAGAAAATGGAAAATCATCTGGGGGGTGAAGGGGTGAAGATAACAAAGTCTATACTCACCTTCTGTTCTGCCGCCATTCCAGCACTGTCAGTAACCGTGACTCGGGGCTCATGTGACATTCTGACGTCACACGCATTTTCTTCTCTTTGTTTTCGGACATAAGAGCAATCAATAGAAAGTGAGCGGCAGCTACAACTGTGGTGCCCCACTAAGAGTGTGTCATAAAAGGGTACTGCACCCCGGACTGAAGGGGTTGTACACTTTGTTTTAGTAATAGAATAAGTCTGAAGCAAGCAGCACCACATGCAAACACTTAGTATTAGAGGACCAATTAGACACCCGTTACTAGGGTAACCGGTCCTAGTGGGAGGAGAGGCTAGGTAATAAAGCAGTGGGGAAAGCAGCAAGGAGTTAGAACAGCAGGAACGAGAGTGTGAAGA
The DNA here is from genome assembly GCA_033576535.1 of Allobates femoralis. Lineage (NCBI taxonomy): Eukaryota > Metazoa > Chordata > Amphibia > Anura > Aromobatidae > Allobates > Allobates femoralis. Next base: position 338,271,382 of record JARQOC010000003.1, read on the forward strand.
GTTCAGTCAGAAGGGAGCTGCAAAAGATCAGAGCAGCAGATGAAGCAGAGCTAGAAAGCTACAGAACAGCAGAGAGAAGCTAACGGGGAGGGCACCTCAACCTGGTGAACCAGAAGAGAAAGGGGCCAAGAATAGAACGGGTAACCTAATGCCCTAGCTAGAGGTGTATCTAGGTTCTCTGGCACCTGGGGCAAGACTTCAGTTTGGCGCCCCCCCCCCAAGCGGTCTGAGTAGTCGTCATGTGACTGATCATTCATATACGATTTGCACACTTACAGTCATGTGCCGACGAGCTGCAATACCTAATTCTCTCAATGTTCAATGAAAAACAAAATATATTACATGCTGTTAGGATTGGGCTACAGGGCTTAGTGTTTGAATTAAAGGGCTCATCTAGGTGTGAGATGAGTCTGTAGTCACTCTACGTGACTGAGGGCCTCGGAATTCTCGCAGCGGGTGGTCTGCACACTGTCAGGATTCTCTTGTGTTAATAGAAGATTGGACGGTCGTGTGAGCACATGAATGCAATTCTTCATTCTTCGTTCAGTTCATTTTCATTGATCGAGACCTCGCATGTCTTGTCAGTATGTGACTGCATGTATGTAAATCAGAAAACTTAAGTTTCATGACCTCTCACCTCCAGCAGCAGAGAATCCTGACAGTGAGCAGTGTGTGCTCTGTGAGAATTCAGAAGTCTGCAGTCACATAGAGGGACACATGGAGTGACTGCAGACTTATCACAAATATGGGACAATCCCTTTAATGCTTCTAACAAATAAAAACATAGAACCCTTAAATTGTGAGGGCACAACACATTATGAACGTAGCCATGTATCACATAATCTTACAGGTTATAGATTGTTACATGTGTACAGGATCAGAATCAATAATAGCACAAAACTGCATCACCACACCCACCAGAGGTACAGAAATACATCCATATAACCCCCATTAGTACAGAAACACAGCATCACAACCCTCATCAGTACATAAATACACCAGCAGACCCACCAGAGGTACAAAAATGCATCCATATAGCCCCTATCAGTACAGAAACACAATGTCAAAAGCCTCATCAGTGCAGAAATACAACACCAGACCCACCAGAGGTACAGAAATACATCACCAAAGCCCTCATCAGTAACAAATTTCATCAATCATTAGAACCACCAGAGATGCAAAAATACATAACTAGAACCCCCATCCATATAACCCCCATTACTATAGAAACACAGCATCACAATCCTCATCAGTACAGAAATTCTTCATCAGTACCAACATCAGTAAATGGTAAAACACTTTTAATTTCAGGTTAGACCCATACACATTTGTGCTGCATGAACTTACAACTCCTACTACTTCCTTAACAATGGTAAGGAGTACTGGGAGTTGTTGTTACCAGTCACCATCAGATCTTACAGGAACTACAGTACTGATGAGAATAATACGGTAATCATTTACATCCAGGTACCTTATAGATGACCTTGTCTTGGATTGTGATCTTTTTCTTTTCTTCATCTTGTCCTGACACCATAAAGACTCTTCACATCCACAGCTGATCTCTGGAGACGTCCATCTTCTCCGGTCTTCAGCACATCCCGACATGATATCTTTAAAAATATCAAAATGATCAAAATTCTCATGAGTAAAAATATCTGCCCTACACTGAGCCCCGTAATAAATAATTGCTCCTTCTCACTGTTCTCTGCACAAATAGGTTTACACACTGTCCCTCTTCGGGCACATGCCCTCCACGCTGCCCTCATCACCCTGCCCTCACCTTTCCATACTTGGCTCCCTGGTCACAGTGTCATACAGTCAGCAGAGCCTCTATATACACCAACACAGCCTCTATATAGAGTCAGCACTGCTGTATATACAGTCAGCAAGCCTCTATATACCCAGCACAGCCTCTATATACAGTCAGCACAACTCTATATACAGTCAGCACAGCCTCTATATAGAGTCAGCAAAGCCTCTATATACAGTCAGCACAGGCAGCTATATATACAGTCAGCACAGCCTCTATATACAGTCAGCACAGTCTCTATATATAGTCAGCACAGCCTCTATATACAGTCATCCAGCCTCTATATACAGTCAGTAAAGCCTCTAGCATACAGTCAGCCAGCCTCTTATACAGTCAGCACAGCCTCTATATACCCCAGCACAGCCTCTATATACAGTCTGCATAGCCTCTATATACAGTCAGCCAGCCTCATATACAGTCTGCATAGCCTCTATATACAGTCTGCATAGTCTCTATATACAGTCTGCATAGCCTCTATATACCCCAGCAAAGCCTCTATATGCAGTCAACAAAGGCAGCCTCTATAATAGTCAGCACAGCCTCTATATACTGTTAGCACAGCCTCTATATACAGTCAGCGCAGTCTCTATATACAGTCAGCACAGCCTCTATATACAGTCAGGACAGGCAGCCTCTATATACAGTCATCACAGCCTCTACATACAGTTTGCATAGCCTATATATACAGTCAGCCAGCCTCTATATACAGTCTGCATAGCCTCTATATACAGTCTGCATAGGCCTCTACATACAGTCTGCATAGCCTCCATATACAGTCTGCATAGCTCTATATACAGTCAGCCAGCCTCTATATACAGTCTGCATAGCCTCTATATACAGTCAGCCAGCCTCTATATACAGTCTGCATAGCCTCTATATACAGTCTGCATAGCCTCTATATACAGTCTGCATAGCCTCTACATACAGTCTGCATAGCCTCTATATACCCAGCACAGCCTCTATATACAGTCAGAACAGCCTCTATATACAGTCAGCACAGCCTCTATATACAGTCAGCCAGCTCTATATACAGTCAGCCAGCCTCTATATACCCCAGCACAGCCTCTATATACAGTCTGCATAGCTTCTATATACATCAGCCAGCCTCTATATACAGTCGGCATAGCCTCTATATACAGTCGGCATAGCCTCTATATACAGTCAGCACAGCCTCTATATACAGTCAGCCAGTCCTCTATATACAGTCAGCCAGCCTTATATACCCCACACAGCCTCTATATACAGTCTGCATAGCTTCTATATACAGTCAGCCAGCCTCTATATACAGTCGGCATAGCCTCTATATATAGTCTGCATAGCCTCTAGGTACATATAATCCCCATCCTGCTGATCATACTCACCTTCCATTCACTCCCTGGGCTTTGTCCTCCTCAAAATGCTTCCCCACCACATCCTTATAGCAGCAGCTCCCGGGACTGTGGAGCTTCCTCCTTCCTGCAGCTGTGTGATGAGCTCGCAGGGTGATGACTCATCACTCTGCTACAGTAGGCAAAGGAGGAAGCTCCCCTGCTCCCTGGAGCCAGCACATAGCTAATCTACATCGCATGCAAATTAGCCATGTGCACTGGGAGCTCAGCGGACCACTCAGCCCTTGCTGCATCTGCCTGATGTGCCCCTTGTTCACAGGGCTGTCTGTCCCTAATGAGCCCCTGTCTGTCAGGGCTGCCTGTCCCTGATGGCCAGTGGGCCCCCCCAGCTGTTCAAGGCCCCGGCACTTGCCCGGGTATGCCGGGTGCTGACGCCGGCCCTGCCTTGTAGGACTAAGTGATATTTTTATTAATGCCAACATTTTTTGCTCAATGTAGTAAAGTACAAATCCTGATCCCCTTCTTGTAGTAATGTTCGGTCCCAATATTGCAGTAATGTCTCCATCCTGGTCCTCTTCACATAGTAATATCCCCATCCTGGTCCGCATCATGTAGTACTCTCCCCATCCTGGTCCTCATCATGTAGTAATGTCTCCATCCTGGTCCTCATCATGCAGTAATGTCCCCATCCTGGTCCTCATCATGTAGTACTCTCCCCATCCTGGTCCTCATCATGTAGTAATGTCTCCATCCTGGTCCTCATCATGTAGTAATGTCCCATCTGGTCCTCATCATGTAGTACTCTCCCCATCCTGGTCCTCATCATGTAGTATGCCCCATCCTGGTCCTCATCATGTAGTACTCTCCCATCCTGGTACTCATCATGTAGTAATGCCCCCATCCTGGCCCTCATCATGTAGTACTCTCCTCATCCTGGTCCTCATCATGTAGTAATGCCCCCATCCTGGTCCTCATCATGTAGTACTGTCACCCTCTCACACGCTTACACTTTTCTCACTTTAATGATGCATCGCTCCAGTGCAGGGCTGACCTCCGCTGTGCTATGACTTCCTTTAGCCGCTGCTCAGACAAGCTCTGTTGCTCTGCAAGATCAATGCAATCTGCCAGCCAGAGGCCCACATGTGAAGTCATGCACCGCCGTCGCTGCAGGCCTCTCATTGGCTGGCAGCTTGCATTGATCTTGCTGAGCGGTCGAGCTTGTTAGTGCTGTGGCTGGAAGTCATAATATAGTGGGGACTGCAGCGGCCCACTGCACTGGGGTGATGCATCATTAAGTTGTCCAAGGTGGCGCGGGCTGCACAGTGAAGCCTCAAAGGCCGCATGCGGCCCTCGGGCCGCGTGTTTGAGAACCCTGGTCTATGCCCAGGATAGATGATCAATAGCAGTTTGTGCTGGTCTCACACCTGACACTCACCAATAAGCTGTGAACAATGAACAAAGCTCAGTTCTGTACATTGTGTATTGGCTGCTCCCAAGTACTGCCCCTTATGTCCTACCCAAATGAATTGGAGATGATGGGCAGTACCCAGGAGCGGACACTAAATATTGTACAGGACCATGCAGTTAGGCTCCATTCATTACACCTGGAGCAGATAACAGCTGACCAGATGATATTTTGGGTGTCAGTCCTCTACAAATCTGATATTGAAAAGCTTAAATAAGGACAAACCATTAATATATTATCCAGTAGTCCTGGACAATCCCTTTTAAATGTAAAGCATGGAAGTTTAAAGTAGCATATTCCATGGATGGAATCTATAAGTAGAATAAATTTGAAGCACCAATGATAATAAAAATACAGTGTTGGCCAAAAGTATTGACACCCCTGCAATTCTGTCAGATAATACTCAGTTTCTTCCTGAAAATGATTGCAATCACAAATTCTTTGGTATTATTATCTTCATTTAATTTGTCTTCAATGAAAAAACACAAAAGAGAATGAAGCAAAAAGCAAAACATTGATCATTTCACACAAAACTCCAGAAATGGGCCGGACAAAAGTATTGGCACCCTCAGCCTAATACTTGGTTGCACAACCTTTAGCCAAAATAACTGCGATCAACCGCTTCCGGTAACCATCAATGAGTTTCTTACAATGCTCTGCTGGAATTTTAGACCATTCTTCTTTGGCAAACTGCTCCAGGTCCCCGATATTTGAAGGCTGCCTTCTCCAAACTGCCATTTTTAGATCTCTCCTGGCTGGCCACCTTAGAAGTCTCCAGTGCTTTCTCTCAAACCATTTTCTAGTGCTTTTTGAAGTGTGTTTTGGGTCATTGTCCTGCTGGAAGACCCATGACCTCTGAGGGAGACCCAGCTTTCTCACACTGGGCCCTACATTATGCTGCAAAATTTGTTGGTAGTCTTCAGACTTCATAATGCCATGCACACGGTCAAGCAGTCTAGTGCCAGAGGCAGCAAAGCAACCCCAAAACATCAGGGAACCTCCGCCATGTTTGACTGTAGGGACCGTGTTCTTTTCTTTGAATGCCTCTTTTTTTCTCCTGTAAACTCTATGTTGATGCCTTTGCCCAAAAAGAGACAACATTCTTCCAAAACGTTTTAGGCTTTCTCAGGTAAGTTTTGGCAAACTCCAGCCTGGCTTTTTTATGTCTCGGGATAAGAAGTAAGGTCTACCTGGGTCTCCTAAAATACAGTCCCTTTTCATTCAGACGCCGACGGATAGTACGGGTTGACACTGTTGTACCATTGGACTGCAGGGCCGCTTGAACTTGTCTGGATGTTAGTCGAGGTTCTTATCCACCATCCGCACAATCTTGCGTTGAAATCTCTTGTCAATTTTTCTTATCCGTCCACATCTAGGGAGGTTAGCCACAGTGCCGTGGGCTTTAAATTTCTTGATGACACTGCGCACGGTAGACACAGGAACATTGAGGTCTTTGGAGATGGACTTGTAGCCTTGAGATTGCTCATGCTTCCTCACAATTTGGCTTCTCAAGTCCTCAGACAGTTCTTTGGTCTTCTTTCTTTTCTCCATGCTCAATGTGGTACACACAAGGGCACAGGACAGAGGTTGAGTCAACTTTAATCCATGTCAACTGGCTGCAAGTGTGATTTAGTTATTGCCAACACCTGTTAGGTGCCACAGGTAAGTTACAGGTGCTGTTAATTACACAAATTAGAGAAGCATCACATGATTTTTCTAAGGGTGCCAATACTTTTGTCTACCCCCTTTTATATGTTTGGTGTGGAATTATATCCAATTTGGCTTTAGGACAATTCTTTTTGTGTTTTTTTCATTGAAGACAAATTAAATGAAGATAATAATACCAAAGAATTTGTGATTGCAATCATTTTCAGGAAGAAACTGAGTATTATCTGACAGAATGGCAGGGGTGTCAATACTTTTGGCCAACACTGTAGGTGACAAAACTAAACTAGCATTGCATACAAAAAACTAACACAGTAATCAACAGCATAAAATCCCAATAAATAAACCAGCAACCTGCCTTATAAAGTGTTATGTCTTGGCAGTCTAGCTATTCTAGGATTTCACATATAATAATAAAGCAAAATATATTTATATTAAGTCTAGGGTAAAATGATCAGATAATGTCTATTATTGGTGCTTACTTTTCTAACAAATGGGACTTTGAATTGGACGTTTTTTTGCATTTCTGTGTATCTCCACTAGGTAGCGCACCAACATTATTAAACAGCTGCGAAGAATCTCAGGAAATCGCGTTTCCGCTGTTTTGCGCATTGTTTAAGGTTCTGTTCACATCTACATGATGGTTTCTGTTATTAATAAAAGCCGGGACACAGTGCTGAACTGTCCCACAATGGGACAACAAACCTTTTATGTAATGGGGTTCGTCAGGCGAGACATTTGCAAAGAAGGCTCTGACGTAGATGTGACTGTAGTCTGGTTGTAATTTCTAGCCTTTGTCTGCTGCATAAAATATCAATAGATCATGAAAGTTTCATGGTAAAGTGCATATAAGCAATTATTCACTGTAAATTGTCATGGACGACAGGATTGACAGCCAGGTCTGCTGTGGTAACTGTCTATAACATGAGGACCAGGGGCGTAACTACAACAGGTGCAAGGATTGCGATCGCACCTGGGCCCTGGCGCCTAGGGGGCCCCAAAGTCCCTATGAACTATAGTAAAAGACTATTACTATTAAAGATTTGCAATAATCGGGGTCCCGGTGGAGCTTTTGCATCGAGGCTCATGAGCTTCAAGTACGCCACTGATGAGGTCCACTGATGAGGAGCGCCGCATACAACCCTGGTAGCTTTTCCAGTGGATATGCTTAAGCTATACCATGAGTTCGCTGTAATCTTGTTTAATAAAGTCAGTGCCCCATTTCAATAATGAATTTGACCTACTACGACACTACGTAATGGCCCAAATAATGGTAAAAATTTTACCAAAGAAATTGGAGATTCTATTTGCAAGAATGGCATATATTCGCCTTATAATAATCCTGCTGCAGTTGGTAATGTGTCAATTTCTTTTTACTCTGCTATGAGCAGTCACAACTTTTCATCAGTAAGGATGGAAACACACTGAAGAGTAAAAATGCGGTCTGATAGTCGTTCCCGAGTGCCTTACAAGTGACGTCCATTTTTTGTTCCATTTTGCATCCAACTGCTATGCAACTGTCCTACATTTCCTCGGATGACATCCGAGAGCTGTCCAAATGTAATCCGTGTGTGGTCCGTGTGCAATTCACGCAACGCATGCGATTTTTGAATGAAATTGCCCTTTAAATTGCCTTCAATGTGTGTCATTTGTGAGATAAATGATGTGTGCCAATCAGAGCTCATTGGAGTATATATCCCATGGACATATGTGTGCATTGAGCTTACCCACTACCCCCTCAGTACGCAGTGTTGTGTACGTGGGAAGCTGACTTCAGAATGAAGACTAACCTGGCCCTAAACACCACAGAGAGGGTGTCAGTTAATTGGGTCATTTCCCAGCAGTATGGCTCTCCCTACCCAATTGTGTACGATCCGCGAAGGCAGCATCTAGTGTTGTGCCATCCGCTACTCCTGCAGCGTACGTCTCGTGGTCATATTCATAGGCTGCATGGTCATTTACGCTGTCATCCTGATAAATGATATGCATATAGCATGATGACCATACCCACATATGATATTTCTTTGTTATGCGGCCTGCCCTCACATACAGTACCAGAATACCCAAATGCGGCAAAGCATCACACCTAAGGAACGGCTTCTCTTCACACTTATGTTGGTATTACTTTCATTTGTGTGTTAAGGGGTGTGATGTCAGTAGGATCACCATACATGTTGTTGTAACCACCCAAAACACCTTAACAATGTCGTGATGTACTGACTGTGTCCATTATGTGGTGGTTTTTTACGAAAGCCGAAGAGTCAACCCCCTGGCCGGATGACTTTGAGACTGGCCTGTAAATGTTTGGTGCCCAACCACATCATCAATGTGCGTGGATTAATGTTTGCTCAAACAACGGTAAAGTATGCATTGTGTGTCTCCTAACATGTAATGTGTTATGTTCAAATTATTCATTGCTTATTTTCTGTTACATCTGAATAAAACATAGCTTTGTTTTTTTTAATGTTATTCATACAACTACAAACATATGAACAGAAACATATTTTGCGCATATGTTTTGTTTTTTTAATGTTATTCATACAACTACGAACATATGAACAGAAAAATGTTTTGCGCATATGTTCTGTTTTTTGTCATGGGAACAATAGAACCAAAAAAACAAAACAGACACCATATATGACCATGAGCCATGTCCAAAAGGGTACACTGACCAAGATGAAATTGTACAGGTTGGTGTAGGTCGTGTGTTCAGGGTTTGTGTGTGACCCTTGTCCACTTCCTTGGCTACCCTGCGCATTGACCACATCTAGAGCCTGGGGTAGCTCTTCATGTAAGGGCCTAACATGTTGGGTTGGTGGCATGAGGCCGACTGGAGGGGCATTTGGGACATTTAGCATTTCCCAAAATGGGGGCCATAGTGGATACGGCGTTGGAGGACTCCCAAGACTATGCAAGGCCTGTGAGGATGATGAGGCTGATAGTGATGCTGGCTGCTGGGTGTTGGTCCTGTCTAGTACATTAACATGCTGGAGCAGTGGCAGTACTCACCAGATAAAGATTAATCGTGTATGATTGGGGGGCACAGAAGCATCCAGGACAATTTGCATGCAGCCCTTGCACGCAGCCTCAGTGGGTGCGGTATCTCATGCAAATATCTGCATGAAAAGGCTTTCCCCCCATCATCGTTCACAAGCCTAGCAGGGTTCTGCAAGACCCCCGTGTCCACGTTGCATTGGAGGTTGCCTCCGACGCCTGGAGCAATGTCTCACTGGTGAGAAAATGGGACACATGGGCATGGGCAAGGTGTCTGCGGCACTAAGTCCTTGGTCCACTGGTGGCTGGGGTTGGCCAGGTGGCAATGGTTGCCCCTGTGCTGGCTCCTCAGAGGACCGCGAGTACCGCCCACCACTACTTGATGAAGCTTGTGGGTCTTCATGGGACGAAGATGGGCCCAGACCCTCATCTGCTGACGATGCTGGTTCTTCCATGTGGGGCTTGGACTCAGAGGCTGAAGTGTGCCTCAAGTTGCTATCAGTTCTATGTTTGAAGAAATAACAACAATCAACACACTAGTTTATAATCGTTAACCTTCCTAGCGTTATTCCCGATCCTGACTCGGGGTTAACATTCACTACCAGAAGCGTTAACCCCGAGTCAGGCTCGGGCTTACCCGCGTTCGCGGCAGATGCGGTGAGAAAACCGCATCTGCCGCATCTGCCGCACTTGCCGCACTTGCGCCGCACTTGCGGCGCGGTTGCGGCGTGGTTGCGGTAATCTGCATAGGAACCAACCACCTCGGATGACCCTCATACACTGTTAATATGTGCCCCTGCAGCCTAGTAAACCATTAGCAGCACTGTTTTTGTGTGAAAAGTGGCTGCAGTAGAAGTGAGATAATGATTTTATAAACTTACATGCCTGCGTACTTGAGGGCGTCTCCCTGTGTGTGCTGGCACTTGTGGGCTGTGCTCATCATGTCTGCTCTCCCCTCCCTTATGCACGCCCCCTCTCAGCCTGCTATAGTGATGTGAGGCTGATCTCGTCATAAAGGGGCGGGGCTAAATCGCGGCATCCAGGTAGCCCCGCCCCTTTATGACGCAATCAGCCTCACATCACTATAGCAGGCTGAGAGGGGGCGTGCATAAGGGAGGGGGAGAGCAGACATGATGAGCACAGCCCACAAGTGCCAGCACACACAGGGAGACGCCCTCAAGTACGCAGGCATGTAAGTTTATAAAATCATTATCTCACTTCTACTGCAGCCACTTTTCACACAAAAACAGTGCTGCTAATGGTTTACTAGGCTGCAGGGGCACATATTAACAGTGTATGAGGGTCATCCGAGGTGGTTGGTTCCTATGCAGATTACCGCAACCGCGCCGCAACCGAGCCGCAAGTGCGGCGCAAGTGCGGCAGCTATGCGGCAAGTGCGGCAGATGCGGTTTTTTTACCGCATCTGCCGCGAACGCGGGTAGCCCGCTTTTAGCAAAAAATTCTAGACCTAAACAGACCGCCAGGGAGGCTACGAAAAAACATGGGCAAACATTTTTTAAAATTATACATACCTTCTCAGGTGCATAACAGGTGCCAGGAATGATAGGCGCTGGAAGTGAATATACACCCTCCTCCTTGGCGCATCTGACCCACTGGGTGGCATCCTGTTCAGCTCCTGGCGGTATTGATCCCGGCAACTGCGCCACCGCTTAGATACCATGTCCACTGCATAATTGAAAAACCCATATTGTTTACCATATGAAATACAGCACCCATTACACACTGACCACTCTATTGACATTACTGTTAATTTGTAAATTTGGACTTTACCATACATTATCAAGGCTGATCTGTAATTCCCGAGAGCTGTTGTCAAAACAGGGGAAGAGTTGCCTGGTGATTTCCATCCATGAAGCATCCTACTTCCTCCTGTCAACATAGACCTGGTGTCTAGGGTCCCAGAGCTCTGGCCTCTCCTGGACCAGGACTATGAGCATCTCAATATTTATCTTGTAGGACATGCTGGATCCGTGGAGGCTTCCTTCCAACACTTCTCAGATTTGTGCCACCTTTAACTTCCTCAGTAGTCATGTGACACCTCCTAATCAACACTTATTATGAGCTTCCGAGGATTTCAGTGGTGAAACCAGTCCGTGCAGTCCGTGATTTTGTCGGACCCATAAACTTGCATTGGCGAGTATCGCACGTGAATCGTATACTGTCACAGCATGTTGCAACTGCTTTCTCGTCCATCTATTGGATGAGAAAAAAATGCCTGTCACTTGCAAATGTGCGCTCGGACATTAAATAACATTAGTCTGATTGCAATGCGAGAAAAACTTGCATTGCCATCATCCGACTTTCACGCGAGTGTATCCGTACCCTAAGGCAGCTTTCACATCAGCGTTTTTCGCCATTCGCGGCAGATCTGGCAGTTTTGCCGCATCTGCCGCCTACCGAGACACTTGCAGCAGACTGCGTTTGGCCTAGTTCATTCCCTATGGGACTTGCGGTCATGTGCAGCACTTGCAGTTTTGCCTTGATCCAGCAAATCCGGCACTTACTGCAATGGAAAAAAAACACTGCTAGCAGTGTTTTTTTGACTCGCCTCAAGTGCAAAACTGCAAGTGCTGCGCATGTCTGCAAGTCCCATAGGGAATGAATGAGGCGAAACGCAGGCTTGCTGCAAGTGATCCATTAGGCGGCAGATGTGTCAAAACTGCCGGATCTGACGTGTATTTAAAAAACACGCTGATGTGAAAGCAGCCTAAGTTGTTATTTTTAACTCTTGCCTTTCATACATTAATCTAAAAGTTGATATATGTGTACTTTTCTAAGAAAAATCAGTTTATAAGTGTTACAATGCTTTCCTCAAATTTGTAGTAATTTTAGATGCAGCTTTTTAACCTGAAACAAAAATGGGTGTCTACCTGCTTGCCTATTATACAGAGAAGTGCCTGTGTGATACATTTCCACTGTTAAGTTTTAAGCTTATCTATATATGATGTTAAGAACTGCGAAAAAAATATTAAAAATAAAAACAAACCTAAACAGATAATGTCATGTTACTAATTTGCTATAGTTAGACAGTATGAAAACAAGAAAGTTTGCAATTGACTTAGTTGTACTATCTGCTATCATTCTCCTGCAACAAGAGCCGATATCTTTCATAATATACAACTTGTTTCCATGAGCTTGACCACAAGTGCCTATCCAGATCATGGCCTAGTGGGCACAGTAGTTATGACTCGCCCACCCCAGGGCCGGGGGCACTCGGAAACCGAGCTCCGTTTGCTGCAGGGGAGTCACGGGGGTCGAGACCCGGCTTCCGTGACCCCAGGGGATTCAGTCCTGGGTTAGGCTGGAATTAGGGATTGTCTGATGGGTGATAGTTTGTTGAAGTAAAGTCTGTGACGCCACCTATGGTTCTCGGTCAACAGAGACCGATGCTGCAGGTCAGACCTCTGAGGTTATTGATATGGCAGTTTGGTGTCATCCTCTCCTATCAGCGCCTCTGCATGCAGTGCCCCAATCTAACATCCACATGCCCTCTTGGATGACTGGTACATGTCTCCTGACACTAGTTTGGTTGCCTTCTCAGCGGGTGCGTCAGGTTGCAGCCAACACTCCTTTAGACTGGAAACCTACGGTTCAGTGGTTCGTGCATACAGCATCTGCGCCACGTTCAAGGCAAGTCCCCTGGTTCTTGACAAACCCCTCCGTCCGACTATCTTAGTCCCGGATCCGAGCACCCAGGTCGTTTTCACTCCACCTGTGCCCCTGCAGTCTTCTCTGTTCTCTTACTCACGACTTGACTTTCAGAGATGTCAGGTAATGGCTTGCAAGTATTCTTCTTTTTTTCTTCTAAATTCTTTATTTAAAGGTTTTTCATAAAGAAACATAAATAATCTACAATCCGAATATGTAGTAATGCACACTTGAATATTGGAGCACGAACAGAAAAACCGATAAGAAGACGTACAAAAGAAACTTATAGAAGGTGTAAAGAGAAAAACAGAAGGTGGGGAGGGGAAGAGGGGAAGGGGGGAGGGGAGAGGGGAAAACCAAAGTGATGAAGACTGTCTTCACTGAGACCAGGCCTCTGTCACTGATTTTCTACAACTGCCTGTGAATATTTAAAAATCCACTCAATCACCCATTCCCCAACGCTCTCAATATGTATCCGACTGCTGGAACTGCATCCAACTAAACCACGTTTCTAAATCTCGTATACGAATCGTGTATTGTAGATGTTAAATCTTCCATAAACATGAGGTCATTTACCTTCAATATCCACATAGAAATCGGTGGACAAGTCTTCCTCCAGAGAAGAGGGACACACGTCCGCACCGCCATCACCAAAAAGCTCAGTAAGGAATGCTTATAGATGCTTATGTCTATTAAAGACATCTCGCAATGATGAAGCAGATACAACGCGGGACCCTTCATAATCCGTGACCATCGAATGATCTCACTAACCCTGAACCAAAAAGGGCCAAAGATTTTGCACTCCCAAAAGATATGTAAAAAAGTGCCCTCTGCCTCACCACACCTCCAACACACCGCATCAGAAGAGGGGAACATTGTATGTAGGCGTGAAGGGACCCTGTACCATCGAGTGAGTATTTTGTCATTTGCCTCCTGAAATCTTGAGCTAATTGAAATGGTATGAGCCAGTGTGTAAAATCCTAATTCTCTGCTCTGGACTGAGCTCTATGTCCAGGTCTGTCTCCCATTGTAACATAAATGGCGGTGTCGACACATCCAAAGGGGAGATCAACAGCGCATATGTTGTGGAAAGAGCATGTCTACATGTGCCAGAGCCCTGGCAAAGAGTTTCAAATACCATTCTAGATCTATGAAACTCCGTTCTAGGCGGGAGACTTCGAAAGAAGTGATTAAGTTGTAAAGATCTCCAAAATCCCAGAGGGCAAGGAGTTGAGATAGAATTCAGTACCTCAAGAGATAGCCAATTTTCTCTGCTCCCCAACTCTCTACTCTGTCCAGGCCCTCCTGAATCCACCGGTTGAAAATTTAATCTGCCACACTCGGTTTAAAATTTGGGTGGCTAAGTATTGGAACTAAGATTGAGTCAGTAGGAATCATTGACGCTCTGATCAGCCTAATGTAGACCTAATAGTTGGGTGATTGTAAAGATCAATTTTCAGTCCTACTTCCGCCCAGGGCAATGTGTGTAATTGATGTGGGGTGAAACTCTGTTGGATCTGAACCCATATTTTGTTATATTTATTTCTACACCAGTCTATCACTCGTGTCAGATGACTCGCTAAATGGTATAACTTAATGTCTGGCAATTCCACTCCGCCCTCCCCTTTAGGTTTAAATAAGATCAATTTCACACGTTCCAAATAAAAGAAGGCTGAATTTGAGAGATAGATTTAAAGAAGGAGGATGGTATTCTGATGGGGTGTGATTGTAGATAGTATAGTCATTTTAAATAACTGGCACCTGCCCATCCATGTAAATGTTGATTTTTTGCATCTGTCACAGTCTGCGCGTATCGAACTTAAAAGGGTAAGAAAGTTAGCCCAATAAAGACCGTGATGTCTGTCGTAATCTGTAGTCCTAAATAGTTTATTGCCCGATTAGAGCAACGGAACCAGAAAGCGTCACTTACGCTATCCACAAGCCAGGGTGAAAGAGTAATATTTAGAGCTTCTGATTTAGATTGATTAACCCCTTAACGACCGCCCACTGTATATAAACAGCGGCATTTCAGGGTACTTATTCCTTTCTGATGTTTAAATAAGTCAGAAAGGAAAAAGCCCTGTAGCGCCCCCCAGTGCTCAAAATCTCAGAGGTTTCATCTACTGGGGGTAGCTGAGACCCTGCAGATTAAGGATCGGGCACTTTTTTCCCGGTACCGGTGAGGTCATGATTGGTAAACACCGTTTACCGGTTATGACATTACAAACATAGTCATTGTCAGTAAAAAATGTTTTCACTTTCATCCAACATGAAGACACATGTTGGATGAAAGTTAAGCATTAACCCCTAAGGCCCCCAAGACCCCTGGTACCGAGGATATCTCTCCAACCCCCACCCCTCCCCCAGATGAAGATGAAGGCGGTATCAGCTGCGGAAACATGTTGTGAGGAGTGACCAGTCCACTTTGAGCCAAGTAAAGGGAAGGTACTAATAAGCTGTCTCGGTGGTTTTTTTCTCCATGCGTCGGCTCAAAACCGCTAAAGCTCTTTTAATTCTTATGTAAAATATTGGCATATACGGGGAAGATGTGAATTAAGGAGGGGAGGGTTATGCTCGCCACTTCCACACCTTCCAAGTGCGCCCTGCTCACTGTGCATTTTGCTCTGCTCCACAAAGTACCTGACCATCGCTCTCAGTTGCCTTATGCTTGTTGTGAGTCAATGGGGGGAGTTGTAAAATTCTTCAGGAATTTCTAACCACCCTATCCTGAAAAAATTTGCTTCCCCTGCTTATCACCTGCCAGCAGCTTCATTCCTCAACCAAACATTGGTTGTTCAAATATATAAAGAAAGGAGGCACTCACCCATATGTAAAATTGGTCTCAGGCTTTTTTATTCAGCCTTCCGGCATGAAGCGGGGTGCAGGTTGCAGGGGAGGGGGTGTTGGAGGTACAGACAACAGCAACTGTTTCGGATGTAAATCACCCTTCAACTCTTGAAGGGTGATTACATCCGAAACAATCGCTGTTGTCTGCACCTCCAACACCCCCTCCCCTGCAACCTGCACCCCGCTTCATGCCGGAAGGCTGAATAAAAAAGCCTGAGACCAATTTTATATATGGGTGAGTGCCTCCTTTCTTTATATATTTAGACTATTATCTAGTGCTGACACAGGCGAGCACCCCCATTGAATGACTGTCAGTATTCCAGGTTTTCCGGCTTGCCATTTGACCATTTTGCCCTCAGTCAGCATGGAGATCATTGTTTTGTTTGCCCTTCTTCCTGTCTCGTTTGCATAAAGACCTGGCTCAGGTGAGCAATCATTGCTTGAGTATACTGGTTCTTGGTTTTCTCCAGCTCAGCTGTTCTCCTTGATCCTCTCACTTCCCTGGAGCTCTGTGAGATCCTGGTTCACCTTACAGCTCCCTGCATCGTGCTTCTGGTGCCGCTGCTTATACCTTCTGGCTCGGACATTCAAGTTTGTAAGCAACTTCCCGGTTATTATCATATGTACTGTTTGCTTTGTGGAACTTGTGTTTCATTACCTACTCGGAACTGTGTTTAAACTTGTTACCCGGTCATCCGGGTGTGGGGACCTTCTGCCACGGACATTATCTTCCGGTCGTTTCAGTACAAGGACTTGTGCTATGGACTACATGCATCTGGATTTACCTGTTTTGGACTATTGGTTTTTCGGACTGCTTCCATAAGGACTGTGCTCGATGATATATATATATTGGGGTTGTGTTATGTTGTGTGCTTTTGCTGTGTACTAAATTCACCTTTGTTTTGCTGTGTGTTATAAATACTTGCACCTAAGAACCCGTCTCTGCTCTTCATTGCCCTTAAGCGATCAGACTCCTCAAAACCTATACAATAGTATTACATTATACTCAAGCCACAAAGAGGAGTCTGCTTAGGGCAATGACGGAGACACGGGTGGAGAAGCTTTTCTCCATGGTTAACTCCTTGCAGCAGGAGATGGAGGCGGTGCAAAATAAGGTCCTGGACATGGAGAGACAGCTAGGCCATGATCACCAGGCTGTGGGTCAGGCTCTCCGAGATGTGCAAACCAGAGTGGAGGATCTGGGAAAAATACCCACACCAGCCATCAGTATGCCTAAATTACCCCCGTTTCGGTTCAGTGGCGACCGTACTCTGTTCCGTGGGTTTATCAATCAATGTATGCTGTTTTTTGATGTTCATGCTAACTATTACCGGTCAGATCGGTCAAAGGTATTATGTATAGTCATGTTGTTAACATCACGAGCACTGGCTTGGGTCAATCCCATGATTGAAAGTCACGATATCCGTTTAAATAACCTGGATAATTTCATAACAGCAATGGCGCAAATGTTTGATGACCCTAATCGCCGTACCACCGCAGAAACGGCTCTGCTTTCCCTACGGCAAGGAAAGCGTTCTGTCATTGAATATGGTACTGAATTTAAAAGGTTAGTGGTGGATGTCGATTGGGGAAATAATGCGCTGTTATCAGTGTTCAAAAAGGGACTGTCCGGTGCCATTAAGGACGAGTTAGCTCGGGCCGAGTCTCCCCAGGACTTTGAACTGTTTCTGCAACACTGCGTACGCATTGATACCCGGTTGACGGAGCGTAGACAGGAAAAGTGGGCAGCCGTAAACCGGATGACTAATTCTGCTTTCCCTCCTAGAGAGCCCGCTACTAGGAGTTCACGGGAGGCCGAAGACATTCCCATGCAAGTGGACTCATTACAACGACGGGAAAGCAACGAACGTCGCGACTACCGGCTCCGTGAGCGTTTATGCTTTTATTGTGGTCAATCTGATCATTTTTTGATTAACTGCCCAAAATGCCCTAAACGTCCAAATAAGGTTCTGGCAGCCGTAACCGAGTGTGATAACATGGACGCAGAATCCGAGATCTCTGACTCAAGTATACACCTGGATGCGTTTTTTCCTTCTGTACTAATGTCAGCTTCACCTAAGGACAATTCTACCCATTGCTCTCTTCCAATTCAGATCCAGTGGCAGGGACAGGTTATTCCTACATCTGCCATGATAGACTCCGGGGCGGGAGGTAACTTCATGGACTCTTCTTTTGCCAGGAGACACGGTATCAAGACACAACAACGAGTGTCACCGATAACCATGGAAACGGTGGACGGTTCTCCATTAGTTTCGGGACCTGTAGATCAGGAGACAGTACCTCTTAACTGTGTGATGAAACCAGGTCATCAGGAGACACTGACTTTTATGTTGATTTCTTCTCCTCACTTTCCAGTCATTTTAGGACTCCCTTGGCTGCGGTCTGAAAATCCAATCATCAATTGGGAGACAAAGGAAGTATCTTTCCATCCCCAGGCCGGCCCGACCATCAGTCAAGCAGTACCGGTAACGTACGATGAGGAGGACATTATACAGGTACCTGTTCTCCCCCCAGTCTATAAGGAGTTTACAGGTATATGCGACAAGAAAAAAGCAGACCAGCTTCCCCCGCATAGACCATACGATTGTCCCATAGACTTACTTCCAGGGGCCGAGATCCCGTTTGGTCCTGTCTACCCGTTAGCGGCTCCGGAGTTACAATCATTGAAAGACTATATCGACGAAAGTTTAGCCAAGGGATTTATTCAACCTTCATCCTCACCTGCAGGGGCTCCCATCTTTTTTGTGAAAAAGAAAGATGGGACTCTGAGACCGTGTATCGATTACCGGGAGCTTAACAAAATAACCATCCGGAACCGGTATCCGCTACCATTGATTCCCGAACTATTGGAGAGAGTACGGCAGGCCAAGATCTTCACCAAATTGGATCTCCGGGGGGCATACAACCTGCTCCGTATCCGTCCCGGAGATGAGTGGAAGACGGCATTCAGATGTCGCTATGGCCATTTTGAGTACCTTGTAATGCCTTTCGGGCTCTGTAACGCTCCCGCTGCTTTTCAACACCTGGTCAATGATATATTCAGGGATCTATTGGATCAGTTTATGGTGATATACCTGGACGATATCTTAATTTTCTCTGATTCTCTACAGGAACACCAGGAGCACGTAAAGGCTGTACTTACCCGTCTGAGAGATAACCACCTATACATCAAGCTGGAGAAATGTGAATTCCATCGCTCGCAGATCCACTTCTTAGGGTATGTTATCTCTCCTCAGGGATTAAACATGGAGTCCAGCAAGATCCAGGCGATTCTAGACTGGCCGGTACCCGGAAACATCAAGGAGGTACAACGCTTTGTCGGTTTCGCAAATTTTTACAGACGCTTCATTCGCAACTTCTCGGAGATTGTGCGTCCTATCACCTTGCTCACCAAGAAGGGGCAGAGGTTCGTATGGTCCACGCAGGCCCAGGAGGCTTTTGATCGTCTCAAGGTTTGTTTTACCTCGGCGCCCATATTGACACACCCGGATCCCGCACTCCCTTTCATTGTGGAAGTCGATGCTTCCGATAACGCACTAGGGGCTATCCTTTCACAAAGGACTGGGGACAAGGAACTCCTACACCCGTGTGCTTTCTTTTCTCGTCGGTTGTCCCCTGCAGAAAGGAACTATGATATTGCAGATAAAGAACTGTTAGCCATTATTTCCGCGTTTAAGGAATGGAGACATCATTTGCAGGGGGCTTCACAACAAGTGGTAGTTCTCACAGACCATCGTAACCTGGAATTCCTTAAATCTGCCAGGTGCCTGTCTCCACGGCAAGCCCGGTGGAGCCTGTTCCTTAACCAGTTTAATTTTATTCTCTCGTACCGTCCAGGGTCACGTAATGGGAAAGCTGATGCCTTGTCCCGAATCCACGCTGTGGACTCCGTGCCAGGAACCCCATCCAAGACCATCCTATCAGATGCCAATTTCGTTGGAGTACTCCAGGACCGGGACCTGTGGAAGGACCTCAAGCTGGCCTATGACGGTGACGTATTCCTTGCTGCTCCACCCACTGACGTAAATCTGGTCCTTAAGAATGGTTTGTGGCTGAGGGAACGGCGTATCTATGTCCCGGAGGCTGTAAGACTTCGGGTCCTCAAATTGGTCCATGATTCAGTGTTGGCAGGTCATAGGGGGGTACAGAAGACGCAGGAGTTCTTAAGCCGTTTTTTCTGGTGGCCCACCTGCTTAAAGGATGTGAAAGACTATGTACACTCATGTGTGGTCTGTGCCCGGTGCAAAGTGCCTCGTGTTGCTCCTACAGGACTTCTTCAACCGCTACCCGTACCATCTCGCCCTTGGGGGTCTATCTCGATGGACTTCATCGTGGAGTTGCCTGACTCAGGGGGCCACAATACTATTTTGGTGGTAGTAGACCGATTGACTAAAGCGGCCCATTTCATACCATGTACCGGCCTCCCCTCCGCCGCAGAGACAGTAGATCTAGTAGTCCAGAACGTGTTTCGGTTACATGGGGTACCGGATGAGATCATCTCTGACCGGGGGGTGCAATTCACCTCCAAGTTCTGGAAGGGGTTTTGTTCTGCATTGCATATTGACGTACGTTTATCTTCTGCCTACCATCCCCAGACAAATGGACAGACGGAACGGACTAATCAAACCCTGGAGCAGTACCTGCGATGTTATGTCAGCCATCTCCAAGATGATTGGTACAAGCTGCTTCCCCTGGCAGAGTTCTCATACAACAATACGCAGAGCAGTTCCACTAAGGTAACGCCCTTTTTCGCCAACCTGGGTTATCATCCAACTATTTTACCTAGGTCGCCAGTTGCTACGTCGGTCCCAGCGGTTGGGGACAGAGTGATGGTTCTACAGCAGAATCTAGAAGTGCTAAAGGAGTCTCTGGCCTCGGCTCAAGAGCGTTACAAGAAGTCAGCGGATGTCTACCGAAGACCCGCACCCGTGTATAAGGTAGGGGATTCGGTGTGGTTATCCACGAAGAATCTGAAGTTGGGTGTTCCTTCGCGGAAATTAGGACAGAAATTCATTGGCCCGTTCAAGATTACCGGGATTGTGAGCTCTGTGGCCTGTCGGCTGAAGTTACCACGGACTCTAAAGGTACATCCTGTTTTTCATGTATCGTTATTGAAACCGGTTTTCCATAATACGTTTCAGGGGCGTGTTGTGCCTCCCCCCCCACCGGTGGTGGTTGATGGGCACGAACAGTTTGTGGTTCAGGACATCATCGACTCTCGGCTCCATAGGAATCGGCTTCAGTACCTTGTTCGTTGGCAGGGGTACTCTCCCGAGGACGATTCTTGGGAACCGGTAGGTAACATCTCCGCTCCCCAGAAAGTTGCGCAGTTCCATCGGAGGTATCCGGACAAGCCTGGTCCGGGATCGTCCTGAGGCCGTTTGTAGGGGGGAGTAATGTCAGTATTCCAGGTTTTCCGGCTTGCCATTTGACCATTTTGCCCTCAGTCAGCATGGAGATCATTGTTTTGTTTGCCCTTCTTCCTGTCTCGTTTGCATAAAGACCTGGCTCAGGTGAGCAATCATTGCTTGAGTATACTGGTTCTTGGTTTTCTCCAGCTCAGCTGTTCTCCTTGATCCTCTCACTTCCCTGGAGCTCTGTGAGATCCTGGTTCACCTTACAGCTCCCTGCATCGTGCTTCTGGTGCCGCTGCTTATACCTTCTGGCTCGGACATTCAAGTTTGTAAGCAACTTCCCGGTTATTATCATATGTACTGTTTGCTTTGTGGAACTTGTGTTTCATTACCTACTCGGAACTGTGTTTTAAACTTGTTACCCGGTCATCCGGGTGTGGGGACCTTCTGCCACGGACATTATCTTCCGGTCGTTTCAGTACAAGGACTTGTGCTATGGACTACATGCATCTGGATTTACCTGTTTTGGACTATTGGTTTTTCGGACTGCTTCCATAAGGACTGTGCTCGATGATATATATATATATTGGGGTTGTGTTATGTTGTGTGCTTTTGCTGTGTACTAAATTCACCTTTGTTTTGCTGTGTGTTATAAATACTTGCACCTAAGAACCCGTCTCTGCTCTTCATTGCCCTTAAGCGATCAGACTCCTCAAAACCTATACAATAGTATTACAATGACTATCTGCTGCTATATTGGTACAAGGTGTCCAGTGCCCGATTCATTCTTTGTGAAGTTTATGAAACATTGGTTGTTAGTTGTGTGTCCTGCTCTCGCGTTTACTTCTTGCATAGATTCTCCTGTGTCTGACCTAGCTTATTTACAAAGCCATCTCTCTGCCCTGACCTCAGCTTTGTACTCCGATGTATGCTGCCTGTCTTGACCTTGTATCATCTGTCTTGCCCTCCCGTATTTCTGACTCTCTGGTCAGCTGCTATAGTCCTGGGTACTTCTGTAGAGTTGAATCTGTTGTCTACTAGGAGCCCAGCCTATCCTCACCATCAGAGGCTTAGCCACGCCCTTCCATGCTAAACCTGGCCTGTGGAGCAGTGTGTCCACACCCACCAGTGTTACACTGAAATTTATCAGTAATTACAAAGCAGTGTTGCAACTTACTGAAAAATAATATCAGCAGGTTCAACTGATGGCATATTGAAAGGTGTCTTATTACCAAGGTGGAGTGAATGCCTTATTATTATAAATTGCAAATAAGCCCTTGTAGTGCCCAGTACATTTTAGTTCTTGTACAGAGGCTCGCGCTTCTGGAGAAATGCACACTGTAAATTAAGCAGGCTTCCTCACTAGAAAAATGGCAAACATGTGGACGTTAACTCTTGCTTAGACATTGTGGGGATCAGCGGAGAGGGGAGCATTTGAATTTGGGAGCTCACGTTTTGCTGTTTTTTTTGGGGGGGGGCAAGGAGCCATTCTGTTTTCCAGAGCTTTTGTGCTACCAGTAACGTGGAAGCCTCTATATTTCCGTTACCTTGGTGGGACTTGTTTTATTGTGGGTTCAGATGAATGCTATCGTTGGCAATTTACTTCAGTTCACATTTAGCCTATGCTCTATGCTGAGCACTTACATTGTGGTTTTCAGCTACATCTCCGAAATACATGATTCAGGTGAAACCCCGGACAGCTTCACTACCTAATGAGGCGGCAGTTACTCTGGGCTCTATTTACCCTCTGTTCAGTGCCCTCCTTCTTTTTTAAAGGTACTGTGAGGTGCCGAGGGGAGAGGTACTGGACGACAGGCATGTTTCCCCTCGGTTCATTTCATATACCTCCCTGTATTGATGGTGGTGCAGTCAACCTGTGCAAAACAGCACAGAAAAAGCTGGGGAAGTCAGACAGATTTGTCCCAGCAGACAGGTAGTTAATAAAGCCTGTCTATTTCAGGGTAATAGAAAACTGCCTGCTCCTCTCCAGACAGTCAGTCCAGGCTTTGATTCCTGACTGGACCAGCTGCTATAATGAAGGGGCTGGAAGGATTCAGTCCTCTGCTGGCCTGCTGGACTAAGAAGCTGAGAACGTAAGGAGACATGTGCTTTGTTTGTTATTTAGGTTTATTTTGTAGATAGGATTATAATGTTTAGTTAGTGGCCAGACGGACTTAGACGTTTATTTTGATGTTTTGTTGGTGTAACACTGAGAGAAAAGTGTGCACAATAAACCCTGCTGTATGATGAAGCCCGCCAGTCTGCTATTGTCTACTGTGAGTCCACAGCCACACGTTGCACCAAAAGCAAAGATCCCAGCTGAGCTATCCCCTTTGTCTCACAGTACACAAAACTGTTGATGACAGCACTTTTGTTCACACCTAAAAATATTAAAAAAAGGTGGAGACCACCGGATCAGAGGTCAAATGGGAGTTCAAAGTCACTCCCTCTGCCTAATTACAGTAAATTTTCCATTGGGAATTTTGTCTGAATCACATTTTTTCAGCACTGTGCAGACTGAAGAGAATGAGCAGAAATAATCTAAAAGAGTGAGATAGGAACACCCCCTAAAGTGATATATCTTTTGTGCCTCCTTAATAAAGGACTACTGTATGTACTGTATATTCATGCGATATTAGTAAGATCACTGCTTGCCTGTACTGTGTCCTTACACAAGCTTGGCACCAACTTGAATGTCAGTTCCTGGCAGTGCAGAAGGCCATGCTGAGTGACTCCTCTTCAAGACATCGAGCATATGGTGTGCAATAATACTCTACTTTCCTCTTCACTAAATCATAGTATTGAATGCATTTTAAATCAGTATGCGACATGACAAATACTCCACACATTTCTGACCCCCTCCATGCAGTCCTTACAACATTTGTAAGGCTACTTTCACACTACATTTTTGTAAAATCCGATGCTGTCTGATATAAATCGGACAGCATCGGATTCTTCTGATGCCTGCAATCGGATGCCAATTTGGCATCCGATTCCGATATTTTATATATGCCCGCCCTCCTGTCACCTCGCTCCTTGTCAGCTGTCTCTCCCCCGGTACTCCCGCTTCTCCCCGCTACTGCCGGGTCCTCTCCTCTGTGTCTCCTCTCTGCACCCCCGTCCTCCCCTATTCTCCCCGGTCCTCCAATGTGCTCCCCCTCCTCCCCTCTTGTCCCCCGGTCCTCCAATGTGCTCCCCCTCCTCCGATGTGCTCCCCCTCCTCCCCTATTGTCCCCCGGTCCTCCAATCTTTTCTCACCTGTCCACGACTCCTGCACGGTCCCGCGCGTCTCCCGATGTCTTGCTGTTCTGTGCTGACAGGACCTCTCGTGACGTCACACTCACATGACTGCCGGGTACTGGTTACTGGCGGTCATGTGATTGTGACATCACGGCAGGTCCTGTCAGCACAGACCAGCAAGACACCGGGAGACACAGGAGACGCCGGGGGCCTGTGGACAGGTGAGCATAGATTTTTTTTTTTTTTTTTTTAACCCCATCCTTTACTGTTAGGAGCTATTTTAGTGTACTGAGCATGCTCAGTACACTAAAATCGGGTCCGAGGAGACATCAGATGTTTCCTGGACCCTGCTCCATAGGGCCCCATGTTAAATTGATCGGACCGAAATCGGATGTGCACTAAATGCCATCCAATTTGGTCCGATCCGATTCTGTCCGATTTTATTTTCGGTGCAAAGATCGGAGCATGCTCCGATTTTTGCACCGATAAAAAAATCGGACAGAATCGGATCGGACCAAATCGGATGGCATTTAGTGCACATCCGATTCGGTCCGATGCCCATAGGGCTGCATGGGGGCCAAAATCGGTCCGATGCTGTCCGATTTTTATCGGACAGCATCTGATTCGCAAAATCCGTAGTGTGAAACCAGCCTAAGTACTACAGTACATACAGGGGATCTGACACATGTAGGCATTTTCATGTTGCTTCACACAGATTTTAAATGTTAATAATACAATGATTTAATGAATGCAGAACTGTGTAGGACCTTTGTGTAATGTGGATATACTCTCGATGTGTGTGTACAGTAATACCGCATTTTCCGCACTATAAGGCACACCAGATTATAAGGTGCAGTATCAAAAAGGGCCTGTGATTAGCTGCTGGGCTTCTGGGCTGTGAGCGGCGCGGCTGCTTGCCTAAATGCAGCATACTGAATACAGCGGCGGGCACCGGACAGCTGGAACGGCGGGTACACACAAGCCTTATTTTTGGGAAAACACTATATATAGGGCGCATCGCACTATAAGCGCACTTTTGATTTCTTAAAAAATCATAGGCTTTTAGGTGCGCCTTTATAGCGCAGAACATACGGTATGTATATAAGTTAGGGACCAGTCGCCATGCTTTGTCAAGGTGCATTTTTGGTATATGCTCCAGGGCCTTCATGAAAAGAAATGTATTAGGCTAGTTTTACATTGAGTTTGTGCCGTCCAGTTACTGGATACATTTGAAAGCACCACAAATGCAATGTAAAGTACTGCTTAACACATCCATAGGTTTTCATTCCTAAACGACATACTAATGCATGTAAAAATGGGCATCCATTTGAATAGTACACAGTTTTTGAAACACACATGAAAAATTTGGACTACTAGTTTTTCTGTCCTGTTAAGAAAATGTCCACTAACCGTTAACTTTTTAAACCTTTGGTTTTTAACCAAATGGAGGATACCAGAATGGACAGCACATCTATGGAACTGAAAGATCTTCTGAAGAAACTGATATAAATGTAATATAATGTAATGCAATATATTTGTACATATTTGTACCATGTGTTATATTGCGTTTCAGACAGTTGGGACCCAAGCTCTCTTGGCTCCCCACAATGAGAATTGCAGCCCACAGCCATCCCAGAAAATGATGCATTTATAGAAGCACCATTTTCTGGTGCTGTAGCCCACTCTTCAACCTGCCCTATAGCAGACTGGGTAATAAGGGGTTAATGCCAGCTAATACTGCCAGCTGGTGCTAAGCCCTAGGTTCATAATGACAGGCAGATGTTAAGAGATATGAGTTTGTCAAATATATAGGTTGAGTTAACGTATACATTTCTTATAGTAAAAAGAAAATGCAATTTTTGCCGGCAGGTTAAATGCATATATTTAACAGATTAATTAAACGGACAGCACAAATGCAATGTGAACCTAGCCTTACAGGTCTTTTGTTAGTTGCAGTAGCCGGAGGGCTGCATGTCTTTAAGACACCACAATCGAAACAAAATCTTCAGGTCTGTCCATATCCAAATCTAGGTTACGGTATTATGGCCTGCTGCAGTTTATGTACATTCATCAAGAGGTGTAGTTACCAAAATGGGGTCACGTGTGGAGAGTTTCCATTGTTTAGGCACCTTACAGGCTCTCCTAAAGTGCCATGGTGTCCGCTATCTACTCCAGTCAAGTTTGAGCCCCAAATGACAAATAGTGCTCCTTTCCAACCAAGCCCTGCCGTGCAACCGTAGTTTTCCATCACATATGGGGAATCGGTGTACTCAGGAGATCTTGCACATCATATTTTATGGTCCATTTTCTCCTGTT
Source organism: Allobates femoralis (assembly GCA_033576535.1). Taxonomy (NCBI): domain Eukaryota; kingdom Metazoa; phylum Chordata; class Amphibia; order Anura; family Aromobatidae; genus Allobates; species Allobates femoralis. The sequence goes on from JARQOC010000003.1 coordinate 338,298,091, forward strand.
ACCAATGTGAAAATGAAAAATTTGGGGCTAAAAGCAACATTTTTGTGGGAAAATGTATTTCTCCATTTTCATGGCTCAACATTTTAAAATTCTGTGAAGCACCTGTGGGATCAAAGTCTTTACCCCACCTCTAGATACATTCCTACAAGGGGTGTAGTTTCCAAAATGTGGTCACTTGTGGAGGTTTTCACGGTTTAGACACATCAGGGACTCAGCAAACGTGAAAGTCAAATGGAACTTCATCCCCTCTGAGCCTTGCCGTGCTCCCAAACAGTAGTTTTCAAACACATATGAGGTATTGGGATATTCAAGAGAAATTGCACAACAAATTGTAAAGTTCATTTTTTCTTGTTAAAATAAAAAATTTGAGGCTAAAACAACATTTTTGTTAGAAAAATGTGACTTTTTATTTTCACGGCTTAACACTATAAAATTCTGTGGAGTGGGTTCAAGGTGCTCACCACACATCTAGATGTACAAGACAAAAATCAACAATTTTGTTTTTGTTCCATTTTTCATGAACTGAACTCAAAGATATCATAATCTAGATTTGTATATGCATAGACCTGAAGTTTTTTTTTTTTATATTTTTTTTCAGTATACGTCCCTTGAGGGGTATAGTTTCCAAAACAGTTCAACAGTTTGGGCACATCAGGAGCTCTGCAAAAGTAACATGGCATCCGTTTATCGATTCCAGCCAATTTTCCAGAAGTCAAATAGTGTTTCTTCCCTTCTGAAGTCTGCTGTTTGTTTAAACAGTAGTTCCCAAACTCCAGTCCTCTCGGCCCCCAACAATCATGTTTTCAGGATTTCCTTAGTATTGCACAGGTGATGGTATCATGATCAAGGAATTACCTGTGTAATACTAAGGAAATCCTGAAAACATGATCTGTTGGGGGCCATGAGGACTGGAGTTTGGGAACTACTTGTAGACAGTTATTTTCCACCATATACTGTGTATCAGTGTACTCAGGAGAAATCGCACAACAAATTGTTTGTCCATTTTCTCGTATTAACCTTTCAGAAATGCAAATTTGAGACTAAAGCAACATTTACGCCAGACACATTGTCGTAACTAGAAAAAGGGTCAAACCAAGTCTAAAGTTTATTGGACATTGCCTCATTGAATACAATTGTAGGAACAAACGCTAAAGGAAAAGGTGCTAATGACTCGCTGCCAGGAGACGAGCATCAAAGACTGGAATATTGTGGATAGCAATATAATTTTTCAATGTGTTTCGGAGTGATACTGGCTCCTTCTACAGGAATAAATCACATTCACATTTGTATGTGATTTATTCCTAAGAAAAAGCCACTATCGCTCCGAAATGCGTTGAAAAATTAAATCACTATCCACAATATTACAGCCTTTGATACTTGTCTCCTCCTGGCAGCGTGGAATTAGCACCTTTTCCTTTGGCGTTTTTTTCTACAATTTAACCTATGGTGGCTGCTGCGGTCTGGATTACATGTGCATGTAGTGGTTGTGGCTGGCACAACCCCACAAGATAAGCCCCTCACTGTATTTCACCTCCTACCTGCTCACAGGAAAAACACCCTTGTGCAGTCTTTTGTCATCCTCGGCTTTTGAATTCACTGAATATGTGGCGACTCACTGGTTGGTGCACCACTAAGGGGTACTGCACCCAGACCAGCGTGTACGGTATCCCTGTGGCCAAGGAAAGGGGAGGTTAATATGTGGCTTACACCCTGCATCCACACACACTTAGTTTCAGGGGACCAATTGGTTCAACGTGTTACCTAGGTAACCGGTCCCGGTGGGAGCTTATAAGAGTGGTAGTGGAAGCGGAAAGTCAGAACAGAGGAAGGAAGGAGTAGTCAAAAAAAAAAGAACAGAGTACGAGTACTCTGAGGAGGACCCTTCAGGGGAAAGCACAGAAAGGGCACCCAGAAACAGTGGTGACCCAGGCAGAAGGAGGAGACCCAGTGCCAGATCGTACGGTAACAGGTCTGGGGGAATCCTAGTCCACAGCGGAGAATTGGCTCTGGATAGTGGTACGGGCAAGTTCAACTCCGCGCCGCCAACACCGGTCGGACCCAGGAGAGTTTAGCCTCTGGACCACCTGCAACAAAAATCACTAAAGCTAAGAGCCAGAACCCGTGTAAAGCCACAGGGGTAGCGGTAATCCGGAGAGGGTTCTTACCCACGTTAAGACAAGCAGGAAAGGAACAAGGAGGCCTGGCCAGGTTTCAAGCCAGCCAGGCTTCGCCAAACAGGACAGAGAAAGACAAATTAGAGGGACACGCTCGTAAGCCACATAAAAACACCCCATTCATTGGTCACTACCCAGACCAGGTACCCATGACTTTTTGACTGTTAACCTGTTGTTGAACTGCGTTTACCAAGTGACCAGTAAACACCAGTGCAGAGCAAAGCAAGCCTCTCTTGTCTTTTTATCGTCGAACTAAAGCAGCAACTCTGCCCCGGGGATCCTGCTCCACCTGCAGGGAGCAAGACCAATTAGCTGCAATACCATCATCTCCGGAGGTCTGTCAGCGGCGCTGATGCTATCACCAGAAACTGCAGGTGGCGTCACAAACTATTTAACCCATTTTATTAATTTCCACACTTTTTCAGTGAACACCAGGGCTACAGACTCAGGCATCGACCACCTGTGACAACACCCCAAATTAACGTCCGAGATCTGAGTATCGCTGCCTGGGTGAGTCAACTTGAATGGGTACACCAGGGGTCATCTGCATCTTGATTTCTGGAAAGCAGATTATTTACAGAAAAAAGTTTTCAAGTCACAATCTCCAAAATGAGTCAAAAATGTGTACTACCTTGTGATGGGAACCTTTTCTCAACCACTAGGGCCTGAAGGCACATGCAAGCCTCTAACCTCTCCATTGTTCTGCCGCCGCTTTACTATACTTAGATCTGCAAAAAGCTACACAGAAGCAGGTTTCGACAATTATACCTGTCACTTGGATTCATGCTACCCAAACCACAGGCAGCATAAATTATAGCCTGACTGTGCGATTGCAGCAAGGAATGCTTTTCTCTGAAACACTGAATAGTTTCAGAGTGAATGTAGTTCGAGGAGCCGCTTTGGAACAAAAGCGAAATAAAAGACTAGTCTAGCACTGCCACCAGATCGGCTTTTCCACGCTCTGCTATGGATGATTGACAGACCTCTCCCTATGTATACACATGCAAATGGAGTCGTAAAGCCTCGTTTAAGAGTCTCAAAGACGGGACTAGCCAGATATCCCTCCAGGGAAGGACATAGCCCTGGGGTGGACTCATTGCGGAGACCACCATAACCACCATATTAAGTGGCCCTTTCAGTCACTAACCCACTCAGTTGCCTGCAGTGTTTTCCTCGACTGGTCTCCCTGAGATCAGAGAGAGTTTTGTATGTATACACATGTAAGACACCTGTAAATCAACTAGAGCAAGATCTTCATATGAGACAAATGCCAGGCTGCAGTTATGCAACCATGTTTTGATTCATGCTGGCATAGTTTGAGCTCCATTCATCTTCCTATGATCTCTGACCAGCCTCCCTGTTCCTGCTGAAGAAAAACATCCCCACAGAATGATGCTGGCACCATCATGTTTGACGGTGGGGAAGGTGCTTTCAAAGTAAAGCACATATAGTGTTTTGCATCTAGTCAAAATGCTCTACTTTGGTTTCATCTTACTTAAGCACCTTTTTCCACATGCTAGCTGTGTCCCACTACATGGCATGTAAAAAAGGTGCTCTAGTCAGATGAGACTTTTTGGATTATTGTGGAGTCTGAATGCCATAGCAAATAAACCTCTAGTACAAGGTTTTATGAAATCAATCTTTATAACATATTGCTAAAGGTGTTGTCTGAAACTAAGTGAATGTCATACTATATGTCTAGTTAATAATGAAAGTACTTTTCTAATGTACTTCAATTCAAAATTTCTCTGTGTGTTTTTTCTTACTTTTGATGAGAATTTATTTTAGTTTCCCAGTATGCAATGGGTATTCTCAAACACTTTATCATCATGAGGGCTGGGGTTGCTCACATTTCTGCTGCATCAGTTTCTGCCCTGAGATAAAGTAACATCACAGGGCGGCATTGCAGTCAATTACTACGGCTTCGTCACTGCCATTCCCGGTTAGATCCTGTTTCAGTAGCGGTGTTGCAGAAGTGACTGCAACTTCTTTTGTCCCACCCAGCATCTTCAGTTCACACTACTTATGTCCCCATTGCCCCGATCAATGAAACATGGCATTAAAGGCAGTAATAGAAGCAGGGCGAGTCACAGCAATGCAGCCCTACAGCTTCTGTCACTGCCCTAAAAGAAATAATCATCAAGGAGGTCATACAAGTAGGATGAGTGACGGCACCCTGATGACAAGGGCTGTTGAGTTGGAGTCGTGAAGTTGGTGTCCTTTTTGATGGAGACAGATTCAGAGAAATTGAGAAATCGGAGTTGGAGTCGGAGATTTGGCTTACTGGCTAAAAACCAAGTTGGAGTCTGTGTCCATTTTGGTGGAGTCGGAGTCAAATTGGATTTAGGAAAACGAAGGCGTCGGAGTTTGAGGCAGAGGTTTGGCTTACCGACTCCCCAACTCTGCCGATGACAATTAATTTTAGGGTGTTAATGTGGTGATAGGAACTGTGGTGTTTTTCTGATGTCACTTACCCTGCTTCTATCACCGCCCCTGATAACATCTTTTTAAATGAATGAGGCTGCGGGGACAGGAGCAGTTTAGACTAAAGATGCGAGGCAACATTAGAGAGCATTTCTGGATCACCGCTACTGAAAGAGGATGGCAGCAAAAGAAGCCGTTGTAAGTGACCGCAGGACCACTCCTTGATAACACTTTATTACAAATAATAAGCAGAATTCCATAATAAGAAGTGGGCCGCACTAACGTTAGGGGGCATACTTCAAAAAGTTACTCCAAAGAGATTGCATAACATAGACAAGGAGTATAGACTTAGGTTATATCATGAAAATATTAATTTTATTTGGTATGACAAACAAGGACAAGGAGGGGAAGGTCACAAAGTGCTCCATGCAGGTAGCCACTATACGGTTTACATATATTGCACTGTATCAGACACACAGACCGTGTCTGTCCATATATATAAAAACTGGCGTCTGCGCAGAGACCCATATACAATCAGCCACTTGTGTGGGCACCTAATACATCATCAACTACACAACCATATATATGAAGGTTTATACTGACATTGAACATGTTCCATCCATATATCCCTTGTGGTGTTGTGGGTCAAGATAGAAGAGGCATACCCATATAAAGTACCTAGTCTATGGGAAAAGCGCTGCACCTAGGAGTATTACTGACAACCAGATCAGTGTGTCATGTAGCTAAGAGGCATAATTACCAGAGCCGTCATTGGCCATCTCGCATGGGGCAGCAGGGGTGAGGGGTGGTCCGGACCAGGGGACCCCAACGCGTTTCGTGACCACAGTGTACAGGTCACTTCATCAGGGGATGCTCCAGGCTCCTCCATCGGAGGTTTTTATATCGCTCGCGCCACCGGAAGTGACGTTACGCAAGCCGGTCACCTGACCGGAACTATGCGCGGCCGCGTCACAGAGCACTGCACCGCCCACCGCGCCGACGTCAGGCCGCACGTGCGCGCACGGTCGCGGGGACGCGTCACCATAGCGACCGCGCGCGCACAGAGCCTGGACACCAGCGCTGATAGGCAGGAGACTCTGACGCCGCGCGCATAGGGGGACAGGCAAAAGCAAGAGAGGGATCTGCACCTATCATCATAAGGATCTATTAACCCAGTGTGCCAGAATATTGCATCATTTAAAGTCACACATACATTATAACATTAGATAATAACATATATAGCACGCTGGTACAGTGTTCTTCTGATTCCCAGGTAGGTTATGCAATCTCCAAACAAATAGTCCTCAAGTTATTCCTTAGGAAACCTTGCTTGCATATAAAAAGAGCCAGAAAAATCCCACAAAAGCCAAGGGAGGAACCTAAAAAATCCTTAAAAAGGGAAATAAAAACATAAATGTGTCAGAAAAGGACTGACTAAAAACATTTGAGAGGTACAGAAGATCAGGACACACCAGGCGGCAGCGGCTACAGAAAAGGCGCAAAGCTTAGATCTTCGTTTAGACCTTTAGGTGACATTGTGTCCAATGCCACGATCCACTTTGTTTCCCTTTGTGACAGTACTTTACGGACATCACCACCCCTAATACCACCGTGTACCACGTCGATACCTCTGAACATCAGGGTCGACGGGTCACTATTGTGGTATTTCAAAAAGTGGCGTGGTAATGTCTTCAAAGTGGTTTGGTCAATCACTGTGGGGGCCGCGACAATGCCCCTCACGTGCTCCCTCACCCTCCTCCTCAGCTCCCTACATGTCCTCCCCACATATATCTTACGGCAGGAGCACGTGGCATAGTATACCACGCAACTCGTACCGCAAGATACATATTCACGTATGTCATAGGAGCGGGAACCGTCGGAGGAGGAGAAGGAGGCAACGCGCTGGACATTCTCGCAGGCCACACAGTGACCGCAGGGATAGCATCCCTTTAGAGGTCTCCTAGCTCCAAACAGGCCTGATGGAGTTGTTAAATGGTGACTTGTGGACTAGTAAATCTTTCAGATTTTTTGAACGTCTGGCCGTCATGAGAGGACGGTCGGATAGGGAGCCTTTCAGATAGGGGTCGGAAAGGAGTATCGGCCAATGTCTATTAAGTATTTCCCTCATCTTGTCCCACCCCTGATTAAAGGTGGATATAAACCGAATCGGCTGGACGTCGGGAGTTACAGGTTTCTTAGGACTATATAGCAGAGAATCCCTAGGGGTAGTCTTTGCCCGTAGATATGCACGTTTAATTGACCTATTGCTATACCCTCTTTCATGAAAACGATCCTTCAGATCCTGGGCTTGTTTTTCGAACAGTTCTGCGGATGAGCATATACGCCTCATCCGCAGGAACTGTCCGATAGGGACAGCGCGTATGGTGGACCGTTCATGCGAGGATGACGCGTACAAGAGGGAATTTACTGCAGTTGACTTTCTAAAGACATCAGTCTGCATGGTGCCATTAGGACCGACCTCCATGCAGATGTCTAGAAAGTCAATCATATGAGCATCAGATTTATAGGTCAATCTTATATTCACCTCATTCCGCGCCAACCCTCGCATGAAGTCATCAAGCTGCTCCAGTCCGCCCCGCCACAAAATAAACAGGTCGTCAATGTAACGAAGCCAGCACTGCACATGGGCGTCGGCCGGCCCGCCCCCGCCGCAAAGTAAATCCCTCTCCCAGAGACCCAGGAAGAGGTTTGCGTACGAGGGCGCGCAGGCCGCGCCCATGGCAGTGCCGCGTGTCTGAAGGTAATAATTGTCCTTAAAGACAAAAAAAATTATGTGTTAGGGCGAACTGGAGCAGCTCGAGGATCAGTTCACAGGTTCAAGATATGTATCTTGCGGTACGAGTTGCGTGGTATACTATGCCACGTGCTCCTGCCGTAAGATATATGTGGGGAGGACATGTAGGGAGCTGAGGAGGAGGGTGAGGGAGCACGTGAGGGGCATTGTCGCGGCCCCCACAGTGATTGACCAAACCACTTTGAAGACATTACCACGCCACTTTTTGAAATACCACAATAGTGACCCGTCGACCCTGATGTTCAGAGGTATCGACGTGGTACACGGTGGTATTAGGGGTGGTGATGTCCGTAAAGTACTGTCACAAAGGGAAACAAAGTGGATCGTGGCATTGGACACAATGTCACCTAAAGGTCTAAACGAAGATCTAAGCTTTGCGCCTTTTCTGTAGCCGCTGCCGCCTGGTGTGTCCTGATCTTCTGTACCTCTCAAATGTTTTTAGTCAGTCCTTTTCTGACACATTTATGTTTTTATTTCCCTTTTTAAGGATTTTTTAGGTTCCTCCCTTGGCTTTTGTGGGATTTTTCTGGCTCTTTTTATATGCAAGCAAGGTTTCCTAAGGAATAACTTGAGGACTATTTGTTTGGAGATTGCATAACCTACCTGGGAATCAGAAGAACACTGTACCAGCGTGCTATATATGTTATTATCTAATGTTATAATGTATGTGTGACTTTAAATGATGCAATATTCTGGCACACTGGGTTAATAGATCCTTATGATGATAGGTGCAGATCCCTCTCTTGCTTTTGCCTGTCCCCCTATGCGCGCGGCGTCACAGAGTCTCCTGCCTATCAGCGCTGGTGTCCGGGCTCTGTGCGCGCGCGGTCGCTATGGTGACGCGTCCCCGCGACCGTGCGCGCACGTGCGGCCTGACGTCGGCGCGGTGGGCGGTGCAGTGCTCTGTGACGCGGCCGCGCATAGTTCCGGTCAGGTGACCGGCTTGCGTAACGTCACTTCCGGTGGCGCGAGCGATATAAAAACCTCCGATGGAGGAGCCTGGAGCATCCCCTGATGAAGTGACCTGTACACTGTGGTCACGAAACGCGTTGGGGTCCCCTGGTCCGGACCACCCCTCACCCCTGCTGCCCCATGCGAGATGGCCAATGACGGCTCTGGTAATTATGCCTCTTAGCTACATGACACACTGATCTGGTTGTCAGTAATACTCCTAGGTGCAGCGCTTTTCCCATAGACTAGGTACTTTATATGGGTATGCCTCTTCTATCTTGACCCACAACACCACAAGGGATATATGGATGGAACATGTTCAATGTCAGTATAAACCTTCATATATATGGTTGTGTAGTTGATGATGTATTAGGTGCCCACACAAGTGGCTGATTGTATATGGGTCTCTGCGCAGACGCCAGTTTTTATATATATGGACAGACACGGTCTGTGTGTCTGATACAGTGCAATATATGTAAACCGTATAGTGGCTACCTGCATGGAGCACTTTGTGACCTTCCCCTCCTTGTCCTTGTTTGTCATACCAAATAAAATTAATATTTTCATGATATAACCTAAGTCTACACTTTATTACAAAGCCCAAATCCTATAATGACGATTCATTTGAGAATACCCAGTGCATGCTGGAAAATGTAAACAAAAGGAATTGTTATCGGAAAGAAAAAAACAACACAGAAGGTTAGAGTACAAGAGGAAATGGTAGGGAATTTTGAATTGAAGCACATTTGAAAAGTGATTGATTACATTAAACTGACATAATTCACTTTGTGTCGGACAACCTCTTCAAGTAGAATATTAGGCAATTATTTAAGTTAGCTACGTGTACCAAATATTATCTATTGTCTAAACAACAACAACAACTAGGATAGCAATGTGACAAGAATACATTTATATTACCCGATCTCTCTTTACATCGACAGGTGGCACGTAGAATACACACCACACATGCTCTATCGTTTTGGCTGCCTTTTATCTCAAGCATCTGGCCAGCTAAGAACATGATGTATTTGGTTTATAGAATTGTATAGTTTCCTTGTCATTACACATTTATTTGGCTACAAACATTTCCTTAAAACAGAAAAAGTATACATTACTGCCACAAACCATATAGATTTTTGTGAGATGTATAAAATTTAATGTGCTTTTTGTTCTGAATATTTAAAAAGAAAATGATGATATTTTGTTCAAGTCAAATACCAGTGAACGTTAGTGGATTTTGTTTTACAATGAAGAAGCATATTGTCACAATACTACAATGTTACATATTATGGCTTATAAGTGCATGGCAAGCAAATCCCTGAGAAGCCATTAACATCGCCATTTGTTGAATTCCCACCACTGATATGTATAACAGCTGAATGATATCTATACAGTGGAGTAAGCACATTTACCCAACACCAATAACAATCTTTATTGTCCATAAAAGTCCATTCTTAAATTAAGAGAAAGAAAATAAAAGTTCACGTCGTATCCAGAGATGCAGCGCATCCATTTCTGCCATAAACCAAACGCAGCAATAAATTAATAAATTCTTCATGTTTCCTGTAGAAAAAGAAGACAAATATTAGGAAAAAAAATTAGGATAATAAAAATGTCAATTCTAAGATTCCTCTATTAGCATCAGAAAAGGCAAAACTCCTATATCTATCAAGGCCCTAAAAAGCTCAGTGATTTTAATTACTTAACAACCCATGTTCATGGTACAAGAGCTTTGAAGGTCATACTATGTGCAGACAACTTTTCTTGAGGATTTATTTTGTCGCAGATCCAATCCAAAAAGAAAAGAAAAGCTTGAAATCCTGTTCCAATTAATTTCACTGATAATCTCCTTTGCATCCCCTTTACTCAGGAACTCTCTGCCTCAACACATCAGACTCTCACCTACCGTAGACACCTTCAAAAGGAACCTGATGACCCACCTCTTCCGACAAGCCTACAACCTACAGTGATCCACAGTCCACTATGCCACTGAATGACCAGCTCTACCTGCTCCTAGTGTAACCTCACCCATCCCTTGTAGACTGTGATCTCTCGTGGGCAGGGTCCTCTCTTCTTACCAACTGTGTCCCTCACCCATCCCTTGTAGACTGTGATCTCTTGTGGGCAGGGTTCCCGTCTTCTCACCTACTGTATCTTGACCCATTCCTTGTAGACTGTGATCCCTTGTGGGCAGGGTCCTCTCTTCTCACCTACTGTATCTTCACCTATCCCTTGTAGACTGTGATCCCTTGCTGGCAGGGTTCCTGTCTTCTCACCTACTGTATCTTCACCTATCCCTTGTAGACTGTGATCCCTTGCTGGCAGGGTTCCTGTCTTCTCACCTACTGTATCTTCACCTATCCCTTGTAGACTGTGATCCCTTGCGGGCAGGGTTCCTGTCTTCTCACCTACTGTATCTTCACCTATCCCTTGTAGACTGTGATCCCTTGCTGGCAGGGTTCCTGTCTTCTCACCTACTGTATCCTCACCCATCCCTTGTAGACTGTGATCCCTTGCTGGCAGGGTTCCTGTCTTCTCACCTACTGTATCTTCACCTATCCCTTGTAGACTGTGATCCCTTGTGGGCAGGGTTCCTCTCTTCTCACCTACTGTATCTTCACCCATCCCTTGTAGACTGTGAGCCCTTGTGGGCAGGGTCCTCTGTCCTCCTGTACCTGTGTGTGCCTTGTATTGCTCATACTTATTGTACTTATTATACTTAGTCTACCTGTCTATGTATGCCCTTTTCACATGTAAAGTGTCATGGAATAAATGGCACTATAATAATGAATAACAATAATAATCCTTTTTGCTGTTTGTATGAGGAATTTTTGCAGTGTTTTTTTCCCTTAAGGTTTTGAAAAGTGCCTGTACAAAAATAAAAAGAAAGTGCATGTCACTTCTGTGGAGCAGACCCTGATGAAAATCTCTCCACAACACACATTTATCTGATCAAAAAAATATCTTACAGAATATTATAAACACTCTTCAAAACAACTCAAGAAAGTAAAAAAAGACCCTCAGAGAAGCAGCATGTGCTTAAGTTGTTGTCTGCTTGAAATGCTTGTGGTTTTTAAATGTTTTAAAAAACACTCTTCTTGCACATAGATTTCATTGCACTGATTGTATGCGGGCTGCCAGGGTGCACCTTGAGATAAGTAATACACGGCTGGGGTTCCACCAGTCAAAGCCATCACAGGAACCTCTGATCTCTATTTTTTAATTGCTTATTGCTGTTTAACCACACAACAAAGTATACCCTGACATTCACAAGACATAAACAATGTCATGGCACCACTGCAGACAATCAATGTCTGCTGATTGGCTGCAGCATTTACTTTTCCGACAGAACGGACTTCTGCTCTAATATAAAAAACTGAAGGCTGCAGTCAATCAAGTATCCCCTCTATTAGTAAACTAGATGTGGGCCCAATGCTATTGCATCGGGAGGGCGGTGTATCTACGCTGTCTCTCCCCTCTGTGGCTGTCTCTCTCCCTTCTGTGGCAGTCTCTCTCTCCTCATGGCTGTTTGTTCCTCTGTGGCTGTCTCTTCTCGTGGCAGTCTGACCCCTCTGTACCTGTGTCTCCCGTGGGTGGCTGTCTCTCCCTTGTCTGGCTGTATGTCTCCCTTCTATGGCTGTCTGTCCCCTCCATGTCTGTCTCTTCCTTGTGTGGCTGTATCTGTCTTTTCTGTGGCTGTCTCTCACTTCTGTGGCAGTCTGTCTCCTCTGTGGCAGTATTTCCCCTCTGTGGCTGTCTTTTGCTTCTGTGGCTGTCTGTCCCACTATGGCTGTCTCTTTCTCCTTTGTTGCTGTCTCTCCCATGTGTGGCTGTATTTGCCTCTCTGTGGGTGTCTCTCCCTTCTGTGCCAGTCGGTCCCCTTTGTGGCAGTATTTCCCCTCTGTAGCAATCTGTACCCTCTGTGGCAGTCTCTCCTTTCTGTGACTGTCTGGGTACCTTTACACACGGCTACATTTGTAGCTTGTCACCAGGTAACTTACTGGTTGCAGTGAAATCATGGATACATGATTCCATTTGTACACAGCAACAAGATAGGACCATGTATCCATGATTTCACTGCAACCAGTAAGTTACCGGGTGACAAGCTACAAACGTAGCCGTGTGTAAAGGTACCCTCTCTCTCCCTCTGTTGCTGTCTCTCCCTTATGTTGCTGTATCTGTCCTCTCTGTGGCTGTATCTCCCTTCTGTGGCAGTCTGTCCTCTCTGTGGCTGTCTCACCCTTTCGTGACTGTATCTCCCTTCTGTGGTTGTCTCTTCCCTCTGTGGCTGTCTCTCTCCTCTCTGTTGCCGTCTCTCCCTTGTGTGGGTGTATCTGTCCTCTCTGGCTGTCTCTTCCTAATGTGGCTATCTGTCCCCTCTGCAGCTGTCTCTCTCCTCTGGCTGCCTCTCCTCCCCTCTACCCTGTGCCATGCTGAGTGCAGTGTGGGACTGTCACAGACCAGTAGTGATGTCACGGGCATGTGATCAGTCAATGGGGAAGACCGAGGTGGGGGGGGGGGACTGGGCAAACTGCTGGAAGTGGGTGGGGGAAGTGTGCAGTGGCACCCCTAGTGGGCTAGTAGCTGCCTTAGTGGTGTGCAGTAATTGTGTGCCATGGATGATAGGATGCATGCATCATGTGGGCCGCTAATGGTGGTGAGTGGCATGGAGTACTACCGGACGCCATAATGTTACACACATGACTTGGGTTTATCAATATGGTGCGGCCGGAAGTGACATAAGCGGACAACCTGACAAGTGTGAATGAACCACTGCGCAATTATATAAATAGATATTAATGTGCATGCAGAGAGTGTATTGCTATACCTCTCAGATGCCAACTTCTGTTGTTTCCAGCGCCTCTCTGGTCGGTTCGGCACCAAAAAGAAATGTGTGATTTGGTGGGTCACAAATTAGGTCATGCAATGATAGAGCGGACCATAACAGTACTGAACACAGATGACCAGTAACTATTGCAATACAGTCTCTGCAACACTTTACTAATTGCTAATATAGGGGAAAAATAGTGCTCCTTTAAGTTCCATGTTAGGCAACTAATCACCAGCACAATTGTACTAATAAAAAATAATTTTCCTTTATTACAGTGAGAATGATTTGTCTCATCTAAAGTTTGTGTCCTATGACTTCGTGAGCCTTCTTGTGGCCTGGCAGCTGTCAGTTCTCTTACAGAAGTATTCTCAACCACACTGCTATGACTCTACTAAGGCTGGAATCACACTGTCCATGTGATATATGACAAAGTCAGACATGTCATGGATGAGTAACTTGGAATGGCTCTTTCCCTGTCAGGACGGGAGCGTCAGCTGCTTGTCTTTCTAAGGCTGGTTTCACATAACGATTTTGTGCCTGTCCGTGGGATCCGACTTTGAAGGGGATCCCACGGACAGGCACGGATCCATACGGATCCTTGCAATCGGATGGCAAATAGCCATCTGATCTGCAGGATCCGTGTGGATCCTGCGGTCCCCTGTCTCTCCCTACTCTTGTCTCCTCCATCTTCTTCCCTCTCCTATTCTATATGCTGTGCCCCCGCTATTCTATCTGTGTCCCCCGCTTCTCTAACCTCATCTATCCCTATCCTGTCCCCTGTCCTCTCCCTGGGTGTAAAAAAATAAAAAAACTCCTCCGGGAGGATACATCACCTCTCACCGCTCCCACGCTGCAGCACGATCAGGGCACAAGAGCCTGTGATGATGTAAGAGACCCGGTCAGCTGACGAGTCATGTGACTCTGACATCATCACAGGTCTTTTAGCCCTGATCGTGTGCAGCGTGGGAGCGGTGACAGGTGATGTATACTCCCGGAGGAGTTTTTTTATTTTTTTACACCCAAGGAGAGGACAGGGGACAGGATAGGGATAGATGAGGATAGAGAAGAGGGGGCACAGCAAAGAATAGGAGAGGGAAGAAGATGGAGGAGCAGAGCAGGGAAAGACAGGGAGATACGGAGCCGACATCGGATCCGAGATGAGCTCGGATCCGATGTCCATAGGCTCCTATGCTATGGGCCCTCGGATCAGCAGTGATCCGATGCTGTCCGATTTGAGTCACGGACACAAAATCGTAGCAGGCTACGATTTTGTGCCCGTGATTACATCGGATGGGATCGGATGGTGCCAAAATCGGATGCCAATAGTGGCACATCCGATCCCATCCGATTCCCATAGGGATACATGGGGTCTGATTTCGGATCGATTGTATCCGTTTTGAAACGGATACAATCGGATGACCGAAAATCGTTATGTGAAAGCAGCCTAAGCAGCTCCACACTCACGTCCTGACAGGGGAGAGCCATTCCAAGTTACTCATCCGTGACATGTCCGATTTTGTTGTATATCACATGGACAGTGTGATTCCAGCCTTAGACTTCTCCTTCATCACAAGCAGGGAGGATCACTATACAAAGAACTGACTGTGGGCAAGGTAACTGACCATGGGAGTCCAACTGTCTTCAGATCATTAGTTTGAGGTGCACAGTGCTATATGTTTTTAAAACCGGGCAAATGTCACCTTATCAGTTTATACCAGGATGTAAAAGGTAAACATTGTTCATTTTAATGATGTATTCAATAAATGTAACAAATACCAAGTCAATAAACAAAAACAAACACGTTTGCTACCTTTCCTATAAACTATATTACTCGAGTACATGAAGGATTTACACATGTACTATTTGATGTGATCTTTAAGGGCTATGTAATTTCAGGGTCTAAACTCTATCTGAGATTCCATTTTAATATAGTTTTCTCTTTACACAAATTTCCACTGTTACTCTTCAATAAAAGCTCATGTTACCATATTTGTGCTGCTTTATGATTTGTTAAAGTGTTGTAATTTTTTTTATTAATGGTGATCACCTACAAAATTTTCTTTAAAGTATATAGTATCAGTCTAAATTGCCAATTTCCTCCCACCAGGATATGATAATGCTATTTAGGTCCAAATCACTATTTGTAAGCTAAATTACGGTAAGTTTTATTTTCTCTTTGGAGTTCATACTCGTGAATTTAGCTTACAAATACTCATAGAGCATACTGAGGACTATCCTACACCAAGGCTGGGGTCTCTTAATTATGCTAGAACTTGGGCCAGTCAAGTCCGCAGTTACAGTTGCGACTTGTTCTGTGTGCTCTGTGTCCATGTGAAAAATCACTGGTGTCCTCTGGTATAGTGGTTATTATTAGATCATTGTGCTGCCCGTTGAGCACACGGGTGTCTGAACTTGGCTTAAATCTCCAATCTGAGGCTCTACAGCTGAAGCGACACATTTGCTGTCATGGCATGCTTGGAGTCATAGTTTTGCAGCAGCTGGAGAGCCTCACATTGTAGACCGCTGCAAAGAAAAAAGAAAAGAAAAAAAGTTGGCGTAAACCTAATCCTCAATCCTATGTGTAGATAACTCAGCTTTTGCATTCAAAACAATATCACATTTTTGGAAGGAATTTAGCAGGAAAGTTGTTCAAAAGATCACAGATAACTGACCACAGACATAGGCAAGAGCAAATCCTTCAGTCTATTCCCACAAAGACTTGATGATGTTGAGTTCACGGCTTCGTAGAGACCATAAGATCACTTCCAAGACTCCTTATTCTTCTTTACAGTGCAGATATTTCTTAATGACACTGGCTGTATGTTTGGGGTCATTTCATTGCTGCAGAAAAAATTTGGAGCTGATAAGACTCCTACCTAATAGTATTTACACGATGGATAAGTATCTGCCTCTGCTTCTCTGCATTGAAGACACCATTAACGGGATTGCCCACTACTCAGACAAGCCCTTCTTAACCAGTATGATTTCCCTTTGTGAAAAGAATGACACTCACTTCTTGTGCTGGCACCATTCTGGCGATGTTGGCACTGATTCTCCCGACATTATTAGGAGTCTCCTTCATAAATGACATTCAGAGGAAGCATGAGCTATGGCTTCTCTCTAGATATCTGATTTGTCTTAAGAGGGGACAGTGAAATGGCAGCTAATTGGCCAAAGTGATCACGTGACATATGTTACGCAAGCCCCAGGAGAGCAAGAGCCAACACCACTGTCACAGTGCCAACAACAGAGGTGAGTATAGGTATTATTATTTTGCAAGGGGGAAACATGGTGATTTAGAAGTGGTTGGCCCGAGTAGTGGACAATGCCTTTAATTCTGACCAAACCCCTCCTCTATTAGCTGAAAGCCCAATTTTGTAAGGAACCTTCACCATGATTCACGGTTTCCTGCAGACACTCATTATTGTACCACTCTTCAGTCCTATGGCAACAAACTACCTTGTGTTACAGCCAAATATTTCACATTTTACTCATCAGTCTTGAGCACCTGCTGTCATTTTCTGCACCCCAGTTCCTATGTTTTTGTGCATAACTGAGTCTTTTGAAAACCCTGGATGCAGGAGGATGCAGGCAGCGTCATGGATGATGGCCAATTTGCGCAACACTGCACTTTAACAGGTCCTATCTGATATGACCCGTTGAAGCTCAATGTTGAGCAAAGCAGCTATCATCCATGACACTGCCGGCATCACTCTGCATACATGGTGTTTAGCAAACGGAAATAAATGGATTTTTTTAAGTATTGCTGAGTGCCACATATTTCTTCTACACTTGGCTCTGCTATATCATCTTTTGAAGGTGTAGCATCACTCTCTCCAGAAGGTCAGTTAGTACTCATTGTTCTGTCCCATGAAGAGTATGCTGGATTAATGGTGCCCAGATCTGTTTCATTGTTTTTTATAGTTGAGTCTATTGGCCTAATTTTAAAGTCAAAGGTATATGTTTTTGGATGCAATCCTTCCCTAAACACCACTTCTGGCCAGACTTCTTCAAGACATAGACAGTTTCAGTTGGGTCACACTGCCGCCAGCTATGAGCTGATGGCACTGCTGGACATCTTCCAAATTTGAAGGTTGGTAAGCTTGATGTGTATTTCATATGCTGCACTAAGTTTCCTTGATCAAACACTGTTTACAGTCCTCAATGTTGCCCATTTATTGGTGTTTTTTCAAAAGAGTTTGGACAACATATCTTAAATCCTTAGTTTACTTTGAAATCTTTGCCTTGGAGAGGCGTTGCTGATGCAGTATAACCACTTTGCGTTTTGTTTCTGTGCTCAATCTTTACATGGTGTATGAGCTGTGCCTTGAAAAAAGACCAAAGACCTGGAAGTAATAATACGACGCCACAGAGTCTTTACTTCAACATTATAATGTCTGTCAAGGATTACATGAGGAGACACAAGGGTTTGCACATGCCTACTTCTACTGAAGATCTGTGGCTGGTTCTTCAAAATATTTGGAACAACCTCTGTGAGTTATATCCATGTGCTATATATTAACACCTTCCCAAACAATGATGAACCGGATCATCAATAAAAGCCAAGTAGTTCCTGACCGGCTACGAACTGGTTCATCATGGCACAATTGTGGAATCTTGGCCTCGGTAACAGAATCACACTCCAATATCCTGTGATTCTAATCACAGGATACTGGAGCTCGACATTCCAGTGGGTGGATTCCCCACCCTGCACCCACAATCACTGTGATTTGCTATTCAATTCTGAACAGCCTATCCCAACAACTGTAATGACCAGGCAATGAAACTGCTTGATCATTGCTATCCAGGCCAGGGTTGGGGCTGTAATAGCACCTTCCCTCCAGCCCTGATGAAAGTGACAATCACTCCCATCAGCATGATTTTTCTATGTGCTGTGTATTATTTTCTATTTACTAGAAATTCATAATGGCTTCTAATGAATGCACCATTTTCTGGAGCAGCATGTGCTGCAATTCGCAGCGGGGTGGGTCAGAAAGCTTGGGCCTCACCATGCGGAGGAATTTAGCTCCCAGTTGCCTAGTTGTACCAACGAAAAATACGGTGAAACCCCACGTCGTTTCTTTTAAAATTATTTTTAGAAATAATATATATACAGGATGGGATAATCCAGTACAGAAGACAGGTGACTTGAAGCAGAGTATAGTGGTTAGTCTTGGGAGGGGGAAGAGCAGCTGGGGAAGTAAAATCAGAGTTCAGAGATAACAGGCACAGATTGTTTTTGACATGGAATACTGCAGTTCTTAAGACAAGTGAGATGGTGCAGAAGACAATGAGACAGGGTGAAACGGTTATGGTAGTAAATATTGGAACAGTTCACTGATAAGAAGCGTCAAAGTTTTATTGTCCTCCAATTGAAGTATGATACTCCAAATACCCTTTCAATTGATGTAAAAGACATGAATCCATGTGAAATGTTCATTCTTGCTTTGAATGTGTCAAAGGTTGTTATCAATTTGTATTCCCAAATTCTCCTCTATCTCTGACATTTGAAGTTACTCTTTAAAATGTGCAGCTTCATGTCTATTACAGTATATTGTGATCAGAGCTACAAAAAGGCTTGGCTATAGGTAGATCCACACATCTTTATTTTATTGTGTGGTGGTGAGAATTTATTCTTGCTCTAAGTTTTTGCCCTGTCTCACCTACATACAGACCCCCTGTTGTACATTTGGTGCATATAATTAAATACACCACATTGGTTGTGGTGCAACTGAAGTTACCTGGGATCTTGTAGTCCTGATCTGTGCTAGGAATCTTTATATTGTCCATTGTCATTATTCCAGAAGTTGTGTCATTATTAAGCCTGATGAAGAGGCCATAGAGTCTCGAAAGATTGCTCTGTTACAATCTTTTCAGTTAGCCATTAAAAGGTATCAACCACTGAGGACTCTAACCCAGAAGTTGTGTAATTATTAAGCCTGATGAAGAGGCCATAGAGTCTCGAAAGTTTGCTATTTGCTACCATCTTTTCAGTTAGCCATTAAAAGGTATCAACCACTGAGGACTTTAAGGAAAAATGAGAAATTGTTGATGAACAATGAACCCTTCTAACTTCCTAACAAACAAAATTGTTTCCAAAATTGTGCTGATGTAAAGTAGACATGTGTGAAATGTTATTTATTAACTATTTTGTCTGATATAATTCTCTAGTTTACCGAGATAAAAATTAAAAAATTAAAAATTGCTAATTTTCAAACTTTTTGACAAATTTCCATTTCTTTAGCAAATAAATGCAACAATTATCATCCTCAATTTACCACTATCATGAATTCCAATATGTCATCAAAAAACATTCTCAGAATCACTGGGATCCATTGAAGTGTTCCAGAGTTATAACCTCATAAAGGGACACTGGTTAGAATTGCAAAAAATGGCCTGGTCATTAGGGTCAAAAAAGGCTCGGGGGTGAAGGAGTTAAACAATAGAATAGCACATGCACATGTAAATGGGACATGTGAATGTGATCTAATGTGCAGGATCCTCTACTCAACACTTTTATTTAGCATATGCAACCAATTTTCATGGGTTTAATTGCCACTAAATACTTTTCTCATTTGCAATGGGTGTATGAACTTATTGGTACAAAGATGTTACAAATTTCTCCTTAAAATCTCAAAGAGGTTGTCCAAAAAAACTACACTATGCGACTTCAGACTGCGGAATCATGATAGTTTGCAGTGTGGACGTTATCAGGACTCGCTGGTATTACCAGTGCTAGAAGGCACTCACGTGATATAAGGCTGCCTTCAGATTTGCAGATGCCGCCGCAGCGTTTTGTGGAGGCATCTGCAAGCATCTGCATGCAGATGGCAGCCCCTATCTTTATAATGGAGAGCACAGCGGTCTGCAGATGCTTGCAGACCGCCGTGCGCTCCATTATAAACATAGGGGCTGCGGTCTGCATGCAGATGCTTGCAGATGCCTCCGCAAAACGCTGCGAAGGCATCTGCAAATCTGAAGGCAGCCTTATACACACATATACAGGAGTTAGACAAAATAATGGAAACACCTAACGTTTTGGCATCATAATATTTGAGCATGTTATAAACATGGAAACCGTGACATATGTTAATGTTTTGTAGTTGATTATTTGTGGTAAGTGATATGTGTATGTAAATTAACTGTTTGTTTTGCCGAATTGTAAGAACATTGATGAGAACCTGATACCAATGGCAGACCTTTCGAATTATTGGTGCTCGTATGGCAGGTGCTAGTGTAACAGAAAGTGCCCGAATGCTTGGTGTGTTAAGAGTCTGTCTCCAAAGTAATGACTGCGTTTGAAAGAGAAGGAAAAACATCTGCAGCAAAGCACAGGTCCGGCCGAAAGTCGAAGTTGACTGAGAGAGACCGTCGGACTCTAAAGTGAATTGTGAGAGAGGATTGCAAGACCACGGCTCTGAAAATCCCCTGCTGAGCGCAATGAACACCTACAGAACCCAGTTTTCACGAAAATTGTTCATCAGGAGCTGCACAAATCTGGATTCCACGGAAGAGCTGCAATTAGAAAACCGCTGCTCTCAATGATAAATGTTTCCAAGCATTTAGAGTGGTGTAGAAACCTCTAGAATTGGTCCCTCGAGCAGTGGAAACATGTGATATTCTCAGACGAATCATCGTTTACCCCATTTTCTGACCTCCAGCCGAGTGTACGTTTGGAGACTGAAAGAAGCATTCCATCCAAACTGCCTTCTCCCAACCGTAAAACATGGCGGAGGTTCTGTGATGATCTGGGGTGCTATTTCGTGGAGATCCGCCGGGCCAATGATATCACCTTGTATGAATCCATACCTCAGAGAATTGACGCTGTAATCGCAGCAAAAGGTGGACCTACACCAGGAAGAAAGTCTGTGAGACTGAAATGTCGCAACTTTCCTGAAGGCCTAATAAAGGCTCAACTCATATAGTCACATGCCGACTGGACCTGTTTCGGCTTCTCTCCATAGAAGTGAACTGAGAGAAGCTAGATACACCTAGGGGCAAGTAGACACAGTTCTGCAAATAGAAGCATTACACGACCGCCCACCCGCATCGGCAATACCAGGACATGTGACTATGCAAGCATCACAGTCACGATACAGCAGTCGCCAGTCACATAAAGTAACTGAATACTTTTGTTTTAAACCCTAAAGTGTAAATGTCATTTAATTGAAGAAAAAAAAAAAAATACTGCATTGGTTGTTAACAATGGGTCACATAGCAGCTAAGAGAAAGCTTTTTTGTGCCGTAATACTTTTTTTTTTTTAAATAACTTACCATCCATGCCACATCCAAAAACCAACACTGCACTTGCAGGATGCAGTCAGACCCCACTATGTAAAGCAAGCACCAGGTGCAGGCTGATAAAAATAACCTCTACCTACAACAGAATGTGGGAGGCGACCTGCCATGCACATAATGGGCTTGCTTAGGACACCATTCACACTGATATAAATGATGCAGAGTGTCTGATAGCTACCCACTGGCTCTGCCACCTGACCAATGGGGCCGCCCAGTACAATGCTTCTGCACCACTAGATGAGCGGCGCCCCATGGGGCCCAGCTGCACCCCGAAAATGGTAAAAAAGTGCAAAAAAGTTTTTTATGTGATAAACAAAAAACCTTATAGAGGAGGTATTGGTTCATGCATTGGCAAAGACACTTAGGCTCATGATCCACGTCATGGATCCCCATGCTCATGAGTCCTAACACAAATATACAAAAACTACTCAAAAAGGCAGCATCAGAAAAACTTACCATCCATGCCACATCCAAAAACCAACACTGCACTTGCAGGATGCAGTCAGACCCCACTATGTAAAGCAAGCACCAGGTGCAGGCTGATAAAAATCACCTCTACCTACAACAGAATGTGGGAGGCGACCTGCCATGCATATAATGGGCTTGCTTAGGACACCATTCACACTGACACAAAATGATGCATGAGCATAAGGATCCGTGACATGGATCATGAGCTTAAATGTCTTGGCCAATGCATGATCCAATTCCTCATCTATAAGGTTTTTTGTTTATCACATAAAAACTTTTTTTTGCACTTTTTTATCATTTTCGGGGTACAGCTGAGCCCCATGGGGCGCTGTTCATCTAGTGGCGCAGAAGCATACTGGGTGGCCCATTGGTTAGGTGGCAGAGCCAGTGGGTAGCTTTGAGACACTCTGCATCATTTGTATCAGTGTGAATGGTGTCCTAAGCAAGCCCATTATGTGCATGGCAGGTCACCTCCCACATTCTGTTGTAGGTAGAGGTGATTTTTATCAGCCTGCACCTGGTTCTTGCTTTACATAGTGGGGTCTGACTGCATCCTGCAAGTGCAGTGTTGGTTTTTGGATGTGGTATGGATGGTAAGTTTTTCTGATGCTGCCTTTTTGAGTAGTTTCCGTAATACTTATTTTCTCAACTTTTCTTGTGCTCTTTTAAAAACTGCATTTTATGTCTGTGTGGGCATGGCCAGCAGATGATAGAAAGCAGTGCAATGTAACAGCAAGATCAGAGATTGTGAGCTGTGTGGGTAGCCAGCAGCTGAGAACATAAATCAATGCTATGTCCAGCAGAAAAGTATCCAGATGACAGATCAGAGAAGCTTGTGCCAAGGAAAGGGAGAGAAGTTTGCACTGATCCTGACATTCTGATATTGCTCAGCACTGTGCTATAGCTTGAGGTAATATTATCCATTGTCACCTCATCAGCTGCAGTCAGGAGCTCACACAGTGTAGGTCCCACCCCCTGCCTTATATGGTTATGTGGCCACCTTCAATTTGTGTGAGAAGCTAAAGACGGATTTCACTGGGAATGAACATATGTCTGCTTCAGACACAGTCTAGTGGGGACATCTTGTTGAAGGTTTGTGAATCGTTTTCTTTTAGATTTCACTTATAAAGTATATTTGAAAGTTTATTAATAACACTTGCTCTACATTATTATTATATAAAAATTTAAACTGCGGTTACACTTTAACAACCATTTTAAGGCCTGACTACGAATACGATTTCTAGGGTAATCACTCACCTTAAAGCTTTGAAGTGAAATTGGTGCCTGTCTGTTAATAAGAGGTGAGCTTTTGCTGCATTCCAAAATGTCACAATATCCCGATTCTCAGATAAATTTTTGGGTGCTTTGATTGTCTTTTTCCTTCCTTAATATCCTTGATTTGATAGTTCACAAATACTGCAGCAGAGAAATGGGATATTGGGATGTCACTTGGAGCAGGGGCTGATCACTGTAGGAGTGGGGGGATAAACCAGGGCGACGTTCACTCGTTCACTGCCATTTTTAGGACAGATTATTTCCTTTATCCCTTCTGGTCTTGGCTGAGTCAGCAACTCTCCTACAAAGGAAACAGATAAAACTGATATTAGCAGACATTCATTATTATGTTAATCTGACTTTTTTTTTAATTAAGATGTTATACAGATAGAAAGTTAAAAAGTGCTTGCAAAGCAGTTGTTGTAAGTTTTACATGGGGAACTTAAAGTGAACTTGTCATACTACAGTAAACATGCCAGCAGAATAATACAGCATAGGGAAGCTAGAGGGAATATATAGGATTCTGGGAAAAGATTCAGTAACATTTGTATTCTATTTGTTGAAATCCCTGCCCATTCTGGCAGTCAAGTAGGTGGTCCTATTCAAAGACTGACAGCTAAGTCTGGATGACAACTTATGGCGGGTTTACACGTTGCGATATCGGCGTCCAATTTCAATGAAAAGTCACGTGGTTCGATCGTTGGAGCCGATATCGTTCCTGCGTTGTATGGTGTGAACGTCCAATACGATGCAGGAACGATGTCAATGCGATATCGGGGATTGAATGAGCGTGCTATTCAATGCTCCGATATTGAATGGAGATTGGAGCCGGATCGTGCTGTGTGACAGCCCAACTATGATGCGATGTTCAACGTCACCCATTCACTCCCATGTTAAATGGTCGTTCCTGGGTTGGGGGGCGTAGACATCGTACAGACGTTGGATTCAGAAATCGCAACGTGTAAACCTACGATACGATGCGGGAGGAACGTGCACTAAATGCGCGCTCCCGCGCCATTGAATTGTGATATCGGAACGATATTGAAACGTGTAAACCCACCATTACCGTCTATAGGGAAGGCTGTCAATCACTGATAAGAACTGCCGCCTTGACTGCAGAGATTTCAATGAGTAAAATATGCTCCAGATTTGTAGATTTTTGGGCAGTTGCCCAGCAGCAGACAGGAGGCGCTGTTTAGGGTTTACAGACCACCCACAGGGCACTTGCAGGCTCATTTACATACTTGATCAGTTATTTTTCTCAACAATTATAACTCAGCTTCCCAACCCAGCACTGATTGGTTTAATTGGGCAAAAACATCTAATAGACTTCTACCTTCTGGTCTTTAAAGGGGTTTCCCCACAATCAAAGTTAAATTTAATTATAATCAATAGTTCTTGGGATAATAATAATTTCCAGAATTTGATATGTTTAAATAAATTGTTCCTGGGCTGAGATAATCTTATATATGTGTCCCTGCTATGTACTGTGTAATGGATGGGTCTGACCGTACAGGGACATGGTCTGATCATACCACATCTCCTGGGCACGGGAGGAAATAACAAAAAGTATACAGATATTACAGCATGGGATCATAGATGATTCTTTTTGCGAGGTAAAACATTTCCCTACCTGTTTTTATTTTTTTTTAAGTTTTACCTCAAAGAAAGAATTATTTATGATCTTGTGCTGTAATGTCTGTATACTCTCTTCCTCCGCGACCCAGGAGATGTGGTATGATCAGACCATGTCCCTGTACAGTGAGACACATCCATTACACAGTACATAGCAGGAACACATAGAAGATTATCTCAGCACAGGAGATGTGGTATGATCAGACCATGTCCCTGTACAGTCAGACACATCCATTACACAATACATATCAGGGACACATATATGATTATCTCAGCACAGGAAATGTGGTATGATCAGACAATGTCCCTGTACAGTCAGACACGGCCCCATTACACAGTACATAGCAGGGACACATATATAAGATTATCTCAATATCAGTAGAGACATGCCGTAATTATAATGAAAGGTAACCTATATAGAGTAGATAATACAGGATTCACTTTATACTGTAGTGGATAGGTCACAGCTCACCTTACCCCACTCCCTGCACAATGAGCTCTGCACAGATTACAGAGAGTGTATAGTTAGCTCTTACACAGACTCCAATGGTAGCTCCAGGGCTATTTTTCCTGTGGTGCATGTGGCTGCGTTAAAACTAATCTCTGAATGTGGTTAAACTGAATCTGTCACCACAATTTTAGCCAACTAATATGAGAGCAGCATAATATAGAGAGACCCTAAGTCCAGCAATGTATCACTTACTGGGATGCTTGCTGCAGTTTTGATAAAACCACTATTTTATCCGCAGGAGTTTATCACTAGATGAATAGTAATCCTGCTGTCAGGTAACTTTTCATAGTCACGCGCTCTTGTATAAGTCTACCCGCAGCACTAAATGGCATTTCTGCCTATGCATAGTGAACACCGAGAGCTGCCAATCAGTGATGTGGGCGAGGTTATACTGATCTCAGCTTTCAGAGATCTGCAGCAGATAAAACAGTTATTTTTATCAAAACTAAAGCAAGCAGCAAAGTATGTTATATATCACTGGAATTAAGGTCTCTGATTACTAAGAAATATATAGGTGATGCTTTGCCTTCATTATGGCAGCATTACCAATAATCTTCGCCAGCCTCCATTTGTGGCTATTTTTTCACTAAAACGCTGTTACAGCAGAGAAATGCAGAAAGTTTCCACTTAACATTTGTCTTGTGTTACAGAATCAGATAATTCCCTCTAGAGATTTGATCCAAGGCTGTAACTAATACCATGTTAGGGCACTTTTACATGATGTTTACAGGGCGACCAGACTCATGGGCGATAACTATAGTAGATTCCTGGCAGTGGTTATTTACTGAGCAATTTTAGCATTAGCAGTTGGGCATAAAACAATAGAAATGGGAGACAATATGTTCTGAGGCATGTACACACGAGTGCTCTGGAGAACCAGATTACAAATTAGGTATTAAGTGACATTTGACCTGTGAGACCCTGCATTTAGGTCAAAGAGAGGCAATGCCCTGATAAAGCAGGATCATTCGGATATGTCATCGTGACCCAATAGGAAAGTCTGTGGGATTCTGTCCTGCCGTATACTTTCCCCTCTTCAACAGGGTCTCGCAGGCCTTGGCCACTAAGAGAACCTAAGGACTTGAAAAGCTGCCAACATAAAGGCGATGACCAGAGAAGGGGGCAGTATAGCTCTGCAGCACAGGCCGTGTGGGAGCCATGACTGCAGGTGCTAAATGGCTCTGTAATGAGGACCAATGTGTCAGTGGACACTGCCAGGCGCTACAAGCATCGTCAATTTGGTCTCTTTCTGAGATGGGGCTAATTCTGTAATGGGAACCACTAATTGTCACAGCAAAATGTATCACTTTGGGCATCATATGGCACTGTGTATGCAAGGTACAGTCCCATGTGGGCACTATGTAGTCCTCATAGTAGTAGTTTGTTAGTTTGCAGTCTAGCAGCAGTCATTACAGCTTTTCCACTGTGTAGTTATTTAGTTAATACGGTAATATAAAATTGGGGAATATATGTGCAGATCTGTGTAGGAACAGGATGAACAATCACATTAATCACACTTAATATTTACTAAAAACTAGATGGCGGCCCGATTCTAAAGAATCGGGTAGTCTAGAATCCATATATAGTTTATTTACTAATAGTTAGGGGAGTGCGGTGAAATGAATTGTGTGTATACAGGTGGCTCAGTGGGTAGCAGAGTATACGGTGGCTCAGTGGTTAGCAGTGAGTGCGGTGGCTCAGTGGTTAGCAGTGAGTGCGCTGGCTCAGTGGTTAGCAGTGAGTGCGGTGGCTCAGTGGTTAGCAGTGAGTGCGGTGGCTCAGTGGTTAGCAGTGAGTGCCGTGGCTCAGTGGTTAGCAGTGAGTGCGGTGAGATTGTTCAGCACAGTGGCGTGGGCAGAGTGGGCAGGGCAGCGCCGTGGGCAGAGTGGTCAGCGCAGCGCCGTGGGCAGAGTGGTCAGCACACACATAGTGGTGACATCAGGACCATGGGTCCAGGCCATCACTGAAGTAGTATTCCGGAAGTGGCCTTCGGCTTTTATTATATAAGGATGATGATGATAATGATGATGATGATAAATACATCATATTCTATCTCTGACTTTCCAAAATTAGCTCCACATTTTATATTTTGATCTCTGAGATCTCTCAAATCCCTAGAACATAATAAATATATGATGTAAATAGAAAAAAAAATTATCTCCATTGTCACGTGATCCGCTGCTCTTGCATCCCACCGTCTAGTCAACAGCGCCTATACTTCAGTACTCAGTGTCTAGTCACTGTGTGTCATGACTTGTGTGTCTCAGGTGACTATATGGTGTGCAGTGTCTAGTCACTGTGTGTCATGACTTGTGTGTCTCAGGTGACTATATGGTGTGCAGTGTCTAGTCACTGTGTGTCATGACTTGTGTGTCTCAGGTGACTATATGGTGTGCAGTCTCTACTCACTGTGTGTCATGACTTGTAACGTTCAGGTGACTATATGGGGTGCAGTGTCTAGTCACTGTGTGTCATGACTTGTAACGCTCAGGTGACTACATGGGGTGCAGTGTCTAGTCACTGTGTATCATGACTTGTGTCTCTCAGATGACTATATGGGGTGCAGTGTCAACTCACTGTGTATCATGACTTGTGTCTCTCAGGTGACTATATGGGGTGCAGTGTCTAGTCACTGTGTGTCATGACTTGTGTTTCTCAGGTGACTATATGGGGTGCAGTGTCTAGTCACTGTGTGTCATGACTTGTGTTTCTCAGGTGACTATATGGGGTGCAGTGTCTAGTCACTGTGTGTCATGACTTGTAACGCTCAGGTGACTATATGATGTGCAGTGTCTAGTCACTGTGTGTCATGACTTGTGTCTCTCAGGTGACTATATGGGGTGCAGTGTCTAGTCACTGTGTGTCATGACTTGTGTTTGCTCAGGTGACTATATGGTGTGCAGTGTCTAGTCATTGTGTGTCATGACTTGTGTCTCTCAGGTGACTATATGGGGTGCAGTGTCAACTCACTGTGTATCATGACTTGTAAAGCTCAGGTGACTATATGGGGTGCAGTGTCTAGTCACTGTGTGTCATGACTTGTGTCTCTCAGGTGACTATATGGGGTGCAGTGTCTAGTCACTGTGTGTCATGACTTGTGTTTCTCAGGTGACTATATGGTGTGCAGTGTCTACTCACTGTTGTCATGAGTTGTGTCTCTCAGGTGATTATATGGTGTACAATGTCTACTCACTGTGTGTCATGCCTTGTGTCTCTCAAATTACTATATGGTGTGCAATGTCTAGTCACTGCGTGTCACGACTTGTGTCTCTCAGGTTACTATACGGTGTGCAGTGTCTAGTCACTGTGTGTCATGACTTGTGTTTCTCAGGTGACTATATGGGGTGCAGTGTCTACTCACTGTGTGTCATGACTTGTGTTTCTCAGGTGACTATATGGGGTGCAGTGTCTACTCACTGTGTGTCATGACTTGTGTTTCTCAGGTGACTATATGGGGTGCAGTGTCTACTCACTGTGTGTCATGACTTGTGTTTCTCAGGTGACTATATGGGGTGCAGTGTCTAGTCACTGTGTGTCATGACTTGTGTCTCTCAGGTGACTATATGGGGTGCAGTGTCTACTCACTGTGTGTCATGACTTGTGTCTCTCAGGTGACTATATGGGGTGCAGTGTCTACTCACTGTGTGTCATGACTTGTGTGTCTCAGGTGACTATATGGGGTGCAGTGTCTACTCACTGTGTGTCATGACTTGTGTCTCTCAGGTGACTATACGGTGTGCAGTTTCTAGTCAACCCAAACACCTGTACTGCAGTGAAGACAGGAAAAAATGGGCACAACAGACAAGAGGGTGAATAAGAGGCACAGATTACCAGACAGCGGGATAAGTGAGTGGCGGACGTAAGTACTGTTTTTTTCTATAAATGTGCCTGGCCTTCTACAGTTCAGCAAAATGGCAGGAGCAGCTCATCGTCATTTTTCTGAATTGGCGCTCAGCAAACTGCAAAAATCTGTAATTTCTGGAATGCGGATTTTTGCATAACTCTGGAATTCAATTTCACTCAAGTTTGCTCATCTCTTAGTATTTTCTCCTTTCGGCCGTCTCCCTTTCTTTAGGAGAATACTTCCGTTATACAGCATGTACTGGATGATAAAAAAAATATACACATATATTTTTCTCAAAAAAGCAGAGGCACACAGAAGAACAACACAGAGTCACAGCTTTCTATAGAAAGTATGTCTGGAATATCATGGCGGTGTATATTAGGCCTTAATGGTATTCTCTACACACTTGTAGTGTTCCGATGAGCATCTCATGCTTGACTGAACCCCCCAGGAAGCGGCAGGGTATTTGATTCTCCCTCTGCTGTTCTGCTATTATTAAATCATTCCCATTCGTAGCAGAAGCTACTCTGCTGACAATGCAATTTCCCAAATTCATGTCTACATGGCTCCAAAGCAGAGCTTCAATTTAAGGCTGCCTTCACATTTGCGTATGGGAAAGCAGCGTATGCTGCGTTCCCATACGCAGTCAAACGCATGCGCACTGCGGTTCCTATGTTTAACATAGGAACGCATAGTGCCTGCGTTTGCTGCGTTCGGGTGCGGATGCGGACGATATCTGCTCCTTCCGGTGTCCAGCATCCGCGCCCGGGACGCAGCATGTTGCATTTTTTGTGCGCTCGGGGAGCTTGGAAAATCGGCAACAGTCCCCAAGCGCACAAAAAATGCATTGTCTTCAATGGGTCCGCAGTGTTCAGCGCTTGACAGCGCGGGAGAACGCTGCGGACCCATTGAAAAATCTCCCGGTGGCCGCCGGTGATGTCACAGGAGCTCACCGACGGCCACCGGGAGATCAGCTGAGCCACTGCTGTCCTCCTCCTCCCCGCCGCCGGTAAGCACCAGGACCTGTCGGCGGGGAGTACAGCTGATTTGACAGCTGTTTGAATCTTCCTGCGCCGACATCTCCTCTAGGTGTCGGCGCGGGAAGATTCAAACAGCTGTCAGATCAGCTGTACTCCCCGCCGACAGGTCCCGGTGCTTACCGGCGGCCGGGAGGAGGAGATCTCCGGCGCTGAACTCCTCCTCCGGCCCGCCCCCGGACAGCGCCGATTGGCTGCCGGGCTCCCTAGTGATGTGTCCGCAGGCGGACATTATCCGCTGCAGACACATCATTTACACACCGCTTTTGACAGCGTTTGTGTCTGCATGCCATCAGCATGCAGACACAAACGCTAATGTGAAGGCAGCCTAATATCAGCAAGATTTGTCTAAGGATATAACGGTGCATTGTATTTACTGCCCTACTCTAGACTACCTTCAAAAACGATAACAATGTGGAAAATCAATAGAGCAAATCACACAGCACCAACAACAAACGTCCCTACTGCAGAAAGAAAATGTAAGTTGGATTTTACCATTATGTCAAACATTCCCAGCAAAATAAATAGGAGACAGTATAATATACAACCTTGTGATACCTGCACATGACGTTGCTGGAGCATAACTCAACTTGTTTTTTCACCTATATCATCCATATGATATTTCTGCAATGCCAGGCATACAGCTAAAACTACTGTATATACATGTTAATACCTTAAAAAAGTATTCATACCCCATTTCAACATTTTACCATGGTATACCCACAAGCTTAAAAATATCCTAAATCCCATTGAGAATCTGTGGCAAGACTTGAAAATCGCTGTTCATGGATGTATTAGGCCAATCTCACTGAGCTAGAGAGATTTTGCAAAGAATAATAGACAAAAATTTCTGTATGTCCTCTTTTGTCTTACTGAGAAAGAAAACTCCCTAATATTTTTCTCGGGTCTGCATACTGGATTCTGAAATGTTCTCCTTTTTTTGTTCTGATTTTCAAACTACGATAAAATGATAACTTAAAAAATCATATTGCAGCAGAAACAACTCATACCATCTTTAAAATATGGTTGTGGTGGTGGCTTAGGCTGCTTTCACATAACGTTTTTTTTTCCTGTTCGTGGTATCCTACTTTTTGTAGGACCCCACGGACAGGAAAGGGCACCACAGGGGGTGACCTATTCTGTGTCTGGGTCTGTGATTATCACGGATCCGGACACAGCGGGGCACTTTCATTTCCGCAATGTATAATATACATTGCGGAAGTGAAATATAGTATAAAAGAAAGAGTTAAAAATAAAAAAATCAGTATTTTCATCTAACCACGATCCACCGCTGCCTCCAGCAAGGTCTGGGTGCTTACAGGACCTGCAGTGACGTCACAAGCCGATCAGCTGATCGGGTCACATGACCGCAGTTATCGCGGTAACTGCGGTCATGTGACCCGATGACGCTGCCGGGTTGTGACATCACCGCAGGTCCTGTAAGCACCCACACCTTGCTGCAGGCAGCGGTGGACCGCGGATAGGTGAGAAGACTGATTTTTTATTTTTAACTCTTTCTTTTACTTAATTTCACTTCTGCAATGTATATTATACATTGCAGAAGTGAAATTAGAGGGTTAGGAGCAATTTTAATGTACTGAGCATGCTCAGTACACTAAGATCGAGTCCGAGGAACGATCAGCTGTTTCTGTTCCTTTGGAAGGACCTGAATTGAGCAGTTCATGGGAGAAAACCCACCAACATAAACAGAGGTGAGGCTGGCTGGTAGGGAAGAATGGGCTAAAACCCATCTCAGCCGATGTGCAGGACTAATCCTTCATTAAAATGTTTATAAAAACCACATTTCTGTGAACAAAAATTTAAAAACAATTGTCTTTTCAGAAACAAACTTGGAGGGAAGACCTGTAGAGCCAAAAGATAAACTGTGTGAGCTAGTCCAATAGTGAATGGAGTACCAAGAAGAACCAATTGTGTTGAAAGAAGAATAGATACATTCTAATTGTGTATAAGGCAAGATGTGAGAAACCTACCTTGAACACAAATGTATTTCCCTATATATTTTCTAGATTAGAATAATAATAATAAATCTTTATTTATATAGCGCCAACATATTCCGCAGCACTTCACAATACAGAGGATACTTAACTATCATAAGAAACAGTTAGCAGAGAATACATTAATACAATACAGTACAAAAACAATACAATATAAAGCATAATACAACACAATAATTAGAGCAAAATAATGACAACCCTGCTAATAAGAGCTTACAATCTAGCAATGAAGTGGGGGTGACACAAAGTACAGGTGCTTATTTACAGTGATTGTATAGTCAACGTAAGGCTATGTTCACACATTGCGTATTTTGCCGCGTTTTTTTACGCAAGCTTTTCAAAATATGCAATGTGTTATGTGTCTACCAGCAAAGTGAATGGGAAATTCACTTTGCAGTGCAGACATTGCGTAAAAATATGCAGTGCTTTTCCTGGGAGAAAACGCAGTTGTGTAAAGCATTGAGATGTCAATTCTTTACGCAGCTGCTCCTGCGTTTTCTCCCTGTGATGTCACAGAGGGGAGGAAGAATCCTGCTTCCTCCTCCCCTCTGTGACAGCTGTGACCGCCCATTAGATTTCACAGTGTATTACTATACAATGCAAAATCTAAATTAAACAAAGTCTAATGTCTGTAAAATAAAAAAGAATGAAATACTTTACCTCTCTGACGCCTTTTCCCGGTGTCTGGTGGTGAGGCCAGTCGAGGTGTGTTCTGCCAGGACCTGCCGTGATGTCAGAGGGGCGTTCCCGGCACGGATTGGCCACTCGCAGTCATGTGATACATATCACATGACCGCGAGCGGTCAATCAAAACCGGGAACGCACCTCTGACATCACGGCAGGCTCTTGCAGGATACACATCGCCTGGCCTCGCCACCGGACACAGAGAAAAGGCATCGGACAGGTAAGTATTTCATTCTTTTTTTATTTTTCATACATTTGGCTTTGTTTAATTTAGATTTTGCAGTGTATAGTAATACACTGTGAAATCTAATGGGCGGTCACAGCTGTCACAGAGGGGAGGAGGAAGCAGGATTCTTCCTCCCTCTGTGACATCACCTGCACTTTCTGGAGTAAAGAAAGCGCAATGTGTGAAAACCCCTGCGTATTTTTGTTGCGCTTTTTTACGTGGCCGAAAATCGCGGCAGAAAGCGCGCGCAAAAAAGCGCAACAAAATACGCAAATGTGTGAACGTAGCCTAAGGAGATGGGGAGTAGATAGGAGCAGCACAAGTGGCCACTAACCATTATTTGTGATCCACTTGAGACTGGTGGATCCACTTGCTGATAGGCTATGTCTAGATGACTGACTAGGGTGATGATAGGCCGCTTTAAAAGATGTGTTTTACGGATTGCCTGAAACTATGTAAGTTGTGGAAACACCTAATTTCTTGTGGTAGAGCATTCCAGAGAATTGGTGCTGCTCGGGAGAAGTCTTGGAGCCGGGAGTGGGAGGTTCGAATTAATGCAGAAGTGAGTCTAAGGTAACTTCCGAGTGAAGAGAACGGGTCGGGTGATAGACAGAGATGAGGGACGAGATGTAGGGAGGTGCTGCACTGTGAAGAGTTTTATGGGTGAGAACAAGCCTGCTTGAATTTGATCCTATAGTGTATAGGCAGCCAGTGCAGTGATTGGCGTCCAATTAACAGTTAGCTAGATAGGTGATCCTGGCTGCAAATTGAAGGGACCGAGGCCAGAGGGGGTCCGCTTCGGGCCCTCTTGGCCGCGGAGTCCCTGTGCACGGTGCGAAAGGATGGACTGCTGGGAACGGCTCGGGCGTTGTTATCCATCTGGGGGAGTTATGCGACGGGGTGGGCTAAACTGCCGCCCGAGGAGATTCCTCTGGAGGCGTTGCAGTGGCTCATTCCCTCGTTGAATCTCTCAGGGTGGAGAGAAGGTGGTCCTGAGAGGCTGAGTGACATCTTGGCCCATGGCCGAGTGCTGACACTAGAAGAATTTACCACTAAGTATCCTGCCCTGGCTGGTTCCTTCCTGCAGTTCCATCAAATTTCACACTGTCTCCCATCAAATTCTTGTCATCATGACTTGGGCTCCCCGAGGGATCCCTCCGCACTTCGTCGGAGCTTACTGTCCAGCTCGGAGATTCCGAGAAATCTGTTTCAGCTGTATAATGACATACAAGAGAGGGAAATGCCTGCCAAGCTGTTATATATGGAAAAATGGGAGAAGGAATTGGGCTTCTGTGCGGGTGTAGAGGAATGGGAGGATGCATCACATTGCGTAGTGGCTGCATCAAGATGCATTACTCATCTGGAGTTACTAAAAAAAATCCACTTAAGATGGTATTCCTCCCCCTCAAAACTGGCAAAATTTGGTAGAGGTACAACTCCCTTGTGTTGGAGACAGTGCGGGCAGATAGGAGACCTGGCCCACATGTGGTGGAAATGCCCCAAGCTGTCCCCATTCTGGCACATGGTGTCAGGACTGCTTGTGTCGATTACGTGCATAGATATCCCCCTTTCGCCGCAATTGGCGGTCCTCCACGTGGGGGTCATGCCTAACCCTCCAGTTGTGAGACATCTCATGACGTATGTTCTCACGGCGGCTAGAACCTGTGTGGCTGCTAAGTGGAAAGGTTCCACCCCCCCCTTCGATGGGAGATCTGACGGATAAACTTAATACAATTTTTTGTCACGTATATTACTTCGCCATGGATAGAGGAGCGAGAAGATATGTGGCGGAAGCATGGGATCTATGGGCTAAACACCCTCTGGCAATGCAAATACCACATTAACCACTTTTGGGAGTTGAACGTTGCCCTCCGGCTGTCCGTCCAGTGTATGATTGTCCCCACGGTTCTCGGGCCTAGACCCCTGCTCCTGTTCCTCCTATGCTGATTCCCCCCTCCATCTGGTCCACATATTAGCCCCCTATCCCAGGGGCATCAACCCTTAACCTTTTATCTTAGTCCCACCCTCCCTCTTTATTCTAGTTATCTCTATCCTTTACCTCTACTCCTCGTCATTGATCTGACTCTGATAAGGTGGGCTGCATACATTCAGGCAAATGCCATCACTAATGAATCACTACTATAAGCAGTGTCTACCATGCTTGCTATAAGGTAATGGCGAAGAGTCAGGAAACTCCCTAAAAAGATTTGTACAGCAATATTAGCGGAACTTTGTTTGAATATTTAATAGTTTGATTACTAATGCTTGTTCCCTAGGTGGCTCCATTTCTATGCAACAAGTAATGGCATATAATTCCCTGATATTCACTTTAACACAGGACACTGGGCAGATGTGGAGCCACTAATATTGAATACTGAATGTTGAAGATTGTCTAGACACAAAGTTGCTGGTAATTTAACGCATACTTCATTGTAAAGATTGTTTCCTAAACTTATTTGAGAAACTTGCTGACCACTTTTGTAATGTCTTACCCTTTGTCTTTATATTTGTTTGTTGGATTTGCTGTGAATTTATAATAAATAAAAAACATATTGATGATAAAAAAAGAAGAGAATTACAATAGTCAAGGTGGGTGGAATCAGGGCCACAGTGAGGGTTTTTGTGGTTTCCAAGGTGAGAAAGGGGCGAATCCCAGAGATGTTCTTCAGATGCAAGCGGCAAGAGCAGGCAAGAGATTGTATATATGGGGTGAAGGAAAGATCAGAGTCCAATATAACACCCAGACAGCGAGCCTGCTGACTAGGCATTATCGTGGTGCCGCACACAGAGAGAGGTCATATTTAGGGAGGATAGTGGAGGGCGGGAGCAAAAGAAGTTCAGTTTTGGAGAGGTTGAGTTTCAGATACAGCGTGGACATGATATTGGAAGCTGCGGTTAGACAGTCATTGGTGTTCTTTATCAGAGCGGGAGTAAGGTCAGGGAAGACGTGTATAGTTGTGTGTCATCAGCATAAAGATGGTACTGGAAACCAAATCTGCTGATGGTCTGTCCAATCGGGGCCGTGTAGAGAAAGA
Source organism: Allobates femoralis (assembly GCA_033576535.1). NCBI lineage: Eukaryota > Metazoa > Chordata > Amphibia > Anura > Aromobatidae > Allobates > Allobates femoralis. The sequence continues at coordinate 338,334,314 of JARQOC010000003.1, forward strand.
AGAGAAGAGGTCCAAGGACCAAACCCTGAGGGATCCCAATAGTGAGAGAAAGAGGGGAGGAAGTGGAGCCAGCAAATGAAACACTGAAAGAGCGGTCAGAGAGATTGGAAGAGAACCAGGAGAGAGCCGTGCACTTGATGCCGATGGAGTGCAGCATGGAGAATAGCAGATGGTGGTCAACAGTGTTGAAGGCTGCAGAGAGATCAATAAGGATAAGTAGATAGTAGTCACCATTAAGTTTTTTTTATGTGAGTTATTTTGCTCATACACCAGAGCTAGCTTTTTACTTGTGGGTTGCTGCTATCCGTCCTAAGGTGATACCGCGTATTGTACACCTTGTGAGTTAACTGGAATAATAGGTGTTTCAGACCGTACACTAACCCTCAAAATATGGCTTTTTGTTACTTATATATTAGACCTGAAGTTGATTCTACTTAATTACTTACAAGTGCTTTCTCTTTACAATAAATATCCCAAAAAAAAAGGGTAATCAATCAAATAACATACATAATAATACATATATACTGTTATGTATTTATTTCTCAATAATTAGGGAATTGGGAATCAGTATAGAAGATTTCCCTAATTATTGAGAAATAAATACTTAACTGTATATATGTATGTTATTTGATTGATCTACAATAAATATCCAAAAAAAAGGGTAAAGACAAAGCAGTTGTGAGTAATTAAGTAGAATCAACTTCAGGTCTAATATATGAGTAACAAAAAACATATTTTGATGGTTAGTGCACGGTCTGAAACACCTATTATATCATTACGTTTTGCTGGCAGAAGGTCATTGGTCACTTTGGTGAGAGCAGTTTCTGTAGAATGTAGGGGGCGGAAACCAAACTGTAATGGGTCTAGAAGAGAGTGAGTGGAGAGTAACGGGTGAGGCGGGAGTAGACCAGGTGCTCCATGAGTTTAGAGATGAAGGGGAGATTGGAGACCGGTCTGTAGTTGATTGTGCAGGATGGGTTGAGAGTCGTTTTCTTTAATAATGGAGTAATGATAGAGTGTTTGAAGGAGGAGGGGAAGATGCCAGAAGAGAGGGAGAGATTGAAGATTTTGGTTAGGTGAATGGTGACCACCGGAGAGAGAGATTGGAGTAGGTGTGAGGGGATGGGGTCAGCAGTGCATATGGTGGGAGAGGAAGAGATGAGCCTGGAGACTTATTCTGTGACTGGGTCAAAAGTGGTGAGCCAGAGGAAATGTGAGGAGAGGTAGGGGTAACAGCGATTTAAGGTTGGGAGTTGATTTCCTGATGGATGTTTTCTATTTTCTCTGTGAAGTAAGAAGCCAGATCATCAGCACAGAGGTCAGTGATAGGGGCCTACACTTTAGGACTGAGGAGAGAATGAAAGGTGTCAAATAGTTTTTTTGGGTTGTTGGATAGTGAAATCAGGGTGGTGAAGTAGGTTTGTTTGGCGAGCTGGAGGGCACAGTTGTAAGTTCTCAGCATAAAATTATAGTGAATGAATTTTTCTGGAGTGCGCTTTTTCCTCCATAGACGTTCAGCACTCCTAGAGCATCGCTCGAGGAATAGAGTTTGTGATGTGAGCCAGGGCTGTTTAACTCTGTGTTTGGAGGTTCTGAGGGTGAGGGGCGCTACTTGATCCAGGGTGCTTCTGAGAGTGTAATTTAAATGATTAAGTGCATTACATTATTACATTAATGTTGAAAATATATACTGAAGACCTCTACAGGTCTTCCCACCTGAGATCGATTCTGAAAAGACAATTATTGTATAATTTTGTTCACAGAAATGTGGTGTTTATCAACATTTTAGTGAAGTTTAATATTTTATATACTGAGATGCTTATTATAGAAGTTTATTAATAAGTTTCAAACTTGTTTGATTGCATTTATGAATGTTTATGATACCATTAAACTGTTCCGAAGGCTTTATTTTGAAAGAGGAGAGCGCGCCCTTTTTCACTGTTGTACCTATTTAAACCCCAGACACATGTATGTGCCCTGTATGATTGTCCTGAAGAAGAAATCCATTGATTTAATAATATAAATACAAAAAGGGGAGACAAGAGGCGCAATATTGCCCTATCACCAGTGACACTGTCTGTGTGAGTTTGTCAACAGGTGTACACTCACCTGATCAAGTTGTGTGCCCCACAACTGGTTTGTAAGCATTTGTTTTTTAGCTGCTGCAGGACCTCCACCAGCCACTCACACGTGGAAAAAACGCTCAGATATTGGGAAGATGGTGTATCACGGTCCGCGCTGCTGCCTCAATGGAATCACCAGGGATACAAGGTTTCAAGAAGTCACGAGGAATGCAAGGTTCCAAAAGTAACAATCTCCTTTATTCCACCAACGCGTTTCGGCATCTATCCTGACACCTTCATCAGCACACCCTGATGAGCCCATGTGCCATCTGTCAGCAATAAGTTGGCCTTTGTACATGAGAACCCAAACTAACAAACTTGCGGTATGTCTCTTGAGCCTAGGCCTACACATTTTAATGGCAGGTAGGATCCACAATTTGATCAAACTCTGCACTACAAAGATACTGGAAAAAAACTGCTTACTGAGAAATAATTTTTAACTTAAGACAATCTTTTCTCCTCCTGAATTGAATTTTAGAAAAATCTGATTACTAACACAAAGGAAAGAAAATTATTAATATCAAAAACTGCCCCTTGTGCCTTTCTATAGTCTTCATTCCAATGAATCTACACTCCATATTGTCCCCCATCCTCCTAACTTAAAGATTATCTCAATGAGATAGATACATTTCAGCCTCTAAGCTGCTAATTCTAATACAGGATCAGGGCATTACACAAGGAAAGTTATTATGGAAGGAAAGAGCTTTGTTGGCTTCCCAGGAATTAATTTTTGGGCTGTGTCCAGTTCACAATAAACAGGTGGCCAGAAAGACTGTTCAATTCTGGCAAATAAAGAGCAGCTAGACTAGGTCAACCATGGATATTAGAAATGGAAATACTGTTCTTGATTGTTGACGAAGAATTGTGGCAACACGAACCCAAACCATACATTTTATCTAAAGCCTTATTGTATTGTATAAAATTCAATGTCACGGTTGTGTGACGAAAGAGTACTGGAATGGAAAATACCAATTTAGGACAAGGTGGAACCAAGCTCATCAGGTCAACCAGGAAATCCAAGTAATGATTCCAACTTTATCACATTGGGAGAAGTCCTAAAAATGAATTGCTCCAGGTGAACCCCAATAACTGTTTCTTCTTTCTAACAGCTTAATGTAGGATAATGCTTTTAATATACTCTAAAGGCATCTCCTTAATGGAAATAAGATGAGTGAACAATTATGTCACCAATGCTGCACAATCAGTCCCAGTGACTTCTTAATAAACCAAATAATACTCCTCAGTACCACTCAAGTGCATCCTAAATGTATGTAATAGAGTGGTGTACAATGAAGAACATCGTCTAAACACAGTGAAGAATAAATCCTTTATGAATGTGCATGGGTCCTTACAGTACACGTACATAGAGGTTTTATTGTGAGTCAGCTTTATGTCCTTCAGGCTACGCTTCCTATTATTTAGATGAACAATTCATTATACAATGTTGTAGAAGCTCAATTGGACGTGTGCAAAGTCTGGCATAAAGCCCATACAAGATAACAGTAGACTGCATATATGCCTTAAGAAATACATTTCATGGCCTAGTTGTTTTTCTAGGACTACAGAGCAGAAAACATAATTTTGAAGCATACTTACAAAAATAAAAAAGGTATATATGGAATGTTCTCTAGATATTTGGCAAACTACAAAATTTAATGAATTGTCATTTTCCAAAACATACAAAATATTGTTTTGAGACTGATCGTGTTGGAGAAGATGTTGCAGTGTTCTATCATAATTAATGTTAGAACTGAAATGCTATCCCATGATATCTGTGTACATAAATGTGTCCACAGAAAGGCACCAGCAACTAGTTTTCCACTCTTTAGAGCAGATGTCCCCACCCTTTCTGACATTGTGAGCCACATCCAGCTCTGAGAGAGGTTTGTGAGCCACATACCACTCACCCTACTCATAGTAGCGATACCCAGAGCCCCCTTTTGTGGAATAATCACAACCAAAACTTGTTCACAGTAATCACACTGAGGCAGTATATCAAGATCCAGGGGCTCCTACAATACCTTATCCAGATCTGCTCTTCTGTGAGGGGCTGCTCAAAAGTCATTGAGGACCTGCTCTTCATAGCTGTTTACTAGACATGGTGCTAATTCAACAAGCTGAGGAACAGCCATGGGCCACACATCACGGGGTCACGAGCCACATGTGGCTCCCAAGGTGCAGATTGGGGACGTTTGCAGAACATTCTGCACCAAATCTTCATCTCTTGGCAGAAAAAAAAGTACTTTTTCCATGCATTTTTTAATGCATTCTGGGGTGGAAAACGCGGCAGAAATGCACCCAGATTTGACATGCTGCAGACTTATTTCTTCACTAAATCTGCAAGGTAAAAAGAAGCTACATGTGCACAACACTTCAGGGTTCTCATTGTCTCTGCTGGCAAAAGGATTTGCTTGCAGTTTTGTGCCAGAGCTACACTCAAAGATGCATAAAAAAAGTGAAAAAAATGCTTTAACCCCTTCCCGCCCGGGCGCGCAGCGTATGCGCCATGGAAACATCACCGTTCCCGCCCGATGGCGCATACGCTGCGTCATCGCGGTTTCCCCCTTGCTGCGGCTCTATTAACCGGGTTCACGAAAGGGTTAATAGAGCCGCAGATAGGGGACAACCTCTAGATGACCCCACGGGAGGGGATTTCCCCCCCCCGTGGCTAGGAGCCCTCCGATTGGCTAGTTAAGTGACAACTAGTCAATAGTGATGATTGAAACATTACACCAATAGAAATTGGTGTAATGTTTTCATTATGGCCATAGCCTGATGCTCAAAGCATCAGGCATTGGCTGGGGCACTGTGAGGTGTGTGTGCCCCCCCCCCCGATCTGATTGGGGGCTAGCATCCATGTGATGCAAGCCCTCCAATCAGATGTGCAGGGGGATGTTCACAATATGGCCACCGAGCTCATCAGCTCCACTCTGTCGGTGGACGCTGATGAGCGTGCACCCCTGCAGCCCTCCGCTGCCACCGACCGTGCCCACGTGGTGTGAGCCCCCCCGCCGCCGATCGCCGCCGATCGCCGCCGCCACCGCCGCTGCTGCCACCGCCGATCGCCGCCGCCGCTGCTGCCACCGCCGCTGCTGCTGTTGATTGTAAGTACCCCCGCTGCTGTGATCCGCTCCCTCTCCTCCTCCCCTGGTGTCCTCTCCCCCTCCCCCTTCCCCATTGTCCTCTCTCCCCCCCCCCTCCCCTTTTGTCTTCTCCCCCCCCCCCCCTTCCCTGAGTTTGCTCTCCCCCCCTCCCCTGAGTTTGCTCTCTCCCCCCCTCCCCTGAGTTTGCTCTCTCCCCCCTCCCCAGAGCTCGTTCTCACCGGTCCGGTCTGCTCGGTGTTGACCCCCTGACCGACCGCTGCCTGGCCCGAGTGACCCCCTGACCGACCGCTGCCTGGCCCGAGTGACCCCCTGACCGACCGCTGCCTGGCCCGAGTGACCCCCTGACCGACCGCTGCCTGGCCCGAGTGACCCCCTGACCGACCGCTGCCTGGCCCGAGTGACCCCCTGACCGACCGCTGCCTGACCCGAGTGACCCCCTGACCGACCGCTGCCTGGCCCGAGTGACCCCCTGACCGACCGCTGCCTGGCCCGAGTGACCCCCTGACCGACCGCTGCCTGGCCCGAGTGACCCCCTGACCGACCGCTGCCTGGCCCGAGTGACCCCCTGACCGACCGCTGCCTGGCCCGAGTGACCCCCTGACCGTCGTCGTCCGCCGCCCCTGACTGACCGTCGTCGTCCGCCGCCCCTGACTGACTGTCGTCGTCCGCCGCCCCTGACTGTCGTCGTCGTCCGCCGCCCCTGACTGACCGTCGTCGTCCGCCGCCCCTGACTGACCGTCGTCGTCCGCAGCCCCTGACAGACAGTCGTCGTCCGCCGCCCCTGACTGACCGTCGTCGTCCGCCGCCCCTGACTGACCGTCGTCGTCCGCCGCCCCTGACTGACCGTCGTCGTCCCGCCGCCCCTGACTGACTGTCGTCGTCCGCCGCCCCTGACTGACCGTCGTCGTCCGCCGCCCCTGACTGACCGTCGTCGTCCGCCGCCCCTGACTGACCGTCGTCGTCCGCCGCCCCTGACTGACCGTCGTCCGCCGCCCCTGACTGTCGTCGTCGTCCGCCGCCCCTGACTGACCGTCGTCGTCCGCCGCCCCTGACTGACCGTCGTCGTCCGCCGCCCCTGACTGACCGTCGTCCGCCGCCCCTGACTGTCGTCGTCGTCCGCCCCCCTGACTGACCGTCGTCGTCCGCCGCCCCTGACTGTCGTCGTCCGCCGCCCCTGACAGACCGTCGTCGTCCGCCGCCCCTGACTGACTGTCGTCGTCCGCCGCCCCTGACAGACCGTCGTCGTCCGCCGCCCCTGACTGACTGTCGTCGTCCGCCGCCCCTGACTGACTGTCGTCGTCCGCCGCCCCTGACTGACTGTCGTCGTCCGCCGCCCCTGACTGACCGTCGTCCCGAAAGTTACACCAGTTAACGTTCACATACACGCACACTAATAAAAAGTTTACTTTTTTTTTTTTTTTACACACGCACACAGCACATACAACATGTCACGCCCGTCCCGCCCGTCCCGCTCATCAACGTCACAAAGGGTGTACTCGGCTGAGGAGGCATATGCTATACTTGCCTCCGATGCTGACAGTGAGGAAGTGGACCCCACGTTCCACTATTCCTCACATTCTTCCTCCGACAGTGAAATCTGCAGCAGTGACACCGACTCGCCACCACCACGAAGACGGCGGAGGACAAGAGATCGTCCGGAGCCAGAGGAAGAGGAAGAGGAGTCCGAGGAAGAGGAGTCTGAGCCTGGAGAAGAGGAGTCGGAGGAAGACCCACAGCCGTCAGTGAGTAACCCTCCACCTGGTGCTAGGCATGCCCAACCTAGCACCAGGGCCCCTGTGTGGATCCCCGTCCCTGATCGGTACACTCCACAGATTCCTGATTTTATTCCCCAATCAGGAATCCTGTTTGAGGCCACAAACTTCAGGGAAATTGACTTTTTCAAAGTCTTTTTCTCTGAGGACTTTGTGAGGCTCATGGTGGAGCAGACGAACCTGTACGCCCAACAGTTTCTGGTCCAAAACCCAGATTCCATCTTTTCTTCTTGGACTCCTGTGGACTCTGGAGAAATTATGAAATACTGGGGTTTGATACTTCATATGGGGATTGTGAACAGACCAGAAATGCGCCAATGCTGGAGTACAGATAAGTTTTTTCTAACTCCAGTGTACGGCGAAGTGATGGCCCGAAACAGATTCGACGCCATCCATAAATTTCTCCACTTTAGGGACAACACTGACAGCCTTCCCCGTAATGACCCGAATTTTGACAGATTGTTCAAAATTCGACCGGTCATCGACCACTTCAGCAGCAAGTTTGCTGAAGTGTACGTTCCCAAACGGGAAATTTGTGTGGACGAATCCCTCGTCCTTTACAAAGGTAGGCTTAGTTTCCGCCAATACATTCCCAGCAAGAGGGCCAGGTATGGGATAAAGCTCTACAAGCTTTGTGAGAGTACCTCAGGGTACACTCACAACTTTAGAGTGTATGAGGGGAAGGATTCGAGGATCGAGCCCCCAGAGTGTCCCCCTGCTCTGGGGGTATGCGGGAAAATAGTGTGGGATTTGATCCACCCACTACTTGATAAAGGTTATCATCTATACGTTGATAACTTTTATACAAGTGTCCCGCTCTTCAGATCCCTCTCTGCCAGAACTACCGCCGCTTGCGGTACTGTGCGCAGAAACAAGAGGGATCTCCCTATGCCGCTAATTGAGCAGCCTCTCCCAAGAGGTGAGAGCCGAGCTCAATGTAGCGGCAACATGGTACTGGTCAAGTTCAAAGACCGAAGGGATGTCTTTATCTTGACCACGATCCATGGTCCCGGCACCTGGGCCACCACCACCAGAGGTACCCCAGGACAGGTCCACAAACCGGAATGTGTCCTGGGGTACAATAAGAACATGGGAGGAGTTGATCGTTCTGATCAAGTCCTCAAGCCCTACAGGGCCACGCGGAAAACGAGGAAGTGGTACAAAAAACTGGCCGTGTACATTGTCCAAATGGCAATGTATAATGCATACTTGCTGTCACGATGTGCAGGTCACACCACTAACACCTTTCTTGAGTTCCAGGTGAAGGTGATCAAGGCCCTGTTGAATGGAGGAGAACGAAGACCAAGAGAAGAAGGAGGACGAGAACGAAGACCAAGAGAAGAAAGAGGAAGACGAAGAGTAGAAGATGAAGGGGGCCCCAGCACTCCTGGAACTCGATATTCCCGCGTGGTACCAGGGCAACATTTTGCAGAGAAGGGGCCAAGAAAAAGGTGTCGGGTCTGCCATCAAAGGGGGAACAGAACGACCGTCCAAACCCAATGTAAAACGTGCCCTGACAAACCAGGTTTGTGTATCTTTGGATGTTTCGAAATCTATCACACGACCCCAGACTGACATGCACCCACAACATCATACACAAACACACACACACCCTGATGTACACTACAACACACCAACCTGACATACACACCCTGATGTACACTACAACACACCAACCTGACACACACCCTGATGTACACTACAACACACCAACCTGACATGCACTACGATAAGTGCCCCCTTAGTCTTTACCATGGCTTTGGGGGTCTTATTCCGGTGCTAGAACAAATCCCTTCCTGCAGAAAGGCCAGGCCTCGCCTCACGGTGACCTGTCCTTCTGAAAGGCTGGGTACAGTTGTGTAATTATATGTGTAATTATATTATATGTGTGATTATATATGATTATATGTGTATGGGGTCACTTGTGGGGGAACTCCAATGTGTAGGCAAACAGGGGCTCTCCATACGCAACCTGGTGTTTGCTAACAATTGGAATTGTTAGCGGACACCATGTCGCGTTTGGAGAGCCCCTGTGTGCCTTAACATTGGAGCTCCCCCACAAGTGACTCCATTTTGGAAACTAGACACCCCAGGGAACTTATCTAGAGGGGTAGTGGGCATATTGAACCCCCAGGTGCTTCACAAATAAATGGGAAAAAAAAAAAAAGTGGAAAAAAAGTACTTTTTCGTTTTTACGGATTAATTTGTGAAGCACCTGGGGTTCAATATGCTCACAACCCATCAGGATAAGTTCCCTGGGGTGTCTAGTTTCCAAAATGGGGTCACTTGTGGGGGAGCTCCAATGTGTAGGCACACAGGGGCTCTCCAAACGTGACATGTGTCCGCTAACAAGTTGACCTGATTTTCCATTCAAATTGTTAGCGGACACCATGTTGCGTTTGGAGAGCCCCTGTGTGCCTACACATTGGAGTTCCCCCACAAGTGACCCCATTTTGGAAACTAGACACCCCAGGGAACTTATCTAGATGGGTAGTGGGCATATTGAACCCCCAGGTGCTTCACAAATAAATGGGAAAAAAAAAAAAAAGTGGAAAAAAAGTACTTTTTCGTTTTTACGGATTAATTTGTGAAGCACCTGGGGGTTCAATATGCTCACAACCCATCAGGATAAGTTCCCTTGGGTGTCTAGTTTCCAAAATGGGGTCACTTGTGGGGGAGCTCCAATGTGTAGGCACACAGGGGCTCTCCAAACGTGACATGTGTCCGCTAACAAGTTGACCTGATTTTCCATTCAAATTGTTAGCGGACACCATGTTGCGTTTGGAGAGCCCCTGTGTGCCTACACATTGGAGTTCCCCCACAAGTGACCCCATTTTGGAAACTAGACACCCCAGGGAACTTATCTAGAGGGGTAGTGGGCACAAATAAATGGGAAAAAAAAAAAAAAAGTGGAAAAAAAGTACTTTTTCGTTTTTACGGATTAATTTGTGAAGCACCTGGGGGTTCAATATGCTCACAACCCATCAGGATAAGTTCCCTGGGGTGTCTAGTTTCCAAAATGGGGTCACTTGTGGGGGAGCTCCAATGTGTAGGCACACAGGGGCTCTCCAAACGTGACATGTGTCCGCTAACAAGTTGACCTGATTTTCCATTCAAATTGTTAGCGGATACCATGTTGCGTTTGGAGAGCCCCTGTGTGCCTACACATTGGAGTTCCCCCACAAGTGACCCCATTTTGGAAACTAGACACCCCAGGGAACTTATCTAGATGGGTAGTGGGCATATTGAACCCCCAGGTGCTTCACAAATAAATGGGAAAAAAAAAAAAAAAGTGGAAAAAAAGTACTTTTTCGTTTTTACGGATTAATTTGTGAAGCACCTGGGGGTTCAATATGCTCACAACCCATCAGGATAAGTTCCCTGGGGTGTCTAGTTTCCAAAATGGGGTCACTTGTGGGGGAGCTCCAATGTGTAGGCACACAGGGGCTCTCCAAACGTGACATGTGTCCGCTAACAAGTTGACCTGATTTTCCATTCAAATTGTTAGCGGACACCATGTTGCGTTTGGAGAGCCCCTGTGTGCCTACACATTGGAGTTCCCCCACAAGTGACCCCATTTTGGAAACTAGACACCCCAGGGAACTTATCTAGATGGGTAGTGGGCATATTGAACCCCCAGGTGCTTCACGAATAAATGGGAAAAAAAAAAAAAAGTGGAAAAAAAGTACTTTTTCGTTTTTACGGATTAATTTGTGAAGCACCTGGGGGTTCAATATGCTCACAACCCATCAGGATAAGTTCCCTGGGGTGTCTAGTTTCCAAAATGGGGTCACTTGTGGGGGAGCTCCAATGTGTAGGCACACAGGGGCTCTCCAAACGTGACATGTGTCCGCTAACAAGTTGACCTGATTTTCCATTCAAATTGTTAGCGGACACCATGTTGCGTTTGGAGAGCCCCTGTGTGCCTACACATTGGAGTTCCCCCACAAGTGACCCCATTTTGGAAACTAGACACCCCAGGGAACTTATCTAGAGGGGTAGTGGGCATATTGAACCCCCAGGTGCTTCACAAATAAATGGGAAAACAAAAAAAAAAGTGGAAAAAAAGTACTTTTTCGTTTTTACGGATTAATTTGTGAAGCACCTGGGGTTCAATATGCTCACAACCCATCAGGATAAGTTCCCTGGGGTGTCTAGTTTCCAAAATGGGGTCACTTGTGGGGGAGCTCCAATGTGTAGGCACACAGGGGCTCTCCAAACGTGACATGTGTCCGCTAACAAGTTGACCTGATTTTCCATTCAAATTGTTAGCGGATACCATGTTGCGTTTGGAGAGCCCCTGTGTGCCTACACATTGGAGTTCCCCCACAAGTGACCCCATTTTGGAAACTAGACACCCCAGGGAACTTATCTAGATGGGTAGTGGGCCTATTGAACCCCCAGGTGCTTCACAAATAAATGGAAAAAAAAAAAAAAGTGGAAAAAAAGTACTTTTTCGTTTTTACGGATTAATTTGTGAAGCACCTGGGGGTTCAATATGCTCACAACCCATCAGGATAAGTTCCCTGGGGTGTCTAGTTTCCAAAATGGGGTCACTTGTGGGGGAGCTCCAATGTGTAGGCACACAGGGGCTCTCCAAACGTGACATGTGTCCGCTAACAAGTTGACCTGATTTTCCATTCAAATTGTTAGCGGACACCATGTTGCGTTTGGAGAGCCCCTGTGTGCCTACACATTGGAGTTCCCCCACAAGTGACCCCATTTTGGAAACTAGACACCCCAGGGAACTTATCTAGATGGGTAGTGGGCATATTGAACCCCCAGGTGCTTCACAAATTGATCTGTAAAAATTAAAAAGTACTTTTTTTTTCACAAAAATTTTGTTTTAGCCTAATTTTTTAAATTTTCAAATGGCCAACAGCATAAAGTTCATCCTAAAATTTGTTGGGCAATTTCTCCTGAGTACATCGATACCTCATATGTGGTCATAAACCACTCTTTGGGCGCACGGCAGGGCTCAGAAGGGAAGGAGCGCAATTTCACTTTTTGAATGGAAAATTAGCTCCAAAAGTCAAATTGCGCTCCTTCCCTTCTGAGCCCTGCCCTGCGCCCAAACAGTTGTTTATGACCACATATGAGGTATCGATATACTCAGGAGAAATTGCCCAACAAACTTTAGGATCCATTTTATGCTGTTGCCCATGTGAAAATGAAAGATTTGAGGCTAAAAGAACATTTTTGTTGGAAAAATTTAAATATCCATTTTTTGTTTCCACTTTGCTTTAGTTCCTGTGAAGCACCTGAAGGGTTAATAATCTTCTTGAATGTAGTTTTGAGTAGCTTGAGGGGTGCAGTTTTTAGAATGGTATAACTTGTGGGTGTTTTCTGTCATGTACACCCCTCAAACGGACTTCAAATGTGATGTGGTCACTAAAAAAAATGGTTTTGTAAATTTTGGTGGAAAAATGAAAAATTGCTGATGAACTTTGAACCCTTATAACTTCCTACCCCAAAAAAATTTTTTTTCCAAAATTGTGCTGATATAAAGTAGACATGTGGGAAATATTATTTATCAACAATTTTGTGTCACATAACTCTCTGGTTTAGCAGAAAAAAAATTCAAAATTTGAAAATTTCGAAATTTTCAAAATTTTTGCCATATTTTTGATTTTTTCACAAATAAACGCAAAAATTATTGACCTAAATTTAATACTAACATGAAGCCCAATATGTCACGAAAAAACAATCTCAGAATCGCTAGGATCGGTTGAAGCGTTCCAGAGTTATAACTTCATAAAGGGACACTGGTCAGAATTGCAAAAAATGGCTCGGGCATTAAGGCTAAAATAAGCAAAAATGGGCTCGGGGGTGAAGGGGTTAAAAAAAAAAAAAAAAAACACGACAAAAATGCACTGTGTGTACTGGGCCATACTGTCACAAACAAAGAATGACATCACAAAGCACCCACTGACCTTGTGGAGATCAGTGGAGGATAACACTGCGGGCACCAGTTAAAGCACTCACACAGTGAAACCCAAGGTGCATTGCTCCCTAGAATTTGAATATGCAGATGAAGTCCATGGAGCCTTCAGGAGAACTATACTATATTTCTAATTAGAAGGATTTGCTAATATTATTATTATTATACCTACTACATATTGGGATAGGATCTTGAAGATGGGAATACCTCTTTAAGGTACTCGTGAACTATATGCTTAGGGGTCCTGGAGTCCCTTGTGTGGTGAACGTTTGTGACTGTCACTCCTAAATATAGTGACAGGAAGCGTCATCGCACATATTCATGATCACTTCATCCATCTTAAAAAAAAGTCACCATTTTTGGAATTGGTGTGTGCCTCTGCAGCCGGACCCTCATTTATTATCTACTAGTAAAAAGGCCCGATGCAATTGCATCGGGAGCGCGGTGAAATGAATTGTGTGTATACAGGCGGGTCAGTGGGTATCAGAGTATACAGGTGGGTCAGTGGGTAGCAGAGTATAGAGGCGGCTCTGTGGGTAGCAGAGTATAGAGGCGGGTCAGTGGGTAGTAGAGCATCGAGGCGGCTCTGTGGGTAGCAGAGTATGGAGGCGGCTCTGTGGCTAGCAGAGTATCGAGGCGACTGTGTGGGTAGCAGAGTATCGAGGCAGCTCTGTGTGTAGCAGAATATACAGGCGGCTGTGTGGGTAGCAGAGTATCGAGGCAGCTGTGTGTGTAGCAGAGTATCGAGGCGGCTCTGTGGGTAGCAGAGTATAGAGGCGGCTCTGTGGGTAGCAGAGTATAGAGGCGGCTCTGTGGGTAGCAGAGTATAGAGGCGGCTCTGTGGGTAGCAGAGTATAGAGGCGGCTCTGTGGGTAGCAGAGTATAGAGGCGGCTCTGTGGGTAGCAGAGTATAGAGGCGGCTCTGTGGGTAGCAGAGTATAGAGGCGGCTCTGTGGGTAGCAGAGTATAGAGGCGTCTCTGTGGGTAGCAGAGTATACAGGCGGCTGTGTGGGTAGCAGAGTATAGTGGCGGCTCTGTGGCTAGCAGAGTATAGTGGCGGCTCTGTGGGTAGCAGAGTATTGAGGCGAGACATGAGAGGGACAGAGTGTAGAGAGACCTGAGAGGGACAGAGTGTAGAGAGACCTGAGAGGGACAGAGTGTAGAGAGACCTGAGAGGGACAGAGTGTAGAGAGACCTGAGAGGGACAGAGTGTAGAGAGACCTGAGAGGGACAGAGTGTAGAGAGACCTGAGAGGGACAGAGTGTAGAGAGACCTGAGAGGGACAGAGTGTAGAGAGACATGAGAGGGACAGAGTGTAGAGAGACATGACAGTTTATGCTCACCTCTCCTCGAGCCCCCGCCGTCTTCTTGCAGGCTCCCGGTGGCTCCCGCAGGCTGCCGGTGTCAGCACAGGTCTGCTACTGGAGTTCAGGACCTGTGGTGATGTCAGAGTCACGTGACACCAGGTTACCATGGAGTAACCTGGTGTCACGTGACTGTGACATCACCACAGGTCCTGGACTGGAGTAGAAGAGCTCTGCAGACACTTGGAGCCTGCGGCAGCCACCGGAAGCCTGGAGGAAGCCTGGAGGGAGACGGTGGGGGCTCGGGGAGAGGTGAGCATATATTTTTTTTTTTTTTTTAAGGGTAGTGCGGCTGCGGCTCGTGATGACGCTGCGCGTCATCACTCGCAGTCGCGCAAAGGAGCTTGGGATTCGGCGACAACGCCCGAATTCCCAACACCCAATTATATAAGTACTAGTAAAAAGGCCCGATGCAATTGCATCGGGAGCGCGGTGAAATGAATTGTGTGTATACAGGCGGGTGAGTGGGTAGCAGAGTATACATGGGGCTCTGTGGGTAGCAGAGTATACAGGCGGGTCTGTGGGTAGCAGAGTATACAGACTGCTCTGAGGGTAGCAGATTATACAGGCGGCTCTCTGGGTAGAAAAGTATACAGGCGGCTCTGTGGGTAGCAGAGTATACAGGCGGGTTTGTGGTTAGCAGATTATACAGGCGGCTCTGTGTGTAGCAGAGTATAGAGAAGGCTCTGTGGGTAGCAGAGTATAGAGGCGGCTCTGTGGGTAGCAGAGAATACAGGCGGGTCTGTGGGTAGGAGAGTATAGAGGCGGCTCTGTGGGTAGCAGAGTATAGAGGCGGCTCTGTGGGTAGCAGAGTATAGAGGCGGCTCTGTGGGTAGCAGAGTATAGAGGCAGCTCTGTGGGTAGCAGAGTATAGAGGGGGCTCTGTGGATAGCAGAGTATGATGTGGCGGGAGGCTGGAGGGGTGAGGAGAGCAGAGGCTGGAGTGGTGAGGAGAGGTCTAGATGGAGGGGTGAGGAGAGATGCGGCTGGAGGGGTGACATCACCGCTCGGCGGCAGGACGTGGCTGCGTGCTGGGGCTGATCGCAGCCCCAGTCACACGGCATTGTCCTCTGCGGCGGGTTGGGTGATGCAGAGAGGGATCAGTTCTTGCCCTCAGGTCACACATGTGACCTGAGCGGAAGGAGCGGATTGGGCGGTGTGTGGTAAAGACAGGACGGTCATCCGATTGGTCTAGGACGCCAAGTCCTGGGCAATGGGATGGGCGTCCTGTGTGTACAACACAGCGCCCAATCCGCTTGCAGGGGCGGCGGGGGCAGGCAATGGGAGTGAGCGGGGCGTGTGAGGCTTTGCAGGCTGACACGGTCCGCTCACTCCCATTGGCTGTTGCCGGCCACAGGACGACGTCCCTGGCTCCCGGCACCCGGCCACAGCCCGTAGACCGCTACTCCACCAGCATGGCGACATTGAGAGCCCAGCGGTGAGAGAGTGGCGAGGGGCGGAAGGCTCCGGCGGCATCCGGGCAGCATGGACCTCGCGGAGGGCGGTGGCGATGGAGCGGGGCCGACGGTTGGCAGGATGGCAGCAATGTGAGGTAGTCCGGCTGAGGATGGAGGAGGCTGAGAGGCTGGAGGAGGCTGTGAGGCTGGAGGAGGATGTGAGGCTGGAGGAGGCTGTGAGGATGGGGAGGCAGTGAGGCTGGAGGAGGCTGTGAGGATGGAGGAGACTGTGAGGCTGGAGGAGGCTGTGAGGATGGGAGGCTGTGAGGCTGGAGGAGGCTGTGAGGCTGGGGGAGGCTGTGAGGCTGAAGGAGGCTGTGAGGCTGGAGGAGCAGTGAGGCTGGGGGAGGCAGTGAGGCTGGAGGAGGCTGTGAGGATGGGGAGGCTGTGAGGCTGGAGGAGGCTGTGAGGCTGGAGGAGGATGTGAGGCTGGAGGAGGATGTGAGGCTGGAGGAGGCTGTGAGGCTGGAGGAGGGTGTGAGGCTGGAGGAGGCTGTGAGGATGGGGAGGCTGTGAGGCTGGAGGAGGCTGTAGGAGGCTGTGAGGCTGGAGGAGGCTGTGAGGCTGGAGGAGGATGTGAGGCAGGAGGAGGCTGTGAGGATGGGGAGGCAGTGAGGCTGGAGGAGGCTGTGAGGATGGAGGAGACTGTGAGGCTGGAGGAGGCTGTGAGGATGGGGAGGCTGTGAGGCTGGAGGAGGCTGTGAGGCTGGAGGAGGATGTGAGGCTGGAGGAGGATGTGAGGCTGGAGGAGGCTGTGAGGCTGGAGGAGGGTGTGAGGCTGGAGGAGGCTGTGAGGATGGGGAGGCTGTGAGGCTGGAGGAGGCTGTAGGAGGCTGTGAGGCTGGAGGAGGCTGTGAGGCTGGAGGAGGATGTGAGGCAGGAGGAGGCTGTGAGGATGGGGAGGCAGTGAGGCTGGAGGAGGCTGTGAGGATGGAGGAGACTGTGAGGCTGGAGGAGGCTGTGAGGATGGGGAGGCTGTGAGGCTGGAGGAGGCTGTGAGGCTGGGGGAGGCTGTGAGGCTGAAGGAGGCTGTGAGGCTGGAGGAGGCAGTGAGGCTGGGGGAGGCAGTGAGGCTGGAGGAGACTGTGAGGATGGGGAGGCTGTGAGGCTGGAGGAGGCTGTGAGGCTGGAGGAGGATGTGAGGCTGGAGGAGGATGTGAGGCTGGAGGAGGCTGTGAGGCTGGAGGAGGGTGTGAGGCTGGAGGAGGCTGTGAGGATGGGGAGGCTGTGAGGCTGGAGGAGGCTGTAGGAGGCTGTGAGGATGGAGGAGACTGTAGGAGGCTGTGAGGATGGAGGAGGCTGTGAGGATGGAGGAGACTGTGAGGCTGGAGGAGGCTGTGAGGATGGGGAGGCTGTGAGGCTGGAGGAGGCTGTGAGGATGGGGAGGCTGTGAGGCTGGAGGAGGCTGTGAGGCTGGAGGAGGCTGTGAGGCTGGAGGAGGATGTGAGGCTGGAGGAGGATGTGAGGCTGGAGGAGGATGTGAGGCTGGAGGAGGCTGTGAGGCTGCAGGAGGAGGCTGTGAGGCTGCAGGAGGAGGCTGTGAGGCTGGAGGAGGAGGCTGTGAGGCTGGAGGAGGAGGCTGTGAGGCTGAAGGAGGCTGTGAGGCTGGAGGAGGCTGTGAGGCTGGGGGAGGCTGTGAGGCTGAAGGAGGCTGTGAGGCTGGAGGAGGCAGTGAGGCTGGGGGAGGCAGTGAGGCTGGAGGAGGCTGTGAGGATGGGGAGGCTGTGAGGCTGGAGGAGGCTGTGAGGCTGGAGGAGGATGTGAGGCTGGAGGAGGATGTGAGGCTGGAGGAGGATGTGAGGCTGGAGGAGGATGTGAGGCTGGAGGAGGGTGTGAGGCTGGAGGAGGCTGTGAGGCTGGAGGAGGCTGTGAGGCTGCAGGAGGAGGCTGTGAGGCTGGAGGAGGCTGTGAGGATGGGGAGGCTGTGAGGCTGGAGGAGGCTGTAGGAGGCTGTGAGGCTGGAGGAGACTGTGAGGCTGGAGGAGGCAGTGAGGATGGGGAGGCTGTGAGGGTGGAGGAGACATTTACTGTACTGAGCATGCTCAGTACAGTAAAAGGTCTCCCAACAGGAAGGCAGGGGTTAAAAAACAACAAAAGTTAATGCTCACCTCTCCCCGAGCCCCCGCTGTCTCCTGCCGTCTCCTCCAAGTTTCCTCCAAGATTCCGGTGGCTGCTGCAGGCTCCGATTGTCTGCAGAGCTCTTCTCCTGCAGTGAAAGACCTGTGGTGATGTCAGAGTCACGTGACACCAGGTTACTCCATGGTAACCTGGTGTCACGTGAGTCTGACATCACCACAGGTCTTTCACTGCAGGAGAAGAGCTCTGCAGACAATCGGAGCCTGCAGCAGCCACCGGAATCTTGGAGGAAACTTGGAGGAGACGGCAGGAGACAGCGGGGGCTCGGGGAGAGGTGAGCATTAACTTTTGTTGTTTTTTTTTACAGTAGTGCGGGTCTGCGGCTCGTGATGACGCTGCGCGTCATCACTCGCAGTCCCGCAAAGCATGTTGGGATTCGGCGACAACGCCCGAATTCCCAACTGCGGATTATATAAGTAGATATATATATATATATATATATATCATCATCAATAGCACAGGTTGATGAAAATGACATAAAATGCAATAAAGAGGGTATCCATTTCATTGATAGATTCCCTAGGAAGTCTGATTGGTATGAAAGGCTGATCATATCTCTATGCTATTAAATTTAGGTTATTTCAGTCATTATTGTCTACATCCCTCAGGAAATGAGAAAACTTGATTTGCGATCAGCATTACTTTGTGTTTCGAGAAAACAGAGTTTTATGAAGATGGTGAAGAGGACCGGCGTGATTAAAAAACATACAATAAAATGTCATTCTCCATGACGAGCCTACTGAAGTCATATATCATTCTGCTATGAAGGTCTGCTGTGTGTACTCTACATAATGTTCTACTAATCTCGGCCTCCAAAGCTGTAAGATGCCCATTATCTGAGAGCCATATGTGACGGGGGGCACACAGCTCCAGAAGACCTATTGTACACACAAGCCTGTAGATCATTCTAGCAGCATTATCTTGGGGAACACCAGGACTTTTGCAGGTTGTGGTATCAATTCTTAGAACACCATATTTTGTAGTGGATTTCTAATATTTCGCATTTCTCCTCTACTCTCTGGAGCTCCAGGAGCATTATCAAAATAAATAGGGTTTTCTATTTAGGGTCTATTCATGTGCAGTAATATTTACAAGTCTTTCTTCCTTATTTCCCAGGCACCTAGAATGGTTCTCTGTACAGGAAGCCTCATGTCCCATCTGACACAGTGCATTATTTCCTGTGACAGAAGATAAATGATTTCCCTTCATTGTGATTTTTGTTCACTTTATACAGTGCTTCTTCTTTCAACTTTTTCCAAGGTATTCATTTTTATGGATTGCACTGCACTTCCACTAAGTGGACAGACCATGAATGGTGATGCTCAACCACTTACATTCTGCAATAAACATGTGTTATGTCTGACAAAAGGAAGAGCTTTAAAGAGGACCTGTCACCCCCCCTCCCCCCATGGATGTGAATCTAAGTCCAGCACTGAATGCAGCATGCCTGCTGCATTCAGGAAAGGGGTCCCCCATGGCTCTGTGGGGCTGCTACCCCGATATATAAACTTAGAAAAACTTACAGTAATTTCCCATGGAGGCGGGCCCTTGTGATTCAGGCACCTCGTCCACAGCTGCACCCAGCAGCGGCTGCCAGCTCCTCTGAGAGGCAACACAGGTGTCTGTATGTTGTGGCACCACGCGTCCATTTTGCTGTTTTTATGTCCTATTTCGGTGAACCATGGAATGTTAAACATAGATATGGAAAAAAGCATATGGTTAGGACTCATAAGCGTGAGGGCCCTTGACGGTGGGTTACGAGCGTACGTATTTTGGCCCAAAATACCCACAAACACCTCACATTTCATCCTTAGTGTTTTATTGCACCCTTTTTTTATCTGCAGATTGAGGCTGGGCCCTCTGGGGGCGTCTGTCATTTTGTGAGGCATGTAATCAGTGCGGAGCAGCCCGCCTGACCTAATAGTAGGGCGTGACCAATAGGCTGCTCTGACACTATGCCTTGTATGCACCGTGAGTGGCAGAGCCCTATGGCAACCTTGTATCTTTATATGCCACCATTCACCTCCCTGACAGCATGGCCAGACACTGGTGCTACAACTGCTCCTATCTGTGGGTTGTAGGTGACTGAGCACCAGTATACAGACACCTGTGTTGCCTCTCAGGGGAGCTGGCAGCCGCTACTGGGTGCAATGGGTATTTACCTGGCAAATTTTTGGTGAGTTTTTTAACTTGCTGCAGTACCAAACTTTCTGCAGTAGTTTGACCAATGTTGGAGACCACTAATGGAAGCACAATCAAAATCCTGATAATTTAATTCCTTTATTTCAAAAGTAGTTTGGCTATAGAAACCATTTTAAGGCTAAGGTCAGACAAGCATATTTTTTGGTCACAGGCTGCTAGTACACATGTGCATTTTTCCATATGGACATCAGGTCTGGTCGGATTTCCTCTCCATACTAGTGCGTGTGTTGAGGAAAGCTATAGGATCAAATACTTAATTAACCTTAAGACATAAGGGCATGGGAGAAACGATCCATAGAGTGTAATATTTTACATTGCATAAGCTTAATTGTGACTTAAACATGGCTGCCATTTCCTGTTTCATCACACCATGCCATGGTATGTAAGATGGTGACTGGACCTATGACTACATCCTGTCTACAATAAGGAGTTCCTGGAGGAAGCTAGAAGGACTGACCAATCACAGAATGGACACATCACCTGGACATACTCGATTAAGACCACACCTTCTGATGACCTCATGGATCCGCCCATGGACTAACCCACTGACCAATGAATACATCTGAGTAGGGCTGGCCGAGCCCCTTACTGAACAAAACCTCAGGTCTCTTATAATAAACAAATCACTTGGAGCTTGGGTCTGACCAAGGAAGGGTGTACATCTGACTCTGTGTGTCTGGTGTCTACTTTTCACGCCGGTACTTGGTCAATATTGATTTGGTCAGGGGCAGGCAACTTATTAATATTATTATGAAATATTAACCATAACATGTGTCTATAGTAGACAGCTTCTGCACTCGTCAGCTGAGCAGACAGGCACATGGAGCTGTAGACAGGGCAGGTTCCATCTGCAATTTGATGATGTGACTGATCAGCAAAGTTCAGTGCCTATTGAACTTAGCTTACATTTTTGCTGGATGATTTCTGAACACATTTCCTATCAATTGTATGAAATTGTGTAAAATTGTTATTGAAAGTTACTGATGAGTGTACATGGCAATACTTTCAATGTCAATGGGATATAGGATAACTTCCCAATAGCTGGGTGTCTAATAGCTGGAACCCAAAGCCATTCCAAGAACCATGGCTCTAATGCCCCATATTAGTAGAGTAGTGGTCAATGGTCAATCACAAGCATTACTGCTCCATCGATTCTTGATGGGACCGTTGGAGATGCCGAGCGCAGAACTTAGCCTGTCTTTGGACTCCAATCAGAATGAATAAAGCCGAAATGTGCATCAACCTCTGCTCCATTCATATGGAGCTCTTCAGATTCAAGGGATCAGTGGGGGTCCTAGTGGTCAGACCCCCAACGATTGGGAAGTTATCTCCTATCCCATGTAAAAACTTGAGAAAACCCATTTAATGAGTTACCCTCCTATTTTTCTAACCATTATACAACAGACGTACTGTACAGTTCTTACAACTATATTTAGTAATTATATTTTGGTAAAATTAAATATCATAAATCATGTCCTAGGTAGAGCTACTTTTGTTTATATCTGGTACTGGGTATCTGAAACCTTTCATTTACGATAGATCCATCAGCTTAGCTTGTGTGTTCCTTTTAATCTGTTGTGGAGCAGCAGTTGCCAGGAAACATTTCTTCGAGTTGGCAAGTCATCCTTCTGCAGCTCGGCATCCTTCAGCTCATGACTGGGGGTCTATGCGGATTATTTGGGAATAGAACTACGGTAATGCAGTCATTAATGTGACACTAAACGTCTGCTGTTGACACACTTTCAGACACTTTTTTTCACATATGTGGCATCATATGGCTCAGTCTAAACAGTATGTCAATCTCTGAATAAAGCTGGAGCCATAGTGCTTTACTGAGGTCTCTTCTTTTTTAACAGCACAGACTTTCCATGTGGCCTTTAGATTTGTGTGATGGTAACAGATTTCAAAATGACATTTGGTTAAGGTGAGGTCCGATAAACTGCAGCGGAGTTTTCGTTATGATGACATTTTATTGCTAATTTAACATGGATATCATCTTTACATTGGCAAAAAGGAAGTCCATAGTGATCATCTAATATCTTTTCGAAACGCAAAAAGACTATGTAAGGATGAAACGGTATGACAGATGAAATGGTATCTGATCCTGTAGAGTTGTGATTTGCAGAAAATAGAATTATTGAGTATTGGTTAAATAATAAAAATAATACTCTCTCCAGCAACCCCACTGCTTGCCACCTGGTACTCGTCTTCCCGCTATCATACACCATGTCTCCAAGTCTTCTAGCTGCATGTAGGCCCAAGAGGTTATGTTGTGTCTTTATGATGTACAGTAACCTCAGATGTCTAGACACGACTGCAAGTCCTTGTCTATAGTGAAGAGGCCGAAGATGCAGCATGCCACAGTGGAAAGAAAGGACTGGATAGCAGCCGGTAGGGCGGCCAAAGCGGTCAGCATTGAGGTATTTTTCTCCGATCCCTGTTCCAACTTGCATACACATTCAAGTTATGAACAAATCCAACAGAACACATCCAGTTCATAACTCGGGCACCGCCTGTACGTCAAAAACATTTTCTTTTTTCCAGTCTAGGCCAACTATATATCAATACCCCCTTGTACAGTTCCGTAGAGCTTTTGCTACTCATTAGTGGGATTTAGGAAATTATATCTATATTTAATGTATGAATTGTTGCAATTTCTGCCATGTCTCTCATATGCAAGTATCAGCCTACAGACTATGAAAAATCAGTGCTATGGGCTAGGCTGATAATTGATATTAGATAAGGTTTTGCACATTGCCGACAATGTATTTTTACAATTGACATGCTCCCACTATTTGCATTGTTTCCTTCATGATAGATTTAGTGGTAGAAACAGCACTGCAAATACATAGGAATAAAAGCAGGCATGCAGTAATAAATTGATGTATGACATAGAATGAAGTCTTGTATGCAAAAACAAAAAGATTAACTTCCTATCTACCATACAGCTGTATTATTGCTTTCATTGAGGAATATATCTAATGGGAAATATAGAAAAAGGAACTATAGCACATCTATGTTATCCAATAAAAGTAATACTAATATCCAACCTTGTGAAAACATTAATGGCAGAAATGATCTCAATAGTTTTTGACTCCTAACAGGATTGCCCTCCTGCAAAGTACGTAAGCAGATTTATCCTCTGTCGCTGAAATTGTAAGTTACACTGATCAGCATCTTGGAAACGTGTCAGAAGGCAGACCATGAGAGGTGTCTGTTTTCCTTGTACAGTAGACAGCAAGTGTGTGCCAAATTTAAATGGCATTTAATTGGCAGCAGGATTAGTTGCCTAGCCCAGGGCGCCTAATCAGCATTTTTAGCACCTCTATGTTAGTGGACCTGGAACATGTAAAGGTTAAAAGGGAAGGTGAAGGGGGTCGTCAGTTTTCAGTTTATTTTTGTTTCGGGGGTTTCTAATTTCTACTGTGTTTGTGATACTACTAAGTACCACTGCATGAATATTTACACACCCTGTCTTTAAGGCAGGGAAGACAAGGTAGTAATAAAGAAATTAATATGTACTGAAACATGGAATTGTGCGTAACAAATTGGCTCCCTCAGGAGCATTTATTCAATGAAAGGTAGATCTTGTTATCAAAGGATTTATTTTCACATTAATATCATACATTTGTAGAAGTGGTTTTATTCCTGATTAGGATTATAAATGGGTACCCCGTTTGGCATAGCTCCTACGGGTCCCTCGTTTTGCACAGCTCCTTCCTTTAAAGGGCTGTGAAGTTGGGGTTGGTGTCCATTTTGGTGGAGTAGAGGTTGGTGTCTATTTTGGTGGGGTCGATGTCTATTTTGGTGAAGTCAGGGTCGATGTCCATTTTGGTGGAGTCAGAGTTGGTGCCCATTTTAGAGGAGTCAGGGTCGAGGTCTAATTTGGTGGAGTCAGAGTTGGTGCCCATTTTAGAGGAGTCAGGGTCGAGGTCTAATTTGGTGGAGTCAGAGTTGGTGCCCATTTTAGAGGAGTCAGGGTCGAGGTCTAATTTGGTGGAGTCAGAGTTGGTGTCCATTTTGGTGGAGTCGGAGTCAGTGCCCATTTTAGTGAAGTTGGAGCCCATCTTGGTGGAGTTGGAGTTGGAGTCAGTATAAAATGGTTAGACTCTGACTCCTAAAATATATATTAAATTGGGTACAGTAGTTCAGTGCAGTATGAGTATTAATATTATTATGTTCTATCTAAATAGCTTGATTATTGCATCAGGTCGGAGTCGGAATTGGAGTCGGTAGAAAATGGAGCAATTCCTAATATATATAAAAAAATTAGGTACAGTATGTGGAAAATGTGCTTAATATTATTATTATGCATTATTATAAATCTATCTAAGGGCCCTTTCACATCAGCGTTTTTCGTAATTCGCGGCAGATGCGGTGAAAAAACCGCATCTGCCGCGTTTGCCGCATAACCGTTCCACTTGCGGCGCGGTTGCGGTTTTTTCCCATACAAAGTATAGGGGGACTTGCGGCAGATGCGGCAAGTGCGGTTTTGCACTTGTGGCAGGTGCGGCAGCGAAAAAAAGTTTTTTTTCGCTGCCGCACCTGCCGCAAGTGCAAAACCGCACTTGCCGCATCTGCCGCAAGTCCCCCTATACTTTGTATGGGAAAAACCACAACCGCGCCGCAAGTGGAACGGTTATGCGGCAAACGCGGCAGATGCGGTTTTTTCACCGCATCTGCCGCGAATTACGAAAAACGCTGATGTGAAAGGGCCCTAAATATCTTGATTATTGTATCATAATGATGATTAAAAGCCTGATGATCACATTATACTAAAATAAATGTATCACTTAATCATAAGCCATGTATGAGGGAGTTGAAGTCAGGGAAATTGAGGATTCAGAGTCGGAGGATTGGCTTAGAGACTCCACAGCCCTTCTTCCTTCTAATGTGAACTCTAATAATGTTTCCATGCCATCAATGTACCAGTATCAGCTTGGGAAACAGCTAAAAAACATAATCTCACTATCCAGCTCCAAGAGGAGTATTGACTGTGAGGATGCTCAAGTTTTTTTTATTATTTGCTTGCTGCAAGTCACAGAAAATGCAAATCTAAGCAATTTATAGATGCCGATAGGACACTGGACTCCTCTTCAATTAGGTGCCAATTGGAGGAAAGCCACTCACTGACATGACTGTCCTTAAGTGCCACCTAGGTGTCCTTTTCACAAGAGTTTGGCAGCCATGAACACTGTATCTGCAATGCCATGGCAGTGATATTCAACATTTCCTAACTGTATATCAAGGTTTGGGAGTGGATGAAATGCCTAAATACTTCCAGATTATTGGTATTTCTTAAGACTTTTTTGTCTAATTCCTATTACTTTTTAAACTAATAGCACTGTGTTTTACAGCCAAATTGGTTCAGAAACAAAAATACGGTAGTTGAATTTAACTAATTTTGTGGTGCTGAAAACTAATATGGTGCTTAAATTTGCTGATTGGCTCTAACTGCAAGATAAAGAGGGGGTGGTAATTACTCATGACACCTTTCATGCAGGTTTATAGAAAAGTTGCATCTTTATGCACAGATCATTATCATAATAATTGCCTTGTTTCAGTCAGCAATCTCAATTTAACTATATCTTATAATACAAAATGAACGGAACAATTTTGAGAGATTTGGATCTGCCCAAGATTAAGGCTACGTCCACACATTTACATATTTTGTTGCCCTTTTTTGCACGCGCTTTTTGCTGCGATTTTTGGCCGCGCAAAAAAGTGCAACAAAATACGTGGGGGCTTTCACACACTGCGCTTTCTTCACCACATAAAGCGGAGATGATGTCACAGAGGGGAGGAAGAATCCTGCTTCCTCCTCCCCTCTGTGACATCTGTGACCGCCCAAGCTTAGCTTAGCCCTATACCCCATTTCCTCAAGATGCCTGGACCACCAGTGCAATAAGCCCCGGCACCTTGTACAACCCCTATCCCGTTGTAGATTGTAAGCTCTTTTGAGCAGGGTCACCTTCATTTCTTGCTTTATTTATTGTATTTTTTTTTCACATTGATTCTATGCCTATTGTTTTTGTATCCAATGATTGTATTTTATTTGTTCTCTATTGTAATAACTTACTGTATATTTTCTGTACGCTAACCCTACATTGTAAAGCGCTGCGGAATATGTTGGCGCTATATAAATAAAGCTTTATTATTATTATTATTATTATTATTATTATTAGATTTCACAGTGTATTACTATACACTGCGAAA
This sequence comes from Allobates femoralis, assembly GCA_033576535.1. Classification (NCBI taxonomy): domain Eukaryota; kingdom Metazoa; phylum Chordata; class Amphibia; order Anura; family Aromobatidae; genus Allobates; species Allobates femoralis. Next base: position 338,360,629 of record JARQOC010000003.1, read on the forward strand.
TCTAAATTACCGTATATACTCGCGTATAAGCCGAGTTTTTCAGCCCAAAAATTGGGCTGAAAAGTCCCCCCCCCTCGGCTTATACGCGAGTCATATATCCATCTGTATACAGGCCCCCCCTATCGGTATACAGGGCCCCCCCCTGCTGCTGCAAACCTGTAAAGGAATACATCATTATACTTATCCCTGTCGCCGCCATCGCGCTCCTCCGGCTTCATCCGGCTTCCTCCTCCGGTGGGCGCAGGCAATGACGTCATTGTCTGTGCGCCATAGGAGGAAGCCGGATGAAGCCGGAGGAGCGCGATGGCGGCAGCGGCGACAGGGATAAGTATAATGATGTATTCCTTTACAGGTTTGCGGCAGCAGGGGGGGCCCCTGTATACCGATGGGGGGGCCTGTATATACCTCTGGGGCTGCTGTATACACCACTGGGGCTGCTGCTGTATACTTCCACTGGGGCTGCTGCTGTATACTTCCACTGGGGCTGCTGCTGTATACTTCCACTGGGGCTGCTGCTGTATACTTCCACTGGGGCTGCTGCTGTATATACCACTGGGGCTGCTGCTGTATACTACCACTGGGGCTGCTGCTGTATACTTCCACTGGGGCTGCTGCTGTATACTTCCACTGGGGCTGCTGCTGTATACTTCCACTGGGGCTGCTGCTGTATACTTCCACTGGGGCTGCTGCTGTATACTACCACTGGGGTTGCTGCTGTATACTTCCACTGGGGTTGCTGCTGTATACTTCCACTGGGGCTGCTGCTGTATACTTCCACTGGGGCTGCTGCTCTATATACCACTGGGGCTGCTGCTGTATATACCACTGGGGAGGCTGCTGTATACCACACTGCTGGGGGTTGTATACCTGTGCTGGGGTCCACCCTCGGCATATACACGAGTCAATAGGTTTTCCAGGTTTTGGGGGCAAAAGTAGGGGGGTCGGCTTATACACGAGTATATACGGTAAACAAAGGCAAATGTATGAAAAATAAAAAAGAGGGAAATACTTACCTGTCCGATGTCTTCTCTCCGGTCTCCGGTTCAGAGGTATCGTCCTGCCAGGGCCTGCCATGATGTCAGAGTGACATCACGGGCGCTGATTGGCTGCTCGCGGTCATGTGATACATATCACATGACCGTCACATCACTCTGACATCACCACGGGTCCTAGCAGGACCACTCCAGCGGCAGCTCCTGGCTCTCGGACACCGGAACACCCGTCTTAGGGTAAGTATTCATTCTTTATTATTTTTAATGGATTTGTCTTTATTTAACTTTGATTTTGCAGTGTATATTAATACACTGCAAAATCAAATGGGCGGTCACAGGTGTCACACAGGGGAGGAGGAAGCAGGATTCCTCCTTCCCTCTGTGACATCAGATGTAGCAGTGCCTGCCCTTATAGAAAAAAGCGCCAGCGCTGCTGCATAAACAATTGACATGGTCATTCCTTTTACGTAAGCTCTTTTCCTTTAAAAGCGTGGGCGTATTTTTACGCAGTGTCTGCACGGCAAAGTGAATTTCCCATTCACTTTGCCAGCAGACAAAAAGCACATTGCGTATTTTGAAAAGCACGTGCAAAAAAGCGCACAAACATACGCAATGTGTGAACGCAACCTTAGGCTGAGCTCTAAGGTTTATAATTTTCAATAAGGTTTATATATGTTTTTATTTGAATTGCTGCCAAGTTTCCTCTAAATAAATATCATAAAATTGTCATAGCAAAATATTCTACATTTTTACATATGCAAAAAAATAATAACAAGCTCTGTTCTCCTTCCCCTCCTCACAGATGAGAGCAGCAGAGAGTCACATACATCGCCCTACATCTATTCCAGTTACCAGGGCATTATTGCCTGATACCTGGCATAGGTATCTGAGTGGTGTATGTAATGTAATGTTAATCACAGTATGTACTGGCAGTGAGAGCTCAGTTTTCTCATTAAACACATAAGGCTGTGTGCGCACAGTCCGGAGGAGCTGCGTGTTGGACACAGCTCCTCCGGACCTGAGTGAAGCCGTGGGTGGCCACAGAGAGACCGCAGCCACCCTGTACTCACCATGTGCGGCGGGTGTAAGGCGGCTTCTCCCTGCAGTCACCTGAAGACAGCCGCTTCCGACTCCGCAGCATGAAATAAACATGCTGCGGAGGAGCGGAATGGCGGCAACCGGCACCGTAGCTCCAAACACGCTGCGGGGGGTTAAGCATAGTGAGGATGGGATTTCTTGAAATCCCATTCACTATGCTTATACTGTACTACGCAGCGTTTTGGACGCAGCGGCAAGACACTGCGTCCAAAACGCTGCGTATACTGATCGTGTGCACGCACCCTAAGTCTGACCATATCACACAAGAGAAAGCAGGTTTTGACCTCTCTTGAGTGTTTTTTTATTTCCATCCATGCCTGTAGTTGATTGGGCAATGACATACAGGAGAAAAAGTAACATCCCACCTATAGAGGAAATTAGCAGACACCTTTTACAAGCTAATGTGAGAAATATAAAATTAAGAATACTTTTTTATTCAGATCAAACATTTTATCATTATAAGGCATGTTATGAATAGTGACAGGTCCTCTTTAAATGGGTGTACTTCAATCTTCATGAGTGCACCACTCCACAGTCTTCCTTTCTACTTGAAAGGGAACAGTGTGCTCTTGATGACTGACCAGCTTGCAAGCACATGCTCCTTGCCTAAGAAACCTTAGCAACGAGCAATAATATCGAGTATTAAAGATTTCTCTGTTCTTGAGATTAAAGATTTTTAATATGAGGTAAATTGCAACGTTTCTTGCTTTTAAAAGCACTTCCCAACTGTATCCATTATGACATTTTAACCCATCACAATCGTAAAAAGCCCCTTTAAATACTCTACCAGAATATAAAGTAGCACAGTGCTTTCAACTGTCAGATGAGGATGATTCATCCCAGCTAGAAAAACAACCATGATATGAATTTGTCTCGTAGTTTATTAAAAGTAATCTGTCAGCAGGTTTTTGCTACCTCATCTGAGAGCAACATAATGTACCGTAGGCAAAGAGATGCTGAATACAGTGATGTATCACAGTTTACTGGATGCAACAGTTCTGATACAATCAAAGTTTTTATGTTTAGCAATACAGCAGAGCTGAGAAAGATGTCTCCACCCACACCAGGCTCTGTATGTACAATATGTATAGACAGTGAAAACCTGCTAATTATTAAAGAATGGGGCATGCCGGACAAGTGTCTGCATGCCAACTAGTAAAGGAATAATAAGCTACTGGTGCTAAAACAAATACTTGCAAGTAAACAACACACTTTGTGAGATGCTGAATTCCATGTGTTAACTGTTACAGCATGTTGTCTTCAGATTACATAGCAAAAACCTCTCGACAAATTCCCTTTACGTTCTAAGGTTGTCATCGTTATTGTAAGTATACCACAGTGCTCATGCGTAGGTTTTGAAAAGGTTGCATTTTGACTGTCAAACTTTGGAGTATGTCCAAACAGATCAAGTACAATCTCCATGTGTGTCCATCAGTAAGATCAAAAGTAATTCAGAAACATGCAAAGAAAACAGAATAAGGAACAGTACAATACCAAACCTAAAGCAACATTAATGCTGACTACATGTACGTAAAAACACGTTTAGTATTTATTGACTTGTTAACCAGGGCTGTGGAGTCGGTAAGCCAAAACACCGACTCCAACCCTGACTTGTCAATTTCCCTGACTCCGACTCCAACTCCGACTCCTTCATACATGGATCATGTTTAAAGGGAACCTGTCACCCAAAATGACCTTCCTAACCTCTTAACACCTGTCTCTGCAGCCTTACAGTACTATCTAAGACATCCCTATCTGATGTGAGGCAGATCCGGCAGGTGGCGCCACATCTGCCGCCTAACAGCCGACTTGCGGCTCGAATCCGGCAAGCCCATACATTGTCTATGGGGCTTGCAGTCCAATGCGGCAACTGCAGTTCTGTCGTATGTGGCAGATCCGACACTTGCGACCGCAAAAAAAAAAAACGCCGCTTGCATTTTTTTTTCGCGGCCACAAGTGGCGGATCTGCTGCATCTGGTAGAACCGCACTTGTTGCAACGGACCGCAAGCCCTATAGACAATACATGGAGCTTTCCGGATCTGGGCCGCAAGTCAGCCGTTGGGCAACAGATCCGGCAGATGCGGCGCCACCTGCCGAATCTGTTGTACATCAGCGTAAACTGCTGATGTGAAAGGAGCCGCATATACATTTCTGCTTTTGCTTATTCCCATCTCCAAGATCCTATCCCAATGTACTAGGTGACATAATAATGTGGCACACCACTGGTCAGGACGCCACGAAGGGGTACAGCACCCATAAAAGAAGGTGTGGTACTCCTGTGACTAGGGGATTGAAATGTCACATAAGAGACCCTCAATTTACCCATCCACACACCTTAGTGCATGCGGGATGTGGGTGAACCCATTGCCAGGAAGACCCAGTCCCAGTGGGAGGAGCTAGGTGGGTTAGTGGAAGAGCGGCAAGACAGTTAAGAGTCTGAGGAGAGCTCCTATGGGGAGCGAGGAGTACAGGACGGCAGAGAAGCCATCAGGGAGGAAAGGGGACCCTAGGGGCACCAGGTGTTGCGGTGCACCCGAATCCAGGCCTGGTACAACCACCGGCTGGAGGGGTTCATTCCCAGAATGGAGGACCGGCTCCAAGAGCGGTGTGGGTGTTCATCCCCGAGCCGCCATACCGGAGTCACGAGCTTCTGTAATAAGTTGTGGCAGACACCCGGCGTAGTCCCCAAAAGGCCACGTATAGGTTCCAGAGGACCGAGAGAAGAACCCTCCAGAGAGGATCCGTGGGAGCTGGCTGAGGACTCTGCGCGCGGAAGCGCTAGTAGGAAACAGGAGAGAGAGAGCGGCGGTGAGGGAAAAAAGAAAGGAAACAGCAGGCACACCATCAAGAGTCCCAAATAGGACGTCCCAGTCCCCTGGTGACTACCTAAACCAGCGAGACCCGAAAGACTTTGTCATCTGTAATTGTCTGAAATGCTACCATTAAACCCGTGCAGAGATCAAGACTGTGTAATATACTTTATTTGCCTGCGCCTGAGGAACTGCACACTTGTTTCCTTGTTAAGACAGTGACAGAGCGGCTGGATGAGCTACTTCACAGTGTAAGTCCCTATTCACCACAACTGCCCCCGGGGACCCCGTTCCACCTACCGTTTACCAACTAGCTGCCTCATCATCACCCCGAAGGTCTGCAAGCAGCAACGGTGATCTTATCGGGAACCGTAAGTGGCGTCACGAGACATTTTACTTTTATTAAACAAATTTCCACCTTTTGAAAAAAATGTCCCCAGGGCACGGAATGGGCAGCGGCTGCCCGTGACAACCCCTCAATCCGTGAACTGCAAGCCCGGGACTGAGTGCCCCAAGGCCCTGGGGCCGAACAATAATATCACCAAATCCCTCTAATTAGAAATGTAGTATAATTCTCCTGATTAGCTATATCACTTATCTCATGTGCAGCTAAGAAACAAAAACAGGAGGGGCGCAAATGAGAAGCACCTGAGACACTAAATTGGTCTGTGGTGGGTAGCAGTATCGCTCACCTTGGTGTGTTGTGCGCCTCCGCACAACACCAGTTAACACTCAGGGCTTTAGACCTCCGGATCCCGCCAGGCACAGTCGCCGTCGCTCCAGCGATTCGTTCCAGGAAGTTGACCCCACGTGAACCAGGAATCGGAAACACGTCACCGCATGTCCTTTTTTAATGGTCCCAGTCACCCAGCAACCACAGGTCCTTTCGCTCCGGTGAATGGCTCCGGGGTTAAAAATTAATCTTCCTTCCAACAACAGCTCCTGCCAGCCTCCCAATGGGAATACCACTAATATAAACAAAAATAAAAGGCGATCTAATGGAGCGCTAAGAAGGAGAGGATTACTAATCTTATATTAAAGCATCCAAACCTGTATTAAGTTGTCCCCTATACACCACAACATTTTTCGATAGTCTACAGCCGTCTTCCTCAGGTGATCAGACCGCCTTTTATTTTATTTATATTCGTGTTATCTCATGTGCAGGACATTACAGTGGCTCAGGTATCCATGGTTATGACCCCTAACAACTAACTGTCACAATATGTGTGGTCGTCACCATGGATACCTAAGCTAATGTAATGTCCTGCACAAGAGGGAAGAGACATAGCTAATCAGGAAAACTACGGTATATGACATTTATAATTGGAGGGATTTCCTAATATTATTATCATTACTACTACATATTGGGATAGGATCTTGGAAATGGAATACCCCTAAATTGAAAATGTAGAATTTAACAAAGTGTGAAAATAAATTTTAATTTGGCAAAGCACGACAAAAACTCTTAAAAAGAACAAGGATATAGGTGCATGACTATAGGCCACGTCACACGTGGCGACGTCGCCGCCGATTACATCGCCCCTGCGTTGCCTAATGTAAAGGGGCAATGGCGACGCCTTTTACTGTTTCCTGGTTTCAGAGCAGTGCTCTGAAACCAAGCGGCCGATCTGGGGCAATGTATCCACATCGCCCTATGTAACCGGCCGCCGGCGAGCTGACAGGTGATGGGAGCCACAGGCTCCTATTGTACTGCATCGCCGCTGGGGTTTTGAGACACCCCGGCGACGATGCCACCTCTCAGCTTGCCGGCCCATCACCGGAGATGTCTCCCCCGTGTAAATAGGGGGCGGTAACGCTGGCGGGGCGCAAAAAACCTGCGCACTCCCGCCCATCGCTGCCGACATCTCCCGGGCCGTCACCAGGTCTGACGGTACCCTATGAGAAATGCCTGTATATATAGGGATTATTGCATCTCTCTTTTCTTTTTTATTGCATCTCTGCTTTTCTTTTCCACGACACAAAGCCATTCATGATCTCCATGACTAATACAATTCAGATCAAAGCAGACAACTCATAATACTATCAACATATGGTGTCCTTTTAATGGTCCCCAACTCTTTGTGATTCAACTCATTTTCTTTAATGATATTTCTCTCTGGCCTAAATAAATCAATGTGAAACTCTGAGGCCATGATCCCACATAGTGTATATGCTCTGTTTTCTTCCATTGCCTGGTGTATAATAACTGAGACTGACAGGACAGAGTCAGGACTGGAGCCTGACCGGAAGGAGTCTTGACTGGAGAAAGACAGGATGAAGTCAGGACTGGAGACTGACAGGAGGAAGTCAAGATGAGACTGACAGGAGGAAATCAAGACTGGAGACTGACAGGAAGGTATAAGGACTGGAGACAGACAGGACAGAGTCAGGACTAGAGCCAAACAGGGAAGGGTCTGGACTGGAGACTGACAGGAAGGAGTCAGGACTGGGGACTGACAGAACAGAGTTAGGAATGGAGACTGACAGGAAGGTATAAGGACTGGAGACTCACAGGACAGAGTCAGGACTAGAGCCAAACAGGGAAGGGTCTGGACTGGAGACTGACAGGAAGGAGTCAGGACTGGAATCTGACATGATGAAGCCATGACTGGAGACTGACAGAGGGACCGGAACAATGGATATGAGTAGGTAGACAGGAAGCAGGCAACAGGCTGGGGTTTAGCAAGAGCTGACACATCAATAAAACAATTGGTCAGGTACCTTCCTGCAGGGAAAGATGCCATAAATACACAGTGACCCCCAGTCATAGGCTGGGGAACACTTACTGAGTGCGCATACTGCCCATTAAGAGGAGGGGAGAATGTGCAATATTTCCAGATGACATGATACGCGCAGGACCTGGAGCATGGGAAATTCAGAAGGAGCAGGGGAGCGAGCAAGCTCGGCATCCCTGCCGAGGAGGGACTGTGCAGGGATGCCGGCGTTACAGCTGCTTTTATGCAGAAAATCTGCTGCGTTTAACTCTGGAAACAGGAAAAATTGAGACATTTCTGTTGTAGTAATGCCACCTGACGCTGCTTCTGCAGTATATGGAGCCTTCTGACAATAACAGCCCTTGACTCTTCATAAAAATTGCTATAAAATTAAAAAAAAAAAATAAAAGATAAAGACACTGATGAACTAGGGGGCTGATTCAACATTGTGCTTAATCTAGAAATCTAGCATACACCTTAATAAGACACAATATTTTACCACCACTTGGCAGTGGAAATATATTGAGACTTTTGGAGTTTACACACCAGCACCGATGAACTTTGCCCAAAACGGGCGCAACATGGCTGGGACAGGGTGCGGTCATGACCACACATCAAATTCATCAAACTGGGCTGCTAAATTGGCTGGCGTATACTTCTGGTGGCAGCGAACACTGGGAATTAGATGCGTCTGATTCATTAAGCTACGATCACCGAAAGCGTACGCTTCCTTACGATTGGTGTGTGCTATGCCAGTCTTAATGAATCACCCCCTAGTTGTTATATATATATGTATATGTATATCTACTTATATAATCCTGTCATTCATTTCCGGCGTCATGTAGTCCGATATCACGTGTCGGCGGCAGCCATATTTGCATGTATGTTTCTCCCTTTTAAAACAAGACTTATACTCACCTGATGTGTGTGACATTCTAGTGGTGTCGGCATTGTCTGTCATGCCAATGGCATATTAGTGTGACGTCATGAGAACCCTGCAGCCAATCAGCAGCTACTTTATGATCCCATTCTTCAGATGTTTTACCAACATCAGAAGGAAGAAAGAGAGCAGCACCTTACACTTCCTTGGTGGACTTAAGCAATTTGTCCAAAGCGGGGGCAGAATCAAGTGGCTGCTGATTGCAGAGTTTGCATGTAGTCACACTGTTATGTGATTATAAGGAGAGACAATGCCGAGACTACTGGAACGCTGCCAGCACTGAAGGTGAGTGTAGGTATTGGTATTTTAAAACATATGGATTGAGAGGTTGCTGCACCAGTAGTGGACAACCCCTTTGATGTCCTCTTTAGTTTCACTAAAACCTACTATAATATTATGGCTATTTTTTCAGAATTAGAACACTCTGCTATTTATGATTTTTTTGTATATTTTTCATACAAGTTAAATTTACTTTGATTTATTGACATAATTTTAACATAATCGGTGAAACAACTAAAAATATAAAAAATGTAAAAGCCACTACAGCCCTTCTTGTTCTGATGTATAGCTAATGGTAACAAGGTTTCTACTTTTAAAGCAAAATAAAGTAGTGAAAATCAACTTACAAAGAACCTCCGCACATAAGCATGACATATTACCAATGATGAATATATCATACAGTTACTGAGATCTTCAGAAATATGAACCATATTGCACCTAAAGCAACGGTGCTAAGAGGCCAAGTGACCCTTCTAATAGGTCAGAAGAACCTGAGCTCCCTGTACCACACATGTCGAGGTGCTAGAAGACTGAGAATTTCTTCTTGCTGCTAGTATTGCTGGGAAAAAGAGACTTTTTGAACCCCTAAGGGTGCCTTCACATTTGTGTTTGGAACGCAGCGCACTGAACACAGCAAAACGCTGGGACCGCATGTACCTGCGTATGGCTGCGTTTGCGCTCGGATGCGCATAATTTGTGCACCCTCAGAACGCATTATGTTGCATTTTTTGTGCGTTCACGGGCTCTTGCTTTTTCAGATAAAACAAGCGCCTGCAAGCGCATAAACAATGCATTGAAGTCAATGCATCCGCAGTGTCCTCCGCATGACAGCGCAGGAGAACGCTGCGGGCCTCACTGAAATCTCTCCCGGTGGCCGCCTGTGATCAGCGGCGGCCACTGGGAGATCAGCTACAGCCGCTGCTGCTCTCCCGCTGGTGTCGGCGCGGGAGATTTGAAGACACAGCTGATCTGACAGCTGTTTAAATCTCCCGCGCCGACACTATGTGCAAGGTCAGCGCTTAACTTCAAACACTATGAAATGTTTAGTTATATAGAACAGATGGAGCGTTATTCATACAATGTAGTTTACTGTATTTGTTCCTTTATCTATAAGCAGCCCCAACACAACAACACAGATGAGGGGAATAATTATCAAATTAATGCTAAGGAACATTAGACAAATCACCTATTGCACCAATAATCTATATAGTTTATATATTTCTATAATCTAATATATTAAAGATCTATATAATCTCATATATATTCCTTTTTGTTATGACTTGTGGTGCTTTCACATCAGCAGTATTGTAATTCCCGGCAGATCCAGTAGATGTCGCCGTATCTGACAGATCTGCCGCGTAACGGCTGACTTGCGGCTTCCGATACGACAAGCCCCATTCATTCTCTATGGGGCTTGCAGTCAGGTGTGGCAAGTGCAGTATTGCCGAATCCAACACTTGCGGCAACGCAAAAAAAAATGCTGTTAGCAGCAGTTTTTTTGCGCGGTCGCAAGTGCTGGATCTGCCACACCTGACCACAAGCCCCATAGAGAATGAATGGATGAATGTTTGTTTTTGGTCTGTTTTTGCTCATCAGTTTTTGTAGCCAAAGCCAGTAGTGGAACAATAAGAGGAAAAGTATAATAGAAACACATCATCACTTCTGTATTATCACCCACTCTTGGTTTAGGCCACATAAACTGATGAGCAAAAACAGACCAAAAAAGCACAGTGTGAATGGAGCCTTAATGTCACCCATAATCTGTACAAGACCATAGAGAAACAAACTAAAATCATTTCAATGGGGGACAATAAAAACTAAAACTAAAATAATGTGACTGCATAAGTGTGAACGCCCTTTTATAATTGGGGATGTTGTTGTGTTCAGAATTAATCAATCCCATTTAGGGCCGCTTTACACACACCAACTTCTGTGTCCAACTTCTGAAAAGATCTCTATTTGCAGTGAAATCATGGACACATTGTTACATTTGTACACAGCCACAAAATGGAGCAATGTGTCCATGATTTCACTGCAACCAGAGATCTGTTCAGAAGTTGGACACAGAAGTTGGAGTGTGTAAAGTGGCCCTTATGGTGGGTTTACACACACCAATTTATCTGTTCAATATCTGAACCAATCTCTGGTTGCAGTGAAATCATGGATACATTGCTCCATTTTGTGGCTGTGTACAACATGGAGCAATGTATCCATGATTTCACTGCAACCAGAGATTGGTTCAGATATTGAACAGATAAATTGGTGTGTGTAAACCCACCATTACACTTAGGTTAAGTAGTAGTCAGTACACAGCTGCCATCATTTACAGGGATTCTGATTAAAGGGGAACTCCGGGGGAGAGAAAAATGCTTTGTACAGTCCCTACCGTCCTAAATGATGAAGCAGAGCTATACTCTACAGTACTAGGATCTATAAATCGCTTATAAATCTAAAATCATATCTGCTCCTCAGCACTCACCCATTTCTCAGGGGACAATAGGTCACAGATCAGATTGACCCTCATGCTACAGCAAAAAGCAGGCATGTGTGGTGGGGGCTCCATGATCATCTTAGATTCCAGCCCCATCACACTTCTTGCTAATGTAATGAACAGGCGGGTGTGGTGGGGTATGGCCACCGGGGGCTCCTTGATCATCCTACATTCTAGCCCCCTCATACTTCTTGCTAGTGTAATGAACAGGGGAGTGTGGTGGGGTGTGGCCACCGAGGGCTCCATGGTCATCCTACATTCTAGCCCCCTCATATTTCTTGCTAGTGTAATGAACAGGGGGGGCATTCCCCCCTGCTCTCACTATATGCCACACTCTATAGGCCCGCTGTATGTATTTCACCAGGTGAAAGCCTCAGGGGGTGTCAGTATCATGACAGCTGACTCCAACATGGACAGTTTCTGAGTAGGTGAGGGCTGGCCGGCCAGTGCTGGCATATGGCGGTACAGCAGGTGCAGGCTGGTAGATGGCAGCACAGTAGATGCAGGGAGGTGCTGGTTGGTGTATGGCGGCTCAGCAGGTACAGGCTTGTAGATGACGGCAATGTAGATGCAGGCTGGTACTAAGACGAGACACAGGTTAGCGGACACAGGTACAGGGTATATGAAAGGGACCTGAGAACTAGCAATATGTCTCTGGGGAAGACTGTGTTACTTAGGCACCTCCCATAGGGGGAAGATGCCTTAAATACTTTGTGCTTCTCAGTCATAGGCTAAGAAGTACTTCTGTGTAGGACATGCCAGTTCGTTAGGTAAAGGGGTGTGTCACGTGTGCAGCATAAGCGCATACATGGAAGGCTTGTATCACAGACACATGAAAGTAGGAGGCAGGAGACAGGACCTGAGCAGACGGCATGGGCCCACCGGGAAGGGTGAGTACGTGATGGCCACCGGTCCATCTGCCATGGAGATGCTAATGCCGTGGTGACGGGCACTAAAAAAATGAAGAGTAAATTTCCCTCTCCGCCCAACAAAGACTTTAAGCTTATCTCCAAATTAATAAAAGAATGGCTTCATGAAAAGATTAGTTTTGGAATCACCCAGAAAAACCTGAAGCCAGTTGAATAACTCTGGGTTGACCTGAAAAGGGAGCTGTACACAGGAGACATCCTTGCAATATGACAAATTTGGAATGATACTACAAGGGAAAGTAGGTAGAGAAGGCCAATTCTAGATGTACCATAAAGATAGACTCCTACCCATAAAAACTAAGCATTAGTTTAAGGGTATGCAACCACATTATACTACTTCTTTATTTTTATTTTTCCACCCTCAAAAATTTCAGGTTGTTTTTTTTTTTATAAATGCTTTTTATTGACAATTCAGGAAGATATAATATCAACATACTGTATAAACAATAGTGGTACATGGTATTTCAGAACGATACAAATTTGTTTGCAGTACACATAGAAGCAAAACCAGCCGTGACTTTAGCACGAACCATAACCAAATAACTCCCTCCCCCCCCCTTCCCTCTATCCATTCTGTAGTGCTGTTCAAGTCACTTTCTTTTGGTCTCTTCTCATACATCTTGGTACAAATGGTTAGGCACTGACTGATTGGTATCTGTTGTGCCGCTCTGGCCAAACCCTAACTATTTTACCATTATTGAGACCCTTCCCTCACCCGTAGTTCACACAATGTGTCTTGTAGGTCTTCCAAACTATACCAGGGCGTGTTGCGGAAAGGTAGAACCAATCTATTTATTTCATCCCTCGTAAGTTGTTGTACAATAAAGTCCCTCCATTTTGTGAAAAAGTTTGGTGTTGTATTATCCTTGTCAAGTATCATAGTTCCCTTCAATTCTGACAGTAGTTAGCGGAGGCTCGTCTAACCATTGTCGTAAGATAAGTCATTTGTAAATAATCATTATTATGTGTAGCAGTTGGGCCTTTGCTTTTGGTAGTCCTAAATCATTCATCTTATGGAATTTCAGGTTGTTTGTAAATTGAATTGTACAGTTTAAGGTTTAGGGTTTTGTTTGTCTGATTTTATGAAATGACAAAAACCTGGCATTTTAACAGAGGTATGTAGGCTATGTCTACCCACTGAACTACTTCTCCATTCATAGATTATGAACATTTTATCTTTACAACTTCTTTCAATGTTTCATTACAGTAATCAAGACAATTCCTTTAAATATGGCATTAAATCATGCAGACAACACATCGATAGCAATGGTTAATGTCTTTCAGTTGGACATTCTGAAATATCATAAGGTAGGTCAATGACACATATATTTGCATATCTCTTGAGCAAACATAGGTGACAGTTTTCTACACAAGCAACAATTGTACTCTAGTAGCCTTTTAGTATATAACTATGCCGTTGGCGTACATCCAGGGCACAGTTCATACTTCCAGAGTGAGAAACGTGCAAACCCTCGGGTATACCACAAGGACAAAGTTCAAATATGCCGATGCCAGTAATTTAAATCTATGTATGACTGTATAGTATGTATGGCAATTTACATACAACAATGAGAATGATGGTGAAAAGTGAGGTTAGCCCCAGTCACTGTAAATACATTTTCCGAGCAATTGGAACATTTTAAAGGAAATCACAAGAAAAGAGAAAGCGTCCGCTCACCACTAGGAGACGTGGAAGGAAGTCTGAGGTCCAATCCATAGAGATAGAAAAATCCAGCGTCTAGGTTCCAGGCCATGTTCACACACTGCGTTTTTGCATTGGTTTTATGCTAATCTAGACCGGTATTTAGATTCTGAGCAAAACCTATGTGATACTGGGAAAAGATGTCCACATACATTGTTTTAATCCTTTGCAGAAAGTGAAACATGTACAAGTTTTGCTGCATTTTTTTCATAGAAAGCAATGAGGAAGTGAAAAACGCAGCAAAAACGCACTGTGTGAACATAGCCTTGAATTCATTAAAAGATCACAACAGAAAAAAGAATCAAAGCTGCAGGGATAAAAACTACAATACATGTATCCAAGTAGAAGTAGCAGACATGTTTCAGACCGTGGTCCTTGTTCACTGCTAAATGAACGTTTGCTACATCTACTTGGATACATATAGTCTAGATCAGTGATGGGCAACCTTTTGAGCTTGGTGTGTCAAAATTCGCCAAAAAACCGAGCATAAATCTGGAGGTGTGTCACCTTGAGAAAAAAAAACCTAATTTTACGATATTTATAGTTTAAATAACAAATATGTTTAATATTTAACTTACCTGCTTAGTGACTTCTTTGTTAATCTGTCAGTTGGTTTCTTTTGTTGGTCTTGCTGTTATTTAACTATGTGGGGTGTCATGAACTAAGATAAGTGAGGGGGAGGGGGAATTCTTCCAGTGATGGCGAACCTGTGGCAGTCCAGCAACAGCTGGACTGCCACAGGTTCGCCATCACTGATTTAGTGACTTTTTTGTTGCTGAATTTCATTGGCTAAATGTTCAATTGAAGGTTGGTATTTTGTACACTTCAAGGCCAAGCAAGCGCTACTAAGGTTATCTTGTCAATCTGTTTCTTTTGTTGGTTTTGATATTATTTAATGCTGAGAATAAGGTCTCACAAAAGTACGTAGAGGGAAAAATAGTAAGTAAAGCCATTGCTATATTTTTCAGGGTGCTAAAAGTGTCTGGTAACCGATTCCAGGCACTCCAAATTTCCTGTTCATAGTGGCACTCCTCTTGATTCTCCAAGCGGCACCTTTCTAGATTCTCAAGCTTTGACCTCAAATCAACAAACACCTGACCCCAGATGCTGTCCTGAAATTCGGCAAGTTGCATCTCCAAATCATCAATTTGTATCCATTGGAAACCATTTAATTCCAAACTACTGTAGACTACTACATCAGGATACTTAATTATTTTCATGGTCTGTTCTAGGCTTCTAAATTGATTAAATCTATCACTGAACTGGTCAAGTAAGGAGTCTAAAACATGCTGGTACTTTATATGCAAGGGCTCCATTTCATTTTGTACAGCAGCACTGGCCTTCTCAAAATACTTTGTTACTCGAGGAAAATACTTATAAGTTTTAGTTTCTACATCTCGCTTGAAAATTTTAAGTTTACTTTCAAAAGCTTTTATGTATCCAAACATAACGTCAATACTTTTGCCAAAACCTTGTAGCTTTAAGTTCAGTTCATTAATATGAACAGAGAGATCTGTAAAAAACATCAGGGTGTTGACCCACTTATAATCATAGAGCTGAGGAAAGTTTCCCAGATCCTTATCCTCAAGAAATACCTTAATTTCTTCAAAGCACTCGACAAAGCGCTCAAGAACTTTGCCTCGGCTCAGCCATCTTACATTATTGTACATCAGCAGTCCACTGTAGGTGGAATCAACCTCCAGTAAAAGTGCAGAAAATTCTCTCTTGTGAAGGGGCGAGCAGCTATTAAATTAACTATTTTTGTAACAACTGACATTAAGTCGTTTAAGTCAGTGAACCCTGCCTTGGCACATAAAGCCTCCTGATGGATAATACAATGAAAAGGCACAATCGGGTGTCCAATAGCTTCTGTAAACAATGTAACAAATCCAACTTTTTTCCCCACCATGTTTGGTGCCCCATCTGTCGTCACTGACACAACTTTAGAGATATCAATGCTTAGGTCACAGAATGTTTGTTTAACAACCTTACATATTTCGCTTCCTGATGTACTTGTTGGCACTGATACTAACTTTATCAACTCTTCTCTCATTGTGAGACCATCAGAATTTCGACCAATAATGGCCAACTGTGCATGTGATGTGACATCAGTAGTTTCATCAAGAGAGATCGAAAAATATTTACAATTACTTATGTCTTCCTTTAATTGATGTTGTACGTTTGTGTTCAGTCTCATTATTCGGTCTTTTATGATATTTCTACTGAGTGGTAACTCAGATATTCTCTTACTAATTGCATCTTTATTCTGCATATCATGAAATAGAACTGGTGCACATCTTAAGAGAGTTTCTTTAATAAATTCTCCCTCACTGAGGGCTTTTCCATGCTGAGCTATGGAGTGAGCAATGCTCAGACTTGCAGATGTTACATTTGTAGAGCTTTTTACAAATTTAAGGATGGAATTAGATTGGCTCTTATGAAGTTGTAGCTGCCTGGAAATGTATTCCTTCCTTTCATCCTCACTTTTTTTCAAGAGCTGGGAATGAGTAGTTTCAAAATGTCTATTTATATTCCACGTTCTGCTTACTACCGTTTCACTACATAGAACGCAAAATGATCTGCCATTTTTTTCTATAATGCCATACATCTCAGTCCATGTCTCTTGAAAGGGCCGGCTACTGCTACTACTACCACTTCCTTTACTTAACCTTGGTTTTTTTGGCTTCTCCATCAGAGGGGCAGTGACAGAAGATTTATAGATAGCCCTGCAGGCAATTAGGGGTTAACTGTCTTTTAGGAAAGGTCAGAAATAGGGATTAATAGGGTGCGCAACAATAATATAGTGGTGAAATGGAGTCTGTACTATGCTGCAAGATGGCGTTCCTTATGTAAATTAATGGCGGGAAACGGCACCCATAGCACAGGCATCTTCCAGCCTCCCCCTCACTTATCTCAGTAATGGACAATCACACATTCATGACACCCCAGATTCTGCACAGAACCTTTCACTGGAGGATGGTTGCTGTAGTAATCACTGGACCTCCAGACAGACCTCCAGACAGCGATCACAGGGCCTCAGATATGCGTCCCCCACAGCGTTCCGCTGCTCCCTGCTGCGCCAGCTAACCAGCAAGTTCCGCCTGCCCTACCGGAAGTCCCAGGACTAGACGCTCTGTGCCGGAGCTCGCTCTTCTGGCCTACAGACCTCCAGCACATTTTTTTTTCCTCAGCTACTGCACCTGGCCCTGTAGTTAGTGATGGGCGAGTCCTAAATTAGTCGGAATCGCTTGACTCTAGTCTAGCGAGTCCGAGCCCGGGACTCGCTACTCGTTGTCTAGCGAGTCCAATGTTAATGAATGGGGAAGCGAGTAATAGCAAGGTAATGTGTGATTTACAAGCGCTCGCATTGCCGTGTCGGAAGCCCCACTCGCAACAGTTTTTTGCTGCCGTGTCTGTGGTTTTTATCCAAATAGCGAGTCTAGCGAGTGAGAAAAAGTAAACTCTGACAAAACTAGGATCGCAGAGTACCGAATCCTACGTGTAGTTTCTCCGGCGGCCGCGTGTCACTGAAATTGGCTACGCGTGTCAGTGCTGACACGCGTGTCATAGGTTCGCCATCACTGGTCTAGATTTTATCCTTGAAGCTTTGATTCTTTTTTTCTGCTATGACCCTTTAATGAATACAGAATAAAGATACCTTTCTAAGTAAGCTGGAATTTTCTATCGCTATGGATTTGAAAGGAAAATGCAGAAAAAAAGAATTCCTGTATAATGAGTCATTACAAAGTCCTCAAATGTGTAATGTTCTCTGCTGGCTAGACAGCACCTAAATATGTTGTGACCTGTTACCTGGCAACAGACACTGCAGGGAGCAGGTGACACCACCCAATCCACAGGCTTGTCACCCACTATTACTGCTAACATACTACAAGGGAGCTGGTCATTATCATATGACTTCATGATGTCAAGAGGGATATTGGTACATTGTTGCTGCTTATAATAATAATATTAATAATACATTATTATTATTATGAAATCATCATTATGTATGTGGCAATGTTTTGAAATTCTTAGATTTTCTCTAAGCCCCATACACAGACAAGCGTCAGCTGAACCTGTCAGTATTGACATTTTTGTTGACAGTGTAATGTGTATGGGGCATGTTCAATTTCGGACTGATGATCTTTTTGTTCAGTAGCGATAAGTCGTCGCCATAGATTTCTGGCAGCAGCTCTCTAGGCTGGTTTCACACTTGCATTTTTGTTTGTTAGCGTCGATATCAGTCCAAATCCTGAAGCCTCCTGATCAGGCCTGTGTCCCTATACTTAACATGGGGTCGCAGGGACATGTGTTTGTATCAGTATTTAGGCGGATCCCAATCACTGCGTCCTTTAGACCTCCTCCCCGGCAGCACACTGCTGCAATTTCAAAGTCTGTGAAAAATCCTGATGCAGCCGAATGCATCCCAATGCGGCAGTATATATAATGTTATGATTATTATTAAGTATTTATATAGTGCCATTAGGTTACATGGAGCTTTACAAGTGAGAGGGTAGACAAAAACAAGTAGTAAAATGACGACAAATCAGTCATACGGGTACAATAGGGCAGAGGAATAGGGCAGAGGCATAATGTATGTCAATGGTGTCCGGATATGGAAATGGCTGGGTCCGCCCAACTGAACCATTTTACCACTCTCTCTCGAGGGAGTCATAACTTTATTTTCCCATTAACATAGACATACCATATGAATGCTTGTTTTTTGCGGGATGAGTTCTACTTTTTTAAGTTCAATCTTAGTTTATTAATATAATGAGTTCTACTTTTTTATTTCCCATGTTCACTATATGGTAAAATTGAAGTTTTTAAAGAAAATGAATTGACCTCTTGGAGCCATTTTCTGTGTCACGTAGTGTTCTCATTATTCAGGATCTGGGACTTTGTGATGACTTACTGTTTGTGTCTTCAGCTGATGTTTTGAAGGGTATGTGCTCACGATCCAGTGGAGCTGCATTTTGAACGCAGTGCATCCAGACCAGAGGGAACCTGCCGATGCCCGTAGAGAGACCGTAGCAACCCTGTACTTACCATCTGTGATGGGTGCTGGGCAGCTTCTCCCTACGTGCAACCGAAGGGGACCGCTTACAACTCCACAGCATGAAATGAACATGGTGCAGAGATGCGGAAGTCCAGAAACCCGCACTGCAGCTGAAATAACACTGCAGAGGAGAGAAGCATAGAGAGCATGGGATTTGTAGAAATCCCATCCACTGTGCCTGTACTGTACAACGTAGCGCAGCGACACACCAGCAACAAAACAATGCATTCACGGATCATGTATGCAACATAATGATACCATTATTGGGGTGGCATCACTATTTTGATCGCCCGTTATTGTATTTATTGCAATGTTGCAGCAGCCAAAAAATATGTAATTCTGGCGTTTGGGCTTTTTTTTCCATTATGCAGTTTACAGATCACATTGATTTTACAGTTGTGGCCAAAAGTATTGACACCCCTGCAATTCTGTCAGATAATACTCAGTTTCTTCTTGAAAATGATTGCAATCACAAATTCTTTGGTATTATTATCTTCATTTAATTTGTCTTCAATGAAAAAACACAAAAATAATTGTCCTAAAGCTAAGTTGGATACAATTCCACACCAAACATAAAAAAGTGGGTGGACAAAAGTATTGACACTGTTAGAAAAATCATGTGATGCTTCTCTAATTTGTGTAATTAACAGCACCTGTAACTTGCCTGTGGCACCTAACAGGTGTTGGCAATAACTAAATCACATTTTCAGCCAGTTGACATGGATTAAAGTTGACTCAACCTCTGTCCTGTGTCCTTGTGTGTACCACATTGAACATGGAGAAAAGAAAGAAGACCAAAGAACTGTCTGAGGACTTGAGAAACCAAATTGTAAGGAAGCATGAGCAATCTCAAGGCTACAAGTCCATCTCCAATGACCTGATTGTTCCTGTGTCTACCATGCGCAGTGTCATCAAGACGTTTAAAGCCCATGCCACTGTGGCTAACCTCCTTAGATGTGGACAGAAAAGAAAAATTGACGAGAGATTTCAACGCAAGATTGCGCGGATGGTGGATAAAGAACCTCGACTAACATCCAAACAAGTTCAAGCTGCCCTGCAGTCCGAGGGTACAACAGTGTCAACCCGTACTATCTGTCGGTGTCTGAATGAAAAGGGACTGTATGGTAGGAGACCCAGGAAGACCCCACTTCTTACCCCGAGACATAAAAAAGCCAGGCTGGAGTTTGCCAAAACTTACCTGAGAAAGCCTAAAACGTTTTGGAAGAATGTTCTCTGGTCAGATGAGACAAAAGTAGAGCTTTTTGGCAAAGGCATCAACATAGACTTTACAAGAGAAAAAAAGAGGCAATCAAAAAAAAGAACACGGTCCCTACAGTCAAACATGGCGGAGGTTCCCTGATGTTTTGGGGTTGCTTTGCTGCCTCTGGTACTGGACTGCTTGACCGTGTTGCATTATGAAGTCTGAAGACTACCAACAAATTTTGCAGCATAATGTAGGGCCCAGTGTGAGAAAGCTGGGTCTCCCTCAGAGATCATGGGTCTTCCAGCAGGACAATGACTTAAAACACACTTCAAAAAGCACTAGAAAATGGTTTGAGAGAAAGCACTGGAGACGTCTAAGGTGGCCAGCAATGAGTCCAGACCTGAATCCAATAGAACACCGGTGGAGAGATCTAAAAATGGCAGTTTGGAGAAGGCACCCTTCAAATATCAGGGACCTGGAGCAGTTTGCCAAAGAAGAATGGTCTAAAATTCCAGCAGAACATTGTAAGATACTCATTGATGGTTACTGGATGTGGTTGATCGCAGTTATTTTGGCTAAAGGTTGTGCAACCATGTATTAGGCTGAGGGTGCCAATACTTTTGTCTGGCCCATTTTTGGAGTTTTGTGTGAAATGATCAATGTTTTGCTTTTTGTTTCATTCTCTTTTGTGTTTTTTCATTGAAGACAAATTAAATGAAGATAATAATACCAAAGAATTTGTGATTGCAATCATTTTCAGGAAGAAACTGAGTATTATCTGACAGAACTGCAGGGGTGTCAATACTTTTGGCCACAACTGTATATAGTTTGATAGATTGGCATTTCTGAATAAGGTGATACCAAATATGTTGTTTATTTTTTTCTCAGTTTTATTTTCAATGAGGCAAAAAGGGGTCATTTAAACTTTAATTTTTTTTTACAAACTTTCTTTTACATTTTCTTTCATTTATATGGCTCCTTAGGGAGGCTCCAGCACGGCAGAGCGCGATCACTTGTGTTGTGCACAGAGATTCTTTAGCATCTCTCTGCACAGCACAAATGATCAGTTTCTGCCATCAACGTCACTCGGGCATCACCGGAAGGATGTGATTCATGACAGTATCTGAAGTCAGTAGCTGACCCCGTGCTGTCATGGTAATGCATCGAGGCCCCGTGATCACATTAACGATCAGCTGACATATGTAGGGGATGCCTGTGAGCTCGCATCAAAGAAGGGAACACAGCAAAGGATGCATATACACATCCTTGCTCATGATGGGGTTAAAAGCCAAAAATCTGGTGACAGGTTCACTTTAAGCTTGTTTTCTTACGTTATATAGCCAGGTACAAATACTGCAATGGTGACGTGAAAATATGGTATATGTAACATATTATACAGTCTGCTATGTAAGAAAAAAGTTACATTACTGACCTTGCTACAAATGACAAGAATGATCACTTTCTCTTTCAGGTAGGAGATAACCTTTATCCTCAAGACTTGGGACTTTCCCACAAACGTTCTAAAAAGGATCGTGCACATATTGTAATTATGACGGTTCCTAACATTAGCCCCTAATTCCCTTCTTGTAACAAAGTTCCACATAACACTGCAGTGAGAGCAGGAAGAATGGACTTTGGCTCCATTTCAGTGTGAGATATTTTTAGATAATGGGTTTATGAGAACAGATAGCTTTATATACTGTATCACACTTCATTAATTATTAAGCCTGCAGTTTACCTATTCAGTCTGAGGAAAAAGACGCTGAATATACATCTTCTCTTCTGTAACTATAGAATTCAGACTTCTAGAATGGATCCAGATACATGTTGGTAGCTCTACTGTATTACCTAGACAATCCTGCAGTATATTAAATAAGGATGGCATAGTGGTGCAAAATTACGTCTACAATTCATAACCTGAATATTATGTTGTACTAAGGCACAGATTTTACCTTGTGCAACATATAGGGAGAGATCCTCGGCAAATCTGTTACAAAATCAATATACCGTATATACTCGTGTATAAGCCGACTTTTTCAGCCCAAAAATTGGGCTGAAAAGTCCCCCCTCGGCTTATACACGAGTATATACTTTTGTGGGAGGTGGGGGCTGTGTCCGGGAGCAGGAGGAGGCAGGAGGAGGTGGGGGAAGGCTGCAATATGAGCGGCTCGTGACGTGGAGCCGCTCATAACTTATTCATGATATGCACTGCATCCCCCGCCCATCCGCGGGGGGAGCAGTGCATATCCCATTACAGCCCCCCAGCACGGGGTATACAGCCCCCCCCCATTCCCTCACAGTATGGCGGCCCCCCCCCTCCATGCTGCCGCTGCTGTACACTAAATACAGTGGTATTATCTCACCGGCCGGTCTCAGTGAATCCTCCCTCCTCCCTGCGTGTCATGTGACCGGGGCTCACGCCGATGACGTCACCGGCCGGTCACATGACACGCAGCCTCGCAGGGAGGAGGGAGGATTCACTGAGACCGGCCGGTGAGATAATAACACTGTATTTAGTGTACAGCAGCGGCAGCATGGAGGGGGGGGGCCGCCATACCCTGAGCCTGGGGGCCTGTGCCCCCCCTGAGCCTGGGACCTGTGCCCCCCTGAGCCTGGGGGCCTGTGCCCCCCCTGAGCCTGGGGGCCTGTGCCCCCCCTGAGCCTGGGGGCCTGTGCCCCCCCTGAGCCTGGGGGCCTGTGACCCCCTGAGCCTGGGGGCCTGTGCCCCCCCTGAGCCTGGGGGCCTGTGCCCCCCCTGAGCCTGGGGACCTGTGCCCCCCCTGAGCCTGGGGACCTGTGCCCCCCTGAGCCTGGGGGCCTGTGCCCCCCCTGAGCCTGGGGACCTGTGCCCCCCCTGAGCCTGGGGACCTCTGTGCCCCCCCTGAGCCTGGGGCCTGTGCCCCCCCTGAGCCTGGGGGCCGTGCCTGGCCCCCTGAGGCCTGGGGGCCTGTGCACCCTGTGCACCCTGGCCCCCTGAGCCTGGGGGCCTGTGCACCTGTGCCCCCTGAGCCTGGGGGCCTGTGCCCCCCTGAGCCTGGGGGCCTGTGCCCCCCCTGAGCCTGGGGCCTGTGCCCCCCCTGAGCCTGGGGGCCTGTGCCCCCTGAGCCTGGGGGCCTGTGCCCCCCTGAGCCTGGGGGCCTGTGCCCCCCCTGAGCCTGGGGGCCTGTGCCCCCCCTGAGCCTGGGGACCTGTGCCCCCCCTGAGCCTGGGGACCTGTGCCCCCCTGAGCCTGGGGGCCTGTGCCCCCCTGAGCCTGGGACCTGTGCCCCCCCTGAGCCTGGGGACCTCTGCCCCCCCTGAGCCTGGGGGCCTGTGCCCCCCCTGAGCCTGGGGGCCTGTGCCCCCTGAGGCTGGGGCCTGTGCACCCTGTGCACCCTGTGCCCCCTGAGCCTGGGGGCCTGTGCACCCTGTGCCCCCTGAGCCTGGGGGCCTGTGCCCCCCTGAGCCTGGGGGCCGGTGCCCCCCCCTGAGCCTGGGGTGCCTGTGCCCCCTGAGCCTGGGGGCCTGTGCCCCCTGAGCCTGTGCCCCCTGAGGCTGGGGGCCTGTGCACCCTGTGCACCCTGTGCCCCCTGAGCTTGGGGGCCTGTGCACCCTGTGCCCCCTGAGCCTGGGGCCTGTGCACCCTGTGCCCCCTGAGCCTGGGGGCCTGTGCACCCTGTGCCCCCTGAGCCTGGGGGCCTGTGCACCCTGTGCCCCCTGAGAGCTGGGGCCTGTGCACCCTGTGCCCCCTGAGAGTCTGGGGGCCTGTGCACCCTGTGCCCCCTGAGAGTCTGGGGGCCTGTGCACCCTGTGCCCCCTGAGAGTCTGGGGGCCTGTGCACCCTGTGCCCCCTGAGAGTCTGGGGGCCTGTGCACCCTGTGCCCCCTGAGAGTCTGGGGGCCTGTGCACCCTGTGCCCCCTGAGCCTGGGGGCCTGTGCACCCTGTGCCCCCTGAGCCTGGGGGCCTGTGCCCCCTGAGCCTGGGGGCCTGTGCACCCTGTGCCCCCTGAGCCTGGGGGCCTGTGCACCCTGTGCCCCCTGAGCCTGGGGGCCTGTGCACCCTGTGCCCCCTGAGCCTGGGGGCCTGTGCACCCTGTGCCCCCTGAGCCTGGGGTCCTGTGCACCCTGTGCCCCCTGAGCCTGGGGTCCTGTGCACCCTGTGCCCCCTGAGCCTGGGGGCCTGTGCACCCTGTGCCCCCTGAGCCTGGGGGCCTGTGCACCCTGTGCCCCCTGAGCCTGGGGGCCTGTGCACCCTGTGCCCCCTGAGCCTGGGGGCCTGTGCACCCTGTGCCCCCTGAGCCTGGGGGCCTGTGCACCCTGTGCCCCCTGAGCCTGGGGGCCTGTGCACCCTGTGCCCCCTGAGCCTGGGGGCCTGTGCACCCTGTGCCCCCTGAGCCTGGGGGCCTGTGCACCCTGCTGCCCCCTGAGCCTGGGGGCCTGTGCACCCTGTGCCCCCTGAGCCTGGGGGCCTGTGCACCCTGTGCCTGGGGGCCTGTGCACCCTGTGCCTGGGGGCCTGTATACCCTGTGCTGGAGTCCACCCTCGGCTTATACGCGAGTCAATAAATTTTCCCAGTTTTTGGGGGCAAAAGTAGGGGGGTCGGCTTATACACGGGTCGGCTTATACACGAGTATATACGGTATGACACACTGTTCTCCAAATGTCTGCATATGAATCGTCATCATGGGGATCTTTAAAATTTTGTGTGTGTGTGTGTATATATATATATATATATATATATATATATATATATATATGCAGTGTGTTTCTTCACAAGAATAATGTGACTTATAAACAACAATTTATACTATCCATTATTAATAAGTGGCGCTAAGATCCTCTTCGACATTAGGTGTAGACTATGTAGAATCCTGGGGTCCTGGGGAAGGGATAGATCATTCAGCTGTGAATTGAAGCCTGTAGAAAACAAGTTATCCTCTAATCTGCCAAGAATTTATATTAAAGAATAAAATTAGTCATTCATTTGTACTGCAGCCTTTACCGGAATAATCTGATTTTTCATAATGAGGCATTTCCCGTGCTCATTGAAGCTCAGGGTTTTGGCTCTGACTACTTACTAAAAATGTACAGAACTTTCCAGCATATTAACATTATTGTGAAGCCAGAGGCGTAACTTGAAGCTTGAGGGCCCTGATGAAGAAGATTTTGCATTACAGGTCTTTAAGAGACCGTTTGGGTCCAGGTCCGGATGTGATTTCAACCCCTGCACCTATTCTAGTTACTGAAAATGCAGGTAGATTTCCTTTTCCATTTTACATGTAATATTCCCTGGTGATAGATATCACATTTCAGGGGGATTTGCACAATCTCCAAACATGGATTCAAGAAACTGGAGAAACAAATTGGAGTATCTTGCAATTTAAAAACAGTTTATTCATTAATGCCAAAAATCATGATAAAAAGTGAAGATAGAAACAGATATGAGGGGTCTACTCCACAAATGGATAAGGGTGACTATGACTTAGTATATTTTGCTGCATACATTAGTTGTAGCAATACTGGACTGCCTGTGTACTACTGGAAGCCTGCGCTAGCATTTCTTCTGCGGTGTTGCTATCAGTGGGTCAAGAGTGGGAGAAGATGGTTGCATTGACAATCCAACATAACGGGCAGCACTTTGAACACATTTTATAAGTGGTCATAAACTTGTAAATAACTCATGAAAGAATAAAGTTACTTTAAAACCAACCAACCAAACCAAACACCATTATTTTTCTTACGAAATTCTCAATATGTTTGATCTGTCACATGACCCTCTTCCATTGAAAAAAATAAAGTTGGATCCAAAATGGCCGACTTCAAAATGGCCACCATGGTCACCACCCATCTGGAAAACTTTTCCCCCTCCCATATACTAATGTGCTACAAATAGGGAGTTGATATCACCAATCATTCCCATTTTATTTAGATCCATCCATATAAATGGCCCACCCTGTATAATGGCTAATGGGCTGGTTTATAAATGTACATACATAGAATCACAACCCTTAGGGAGAGAAGAGGCAGGTGGACTTCTAAAGTATGTGACGTGACGTATTCACTTCAGAGCCCCTAGTAGATAAAAGGCAAAACATTAACTGGGTTGTCCAGTACTTTCATATTGATGGTGTATCCTAAGGAAAGGAGGGAAAGGTAAGGAAAAGACATGAATATCAGATTGGTGATGGAGTGACCACGGCAGCCCCACCGGTCAGCTGCTCTAAGCACTGGCTGGATGTGATCAGTTGTGGAGCTGCACAGCACAGCTCTATCAACCATATAATGGCCACGGCTGCACATCTGAGCCCATTTGAATCAATAGGGTGTGGCTCTGCAGTACTCCAGTGCCACCACTATACAGTTTACGGAGTTGTGCTGTTCCCAGCTTTGTCAAACTGATCACCTTCAGCCTCACATTGCTCTCTCCAACATACCGTATATACTCGTGTATAAGCCGAGTTTTTTAGCACAAAAAATGTGCTGAAAAGTCCCCCCTCGGCTTATACACGGGGTATATACGGTAGCCCCAGCTGTATACAGCAGCCCCAGCTGTATACAGCCCCCCCGTGGTATCCAGGGCCCCCCTTGCTGCAACCTGTAAAGGAAGATGTCCTTATACTTATCGCTGCCGCCGCGGCTCCGCTGCTCGGTCACCGCGATGCTCCGGGTCTTCATGCTTCCTGTTCCTTCTCCGGCGCTCAGGAAATGACGTCATTGTTCGAGCGCCGACGAAGGAACAGGAAGCATGAAGACCCGGAGCATCGCGGTGACCGAGCAGCGGAGCGGCGGCGGCAGCGATAAGTATAAGGACATCTTCCTTTACAGGTTGCAGCAAGGGGGGCCCTGGATACCACGGGGGGGCTGTATACAGCTGGGGCTGCTGTATACAGCTGGAGCCCCTGTATAATACCTCTGGGGCTGCTGCTGTGTATACCCCCTGGGGCTGCTGCTGTGTATTACCCCCTGGGGCTGCTGCTGTGTATACCCCCTGGGGCTGCTGCTGTGTATACCCCCTGGGGCTGCTGCTCTGTATACCCCCTGGGGCTGCTGCTCTGTATACCCCCTGGGGCTGCTGCTCTGTATACCCCCTGGGGCTGCTGCTCTGTATACCCCCTGGGGCTGCTGCTGTGTATACCCCCTGGGGCTGCTGCTGTGTATACCCCCTGGGGCTGCTGCTCTGTATACCCCCTGGGGCTGCTGCTGTGTATACCCCCTGGGGCTGCTGCTGTATATACCCCCTGGGGCTGCTGCTGTGTATACCCCCTGGGGCTGCTGCTGTGTATACCCCCTGGGGCTGCTGCTGTATACTACTACTGGGGCTGCTGTATACTACCACTGGGGCTTCTGTATACTACTACTGGGGCTGCTGCTGTATACTACCACTGGGGCTTCTGTATACTACTACTGGGGCTGCTGCTGTATACTACTACTGGGGCTGCTGCTGTATACTACCTCTGGGGCTTCTGTATACTACCTCTGGGGCTGCTGTATATACCTCTGGGGCTGCTGTATATATCTCTGGGGCTGCTGTATACTACCACTGGGGCTGCTGCTGTATATACCACTGGGGAGGCTGCTGTAACACTGCTGGGGCCTGTATGTACCACTGGGGAGGCTGCTGTATACCACACTTCTGGGGGCTGTATACTACCACTGGGGAGGCCTGTACACCACTGCGGGGGCCTGTATACCACACTGCTGGGGCTGTATACCTGTGCTGGGGTCCACCCTCGGCTTATACACGAGTCAATAGGTTTTCCCAGATTTTGGGGGCAAAAGTAGGGGGGTCGGCTTATACACGGTTCGGCTTATACACGAGTATATACGGTAATTAAGCAGAGTCCATAATATTCTCCATTAACATAGAGCCAAAGACTTCTGCACTGTTATACAGTTGCTTAATGCAATCAAAAGATCCCACCTATTATAATATGTGGCCCTTCTGCTTTATACGGGTTTACGATTGAAAAAATACTGTTTATTGTAACAAGAGTGAGGGAGAGGTGTGAACTTTTCATCAAATGATGTGTTGTGCAGTACAAAGAGTATACAGTTTTATAGCTTTACAGGTTTATAATCTTGTGGTATCCTCCCAATGGCATGCGTAAGCCAAGGTCGACCGAAATGACTGCGTGGAAGCAGATATTTCAATTCCTATAAAGCTTGACAAATGTCATGAATCATGTAGTCTCTGTCCCTAGAACTCTGCACGTTTTTGGATTGTAACCTATTGATGTGCTGGTAGAAAAAGACAAGGTAACTTCAGAGGGCAACGCTTGTTTGATCTTGGTAATTATGAACATTTTTATCCACAACTATTTTAATAAAAACTTATAGAAGACTTAAAAAAACAAATACATACTCCCCTTCTAGATATCCGTCATTCCTCAGTATTGCTTTCTGTGTCCCCTGCACATTTTTTCATTTCCCTTTCTGAAGTGGGACCCTACATGGCTGCTGCAGCCAATCAGCAGCCACAAATTGCCTGCAACAGTCCCAGGACACAGGCAAAAACCACCATGGGCCCATTTGTAAGTAATGGATTACCTCTGTGAAGGTACCGTCACACCTTTCAACATCGTTTCTGACGTCATTCAAAAGTGACGTCAGGATTGATGTTGAAACTACATCGTTGTTGCGTCGTTGCATGTAAACGTACAATTCAAAAATGATAGTTGTTCAAGTCGGAGTTGACAGGTTTTCCTGCGTGCAGGAAAACCTGTCAACTCCAACTTAAACAACCTGCGGCATCATTTGGTGTGACACCGCAATAGCGATGTCACGGCCGATCCCGCCTATTCGCTACATTGCAGCGGATCGCTCGCTGGGTTGATCCCAGCCCAGCTAGCGATCACTGCGCCAACATCGCAGCACCATCACCGGCAACATCTTGCCGTCTGACAGGTAGTCTGTGATGCTGAAAGCGAGAGCGCACCCGCGGAATCGCATCAGACATCGCAGCCGATATAGTGGATGGTGTGACGGTACCTTACAGAAGATCCACTACTTCTACATTGATAACCTATCTTTAGGATATATCATCTAGGTCAGTGATGGCGAACTCCAGGCCTCGAGTGCCGCACACAGTCCAGGTTTTCAGGATTTCCATTGCATTTGACAGTTGGCAATCAAATTACCAACTGTCAAACTCTAAGGAAATCCTGAAAACCTGCACTGTGTGCGGCCCTCGAGGCCTGGAGTTCGCCATCACTGATCTAGGTGATTGATTGTCTACCTCACTGATCAGCTGTGCTTGTACACTGTTTAACAACAACTGCTGGGTACTGCAGATCTGCGCTTGTTTCTTTCTACAGGCAAGGCCAAAGGTATTGACACCCCTGCAATTCTGTCAGATAATACTCAGTTTCTTCCTGAAAATGATTGCAATCACAAATTCTTTGGTATTATTATCTTCATTTAATTTGTCTTCAATGAAAAAACACAAAAGAGAATGAAGCAAAAAGCAAAATATTGATCATTTCACACAAAACTCCAAAAATGGGCCAGACAAAAGTATTGGCACCCTCAGCCTAATACTTGATTGCACAACCTTTAGCCAAAATAACTGCGATCAACCGCTTCTGGTAACCATCAATGAGTTTCTTACAATGCTCTGCTGGAATTACCATTCTTCTTTGGCAAACTGCTCCAGGTCCCTGATATTTGAAGGGTGCCTTCTCCAAACTGCCATTTTTAGATCTCTCCACAGGTGTTCTATGGGATTCAGGTCTGGACTCATTGCTGCCCACCTTAGACGTCTCCAGTGCTTTCTCTCAAACCATTTTCTAGTGCTTTTTGAAGTGTGTTTTGGGTCATTGTCCTGCTGGAAGACCCATGACCTCTGAGGGAGACCCAGCTTTCTCATACTGGGCCCTACATTATCCTGCAAAATTTGTTGGTAGTCTTCAGACTTCATAATGCCATGCACACGGTCAAGCAGTCCATTGCCAGAGGCAGCAAAGCAACCCCAAAACATCAGGGAACCTCCGCCATGTTTGACTGTAGGGACCGTGTTCCTTTCTTTGAATGCCTCTTTATTTCTCCTGTAAACTCTTTGTTGATGCCTTTGCCCAAAAAGCTCTACTTTTGTCTCATCTGACCAGAGAACATTCTTCCAAAACGTTTTAGGCTTTCTCAGGTAAGTTTTGAAAAACTCCAGCCTGGCTTTTTTATGTCTCGGGTTAAGAAGTGGGGTCTTCCTGGGTATCCTACCATACAGTCCCTTTTCATTCAGACGCCGACAGATAATACGGATTGACACTGTTGTACCCTCGGACTGCAGGGCAGCTTGAACTTGTTTGGATGTTAGTCGAGGTTCTTTATCCACCATCCGCACAATCTTGCATTCAAATCTCTCGTCAATTTTTCTTTTCCGTCCACATCTAGGGAGGTTAACCACAGTGCCATGGGCTTTAAACTTCTTGATGACACTGCGCACTGTAGACACAGGAACAATCAGGTCTTTGGAGATGGACTTGTAGCCTTGAGATTGCTCATGTTTCCTCACAATTTGTTTTCTCAAGTCCTCAGACAGTTCTTTGGTCTTCTTTCTTTTCTCCATGCTCAATGTGGTACACACAAGGACACAGGACAGAGATTGAGTCAACTTTAATTCATGTCAACTGGCTGCAAGTGTGATTTAGTTATTGCCAACACCTGTTAGGTGCCACAGGTATGTTACAGGTGCTGTTAATTACACAAATTAGAGAAGCATCACATGATTTTTCTAACAGTGTCAATACTTTTGTCCACCCCCTTTTTATGTTTGGTGTGGAATTGTATCCAACTTAGCTTTAGGACAATTCTTTTTGTGTTTTTTCATTGAAGACAAATTAAATGAAGATAATACCAAAGAATTTGTGATTGCAATCATTTTCAGGAAGAAACTGAGCATTATCTGACAGAATTGCAGGGGTGTCAATACTTTTGGTCACAACTGTATGTACATGATGTAAACCAGGGGTGGGGAACTCCAGTCCTCGAGGGCCGCAAACAGTGCAGGTTTGCAGGATTTCCTTAGTATTGCACAGGTGATAACATAATCACTTGCACTGGTGATGATTCCAATCCCTGTGCAATACTAAGGAAATCGTGAAAACCTGAACTGTTTGCGGCCCTCGAGGACTGGAGTTCCCCACCCCTGATGTAAACTGATTACAATTGACTGCCAACAGACATGATAAACAGCTGATCATGTTGATGCTTGACCCCTTAGTCTCCTACTTATGACCTACTAGACGGGGGCCCGATTCTATCGCACTGTGCGATTCTAGAACATGTGCAATTATATATTAGTTGACCTATGTCGTTAATGTTTTAAGTTATGAAATTAATAAAAAATAGGTGCATTTAAAACTGTGATAGCAGTAGAACTGTATAACATGCAAGTAACAAAGTAAGTACATGTATGGTAAACATCATGAATGCTATTATAGATGAAAATGCTGCTATTCATGGTGAAAAAATTAACACATAATACGATGATTATGTCTGGACTCCGTAGATTCATTTACTAGGGTACTGGCAGCGGGATTGTGGAGATTCGTTGTCACGGTGTCGGCGGTGTAATGATGCATCCTGTGACAGTGTCATAGATTTGGACAATAAATCGTGTTCACGTTGCTGCCATTGTGACACTGCATTATTTGTCAACCATCTAGACCTTGACATTGGAGACTTGGCTGCGCAGTGTCCTCGCTGTGATGTAGCATCTTGTGAGCATCTTATTGATCTTCACACCCGAGATTCATGTTTCAGCACTGTTGATGCAAAATGGCATCCTGTGACAATCTAATGACTTTGAACTGGGGGAAGGGGGGAGTCATGTGCGACATGTATGCGCTTCTGTGTAGTGGCTTGGTCAAGACGATGCTCTCTTTGTTCAGTAGTCTCGTTTGCGCGCCGTTGCCTTTTCCGTTGTGATGCTGCTATATCATCTCCATACCATATCATCTGCGCCATTTCATATCATCTCCGTACCATATCCTCTGCGTCATTTCATATAATCTCCGTACCATATCATCTGCCCCATTTCACATCATCTGCGTACTTTTTGGGACAGCCCATCTTGGCGTAGATTTTGAGTGATCAACCAAATTTAAGGCCCAGTCACACATAACGACGCACCAGCGATCCCGATAACGATGTGCAGAGATTGCTAGTGCGTCATTTACACATCGCTGGTAAGATGTCAAACAGGCATCTCACCATCACCAGCGATGTGAAAAACGATGCATTAGCGATCCAGAATTATACCGAGGTCGTTGCATTGCATTGCGTAGCATTGAGATCGTTGGTCATTGTCCCTGTCAAACACAATGATGTAGCGTTCCCAGCGGGAGCACAATGATATAGAAATGACCCAGAGCAACGATCAACGATCTCACATCAGAGGCCAGATCGTTGGTGCATGTCACACAGAACAAGATCGCTAACGGGATCGCTGTTGCGTCACAAAATTTGTGACGCAACAGCAATCTTAGCGATTTCGTTCTGTGTGACAGGGCCTTTAGTTTAAATTCTCACATTCCAGTTTAACTGCCGTTTGTAATGTCCATGATGTCCTAAAGGTGGTGCTGTTTTGGGGACAAACTTACAGACAGACAGACAGGATAGGGCTTTTATTTAGTAGATGCTATGGATAGGTCATTAATGTGAAAGCAGAGTATAACCCCTTTACGTTAGTAGTTAATTTATTGATATTAAAACAAGAGCTTTCAGACTTTAACATTTTTTTTACATGCTCTTAAGATCCATAACTCATGCCTCAGATGAATGAAACCATCAACCATGGAATTTGAAGAATCCAGAGTATAAACAAACAAGTCATGATACTGAACAGTATATAGTGTCTAATGACTAAGAATAAGTGATATCAAACTAGCGGGTCTCTTAAAACACCATGGCAGTAAAATTAAGAGCATTCCAGAGAGCATAGCTCTGTATTTTTAGATGTGTGCCTTGCAGTATGTTCTTTTCCAGACTAATTCATTATTCATGCAGCAAGCAACAATCAGTCGTGATTAACAAAGTCAACTACAGAGTGAGGTCATTCCTTCCCATCTAATTCCTCCACTTCACTGTGCATGTCTATGTAGAGCTAGAACACTTTGAATTGGCTGACTAAGGGTGGCTTCACACTACGGCGTGATCCGGTCCGGGGCTGTCCTGGATGACCCTAACAGCCGCGGACTGGATCAGCACACAGGACTGGGGGGCTAATATACCCTCCGTCCGGTGTGCAGCCGCACGCAGTTCCCGCTGCTAAGTCAGCGGCTGCAGCGCCGCGGTCCTGACCTGTCAGCGGCTGCAGCTGCGTGCGCTGCACACCGAACCGGGGGCATATTAGCCCCCCAGTCCTGTGTGCTGATCCAGTCTGCGGCTGTTAGGGTCATCCCGGACAGCCCCGGACTGGATCACGCCGCAGTGTGAAGGCACCCTTAGTCGGAGGACTATTCCAAACTTTTCTTTTGCTCAGTGATATATATATATTTTTGTTTTATTAAGATTTGAAAGACTAAAGGGTTATATACACTGCATGATTATCGGAAATTAGCACTCCTAGGAAATCTCATTTGACGATAACAATATCATTTGGACCCGTTGAAGAACCTTCAGTGCGAAACGGAGCACCCGCCGTCCACCTCCACACACCCTCCCTCCACCATTCCCTGTAACCTGCACGGATGAAATAAAGAAGCTGAAATTGTAACACCACAAGCGGTGAGTGCCGTCTCATACTTTCTTATGAGTGTCATTTGACGATAACCTTGTAGTGGAAACAGACTGCTTGATCAACTTATGAACAAGCACAATACTTAGGTAAAATGATCTGGACACAAATCATAATGTTCGGCAGCACATTGCCCTGTGTAAATGCTGCTGTATACAATGGCAGCCCTTGTGCACTAAATGATCTATTAGGCCCTCTTCACATTACATTTTTTAGCTGTACGGGTGGATCCTGTTTTTTGAAGGACCACACGGACAGGAACAGATTTGCTGAAATGGATGACAATTATGATCCTGGATCCTGTTTTCTGAGGGATCCGTTTTTTACACAGTAAATGCTGCATCCATTGGAAATACTGGGAATGTCAGATCTGGAGAGAGAAAGAGAAAGAGAGAGAGCGAGAGATCTGGAACAAAAATTGGGCTGGGAGAAGCATTACAGTAACTAAAACTGGAGCCGGGAAACGTTCCTGTTTTTCCCCAGATCTGGCACCATACACTACCATTATATGTGATCCGGAATGCGTTGGATTTGTTTCTGTCCGATGCGCCCAAAAATGATGCTGTCTCCGATTCTGGGTCCCAGAAAACACAGGACAACACGAATCCTGCACTGAACTCACATAAATAGATGGCCATCATATATGGCCAATCCGTGTCCATAGGGATACATGGGAGTCAAAACTGGATCCCTGCCTACCCGTTTAAAAATTGATAGACCCAGATACCAAAAACTGTGGTGTGAAGCCAGCCTTACAAGTTGTTGAGTGCACATCTGAAGCATGGCTGGCTTGTGTAACTGGCTAAGAAGAAAAGATCAGCAAACAATTAGATGATTGGCGGTCATTTAGAGCCAGCAATCAAACTGTAAAAAAATGGACCTTAAGTTACAATTAGCTTCTCAAATTAGAGCTACATACTTGTATAGAAGCAATAAAATCTGTACATAATGTATGTCGCACTTCTATATAACAGACATCAAGTTCGGAGTTAACATTACATCCATACAGCTATGCAATGTCCAGATGGTGGCTTCCAGTGGTGCAGCAACAACACTGCCCTAGTTACCGCAAGAACAGATGCCGTAGTCTAAGAACATACCCAATAGTCTAAGATGTGCAATCACTACTGCATGTTACAATACTGATAAATTCTGGGATGGCTATTTTGAAATGAAAATGTATATTTAGCCTATAACGCTACTGAAACCTATTAACAGGCTCCAAAACCCATAAAATGTCTAGCCAAAATAATAAAGATTAAAAATTAAAGTAAATCAAATGGGCTATCCACTTCATCCTATTCTCAAAATGGCAAATGATGGTGGATCATGTAATCAGTCCTGTCCATCAGCCCCTGCCAACTGAAAAATAGCTTTCCTATGTGCAGCGATTTGCAATTGGAGGATGCTGACGGACTGGTCTGGTTACATGTTCCTTCATCATCTGCCATTTTCAGAACAGGAAATCTGTGCAGTCTGTGAGGAAGGTGACAAAAAAGCGGGGAACGCTTTATATAGCAGAAGAACCTTTAAATGTTCTCATTTCTTAAAAGAAATCTAAAATGATCAGCCCCTTGAAGAACAGAAGAAACCTCTCATGCCTGATCAGAACACAATAAAAAAGTTGGTGTCCAACAGAGCAACTCATCGAGACCCATGAAGAGGACAGCACAATAGATCTAGAACTGCTTCACCTTCGTGAGGTGCAACTAGAACCTACCGTAAATCAGCACATGTACTTCAATGCAGCACCAGGCTCTAACTGCCCTTTAAGTGTTATACTCATTACAGGCATTTGCTTGTGAACTGTCCATGCAAATCAAATTAAAGTTTCTGTATAATAGTTTTCTATACTTTCTGGTAGAATGTGAAAACAGTACCACTGGGAATTACTTAACAATGCAACTATTGAATAAAATATGTACAATTGACTCACAAAGCGAAAATACTATACATAATTTACAACACCACTCTGTAGGTTATTGACCATGGTATAAAATAATGCTATCAGACCTGTCACTTGTTTAAAAAAAATATAAATACATTTTTATAAAATCCATCCGCTCTCCTGATTCTGCTGCACTTTTCCATTTTGCTCTGTGTTGTGCCAATGTAGAGGTATTCACATTTATTGCTTTGGAATGACAGAATGTGAAATCTCTGCTTACAGTTCAACTGTGTGTTTCCTTAAGGTGGTGTCTCGCGTGGCGATCTGGCCTGCGATGTTGGAAGCGATGTGCAGGTGCACGCTCGCTTCAGACATCGCAGGCCAGCTGTCACACGGCACAACGTTGCCGGTGACGCGTCGGCGATGTGGGCGGAGCCATCGCTCGCTGGGCTGGGCTCAGCCCAGCGAGCGATGGCTCAGGAACGCTGCGATATAGGCTGGATCGCGCCGCCAACAGTGTCAGACGGCGCGATCCAGTCTAATCGCTGGTCACAGGTTGACAGGTTTATGAACATGTTCATAAACCTGTCAACCTGCGACCAGCGATAATTTGCAGTTGCAATATCGCCCACAACATCGCTGTTACGTCACTTTTCGGCGATGTCGCGGGCGACATCGCCACGTGTGACACTACCTTAAGAGTCTTCTCTGATGGCGTGTGCTGTCACCCTTATCTCCCAGACACGGCTAATCACTCCTCGGCACCTGATCTAGAACAATAAAGGCCACGTTACACTTGGCAATGCACCAGCGATGCCGACAACGATACAACCTGGTAAGGATCGATGGTGCGTCGCTACGTGGTTGCTGGTTGCAAACAGTCAGATCTCACCAGCGACGCAGCAACGATACGGCGGTCGTTGGGACCCTGTCACTCAGATCTGTAGTATTGAGGTCGTTGTTCCCATCAAACACACCAATGCATGCTGCCCAGCAGGAGCTCGACAATCAAAAAATGGTCCAGGACATTCCAACACGATCAGTGATCTCACAGTGGGGGCCTGGTCGCTGCTACATGTCACACATAGCGAGATCGCTGGCGAGGTCGCTGTTGCGTCACAAAAACTGTGACGTATCAGCGATCTCGCTAGCGATCTCGCTTAGTGTGACGGGGGCTTTAGAGACTGTTACGGCTACTGGGTTGTCTGAATCTGTACAACATTCTGTGCGACTTACCAGGAGTTCTCTATGTAAGGCTCCTTGTTGATTTGGTTTTCCCTGTTCTTGTGGGTGTGGGGCTGGTGCTGACATTTGCATTCACCATTCCCTTTGGCTCTCATGTTCTGGAGGTATTACATGTTATTTAAGTTTGTTCCTCCATTTTGATTTTGCCTATGATCAGTGTTTATCCTGACTCATGCTTCCTGGCTCTCTGGAATTTGGTTTCTCTCCTGGTTTTGGACCTTGGCTTCTTTGACTTCCCCTCTGGTGTCTTTCCTCCACTGAGTGTTTGTGTCTGCTTTGTTCTCCTTTATGTGTTTCTGTAGCTCCCTGCACTTAGGAGAGCAGAGACCGTTGCCCAGTTGTGGACCGCCGCTTAGGGAGGGTTTTGCAAGTAGGCAGGGACAAAGGGTGGTTGGAGAGTAGCGGGTGCACTTCTCCCTGACCGTGACAGTAAGATGCTGACAAGCAGTGAAGTAGGGAAGGGTGGTAGCACACGCTCCTAGAGAGAACTTTGAGGCTACTGAGCTGTGAATGGCAGTATTTAAGAGGGAAGAATGAATGTAAAACCTATGCTTTATTCCCTATGGAACTGCAGAAAGCTGCACTTGTGTTTTTCGGCCAGCCCCTTGGAGAACGAATGGAACAGCGGTCAGGCGTCCAAGCTACCGTGCCATTTTGTGACAAATTCAAAAGTTCCTCTAAGGGTACCTTTACACGCGGCATCTTTTCTAGGAATTTCACTGGCAACTTACTGGTTGCAGTGAAATCATGGAGACATTGTTCTATCTTGTTTCTGTGTACAAATGGAACAATGTCTCCATGATTTCACTGCAACCAGTAAGTTGCCAGTGAAATTCCTAGAAAAGTTGCCGCGTGTAAAGGTACCTTAAGGGTACCTTTACACTGCAACTGGGGTGTGAAAACTGAGAGGCAATCCGGAGCCCCGTCACCGTCGCGTGAAATTGCTACGAAATTGCGGCGTGTACTTGTGGAACCCGGTGGTGTTTTTGAAAGTTGCACCCGGTTGCGATTTCACTGCACTGCTCCAAAACCAAAGGCAACCATGAAGGGGAAAATTCCCTGCTTTTGGCGTGTGAAAGGGCGATAGGGATAGAATCAGCGTCGCCTACTGATTTCCCGGTGGCGTGCCACAGCGTGCTGGAGACCGCCCCCCCCAGCGATGATTGGTGGTGGCTACTGTGTTTCCATTGGCTGTCCCTTCACAGGGCGACATATTTGAACAGCTGTCCATTCACACTACACATTTGCAATGGCGTCATGTATTAGCCAGCCTTCCTGCGTAGGCTGGCCAATCATGACGCTATTGCTTTTTCTTATCAGCGTGTTTGGGGCGCGGAATACAAAAGTCTGTCACGCCTATGTTCTTCCGGCGCAGAACATAGGCGCAGAACATGTACGCCTACATTCCTTTGGGGATTGCGGCGTGTGAAGCGACGTCGGGAGGCAACCGGATGTTTCCCAATGTTGGTGTGGGAACTTCCGGGACGACACATTGCCTTAGGTTGAGGCGAAATTGTGGCGTGTAAATGCGCCTTCGGCGTTTGGAGGCAATCATGAAAAATGTGCACGCGCACATTCGGTTGCCTCCGATCGCTGCCAAAAGTTGCGGCGTGTAAAGGTACCCTTAGGGAATAAAATGTATCCTCTGATCTACTGATACGTGCAGATCCCAGCGATTAGATACTTAACAATCAGACATATATCACTTATTTTAAGGGTTTGGTGATGTCTTTTTATTGGCAACCTTTGTAAGTCCTGTAATGTTATTGACCTTAGTCTTGAGAATCTCCCCCAATTTTTCCAATGAATTTATGCATAGTGATAATGATTGGTCACACTCTACGGGTACCTTTACACACGGCTACATTTGTAGCTTGTCACCAGGTAACTTACTGGTTGCAGTGAAATCATGGATACATGATTCCATTTGTACACAGCAACAAGATAGAACCATGTCTCCATGATTTCACTGCAACCAGTAAGTTACCTGGTGACAAGCTACAAATGTAGCCGTGTGTAAAGGGGCCCTACCAGACACATTTTGTTACATTTGTAAGCCAAAATAGCATAACTTGCTGTGATATTCTACCGAAAGTATTTGCATACTGGATTTTTACAGTATGCAAATACTGTCATCTGCTGCGCTTTTTCATCCTTTTATCTGGTGAAAAAATACATTGGTATTTAAAATATTGCAGTCCATGGAATACATATGGAAATGACTGCATCCATTTTCTTTATTTTTTTATACAGAACAAATCATAAGATCTTCTGATACATATATCTTTAAAAAAGTATCCGATTCTTTTTTCTTTAAAAAAAAAAACTAAAAGAAAAAACCTGGATGCAAAGTATAATCTTAATTCTTCAAAAATGACAAAAGCATGGTGTAAAAAAACACTGTTTGCTTCTGCAAAGAAAAAAAAAATGGCCTTAACATTGATAGATAAGTGAGCTTTGACACAATATCTGAGCAGATTGTATCTGGAAACATGGAAAAATAAATTATTTTACCAGTCACCTGCTTAATGGAGATATCCACTTTCAGGAAAGATGTCCTATGTAAAATACCTAAAATGACAAACTGAGCAGGTAGTCACACACCCTGGGTCCATCTAGCCAACACTGCTTCAATCCCAATGTGTTAACTGCAGTGATGTCAGCCCGCCGTCAAGAGGCAAGGAGACAGTGCTGGATCCAGGGTGGGGCAGTACCACCTGAATTTGTTTCTTTATCCATTTTACACAGTTTAGGTCCCACATTCCTGAAAGTGGACAACCTAGTAGTTAGACTAAATAGCCCAGAGTTAGTTCAAGGCAGGTCTTAACATAGCAAAGAGAATTTAAATGGCACAATTTCCCATCTTTGCGAATGTTCCCTACCCTCATTCCCTTCCAGTTAGGTAAGCTGAATATTGTACTAATGTCTAGTAATTGTTCACAGTTTACTGGCAGACTGACATCATCTGGAGCCAGACTGACTCATCACAGCTTCTCACTTTCAGTCCTTCTCATATGAAATGCTCCCTGATGTAATCTAACTGCATAATATAAATTGAAACTTTCCCTTCTCGCTGAGTTCTGCAAATACCCTCCCTAAGTAAACTGACCATATTAATCTATAATCATGCATTACACAGCGGGCATTTGGGATTTCCTGAACATACATTTACTCTCCACAGAGGTACCTTTTGGATGGTAGAATTATATGTTTGTATGTTGCCAGTCCCTGTCAATACAATTGAGTTCATTTTCTGTATATATAAGGCTGGTTTCACATTGCGTTTTTTTCCTATCCGTGGGGATCCTGTTTTTTGCAGGACCCCATGGACAGGAAAGGACCAGATCGGAGGTGACCTCCGGATGTCATTTCTGTGTCTGGGCCCATGATTTTCACGGATCCAGACACAGAAAAGCCAGAGCCTGCAAAGTGCAGGCAAGCGGGGCACTTTCACTTCCGCAATGTATAAACATACATTGCGGGAGTGAAGCAAGGGTTAAAAAAAAAAAATTAAATTAAAAAAAAAGATCCTCACTTCTCCGGAGCGTCCCACGATGTGCACAATCTATCCCGAGCTTAAGAACAGGGCGGGCTACCCGATCAGCTGATCGGTCATATGACCGCATCAGCTGAGCAGTTTAAATCTCCGCCCGCCGAACAGGTTTTGGCGGGCGGGAGATTTAATCTGCTCAGCTGATGCGGTCATGTGACCGATCAGCTGATTGGGTAGCCCCGCCAGGTCCTTAAGCTCAGGATAAATAGCGCACATCGTGGGACACACGCTAGAGAGGTGGGGAAATATTTTTTTTATTTTTAACACTTGCTTTAGTTAATCTTACTTCTGCAATGTATGTATATACATTGCGGAAGTGAAATTAAACAGGAACAGAGCAGTTGTAGTGTACTGAGCATGCTCAGTACACTGAATCGGAAATCGGGTCCGGCAAAACATCGTTTTCCCACACCTTGCTCCATAGGCCCCCATGTTAATTGCCATGGACCGGGCCGGACAGAATCGGATCAGTGACAAATCGGATAACAATAGAGCACCAATCTGTGCTCATAGGGATACATGGGGGCCAAAACGGACAGCCACGGATTGCAAAAAAACGCAATGTGAAACCAGCCTTAGGCAAATAGTGTCATATCCGGGCAGGATGACGTCGGTACACCCTTTAGGTGTACCGCCGACCTCACCATGCGCATTGCGCATGCACGAGTTTCGCTTTACTGCCGGGAGCACTGTAAAGCAGAAGCCGCGCATGCGCAATGCATACGACGTCATCCTGCCCGGATATGACGCTATTTGCGTCACACTGGCTAATACGCCCATAAAGCAGGGCGAGGAGGACATGGATTTCATATCACACCCATCGGGGCGTGATAATGAGCGGCTTAGGAGCGCACAGGGAACGCCCTGTGCGACTTATTCAGGGAGCAGAAGTCGCACTTTCAGTAAGTATAAAAGGCTAGATTTCATCTTTTATGGGGAGCATTGTCAACACAAGAGCAACGTTGGAAATGATTTGTGGGGGTGCAGAGACAGGTATTCAGAGGCTTGGGGGTGATTATGAGGGGTCAGGATCCCTTTAAGGATGAAGCCAGCACATTGTACATGTTTTTCTCCTTGAAAGACTCAGAAATATTGGTTCTTCAAGACATTGTCCTGAAGAACAGCGTACTTTGATTAAAAAGTTGACTGGAGAATGTAAAACGTATAATGAAGTGCAGACAATGATAGGCTGTTTAGCTAAAATGATCTACAATGCTTTACAATGGAAAGCAGAACCAGAGAGATGTGGAAGAATACGAAAGACTACCATTCAAATGGATAGAAGAATAGCCAGAATGGCAAGTGTTCAGCCAATGATCAGCTCCAGGATGATCAAAGACAGTCTCAAGATACCTGTGAGTACTGTGATAGTTAGAAGACGCCTGTGTGAAGCTAATCTGTTAGCAAGAAGTCCCACTGTTAATAAAAAAAAAAAGACATGTACTAAAGCGGATACAATTTGCCAAAGAACACATCAACTGGCCTAAAGAGACATGGAGAAACATTTTTTGGATTGATGTAAGTAAAATTGTTCTTTTTGAGTCCAAGGGCCGCACACAGTCCATCACACAACCCTCAAACACTGAATTCAAGCCACAGTACATTCTGAAGACAGTGAAGCATGATGGTACAAGCATCATGATATGGGCATGTTTCTCTTACTATGGTGACGGGCCTATTTATTGCATATCAGGGAGCATGGATCAGGATCAGTTTGCATACATCAAAATACTTGAAGAAGTCATGCTGCCTTACACTGAAGAGGAAATGCCTTTGAAATGTGCATTTCAACAAGACAACGACTCTAAACACCAGCAAATGAGCAAAATCGTGGTTGCAGTCCAACAAAATTAAAATTATGGAGTGGCCAGCCCAATCCCCGGACCATAATCCAATAGAACAATTGTGGGGTTAACATCATAAATGCCATTTCTGAGGCAAAGTCAACAAATGCAAATAAATTATGGGATGTAGTGAAAGCATCCTGGGCTGGAATAACAGTTGACAGGTACCAGAAGTTGTTTTACTCTATGCAACATAGATATGAATCAGTTCTAAAACACTGTGGTTATACAACTAAATATTAGGTTAGTGATTCACAGGAATGTGAAATCCTAAAAAAGTACATATTTTGAGTTTGTAATGACAAATGCAGACACTGCTATTTTTTCAACAGCTCAATGTACATTTTATTTTGTTATTTTCTGTAAAGTAGTTAAAAATTATATACATATCTCTTCATGTTTGATTAAGAAATCAGTGTGCAATCTTCCCGATGCATGGAAATAAAAACTATTATAAAGATATTGGGCTTAACTTAAACACACTGCTATTATTTTGGACATAACTGAATATATTAAATAGCATACACTTCTGAATACATAATATATAATACACTGGTACTGTGCAGTTTGCAATATATTAAATATACTGACACTCTGCTTCATAGAATCAAGATGGCAGACAAGCCAAACGCAACGCATCAACTAACACTTAGAGAATTAGAGACGGCATGCCTGTTCAGTGAAAATATATGCCTTCTTCTTTATTTCCAAATATGCAGCAGTGCATTAAAATTCATAAAATTACTTGTGTGTGCTTGAAGGCAATTTGTATGCACAAAAGCCTTTACATTTTCCTTATAATAATAGCCTAGCGCTGACCTATAATAGAAAATCACAGCTAAATGCAACCTAAATTTCCCATGGTGCCTCTTGCTTTTCACTTACACTTCAATGAATCCTTCCTAATGGCAGCAGTTCTAAATCAGTGACAAAGAACTTCTAACCCAACTCATCCTACAGTCTAAGTAATGCAATGTAGATAGTCTACCTTTTTTCCTACTTGTGATTGGTTTCTTCCTGTCAATTCTTATTACAAGCCGGAGGCAGGAAGACCAGCAAAAACTGCATATCATAGGATAGACTGGAGATTCCGCAGACAGCATACACAGGGGAGTTTTATAACTCTGCAGCTAATAATTGTATAGAGTAGACCAACCCACTACAACACTGTTCCTATAAGGATGCTTGATATGATATCTTAAGCTTCCTATAGGCCTTTCAGTGGAATAAGGAAGGCAGAACTGGGTGGGTAAGTGCCAGGACACATGATTTCTAATAGTTCTCAAGAAATATTGAAGGGTTACTGACAAGCTGCATTTGCTTTTAGCACTTATTACGCAGCAACAGTGTTGCACTTTTGGTAGGTAACATCTGCTCTTTGATGCAGAATATTCTGCATCCGTCCCTGTTGTCCCTGCCTATAGCACGCTGCTTACCTTGCAGGCACTTCCAGGTTTCGGCCGCGTCATACACCACGTGGGTCACATGCCCCTACCCACCTGACGTATGATGCAGCCGAAAACCAGAAGTGCTGGGCAGTACACAAGGTAAGTGAGTAAAAGAATTGACATGCTGCTGATTTTTACGGATCCGTAAAAATCTGCAGCTATTATGCTGTGCAAAATGCGCAGACTTTGGCACAGCGCAGACACATTGACTTTGCTGGCTGGCCTATTTTATGCGCATTTTTACAAATACCCTGTACAAATATGCAGCAAATGTGCTCTCGTCGACACGTAGCCTAACATGAGTGCATTGTCTGGACTGATGGTGCATTGTTTGGGCTGGAGGTGGCACAGAGAGGGCTGGAGGTGGGGAGGACACCACACAACAGTGATGACTCATTACTGAGTAAGTACCTCTGAACTCCTTATCCATATACTTTATAAAGTCTTTTTAACACCTTACAGGGGGCTAGAGACATGGGGGACCACCCCTTTCCCTGAATACAGCAGACATGCTGCATTCAGTTAGCATAGCACCATAGGGGTAACAGGTCCACTTTAAAATTCATGTGGATCCTTGAATTTCAAGGACCACATGGACAGGCACTGATCTGTTCAAACTGATGCCAACTGATGTCCACGGACCGTTTTTTTAACGGATCCATCATCAGTTAGTTTAGATAGGGCTGGGAGGAGCTGTACTTTGCTTCTGAGCATGCTCAGTACAGCAAAACGGATCTGTTTTACGTGTCTGTCCGTTTGTGTCCGCTTTTTTCAAGGCAGCCCAAAATAGTAACAGTCTCTGATTCTGGGTCCATGAAGAACACTGTCTCTAACAGATCAGTGACAAAACTGACACACAAGGATGGCCATAAAGGACCAATCTGTGCCCATAGGGATATATGGGAGACCAAAACTGATCCATGGCTATCCGTTTTAAAATGGATAG
The DNA here is from genome assembly GCA_033576535.1 of Allobates femoralis. Lineage (NCBI taxonomy): Eukaryota > Metazoa > Chordata > Amphibia > Anura > Aromobatidae > Allobates > Allobates femoralis. Next base: position 338,405,483 of record JARQOC010000003.1, read on the forward strand.
ACTTGGACAAATTCTGCAATGTAAAGGCAGCTAAACTAAGCTGGAATGAGTTACTTACACACCTAAAATATGGCTATTAGGGTACCTTTACACGCCGCCAATTTTGAGGATTTAATGATGAAGTATTTTTTTCATCCTAGCATACAAAAAGCTACATCTTTTTTTCTATAGCTCTAAGGATACCTTTACACTCCGCAACCGCGGCGAGGAATATTGACGGCAATATGTTGCCTTGCAATAATCACCGTCAAAATCCCTCCCAATTGCGGCGTGTAATTGGGGAATTTGGTGGCGATATGTCGCCTCGCCACGGTCGCCTGACTTCGACATATCACCGTCAATATTTCTCGCCGCAGTGGCGGCGTGTAAAGGTACCCTTAAGTTGACAGTACAAGTGCAATTATTACTCCATATCGTCAAGCAGGGTTGGAAAAAGACTGCTATCCCTATAATATTGTTACAATATTTTAATAAACTAACTGACTTAGTTTATAGGTTCAACACAAAGAAACTAGATGATTCCTTCAAGCTATGAAAGACACTGGACCCTTAATGGATTTCCTCAGGGTATTCTATTGTGACTGTCTGCATTATTGTGCTCAGGATGATAATGTGCAGCAAAACTGATAATAGGATAGGAAAATAGCTAGTTCTCCAGACCTCGTCTCAGCCTCTCATACAGCCAGGTCAGAATTCCCACACACTGCACTGATGAGGGGCAATCACCCCAAATCGCAGCGTCTGCAGTTTGGGATTCTGATCTGGCACAAATCCTAAGTCATATTAAAAAGCTTGTTAAAGAGTCAATTATAACTACAAGGATTGCTACCTTTATTGGTGGCATTAAGGTACGTTTACACGCGGCAACTTTTCTAGCAATTTTATTGGCAACTTACTGGTTGCAGTGAAATCATGGAGACATTGTTCCATTTGTTCACAGCAACAAGATAGAACCATGTCTCCATGATTTCACTGCAACCAGTAAGTTGCCAATGAAATTCCTAGAAAAGTTGCCGCGTGTAAATGTACCCATAGAGTTTTTCACTTCCTCACTGAAGTGACAATTGTGATAATAGAATAGTATGCTGGTCCAATGACACATGTACCAATTACCGTAATACTCCCATGAATATGTCTGATCTGTAGCATTACCCCACAATAACAGGTCTAAACCCTCCCCCCCCCCCCAAAAAAAAACACTAGGTCAAAAGGTTCACCTAGGACATGCAGTCTCACATACTGAAGAAAAACTAAGAGACTAAATCCAGCTGACCTGGAAATCTGAAATGTAGCAATATTAAAGGGATCCTGTCACCTCCAAAACGCCTCCTAAGCTAGCACAACATGTCCCTGCAGCATACCATCACTAATCTCACACTCCTTTTGTCTCCTAAAAGCATCCTGAGAAAGTGTATAAAAACGTTTTAATACTCATTCAGTGATTACACTGGTCAACAGCATTTTTGGTGCCAAAGATATTTCATTGAATTTAGGGTAACTTTGGGGTGCTGATTCTGAATATGTCATCAGTTTTGCCAGATTGGCTCAAGTTTTTGAGATTTTTCGTAAAATGTGTAACAAAAAAGACGTTTTTTGCTACTTTTTTAACGAATTCTGTTATGTTTCTTCTATGTTTTGTCAGTGTATATTCACCACAAATGTAACAGAATGAGTCTGGATCGTTAAGACAACTTCTTCTTGATGAGTTCATGCTTTTCACTGGACAACAGAAAACAACATAAAGTTAGTGCAAAAAATCAAGCTATGAACAAACTTTTAGAACACTAATTAACACAAAACTATATTGAGAACTGCTCAGTTCAAGTACTAATCCAAAGAAATTAATGAGATGATGCGTCGCATTTACGAACAAGTGCTATAAATAAGATACCAAAAATCTCAAAAACTTGAGCCAATCTGGCAAAACTGATAGCATATTCAGAATCAGCACCCCAAAAATACCCCAAATTCATTAAAATATTTTGGGCACCAGAAAAAAAATTTTTTTTTGTTGACCTGTGTTATAATTAGCAGTGACTATATTCTTTAGTCACCAAGGCGGGCTGTTTTGCAGCTCCAGGATCCACCCTGTCTCTGTGTGTTCTGCTGTGATGTGCAGTCATTGCCCTCCCCCCTCTCTATCACTCACAGAATGCAAATCATTAGTCCTGCCTTCAGTTTCAGTTTCACAACAGCACAGAGAGAGAGAGGGTGGATCATTCAGGCTGCAAAACAACACCCCCTGGTGACTAAAGAATTTAGCCCCTGCTAATTATAATCACTAATGAGTGAGTATTAAAATGTTTTTATACACTTTCACAGATTGCTTTTAGGAGACAAAAGGAGTGAGAGATTAGTGATGGGATGCTGCAGGGACATGTTTTGATAGCTTAGGAGGCGTTTTGGAGGTGACAGGATTCCTTTAAGTCAGTATCGTCCTTTACAGCAGAGTTTAATGAGTTTATAAAGATAAGCCAATAAAAGGTTATTCCCTAATACATGTTCATTGAGAATACTCTAAGCGTGACTCCCAAGCAGTCATGAAGCCGCTTTCCAGGACCTTCAAGAGTTCACCCTGAATTACTACTATAGGCTGCTATTTCATCATACATCCTTGTAAAATAATTGTAATTATAAAAGTTTCTCATCTCTTTAGTACCGTAGTTTACCAGCAGTTTATACAAATTAACTTTCCAATCAATACATATTATTATTATATTTACTACTACTACTACCGTAGACCTGAATAACCTACAGGCATACTAGTTTCATATACTTCCTTCTAGTCCCCAGTTTTAATGGGAATCTATCAGCAGGTTTTCCCTACCCCATCTAAGAGCAATATGATGTAGAGGCAAATGTGTCAGTGATGTGCCACTTATTGGGCTGCTTGTTGTAGGTTTTCCTCATTATATTCCTTGTTGTATCTTCCGCAGATCTAGCGTTCTCTGAATGCTGAGCTCTGTATAACCACACCTACACCACTAGCAGCTTTCTGTGTACATTGTGGTAGCTTTCTGCCTATGCAATCAGTGTGGAAGTGTGGTTATACAGAGCTCATGAATACAAAGGACTACATAGCAGCAGATTTACTAGTTATCTAATGATAATTCCCTGCTGATAAAACAGTGATTTAATCAAATCTACAGCACACAGTCCACTAAGTGATACGTCACTACAATCAAGACATTATGCTACTTTCAGACAAGATGGTGAAAACCTGGTGACAGACTCCCTTTAAGAAAAAAAGTGGATGAGGCACAGTTATTTTTCCTTTCACTGTCACCTATTTCTACTTTATCTGTACTGTAAATGACTACAGATGGCATTGGCAAAGGTTGAGTGAGAATTCAGAAGTGTCCACAATGTAGTGATCTCTACTGCATTGCAAAAATATAAATCAACCTTGGTACTATACTAAGGTTTCTCAATATTACATACCACCACTATGTAAACAGGTCCATAAAAATGAGCTAGAGAATAGAACAAAAATGTCACAGAGTCTTCTAGTTATCCCCTTCTGTTCAGTAAATATGGGCCCAAGTCACTGGAATCCAATACAAAGTATTGCCACCAATGTGTACAGAGGCTAAGGTAAAAAAAAAGTTTGTTTAAAGGGAACCTGATAGATGATACATGATGCTGGGTTCACGGGCAGCATGCATCAGACGCTGGCTGTATGATATCAGCCAAGTATGTTTAACACTGGATCTCTGCGGCATTTCAGACAGAAACATTTATTAGCCGCTGGGGACCAAGCAGCACTGGGGACTAGTCAGACAGGCAGGTCCACAGAGCAGTATCGCCCAGTTTGCTCCCCTTGAGTGATAGGTCTCTCTATACACACACAGGGTGCCACGAGCATAGAGAAGCATGCATATGATTAACTCTGCAGCATTTCAGAGACAAACATATGTGGCTGGAATAATAAAGTCAGCGTCTGATACATGTTGTCCGTGGAGCTGTCAGGTTCCATTTAAGTCAACACTTATTAATCCCTTACCAAACCCGTATCTGAAAAAGAGTTGAAGGATTGCTCCTGACTCATTTAATGATTTGTGATGACTCCACCCATGTACAAAATGACTTCATATAATGAAAAACGCTAGGCAACACCCCAAATCACATAACAGAATTTTTTATTATAAGAAGAGAGCTAGCATGAAGCAACATGAAAAAGAAAATAATGATGGCACCTAACGCTGAGGCCTGTTGTAGCTCAATTTTCTCTGCGGTTGGATGCAATTTATTATTATATGACAACAGGCTTATTGTAATGTTTGCATTGGGACTACAACCTCCAAAGCACACATTTTTGTTATTGCATCAACACAAATAGAGAATACAAGAGAAACGATTTGACCATGACCAACAGCTGGGTCTACAACTGCAACGCTTTGACCATGACCAACAGCAGGGTCTACAACTGCAATGCTTTGACCAGGACCAACAGCAGGGTCTACAACTGCAACGCTTTGACCATGACCAACAGCTGGGTCTACAACTGCAATGCTTTGACCATGACCAACAGCTGGGTCTACAACTGCAACGCTTTGACCATGACCAACAGATGGGTCTAGAACAGCAACGCTTTGACCAGGACCAACAGCAGGGTCTACAACAGCAACGCTTTGACCAGGACCAACAGATGGGTCTAGAACAGCAACGCTTTGACCAGGACCAACAGCAGGGTCTACAACAGCAATGCTTTGACCAGGACCAACAACGGGGTCTACAACAGCAACACTTTGACCAGGACCAACAGATGGGCCTTTGGTCCCCAGCTTGAGAAAGACTCTGATTTCTAAGAAAGTTTTAGTTTTTATTTGTTTTTTTTAAGTCAAAAATGTGAAAAAAATTTAAATGCAGAATTATCTTCCAAGTATCAGGTGAGACTAGCCCATTCAAGTCTATGGTTGCACAAAATAAAAATCAGATCCCATTCGGAACATCCGTATTGCATTTTTGTGAATATTTTGCCATTATTAAAGCAGTCGTCTACTTCTCATAGAGAAAACCTTTCTCAATCACTATTTTTGCCCCAGAGTAGAATAAAATAACAACTATACTCACCTACGGTAATGTTCAAGCATTGTTAGCCAGTCAGCTGCCACTTCACTGTGCCATCCTTCACACTTAATTGATATCTGGAGGAAGTATCAGCTGCGCCTGATTTATCACTTCCTTCAGATAACTGTTTTATTCAAAGTAGGGGACAGTAACGTGACCACTGCTTGGTTGTAGGTGTCATGTGACATACTAATGTCAAGCACGCCCCATGAGAGCCAGTGCTCACACGGCTGGAATGGCACCAGAGTGGAGTATAGATGCTATTATTTTATTTGGGAAAAACAGCGATTAAGAAGGCTTTGTCAACTTCACTGACAACTCTCTAACCTAAAAACTGTATAAAAATGGATCTACACAGAAGTCGAAATGGATACAAAGATGCCACACAGATGGCAATACAGATGAAAATCATGCGAGTTTACTGGATGAAAACTGGACGATTTTCCATGCACTCAACTGAATCTGGCCAAATTGAGTTTTTTATATTTTGGATGCTGTCGCTCTACTCATTTATTATTTTATTATTATTATTTATTTATATAGCACCATTAGATTCCATGGCGCTTTACAAATGAACAGGGTATAACGAGAACAAATACAGTATATATACACAATCAAGCCTTACAGATATAGGAGCGGAGAGGACACTGTCCATGAGGGCTCACTGTTTACGATTGCGAGCGAGGAAGCAATAGGAGGGAGAAGCAATGATCGTATGACGGTCACTGTTTACAAGCACGGCGAGGAAACAATAGGAGGGAGAAGCAATGATTGTGTGACGGTGGAGCAACAGGGTCTCATTGTAGGTTGTAGGCTTGTCGGAAGAGGTGAGTCTTCAGGTTTCTTTTGACATTGCCAAGGGTAGGCGATTGTCTGATGTGTTGGGGAGAGAGTTCCAGAGTATGGCGGATGCACGGGAGAAGTTTTGTATGAGGTTGTGAGAGGATGACATAAGGGGGGAGTAGAGAAGGGGCTCTTGGGAGGATCGTAGATTGCGTGTGGGCAGGTGTTGGGAGACCATGTCAGTGATGTATGGAGGACAGGTGATGGATGGCTTTGTATGTCATGGTTAAAGTTCTAAATCGGCATCCTTGAGAGGTGGAGAGCCAGTGAAGGGCTTGGCGGAAGAAGGAGACAGGGGAGTAGCGGGGAGACAGGTGGATTAGTTGGGCAGCTGAGTTTAGGATAGATTGGAGTCGTGCGAGGGAAGTAGCGGGGAGGCCGATGAGCAGGAGGTTGCAGTAGTCAAGGCGGGAGATGATGAGAGCATGAACAAGGGTTTTAGCAGTGTCATGATCAAGGAAAGAGCGGATCCGGGAAATGTTTTTGAGCTGGAGTTGGCAGGAGGTGGCGAGGGTTGGATGTGAGGTTTGAAGGAGAGGTAAGAGTCGAGAGTAACCCCAAGGCAGTTAGCGTGGGGCCTGGGGAGAGTGAGCAGTCATTGACAAGGATGGACAGGTCTGGTAAAGGGGGAGAGCGATTTGGGGGAAAATGATGAACTCTGTTTTGTCACTGTTCAGCTTGAGGAAACGAGCAGAGAAGAAGGAGGAGATGGCGGACAGGCATTGTGGAATTTTGGATAGTAGAGAGGTGATATCAGGCTCAGAGAGGTAGATCGGTGTGTCATAGGCGTAGAGATGGTACTGGAGGCCATTTGATTCAATGAGTTGTCCTAGGCTGAGGGTGTAGATGGAGAAGAGTAATGGTCCCAAAACTAAGCCTTGGGGGACGCCGACAGAAAGGGGGTAAGACAAGGAGGAGGTGTGGGAGTGGGTGACGCTGAAAGTCTGGTACGTTAGGTATGAGGAGATCCAGGATAGGGTTAGAGTTAGTGATGCCAAGAGATTCTAGGATCTGAAGCAGGAGGGAGTGGTCAACAGTGTCAAATGCGACAGGTGAAGGAAGAGGATAGTGTAGTGTCGCTTGCTCTTCGCGGTCAGTAAGTCCTTGCTTTACTGTTTGGTTTATAATGAGAATTGGAATTTGACTTTAGCTAGAAAAATATTAAAATCTTAGAGTCCTCAGTGGTTGATGGCTTTTAATGGCTAATTGAAAAGATGGTAATACATGGCAAGCTTTCGAGACTACTCGATATCTTCATCAGGCACATAATGACTTTAGCTAATGTTTATTGGCTACTCCTGTCCAATAATATTTGTTTCTGACTACAACTCTTTATCCTCATGCTCACTTCTACATTCAGCATGCTAATCTACAATTCATGTAAGTTATAATAGCATCTGTTGATATACTTACGTTTCTATTTTAAGAATTAAATGGCCATGTCAGCCATACAAATTTCAGCAAATTTTATCAGACAGGCAATGCCTTATTTGAAGTAAACCTGTGGCACCCCTGCAGGGGATTGCCACAGGATCCACCGATGCAAGGAGGAATTTACACCTTTGTACACACAGCACACAACACCTTCCACCCCAGACCTAAAGGGGGAGCTCTACTGGCTGCCTTAAGCCAGATTCCCTTTAAAAGATCCAGGCCTGAGGGGAGGAGTCAGTTAGTTCCAGTTAGTCAGAGAGGAGACAGCAGGAGTGAAGGAGCTGGTTGCTGGGATAAAGCCAGGCCCAGGACCAGGGCACACTGACCCAGCTGTGCTGCACCCTAGGGAGAGGGTCAAAGGCCAGTGGAGGAAATAGGGAATTAAAGAAGGGAACCGATCAAGCTTCCCTTTAGCTCACCCGGACACCGGAGTCTGACACTGCTACGCATTCGCTGCAGCAGGAAAAGCCTGGAAGGACCAGGAGGAACTAATCCCCTGATGTAACAGACTAAGAGACACTCGAAACTGACCAAGCACAGGACCAGGGGCCAAGGGAAGAATAGGGACCCCACAGAAGGACCTCATTTTCAGTTATAGAGCAAAGCCCTGGGAGGGAAGAAGGAGCAGCGAGTTCAGTTACAGGCAGAACTTACCCCAAAACCACAGTACACAGTGACATAGGAGGCCTCAAAACTCTCCAAGGTGAAAGTCCCAAATTGCACCGGGGACCTGGTTACTTCTCTGGCGTGTACCTGTTACCCGTCATCAGTAAAAGGTGCCGAAACAAAGACTACTGTGTTTGTGCCTGCTTAACCGCCGCTACCCACAGCTTTGACCGCAGAGACTCTACTACGACTCCCCTCATCCTTCCCCGCTGCCCTGAGGTAAAATTCCGCCTGTGGGGAGTTGTACTACACTGAGCTGCACCTCCATCACCTCAGTGGCCGGCTGCAGCGCTGGTATTCACGTTACCAGGTACCACAGGTGGCGTCACGTAATCAATCCCCTTCACCACCATCATCCCCCACCATTGAGGGTCCAGAGCACGGGACCGGGGACCGACCAGCCATGATCCCCCATCCAAGTTTCCATCAGCCCTGATATCCGAGTACCCCCTACCCTGTCGACCGCCTCAAACCTGTCACCAGCTTTGGGGATTTTAGACCCTGCCCATAACCTTTAACATGATGACATTAGGGTTCCTGACACCCCTTTATGTCCCCAGACGTGCCCCTGCATACCTCATAAAACAACTTTTAATCTCTCCCGTGCTGTATGCTAATTCCTTTTAAGGGTCATATGGGGGTCTGCACATTCTGCCCTCGTCCATGGTAATGCTGCCCCTCCTGACTGTGTGCAACTGGATGACATAGTGACAAAATTCCCAAGCCTCGCACCTACGCAGTGGCGCGCCTCACTGTGCCCTATTGAAGAGCCAGTGATTCCTCTGTGCAGGCGTGAGACATCGGGCACTGTGTGGGTGATGTAAGACCTAAGTCTCGCGCCTGCACAGTGGAATCTCTGGCTCTTCAATAGGGCACATTGAGGCTCGCCACTGTTTAGGCGCAAGACTTGGGAATTATGTGGATGACATTGCTTTGTGATTCACTTGCATACACTCATGAGGGGCGGTGTTTTCCATGGAGCGGAGCAATGTTGGCATGGAGCGGGTCGGGTTTTCCATGTAGCATGGCGGCGATGACAGCAATGTGCACACCCCCATATGACCCTTAAAAGTAATTAGCATACAGTGCAGGACAGATCAAAAGTCGTTTTATGAGGTATGCAGGGGCACGTCTGGGGATATAAAGGGGTGTCAGGAACCCCAATGTCATCATGTTAAATGTGGTGGGCAGGGTTTAGAACCTCCAAAACAGGTGACAGTTTCCCTTTAAAGGAAGCAATTGGATGAGGTATCATATATACCGTAGTAGTGAAATACTGGTGGGTAACCTGGTAAATTTGGGACAATTCAGTCTGGAAACATACAGCAACTCCAAAGAAATTGGCATCTCTTTTAGGTAAGGAAGAGTAAATGATAGGAAGTGACTATGCAGAAGATGGAGCATGGGGAATAGTGCAGTCACTAAGTAAACCAAGGTCACACACAGCACACTAACACTGCTAATGCATTCTTCCAGTTTATGCATAACTAGCAGTGCAGCAGGATTGTCTAATGTTATATGACATCAAATAAGACAGAAAATAGAAGGCTATGTTAATGATCATATCTATAGCTGAAGACTGAGAGCTCTCTCCCAGACACATAGTGCAGACATCTGCCCTGGATTTTCATTATGACAAACTACAGTGGGATTTTCCTCTGGAAGGAAAGGTCGTGGAGTTGGTGTCTAGTTTCACAATTACTGACTGGGTTCTTATGTTCCGCATTATAGAGGACATCTGACATCCCCACCTTCAAGTGAACAAACTGAAATACCTAAGGGTGGGAACAAGGCATAAAGCCAATACTGTGGCTAGTACACATAGCTTTCATATCTGCAAAAGCTGGAAACACTGTGTAATGACGTGATGGAGAAATGCCAGGAAGCGAAGAATGGGTCTTAAAGGAGTCTTGAGTATTGATGTCCAGAATTCTACGTCTCAACTGGTTACTGGAGGGTTAGGTGTGACAATGGGACACTTTTGCACATGTGTTGTATGTACTGATTTGCGCTATCTCGTTAGTGAAAGGTCAGAATTTTGCTAATAGGTATATTATATTTTTAGATAATACTACTGACATCATACAGTGGTATGAGAGGACATGGAGAGGCCACAGAATCTACAGACGTGGCAGCTTACATGGCCAAAGGTAAATTAACAGTTTAGCCACTTACAGGAAATCTGTCATCCGTTTTTGTGGCCTGATATGACAGCAGCGTGATATAGGAGTAGAGACCCTGATTCCACTTACTGAACTGCCTGCTGCAGTTTTAAGAAAATGCCTATTTTATCTGCTGCTGATATAGCAGTTCTCTGAATGCTGAGCTCTGTATAACCCCCGCACACACATTTGATTGGCAGCTTTCTCAGTACTCTGTGCATAGGCAGAAAGCTAACTACGGTATCAGTGGGGACAGCATTATACAGAGCTCAAGAATATGGCATGCGGGTTTACTAGCCCCCCAAGTAATAGAATCATTATCAGTAAAAGACTATCAAAACTACAGCAATTTTATTATTTGAGTGGTGAAAATAAAAATCTAAAATTTGTAAATATAAATATATACCATATATAAATATATACCATATATATATAGTGCATTTGTCCCCATTTTCCAAGACCTATATTGTTCTCATTTTTTGGGATATGTGGCTTCTTACATCCTGAGCTGATGTTTTTAGTTACGGTATACCATTTTGATGTATATGCAATGTTTTGATCGCCTCTTGCATTTTATTGCAATGCTGCTGGGACCAAACAAAAGTGATTTATTTTATATTTTGATAGTTTTCTGAAAGTGGCAATACTAAATATGTATATTGTTTTAATCTGAACTATTGTGGGGGGGGGTTCAGATTTTTTTAAAACATTTTTTAAGTTTTTTTGTTTTTACTTAGCGGACTTGAAGCTGCCACTGGCCGATCGCTATAGCTGTAGGGGGCCATGCGTCATCACGGCTCTGCACAGCACAAATGAATATCTACCATGAACGCCGATGCTCAAGTCAGCATTCATAGGAAGCATCATGACAGAGACAAGGGACATCAGCTGATCCTTGGCTGTCATAACAACCCATTGGCACCTCGCAATCACGTCATGAGGTCGCTAATGGGAGCGGGCACGTTAAATCATGCGGTCAGAGATTGACAGCAAGATTTAACTAGTTCTCCGATCCACCCACGCCTACTAACTGCACAGATCAGCTGACATGTGCAGGGAAAGATGCGAGCTCAGCATGTGAGCCTGTATCAAAGACAGGAACATGACCAATGACATACATATATGTCATTGGTTCCGAAGAGGTTAATATATCACATAAAATCCTTTTGTCGCCGCTTGGCGACGGTCTTGAAAATGCATTAATGAGAGTAAAAAAATAAATTGCAACTGAAGAAAATGTAATTACCGTATATACTCGTGTATAAGCCGACCCGTGTATAAGCCGACCCCCCTACTTTTGCCCCCAAAACCTGGGAAAATCTATTGACTCGTGTATAAGCCGAGGGTGGACCCCAGCACAGGTATACAGCCCCCAGCAGTGTGGTATACAGCAGCCTCCCCAGTGGTATATACAGGCCCCAGCAGTGTTACAGCAGCAGCCCCAGTGGTATATACAGCAGCAGCCCCAGTGGTAGTATACAGCAGCCCCAGAGGTATATACAGCAGCCCCAGTGGTAGTATACAGCAGCAGCCCCAGCGGTAGTATACACGCAGCCCCAGTAGTATATACAGCCCCAGTGGTAGTATACATGCAGCCCCAGTAGTATATACAGCCCCAGTGGTAGTATACAGCCCCAGTGGTAGTATACAGCAGCCCCAGTGGTATATTCAGCCCCAGTGGTAGTATACAGCAGCCCCAGTGGTATATACAGCCCCAGTGGTAGTATACAGCCCCAGTGGTAGTATACAGCAGCCCCAGTGGTATATACAGCCCCAGTGGTAGTATACAGCAGCCCCAGTGGTATATACAGTCCCAGTGGTAGTATACATACAGCCCCAGTAGTAGTATACAGCCCCATTGGTAGTATACAGCCCCAGTGGTAGTATACAGCAGCCCCAGTGGTATATTCAGCCCCAGTGGTAGTATACAGCCCCAGTGGTAGTATACAGCCCCAGTGGTAGTATAAAAGCCCCAGTGTAGTATACTACAGCCCCAGTAGTAGTATACAGCCCCAGTGGTAGTATACAGCCCCAGTGGTATATACAGCAGCCCAGTGGTAGTATTCAGCCCCAGTGGTAGTATACAGCCCCAGTGGTAGTATATAGCCCCAGTGGTAGTATATAGCCCCAGTGGTAGTATATAGCCCCAGTGGTAGTATACAGCCCCAGTGGTAGTATACAGCCCCAGTGGTAGTATATAGCCCCAGTAATAGTATACAGCCCCAGTGGTAGTATATAGCCCCTGTGGTAGTATACAGCCCCAGTAATAGTATACAGCCCCAGTGGTAGTATATAGCCCCAGTGGTAGTATACAGCCCCAGTAGTAGTATACAGCCCCAGTGGTAGTATATAGCCCCAGTGGTAGTATACATGGCCCCAGCAGGGCCCCCCTCATAATTTGGCGCCCCCACCTCCCTTTCTGGGCCCCCCCGCATGCAGCGCTGCGCATATACATTACCGGTCTAGCAGCTGTCACCCTCCGATGGCGGATCGCGGCTCCCGGCTCCATCTTCCTCGCTGTCTTCCTGCTTTGTGACCGGGGCTCATCGCGCATCGCGATGACGTCATCGCGACGCCGGCCGGTCACCTGACAAGCAGGAAGACAGCGAGGAAGATGGAGCCCGGAGCCGCGATCTGCCATCGGAGGGTGACAGCTGCTAGACCGGTAATGTATATGCGCAGCGCTGCATGCGGGGGGCCCAGAAAGGGAGGTGGGGGCGCCAAACTTTGAGAGGGCCGTATTGACTCGCGTATAAGCCGAGGGGGGCACTTTTCAGCCCAATTTTTGGGCTGAAAAACTCGGCTTATACGCGAGTATATACGGTGTAAACAAATTTCCAAACACTTTTAGTTAGGCTGCTTTCACATAACGATTTTCGCATTTCCGATGCTGTCCGAAAAAAATCGGACAGCATCGGACTGATTTTCGGACCCCATGCATCCCTATGGGGATCGGACCGAATCGGATGTGCACTAAATGCCATCCGATTTGGTCCGATCCGATTCTGTCCGATTTTATTATCGGTGCTAAAATCGGAGCCTGCTCCGATTTTAGCACCGAAAATAAAATCTGACAGATTCGGATTGGACCAAATTGGATGGCATTTAGTGCACATCCGATTAGGTCCGATCCCTATAACATGGGGCCCTATGGAGAAGGGTCCGAGGAAACATCTATGTCTCCTCGGACCCCGTTTTACTGTACGGAGCATGCTCAGTACAGTAAAACTGCTCCTAACTAGGAGCACAAGTGTTAAAAAAAAAAAAAAAAAAGTTATTCTCACCTCTCCACGAGCCCCCGCCGTCTTCCGCCATCTTCCTCTAGGTTCCCGGTGGCTCCCGCAGGCTGCCGGTGTCAGCAGAGGTGTACCTCTGCTGTTCAGGACCTGCGGTGATGTCACAGTCATGTGACCGCGGGTTCACCATGGTGAACCCGCGGTCACGTGACTGTGACATCATCGCAGGTCCTGTGTACAGCAGAGGTACACCTCTGCTGACACCGGCAGCCTGCGGGAGCCACCGGGAACCTAGAGGAAGATGGCGGTTGACGGCGGGGGCTCGGGGAGAGGTGAGAATAAACTTTTTTTTTTTTTTTCTTTTTTTGCAGCCCGGCGCCGATTTTATGCCGGAATCGGGTGCCTATTTGGCACCCGATTCCAGGCATCAGAAGGGAGCCGATGCTGTCCGATTTATATCGGACAGCAACGGCTCCCTGAAAATCGGTATGTGAAAGTAGCCTTAGCAAATCATGCTTATTTTGTCTAGGTACGTAATGATTATAGCATTTAAATTGCTGCTACCTTGTTACAAGGTCAGGTGACTGTGAGCATGTACAATAGGAAGCTCTGCCCCCTACTTTAAAGTATGGGAGGCTGTGATCCCAGTTAACACTGGAGAAACTAGGGGTGCTGAAGTAAGAAAATGCTGTTCACACTGTTGTCCATCTGGTCTTTCTCATCTACTATTGGAAATACCAGGGCTGTTATTGTAAGAATCAGCCACTCTCACTGCTTTCCTACTGCTCTTTCTGAACAAATGCTGGAAATACTAGGACTGTTGAGGTAAGAAGAGGCTGCTTATACTGCTCTGCACCCTGTCTTTGTGATCTAATACTGTACATATCAGGGGTGTAAAGGTAAGAAGAGGCTGCTCGGAGTGCTGTTCACTCAGTTTTTTCGATGTTATTCTTGAGATACCAGGGGTGCGGAGGTAAGAATAGGCTGCTCACACTGCTATCCACCTTGTCTTTTTGATCTAATACTGATGATATTAGGAGTGCTGAACTAGGAGGCTGTTCACAGTGCTGTCCTTGTCTATCTGATAAAATGCTGGCAATACCAAGTTTACTGAATTAAGAGGCTGCTCACACTGCTGTCCACCCTGTTTTTCTGGATGCTGTGACCTGGAGATTTCTTAACTCCAGGTAAAAGCAGATGATCTCCCTACTCAAAAGCACCTATCTTATTAACACATTAGTACAGGTTTCTCCCAGGTAAAGAAAATGGCAGACTTTCTAATTCTATAGTGATTTGCTAATGAAAGATATTTACCTTATCAAGAATTTATTTATAATGATGTTTTATTTTTTTGTTCTATTCCCATAGAACCTGTTTAAAGAGGTTACATTTCCTCACACTCACTGTTACTTTTGCTATGTCCAGTGATTGGCTGCAGTGGTCATAAGATTGTGGAAGTAGCAGAGAGGCAGTGCTAGAGCACCAGTTAGACCAGTGTTTCCCAACTCCAGTCCTCAGGAGCCACCAACAGTGCAGGCTTTCAGGATTTCCTTAGTATTGCACAGTGATACTTTAATCACCTGCACTGGTGATGATTCCAATACTAAGGAAATCCTGAAACATGACCTGCAGGTGGCTCTTGAGGACTGGAGTTGGGGAACACTATTGAGTAAAGTTAATTTAGCTATTTTTAAACAGGCAAGCCTAAGGACTATGAAAATATAATTATGGACAACAAATTCTAGACATAACAGCATCTGAATAATTTGGTGCTTTTTTTTGCTACAGGAGAAATGTCCGTACAGCCAGAGTTTCCTATGCAATTTATGAGTGCTTGTGTAGACAATCTCATAGTGCTGTGATATAATGTAATTATTCATAGCCCCAAACCGTCACCCCAAATAACTATACTGTAGGTAGTAGAGGTGACGAAGGTACAGCTGTAACATCAATGTGTATTCTGTTGTTTAATGTGGTTCAGCAAATACTGTCTTACCTGTTTTATAAATGAGGCAATAATACTACATTACTGTCAACTACTTTGCTCTTAGCTACAATAAACATTCATGTGTTACACCCAGTCTCTTTGAACAGACACGTAACAACAGAGATACAAAAACCACTTGGGCTGACATGTTCACCTTCCATGTAAAATCAGCTTTTCTGACACTGGTAATTTATGTCTTTGTCATACATTGATCTGCCCAACAGACATGAAACATAATTATTTCAATGCCAGACACTTGTCACAGATATAAATAATATTGCACGCATGTTTTGAACAAGAATACTATCCTTGGTGAACGTGTTAGATAATTGCACAAACAGTAATGCAATAATCTACCTCTCTTACTATAATTACTCTTTTTACGAGCAATAAATTTGGTAAAAAATGGCTGATGGAGATTTAAAGGGGTTGTCCACTCACAACCAGATCTGGAGGTGAGCAATACTGACCCCTTATATCTGTCAGGCCATGTACACAATTAGCAGGTACTGTGCACTCCTTGTGGAGGATGACATGCCTGAGCAAGGTATGGCCAATAAGTCTTCTTACACTGCCATGTCAGCTATGTCCCACTCCGCAAGGGGCATTAACCCTTACACCCCACTCAGAAGCCTCTCATACAGCCCAAATCAGATCTTTTACTTTGCACTGAAGTGCAACACCCCTAAGCACAGGAATTCTGGTTTGGCTTTTATTCTAAGTCCTACAATAAAGCTTTTTAAAGGCTCAATATTGACTTTTAGAATTACTACTTCTAATAGGTGGCGCTACAGTTCAAGTCGTCCTCATATCAGAACAGGCAATTTGCATACTATAAAAGTTTCTAATTAGTAAAAGCAGAAATGTTAAAAACTGTAAAAAGTGTAACAGAAAATTGTGTGCAGTTGCCTTTATTTGCTAAAACTGAAATACAACTTTGTGCTAACATTTATAAAATGCCATCTTCTGACATGTAAAGTCCTGAAACTATAAAGTGCCTCATTGTGTAACACAGCATGCTCCAACAGGCCTCATACCACCGCTCATGTGGACAGTGTACACATCACAATGCGGACATATTTTCGCACATACATCAAATAGTGTCACTTTTGGTTGCTTTGAAGGGGTACTCAAAAAATGGCAATGTTAAAAGGCATTCAGTGGGGGGCCCACACCTAGCACCTCCACCAAACAGCTGCGCATAACCCCATGCGTGGCTCGATGCACGCAATGTTTGGAGCTCCATACATTGTTTAGTGGCTGCTGCCGGGTACTGCAATTGAGCTCCCTTTATATCCCTGCTGTATAGTTACAGTCAATAGTCTTGGTGCACCCGTGACACTATATGAGCTATTGTATGAGAATGGTGCAGATTTAAACCTGCTGCCCATACAATCGGACAGCTGTATGACGACTTGCCCAGTGCCACTTAGGAGAGATGTATTTACCACTTCTGCCTTCTCTAGTTTACACACCATTTAATTAGCCCTAGTTATAAAATAGAGACAATAGCAAAGCTGGGAGAAAAACTATCACAAAATTTGCAAATAAAAAAATTACAGCTGTTACTTTAACATGCGCTAAAATGGCTAAAATGCATCTTATCTAGGACTACAATACCCGGGCCCTGAACGGTTAGAAGTGCGCAACTGATTCACGCATGGTGACTTATGGTCAATCACCATGACACGCATACAGTACCGGATTACATGGAGCATGTCTACAGATGAAGGACATATATGTATTCATGCCTCCAATATGGACTCACTATAAGGGTACACTCACACCTGGGTGTCTTTTCTCGCCGAGATCCTTGATGAGAAAAGTAGCAGAGTGTCATGCATTTCTTCATCTGTATGACAGGCTAGTGTGCATTTTCCCTCACCTAGCATCCGTATGTCATGTGCATGTCATTATTATGACATGTGTTTTAACATGGTATTTTCTATGCCATGAATAGTTTGAATAGATAGATAAGATAGATGGATGGATGGATAGCTGATAGGATAGCTAGATCGATCTTACCAGTCTCCCGCTGCTTTCTTTCAGGGCCGCTCATTAAGCTTCATGCATATTCACTGCGCTGATTGGCAACGGCCAATCACAGACACTTACACTCTGTGAGAGTTCCTTTAGGCTGGGTGAACATGGCAACATATGGCACCCGTCAGCAGTTTTATAAAAAGTGGCACAACAAAATCATCTCTACAACTTGTCTGCGTATTATAGAGCTCTGGTTTTGCTGGAGATAAAACAACCAAGTTGCTGACAAGTTGCATGTCGCATGACCATAGGAAATCATTAGATGCAATGCAACACTGTGATTTCAGTGTCGCACGACACGTCACCATGTACCCTAGCCTAATTCATATAGTTATATGTGTAGGCAGTCTAAAGAGACATCCACAGAAGTCAAGAATATAGATATTGTTACAAAAAAAGTAGCCGAAAGAAACTAGCTAAAAGTACTAATGCTACATAGAACCTATGCTGAGCTCATGCCGGACTGACATTCACTGTGAGTGGCAGGTTCACTTTAAGAGCCCTCCTAGAAGCATTTCCAAAGAATAAACAGCGGGAATTCCTTTGTGCTCTACTAGTCAAACCAAAAAAGTCTATTCAGCTGAGAGCTTTCAGTATCATCAGAAGCACAAAGTGCTGTATACACATACATAGCTGCAAGACAATGCCCATAACAAGCAATTCTTTATTTACCGCTGCCTGTCATAGATACAAACAAAGAGCTGCATAATGGGAGTCATGTCTGTGCAGTAGTCTTACATCCGCCGTACCTAGCCAAGGTCACACATACCAAACCAGACCGCCATACCGGATTATGTTTCCCATGGTCAAAGAGAGAGGCCAAGAGGGCACTGGGTTATAAGAAGGGGCTAGCCCAGTGTGCTAGGGGGCACACAAATAGTGGTCACATATTGCCTATATATGTATGCACACACAGTATGACAGACGCACAGTGTGCTTAGCTGTGGCCAGCACACTCGAGCTGACTTTAATCCAACACCAAGTTATTCGAGGAATCTCAAAGGCCTACTGCCAGAGCGAGAAAATGTTTAGTCTTGAGCTGTGCAGTAAATCATCCGTGTAAGAATGAGGTTCCTGCAGTACGTTTATGTTCATGTATCTATGTATTCTCATACAGCCATCACAGAATTCCCACACACTGCATTGATGAGGGGCAGTCACCCCAAAACACAGCGTCTGCAGATAGGATTTGAGTCAGATCAGAACCCCAAAGTCATATTAAAAGGCTTGTTAAAGAGTCGATTATGACTTTTAGGATTGTTACCTTCAATAGGTGTCGTTAGACCAGAGATTGTCTATTTCCTCAATGAAGTGACAATTTCTATGTACCAAAGGAGCACACAGATCCTCCTCCTTCTGACACCTTTATATAGCAACCGTGCAGCTGTAGTGGGCCTGCTATCCTGACATAAGGCTGTACACAAATATTATTATTGCCCTATTACTCTAATGACATACTACAATTGTATATTTACATTAAAGAAACAAGGCACTGTAGTTATTACTGTTTATAAAAGTGCTGGAAATCGGCACGACTTATGAGAAGAGCTGTAAAATATCATCACAACCCTCTTCCTCAATACCTGGCAGAGAAATGATATACAATAGATAACCTTTTATGGTTTCTATTACATTATATCTCCATGTACAACCTGTAATTCCTGTTGTAGTCCTTTCTGAATTACCTGCTCATGGCACCAGGAATTACTGGGAAAATATTCTTAACTACTGAAATGGGTTTGTTTAGGCAATTTAGTTCTGTAGGTAAATAGGGAAACTCAGGAGAGAGCATACAATACAATTCACAATGAAAAGTCAGGGAGAGTTAAATGGAATGTTTCTGGATATTTGCTATCCCATCTGAGAGCAGCATAATGTAGAGGCACTGGCCTTGATTCCAGTGAAGAATCACTTGCTTGGCTGCTGTCACTTTGATAAGATCATTGTCTTCTCTGTTGCAGATCTAGCAGTTTTCTGAATGCTGAGCTCTGTATAACTGAACCCACACCACTCACCACTGACTGGCAGCTTACTGTGTAGACTGTATGTGAAGAACCGCACCTCACAGTCCCGCCTAATGTCACTAATACGTTGGGGGTCACACAGTACGGTCTCCCCATTTTCACAAAATTGTAACATTCCGCACCTCCTGGGGTTATGTAATGCCAACTTAGCACAGTTTTACACAGGGCATAAGACTAAAATAAAACTCGTTATTGAATTCAGTTTAAAAGTTTTTATTAAAATTCAGTGTAGACTAGTGATTCAAGTGAACTAGTAACATACATGAATAAACCACCACACACACACACACACACACACACACACACACACACACACACACACACACACAAATTTACATCTTCAAGGGGAAATGAGGAGACTGAGTAGACTAAATTAGATTTGCAGATTAAGTGGTACGTCGTAGTCCCCAGATAGATCTGGACACAATTTTGTCTCCACAAGGTATCCGGGGAGAACACCTGTCCTTTGTTTTGTAGATAAGTTTGAATAGTAACAACCTTTAGGCCAAACTCTGTTAAGTTTTAAGTCATGGTCAAGTCTAAGCTCCTGTCCGAAGTCCTGAAGACAGAAAAAGTTGATGAAACATCAATGTCCGACCATAAATATGGTCCAGCAACCCTCCCAACATGTTTCGCCTTTTCTAATGTCAAAAAGGCTCATCAGGGGCTATAGTTGTACTACTTGGTACAATAAATACATCAATATATTGAGTCATGCACCCTGATATAATGAGGTGACCCGATATACTGTGCGTTTGGGCCCACTAGTTCAACTGGTAAATCAGGAGGGAACTTGCAGTTAGCTTGTAGTGAAGGCAGAATTATGAGGACACTTCTGTTGTTAGGATGCCGTCCGGATAGATAGTCCTTCAGAATTGTTTACTCCCAACATGTTTCTGGTTTAGCGTTTCCACAGGTAGAATTATAACCTTCATAGAATCCTCTATCATAGCAGAAGAATGAAGGCTGCCAGTATCAGAGAAGCCTCAACCTGTCAGAGACGGATCATTACTAAGGACCATATTGACTGGGACAAGACTGAATGAACAAAGTCCTGGACCTTGTAAGACATAGCCTGGGCAACACCACAACAGCTACTTACTATATGGGACATTTAAAAAAGTTAGGGAATTCACACCTGACCATTAGAATCAGGGTAAGAAGGACGCCAGGGGGCACGTAGGAAGCATGTGACTGTGAACAAACGGATAGAGGATTCAATGAAGGATTCGGAAATGCTAAACCGGAAATGTTGGGAGTAAACAATTCTGAAGGACTATCCACCCGGACAGGATCCTACCAATAGAAGTGTCCCCACAAACTCTGCCTTCACTACAAGCTAACTACAAGTTCTCTTCTGAGTTACATGGTCGAAGTAGTGGGCCCAGACACACGTTATATCGGGTCACCGATTACCAAGTAATAGGATTGTAGCCCCTGATGAGCCTTTTTGACATTAGAAAAGGCGAAACACGTCGGGTGGGGTGCGGGACCATATTTATGGTCA
Source organism: Allobates femoralis (assembly GCA_033576535.1). Taxonomy (NCBI): domain Eukaryota; kingdom Metazoa; phylum Chordata; class Amphibia; order Anura; family Aromobatidae; genus Allobates; species Allobates femoralis. Next base: position 338,426,455 of record JARQOC010000003.1, read on the forward strand.
AACATCAATGTTACATGATCCTATCCTGTTTTGGGGACTTCGGACAGGAGCTTAGACTTACCCATGACTGTTGAAACTTGACATACAACTTGGAGTTCACTATACTTGGTAACCAGGCCTAAAAGTCGTTACTATACAGACATATCTACAAAACAAAGGACAGGTGTGCTCCCTGGATACCTTCTGGAGACTAAACTGTGTCCAGATCTTTCTGAAGACTATGACATACTAGTTAACCTACGAATCCAATTTAGTCTACTAAGTCTCCTCATTTCCCCTTGAAGAGGTAGACACTGTGTGTCTTTGTGAAGGGGGGGTTTATGAATGCAGTCACTAGTCTACACTGAATTTTATTTAAAACATTTAAACTGAATTCAATTATGAGTTTTCCTTTAGTCTTATGCCAAAATTAAATTGGATAAACTCTTGAACATGCTTTTGGTGAATACACAGTTTAACACTGACACACCTCTGTCCACATGGGCACAGGGGGTCAAAGGAAGTGAGAGTGGGTGGCATACGCAACCGCCATCAAGGCACAACACTTGCCCACAAGTCTGACAGGTAGAGAGACCAGTGAAACAGAGCCCTGCTAGCCCAGTAGGACTGCCAACAGTGCTCGTTAGATATAAGCCCAATTCGTTAAGGGATTATATTGGGAAATAAACCAAGCCCAGTAGCATATAACGTTAAACCAAGAAGACGGAAGTGTGGATTCATGGATCAAGATAAAAGAGAAACACAGAATTGAGTTATATATTTAATCACCTTAATGGAGTGACCTCCCTTAGAAGAAAACGCTGGTCCACAGCCTTGCACGGGCAATTTATTCATGCTGTTACTCGTTTTCTCTCATCCCCGTAATAGTCCTAGTTTCCCTCTCCTTGGGTCTGGTAGCTGAAACTGTAAAACCTATTATAGATTATAACTTCTCATTGGAAGATCAAAGAGAGGTGGTTTTGGCACCATCGGATCCTGCATTTGACACTAGCCTCCCCACGCTAGAATTGGTCCAAGGTACTCCTTCCCGTTCCTGAGATCTCGAAAATGTAACCGGTATACGGCTAGGACATATAATAACTCCATAACTCCTTATGAAATTACGGATCCTGTCCGTCTTTGAACCAGTTGAGCAACTTCAGTTCCCAACAGGGGTTCATTCTGCAAAAAAAGGCCTTGGTCCCAGCTAGGCTGCTAGAGGTTTGGGTTTTTCCACTTGGAGCTTTTCAAGCTGGACCACCTGCTGAGCCAGATGTCCTGTCTCAGCTTTACATATGAAGGAGGCCTTTATCAGATATGATACAGTAGATTGGCATTAAATTGTATTCCCCATATCCTTCCCACTGTTCACAGGCAGAAAGCTGATATTTGAGGTCTATATTGCTGCAGATTTGCTAGTCTTCTCAGTGATAATCTCTTTCAGATAAAATGTATGTAATAAAAACTACAGCAAGAAGTTCAGTAATAATAATAATAATAATAATATTTATTCATCTGTATAGTGCTATTAATTCCATAGCACTTTACACACATGAGTAATGCTGTCTCTCTTAACAGAAGTTATGTCGCTTATCCATGTTACGTAAATAAAAGCTTATAATCTGACGTTAAATTCATCCATTGGTTTTATAAATTACTCTTTTGAAAGCTTAAACCCTCCGAAATTTGGTTTAGGTTAAGAAAATAAATTGGCATCAATGTTGAAATATTGATCATATAATAAACATAGAATGGTCAGATTTTAGCAAGACAAAAGTTTTGTCGCCCTGGTCATATAATGCACCCAATCCTAATTTACCGTATATACTCGTGTATAAGCCGACCCGTGTATAAGCCGACCCCCCTACTTTTGCCCCCAAAACCTGGGAAAACCTATTGACTCGTGTATAAGCCGAGGGTGGACCCCAGCACAGGTATACAGCCCCCAGCAGTGTGGTATACAGCAGCCCCAGAGGTATATACAGCAGCCCCAGAGGTATATACAGTAGCACCAGTGGTAGTATACAGCAGCAGCCCCAGTGGTATATACAGCAGCAGCTCCAGTAGTTAGTATACAGCAGCCCCAGAGGTATATACAGAAGCCCCAGTGGTAGTATACAGCATCCCCAGAGGTAGTATACAGCATCCCCAGAGGTAGTATACAGCAGCCCCAGAGGTAGTATACAGCAGCCCCAGAGGTAGTATCCAGCAGCCCCAGAGGTAGTATCCAGCAGCCCCAGAGGTATATACAGCCCCAGTGGTAGTATCCAGCAGCCCCAGAGGTATTTACAGCCCCAGTGGTAGTATCCAGCAGCCCCAGTGGTAGTATCCAGCAGCCCCAGTGGTATATACAGCCCCAGTGGTAGTATACAGCAGCCCCAGTGGTATATACAGCCCCAGTGGTAGTATACAGCAGCCCCAGTGGTATATACAGCCCCAATGGTAGTATACAGCAGCCCCAGTGGTATATACAGCCCCAGTGGTAGTATACAGCAGCCCCAGTGGTATATACAGCCCCAGTGGTAGTATCCAGCAGCCCCAGAGGTATATACAGCCCCAGTGGTAGTAAACAGCCCCCCCCTCCTTATTATGGGTCCCCCTGTGCAGTAATAAACAGCCCCCCCCTCCTTAGGATGCCCCCCCCCAGGCTGCGGCAGCTGTCAAAGTAACAAACACTTTATACATCACCTTCCGGCGCAGCTTCTCCGGTCCTCCGCTCCTCCGCTCGCCGGCTTCTTCTTCCTTCTTGTGCCGGCTTCTGTGACCGCGCGCAGGAAATTACGTCATCTCCTGCGCCCGGTCACATGACACCGGCACAAGCAGGAAGAAGAAGCCGGCGAGCGGAGGAACGGAGGACCGGAGGAGCTGCGCCAGAAGGTGATGTATAAAGTGTTTGTTATTTTGACAGCTGCCGCAGCCTGGCGGGGGACATACTAAGGAGGGGGGGGCTGTTTATTACTGCACAGGGGGACCCATAATAAGGAGGGGGGGGCTGTGTAGTGCAATATGCACGGCATCCCCCCGCTGCTGATGGACGGGGGGATGCCGTGCATATTCATTGCACTAATGAGGCGGCCCCACGTGACCGCCTGCGGTCACCGCGGCCCCCTCCTACCTCCTCCAGCCACCGGTGCAGCTTTCCCCCACAGCATACCGTATGACCCGTGTATAAGCCGAGGGGGGGACTTTTCAGCCCAATTTTTGGGCTGAAAAACTCGGCTTATACACGAGTATATACGGTACATCCTCATCTGTGCTCAGTAAATGATAGGTTAATTAGTGGGTGTGTCTAAAAAGAAACCCAGCACCCCAGACCTTCACTTCAACTGCAACTTGAGCTCTGACAACATGCCAAAAATACACCCTGCGACCAAAGACTTGATTATCAAGAGGCTGAAGACCAGATCTACTGCAGAGTTGGCTGGCACCTTTAATGTGTCTCAGCGTCAAGTACAAAGAATTAAAAAAAGATTTGAAGAGACTGGAAATGTGTTTGACAAGCCCAGGTCCGGCAGACCCCGCAAGACAACTGCTCAGGAGGAATATTTGTTGGTTAGAAAATCCAAAGCAAGCACTTCTTCCACTGCAGCAGAGCTCCAACAGGCCTGGTCACCTCAAGTCCCTGTGTCAACTAGAACAGTTTGTAGGATTCTGTCTCAAAATGGCCTCTATGGTTTAATCAGTGCCCAGAAGCCAGCACTAAACAAAAGGCAAATAATAAACCGTGTGGCATTTGCAAAGTCCCACAGCCTGTTAAACAGATGGACGCTGGAAAAGTGGCAGAAGGTGGATTTCTCTGATGAATCTTCAATAGAATTACACCACAGCCGCCACAAATACTGCAAGAGACCTACTGGAGCCCGTATGGATCCAAAATACACCCAGAAAACAGTTTCATTTGGTGGTGAAAAGATCATGGTCTGGGGTTACATTCAGTATGGGGTGTGCGAAACATTTGCAAGGTGAAAGGCAATATCAATAGCCTAAAATATCAAGTAATATTAACTACCTCTTATATTCCAAATCATAAAAGGGGTCAAATTCTGCAGCAGGATGGTTCTCCATCTCATACATCCACCTCTACAACAAAGTTCCTCCAGGCAAAAAAGATCAAGGGGCTCAAGGACTGGCCAGCCCAGTCACCAGACATGATCATCATTGAGCATGTTTGGGGTAGGATGAAAGAGGAAGCTTGGAAGACAAAACCAAAGAATCTAGATGAACTCTGGGAGGAATGTAAGACTGCGTTCTTTGCTATTCTTGTTGACTCCATGAATAAATTGTATGAATCATTGTTGAACTGCATGGATGCAGTCCTAAAAGCTCATGGAAGTCACACAAAATATTAAATATGACTCTAATAGCACCACAACTTTATTCACCAATGTTATGCAACATATATTTGTATTTTAAAGGGAACCAACCACCCCCAATGACCCCCCGGACTATTAATATCAGTCCCTACACACAGCACATACATGTGCTGCAATGATTTTTGCTAAAAAAACTGTTTTTTAAAACTAAAGATAATGATTTTTAAAGTTTAAACCGAATGGACGGATGGGCGGTACTTATCTGTGGCAAAAGCCGAGATCTGATGCCAATCATCCTCCCGTCTCCCCTCGCAGCAGTTATGGACAGCCCTTTGTTCAGCGTCACTGCCTGGTGCACGGGATCTCATGCCCGTGCACACGTCATCATCTACAGCCGGGAAGCGAGCGCGCGCTCTGTCTTCCATAGCCGAGCGCAGGAAGTCAGAGCGCGCGCTCGCTTCCCGGCTGTAGATGATGACGTGTGCACGGGCATGAGATCCCGTGCACCAGGCAGTGACGCTGAACAAAGGGCTGTCCATAACTGCTGCGAGGGGAGACGGGAGGATGATTGGCATCAGATCTCGGCTTTTGCCACAGATAAGTACCGCCCATCCGTCCATTCGGTTTAAACTTTAAAAATCATTATCTTTAGTTTTAAAAAACAGTTTTTTTAGCAAAAATCATTGCAGCACATGTATGTGCTGTGTGTAGGGACTGATATTAATAGTCCGGGGGGGTCATTGGGGGTGGTTGGTTCCCTTTAAGTTAATTATTTGTTTGACTATCACATTACGTTCTGTGGGCAACAAAACTTTTGTCTTGCCAAAATCTGACCATTCTGTGTTCATTAAATGATCAATATTTCAACATTTATGCCAATTTATTTTCTTAACCTATACAACATTTCGGAGGGTTTCAGCTTTCAAAAGAGTAATTTATACAACCAATGTTATAAGCTTTTATTTACATAACATGGATAAGCAACATAACTTCTGTCAGGGAGTGTATGATAGCTGTCAGGTATACAATGAATTGTCTGATCATTAAGCTTAAATCTCCCTTTCCTGATTCCACCATACAGTGGAGCATTCTCTCTGCTGAGCACTCCTGTGCTCTCTACAAAATTCACTGCCTGAGTACTCTAGCAGTGGTATATCCTGTTGTGATAAGAAAATAATGAGCAGTTTGAAACTGGACATGCTGGATCATTATACCCCATACACATTAGACTGCCGGTCAAGCCCACAGATATCAGCAAATTTGGACTACGTTAGTCTGGTGTGTATATTATGGTGCGCTCAGATGAGGTAACAAATACCTGGTGACAGATTCCCTTTAAGGAGTAACCATTAATGCAGTAATGTCTGTGGCAGTTTTGGAGCAGTCCCTTGGAACACTTTAGCATATGTTATCTTATTTATAGGACAGAACATGCCGACACCAAGAACATCACTGCATATATACAGCAGGACTGATGGCAACATATAGCCTTCACCTTTAGGGTGGCAGTGTGCTACAAGAAAGTCTACAGGAAAGAATCTACAATTTTTTGCCCCACATACTGAAACATTGCCCTTTATATTCCTGGTATGCCTTCTACAAGTCACAGGATTTCTTAGCCAACCTCCCACATCTTATATACGCAACTAACATAGGCAGTGGTTATGCTACGGTAGGAAAAGTTCCCCAAGACATTAAATATAATTACTGGTCACCATGCAGTCTGGAGTAAACGTGTTTCTCCTTTAAGGAAATGAGACTACATATTTCACTATAAATACTGTCTAGGAGTATCAGAGACTGCGGTTTGGTATACTTGTGTTGTACTATATATGCATAGTAGTGGTAGATACATACCATGCCCCGTCACTATAGCTGTCAGACTATCAAGTAACACAAGGTGGTACTCAGGTCAGCGCAGGTCCCAAACACAGAAACATTGGTTGAATCTCCACACTGCTGCCTTGATCACATGAAGAGACCAATACACATGGACGTCAAGGGGAATGAGGTTTTAATCGATGCGCTTTGAAGTAAACTCACTTCTTGCTCAGCATGCAACCGAATTACCTAGGTAATTAGGTAATTCATTTTCACCCTGGGAAAGAAGTGAGTTTACTTCAAAACGCATCGATTAAAACCTCATTCCCCTTGACGTCCATGTGTATTGGTCTCTTCATGTGATCAAGGCAGCAGTGTGGAGAGTCCAGACATTTTCTACATTATCCTTCTTCTGAACTTTGGTCCTGTGGATTCTGCAGAAGCTGCAATATACTTTCAAGATTAATCACAAACTTCCAAGCTAAGTAGACCTGCTTAGAGGGTGTCATCTGTCTACACCCTCCATGCACTTAATAGCAGTTTATCTATATTAGTACAGATCCTGGCTGTGACCGGTTAATGCAGCATAATGTGAATCCCCTATTTATTATATTGATGACTGCAACCATTTACCTGACCCCTATTTCCTCATAGATAACTAGAGGAGTGAAGGCCTCGCTCGCAAGTTATCTATTGAATTTTCTGTTACTCTGTATGGTCTCATATTGTCTGTACAAGTCCCCTCTGAATTGTAAAGGGTTGTAGAATATGTTGGTGCTATACAAATACAATTATTATTATTATTGCTTATATTTTTAAAATGGTTTAATAGACTTAGAATTTCTCTTTAGTTTCTAGGCCCAAAAAAGTCATATGTTGATGAGGATGCCCCACAATGCTTAAACTAGGTATAAGGAGGAGCAGATATAGGGGTTTGCTTTGTCCTCAAGGAAGGGTATAGTGTTAAGTAGACCATCTGCTGGCATAAGTAGACTGTTTTGCTGGGGGCTTGTACACTGGGGAAGTGTCATTGAGCATTAGGTCAGATTTGGCTTGTTCTTCGAGAGAGCACCCATGAGCTACTGGCCGGAGCAGCTCATCTATGGCAATAATGGCAGTGGACTGGATTGTCTAAAAAGTTGTGAAGTAGAGCTGTGGAGAAGCATATACCTGACAAATGAGGGTGAAAATCCTGATTTCACAGAGCAAGACCTGGAGAATGTCACAGAGAGTAGACGAGGAGATTTCCTGCAGATGTGTTGATGCTTAAGAAGTGGGCTAAAGAATTCTAGCTCAAAACATGGCTGCTGAACTATGATGACTTCCACTGAAGGGTTGTGGACTGAGGATAGATTGTTAGCATGGGGACAGGTCATTTCTGGGGTTGTGAGAGATGTCAGCCTAAAAGAGTGCCAAGGTGGGTTGGGTGGTGCTAGACTTACACCGGAGGTTGTAGTGGTATGTATGAGAGGCTGGGAGAGACATTAGTCTGGGAGGAACACGAGCAGCCTGAAGCTGAAGGTGGGCAGCCTTGAGGTGGTAGTGTAGATTGGCTGGTTAAGTCCTAAGGTGTGGTGGACTGAAAAGGAACATGGTCAGAGTGGTCAGTCCAAGAATGGGTTCTTGGAATAAAGCAGTGCTCCTCCGGCATTTTGTTTTGTTGTGTAATGTTTTAAGTCTGGTTAAATTCTAGAATATTTAACTAATATGGTACCTTTACACGCCGCTACAGGATGGTGGAAACAACCGTGTGCTTCACGTGCACAAGCACGCACAAACGGTTGAAAACGGTACCCGCACCACCTTTACACGCCGCAACAAGGTGCGCTACAGTAGGTTACACCTATCTCTGGATACACCGCCGGGTGCCCCAAGTTACCTTCTGTAGCTCACCTTACCTCATTTACACACCGCTACAACAAGGTAATATGGGCGGAACAAAGGCAGCAGGGACAACACATAGGCGTGCCACAATTGTGGATTACGAGAATTCCGTACGCTGATAGGACAAAGCAATAACATCATGATTGGGCAGCCAGCACAGGAGGCTGACTAATACATGACGCTCGAGCAATTGTGTAGTGTGATTGGTCAGCTCCTTAAATATGCCGCCCTATGCAGCGTCTACCAATCGTAACGCAGGAGCTTCCACCAATGATCGCTGATGGGGCGCAGTATCCCGGAATCTGTGTCACGCCCCAGGTAGATAGCAAGGTGTCGAAACAACCCTCCTGTTCCTTATTTACACGCCGATACAGGTCGTAACCATCGCCTTGAAATCAACCTGTTTTTGAGCTCTGCTCTGAAACAGGTGCCTCTAGTGACGGGTGGCAACAACCGTCTTTACACGCCGTGACCGCGGGTTGATTTGGCGGTGCAAGATACATTTGTCTCATCTACCCGGTTGTTTCCACCATCCTGTATCGGCGTGTGAAAGGTACCAATAGTGGTAACCAGGACTGTGGAGTCGGTAAGCCAAACCACTGACTGGCTCCACAGCTCTGGTGCCAACCTAAAGTGGATTGCAACCAGTAAGCTCCTGTGCCCACTATGAGACTTGTAGCTTGCTATGCCATTGTAATCTGAAGAAAGGAAAAATAAAATGACTCTTTTTTTAACCAAATATTTCTTTAAAGAAGAACCACTTGACCACCCTCTTGTACATGTAATTGGCACAATAGCTTTTGAGGAAAACTCAACTGTGATATTATGCCACAGTTTTTCCTACTGGTCAAGGAGAGAAAAATACCATATGAGTGCCAACAAAATCATGTGAATAGTTGACTTATGTTATGGCTACACGCTTACTTAAAATGTGTCACGTATGTGAAAAAAAAAATACCAAAATTCTACAACTGAGGTCCCTTTCACATCAGCGTTTTTCGCTGATCGCGGCAATTGCAGTGAAAAAAAAACGCAACTGCCGTGATTACCGCATAACAGCTGCAATCGCGGCACACTTGCGGCAAGCCCCATACAATGTCTATGGGGCTTGTGGTAAGTGTGCGGCAGGTGCGGCAAGTGCGGTCTTGGCACTTGCGGCAGGTGCGGGCACGAAAAAAAACGCGTTTTTTTTTGCAGCCGCACCTGCGGCAAGTGCCAGAACCGCAACTACACCACACTTGCCGCACCTGCCGCAAGCCCCATAGACATTGTATGGGGCTTGCCGCAGGTGAACTGCAAGTGGGGCCGTTATGCGGTAATCACGGCAGTTGTGGTTTTTTCACCGCAATTGCCGCGATCAGCGTAAAGCGCTGATGTGAAAGGGGCCTAATAACAGTGTCCTACGTAAGAAATATTATAAAAATAAGAATGAACCCTGTGATAGTCCTCAACACTACTGGAAGTGAAGACGCCCTGCCTATCATTCACCTGCCTGCAACAGCCAATCATGGCTTCAGCACTAACTTCTGAATGTATGGCATGTGACTGCTGGGCCAGTGATTGGTTGCAGCAGTCAGTAGGCAGATGGATGAAATGTCACTGCCATAGGACCAGCAGGGGCCATTTGAGTGGCAGGAAATTCTAGGGTAAGTAATATGAGCAATTATTATTTCTTTTATTAATTCCCAACATCAAGTCAAATTTTAGGTAATGCCAGAACTCATTTAGAGCCTTAACACCCTCAAAGCAATATTCAATGATAAAGTAAATATATCTTCCATTATATGTGATTCTTTCATAAATAACACAGGTCAACAAAAAAATATTTTTTTTTCTGGTGCCCAAAATATTTTAATGAATTTGGGGTATTTTTGGGGTGCTGATTCTGAATATGCTATCAGTTTTGCCAGATTGGCTCAAGTTTTGAGATTTTTGGTATCTTATTTATAGCACTTGTTGGTAAATGCGACGCATCATCTCATTAATTTCTTTGGATTAGTACTTGAACTGAGCAGTTCTCAATATAGTTTTGTGTTAATTAGTGTTCTAAAAGTTTGTTCATAGCTTGATTTTTGCACTAACTTTATGTTGTTGTCTGTTTTCCAGTGAAAAGCATGAACTCATCAAGAAGAAGTTGTCTTAACGATCCAGACTCATTCTGTTACATTTGTGGTGAATATACACTGACAAAACATAGAAGAAACATAACAGACTTCGTTAAAAAAGTGTATTTTGCCTATTTTGGGGTTATGCTTGGGGACCAAGACAAGTTTTGGGCACCACACATAGTGTGCAAAGCATGTATCGAATTATTACGAAAATGGAGCAAAGGACAAAGAACAAGCTTCAAATTTGGTGTTCCAATGGTGTGGAGAGAGCAAAAAAATCATCATGATGACTGTTATTTCTGTGCAGTGCAAGTACAAGGATTCAATAAGCATAAGAAACGAAAATGGGAGTATCCTAACATGGAATCTGCAAGAAGGCCTGTCCCTCATTGTGAAGATGTGCCTGTACCTGTGTTTACCATGTTACCTGACCTTCCCCCACCTGATGATGATGATGATGAAATGCAGGGTATGGAGCTAAGCATTAGTTCTGGAAGTGAACTAGAATATGAAGGAAGTTTCAGAACACCTACGCAATTTACCCAAGGAGAGCTCAACGATCTAATAAGAGACCTCAACCTCTCAAAAAGTGCATCCGAACTTTTAGCTTCAAGGCTAAGTGAAAAAAATTGTCTGACGCCTGGAACTAAAATGACATCTTACAGGACCAGAGAAGAAGCACTTCTTCCATTTTTCTGTGAAGATGACCTACTTGTATATTGTAAGGATATTCCTGGCCTGATGCTGCAAATGGGTTTACAAGTATATCGTCCTGTAGACTGGAGGCTTTTCATAGATAGTTCTAAAAGGAGTTTGAAATGTGTTTTGTTGAACAATGGCAATCAGTGTGCATCTCTTCCAGTAGCTCACTCAACTAAACTTGCAGAACAATACCAAAATGTCAAAATGGTCTTGGAGAAACTGTGCTACCATGAACATTCGTGGCTGATATGTGTTGATTTAAAAATGGTCAACTTTTTACTTGGACAGCAAAGTGGATACACAAAGTATCCTTGCTTCATCTGCATGTGGGATAGTAGAGCAAAACATCAGCACTGGGAGAAACTGAATTGGCCTCCAAGGGACACCTTGACAGTAGGAGCATCAAACATAGTGAACGAACCTTTGGTGGACAGGGAAAAAATCATTCTACCACCACTTCACATAAAGTTAGGATTAATGAAGCAGTTCGTCAAGGCATTAGACAAAGATGGTAATTGCTTCATGTACATCTGCAGATCTTTCCCTGGTCTTAGTAGCGAAAAACTGAAGGCAGGAATCTTTGATGGTCCTCAAATTCGGAAACTCATTAAAGATTCAAATTTTCCTAAGGAAATGAATGACATTGAAGCTGCTGCATGGTGTAGTTTTGTGTTGGTAGTGAAGAACTTCTTGGGAAATCAAAAGGCAGACAATTATGAAGAACTGGTACAAAACATGCTATTGAGATTTAGAAATCTGGGTGTACACATGAGCATTAAATTGCATTATCTTCACAGTCACTTGGACAGATTTCCAGAAAACCTTGGAGATTTTAGCGAAGAACAAGGGGAGAGATTTCATCAGGATATTATGGTGATGGAGGAAAGGTACCAAGGCAGATGGGACAGACATATGATGGCTGATTACTGATGGAATCTACAGCGTGACTGCCCCAATAGCTCACATAGAAGGAAATCATATAAAAAGCGCTTTTCCAGCGATTAAATGTCTATCTTTCATGTCTTGTTCATTTTTGAAGATTACTTTCTAAAACTAGTTAAAATAAACTAAAATCAACATTTACTTTGTTAAATTTATTGTATTCATGACAATATCAATAAAGTTAATGCGCGTGTAGCAAAAAACGTCTTTTTTTTTACACATTTTACGAAAAATCTCAAAAACTTGAGCCAATCTGGCAAAACTGATGACATATTCAGAATCAGCACCCCAAAGTTACCCTAAATTCAATGAAATATCTTTGGCACCAAAAATGCTGTTGACCAGTGTAATCTACCCACGTTCTTCTTTTTCTATATTATATTCTGACCCTTCCTTTAATTTTGTTGTCCTTAACTACTTGTATCAAAGACCAGGCTGATTCTTATGAAGTTATGATGCAAAACTTCTGTGACCCGTGGAAGGGTATTTACCCGAAACGGTGCCGTCGTCACCTCTGCGCCCCCTCCCTGCACCCTTTTGTATGCTGCTCCTGGACTAAATAAAAAGAAAATCCCGCTATATGCCGTTCTGGTGAGTGCCGATGTTTTTTCTTCCTTTTGCTTGATTTTCAGTACTGAGACGGTTTCTGGCACCTTAGACGGTCCTGTGTCTCCCCCTCACACGTAATTGAGTTCCCCAGTGGGAACCCCAGTATTAGCTACGGTGGTGCCCCTTTTCATTTCTGCTCTGGACAAAACTTCTTTATTACTAGCAAAACCTGAGCGCTTCAGTGGAACAGGTCTTTACAAGAATGGTAAGGACAAAGCGGTGGTCACTGCCAATGTAAAATGAAAAAAACTGTATGAGAAGTTGTTGACACATTCGGGGTGGGCACCTGCACTGCCTGAGAAAACCACAAACAATGGCTCATAATAAGCTAATTATGGCATTATAAACTGCAGTAAAATTTACAGAAAATATGTATATACATTCTATAAACAAGCTGCATAATATCAACTTCCAAAAGACACATGGGCTGCTTTAAGGAGAGAAATGACCGGTCAGAGACTAGTCGTGTTCTTTATACATATTTACACTGTGGTTGTGCAGGGGTGGCACAACCCCCAAAGGAGAGCGCACACAAAACACAGATAGGGGTCCCCCACTAGACCACCGGGTTCTGCACATGAGCGCTCTCCCCACATTATTTCTCCATAGATATTTAGACATATGGGGCACTGAACCCTATCTGTATAGACGCATGTTGTGCCCACTCCTGGCCTGTTACTATGTCAATGGAAAGAAGGCATTGTAGATGCTTTCTGCCTTACAGATCTAAAGCCCCCCATTCACATTAGACCACCATCATTCAAACAATCTAATATGCATGGGTGCCCTGGACAATTGATTTTCGGCATTGATTGCTGATTTCGGATTATCAATACGTTTGTCCTCCCTGAGTTCAGCCACCAACAAATATGTCTGACAGCAGATCTGAAAACACAGGAGTGCTCATGTGTAATGAAGGGACAGCCGAGACAGCTGCTGTTCAAACTAGAGCTCGACCTAGACTGCTTTCTAATGTATTGGGAGGGGACACAGAACTGGGCTAAGAAGTGAAAACAAACTACAGCAGGGATGCACAAACATTTTTGGTCCAAGAGGCACAATACTACAATGGACATCTCCCTGGGGCCAGATTAAAACCTAAAGGTGTAATGGTGCCGTCACACAGCCCGATCTGGCCAGCGATGCGCGGGTGCCCGCTCGGTTCCGACATCGCTGGCCAGCTGTCACACAGCATCGCCGCGGCCGGCGACACCGCAGCGATGCGGGCGGTGACATCGCTCGCTGGGCTGGGCTCAGCCCAGCAAGCGATCCGCAGCAACGCTGCGGTATAGGCTGGATTGCCGCCGACATCGCTCTGGCGATGTCACACGGCGCGATCCAGCCTTATGCAGGTCGCCGGTTGACAGGTTTACGGTTCTTCCCGTAAACCTGACAACCTGCGACCAGCGATAAAACGCGGTCGCGCCGCTCGTTTACACAGCGCGACGTCGCTAGCGACATCGCTGATACGTCACTTTTTCGGCGATGTCGCTAGCGACGTCGCCAGGTGTGACGGCACCTTAATAGTAATAATATTAACAAATAAAATACCTCCAATTAGGAGTGTTGTACAGTTCTCCTGATTACCTATGTTTCTTACCTTTTTGTACAGGACATTGCAGCTATAGTATTTATGGTTACGATTATTCATATAGTGAGTTATTTAGTTGCTAGTAGTCATAACCATACCTAAGTCACTGTAATGTCCTGCACATGAGGTAAGTCACATAGCTAATCAGGAGAACTATACTACATTTCTAATTAGAAGGGTTTGCTAACATTATTACCCCTCCTATATATTGAGATAGGATCTTGGAGATGGCAATAACCATTTAAATATGTATTCTGATGTGACAAAAAATGCCAGAAATATCTACTCTGGTTCCATCTCTGGGACTTTTACTTATCTGGTGAATTAGGACATGTTCCCACAATTAGTATTTGCGACGTTTTGGACAAAGCGTGTTTTCACTACATCCTAAATGCTGCATTGTATAATACAGGCACAGTGGATGGATTTATAGAAATCCCATGCCATGCTCACTGTGCTTGTTTTCTCTGTAGAGTAAACTGACCTGCGGCGTAGATTCCCAAGCTTCAGCATGTCAATTTATCCCAGTGGAGATGCGAGTGTTCTCAGCGAGAAGACAGCAAAAATATATGGCATCAGTAATCCTGATCGTGAACACTTTGTGTCTATACAGGAAAGGAGACACTACGTCTAGGAAGCTGTGTCTCCAGATTGTGGGTACATACCTTTAGAGTCCGAGGAGACACTACACCCAAGACGCTGTGTCCCCAGATGATGTGAACGTAGTCTTACAGTCCGAGAAGACACTACACACGGTAAGCTGTGTCTCCAGATAGTGTGAACGTAGTCTTACAGTCCGAGAAGTCACTACACCCGGTAAGCTGTGTCTCCAGATGGTGTGAACGTAGTCTTACAGTCCGAGAAGTCACTACACCCGGTAAGCTGTGTCTCCAGATGGTGTGAACGTAGTCTTACAGTCCGAGAAGTCACTACACCCGGTAAGCTGTGTCCCCAGATGATGTGAACGTAGTCTTACAGTCCGAGAAGACACTACACCCGGTAAGCTGTGTCTCCAGATAGTGTGAACGTAGTCTTACAGTCCGAGAAGACACTACACACCGGTAAGCTGTGTCTCCAGATAGTGTGAACGTAGTCTTACAGTCCGAGAAGACACTACACCCGGTAAGCTGTGTCTCCAGATGGTGTAAACGTAAACTTAGAGTACCGTTACACGCCGCAACATTGCATGCAATTTCACAAAGTTAGAATAGATAGATAAAATAGATGGATGGATAGCTGATAGGATAGCTAGATCGATCTTACCAGTCTCCCGCTGTTTTCTTTCAGGGCCGCTCATTAAGCTTCATGCATATTCACTGCGCTGATTGGTAACAGCCAATCACAGACACTTAAGGTACTGTCACACGCGTCAATGTTGCATGCAATTTCACTTGCAATTTGCTGGTTGCAGTGAAATCATGGACACATTGTTCCATTTGTACACGGCAACACAATAGAACAAGGTGTCCATGATTTCACTGCAACCAGCAAATTGCAAGTGAAATTACATGCAATGTTGCGACGTGTAACGGTACCCTTACAGTCCACTGCTCATTTGAAACTCCAGGGCAAAACATTCACGATAGACACACAAGTGCAGCATTCTCCTTTGTAAGGCCCCCTACACATCACGATTTTTGGGGATCCGTGGCTATCCGTCCGTTGTAAAACAGATAGCCTCAGATCCGATTTGGCTTCCATGTATCCCTATGGGCATGGATTGTCCTTAATAGCCATCCCTGTGTGCAGGGATCCAATTGTGTCTGCTTTTTTCACGTCCCCCAAATCGGAGACTGCTCAGATTTTGGGCACAGCAGACACAATCGGACAGAATTGGATCTGACGCTGTCCGATTCAAATAACATGGGGGCCTAAAGAGCTCGGATCTAGGAAAAAACAGGATTGTTTCCTGGATCCGGTGTTAAGTGTACTGAGCATGCTCAGTACACTAAAACTGCTCTGTTCAGTGTATTTCACTTTAGCAATGTATCTACATACACTATCTACATACACTCCTGAAATAAAATAAAGCAATGTGTTAAAAATAAAAAAAACTAAATGGTCACCTCTCCGCCGGCTGTCCGGGACCTGAGATGAAGACATCCCAACACTGCTAGGACCTTAAAATGTGATTGTCTGGTAGTGATCAGGTGGTATGTCACGTGACATGTCACACGATCGCTGCCGGCCAATCACATCTTTAAGGTCCTGCAGCAATCGAACGTCTTCTCTTCGGGTCACAGACAGCAGGCGGAGAGGTGAGCATTTAGTTTTTTATTTTTAATACATTTTTCCTCTTTTATTTTGCTTTCACAGTGTATGTAGATACATTGGGAAAGCAAAACTACAGCCCTGACATGTCACACGAGGAAAGGAACACAGGATTCTTCCTCCCCCGTGTGACATCATAGCGCCGACACCACTGGGCTCCTCCCAGCTCCTTCTGTGTCCGAATCCGTCAAAACCCCAGATCCAGACACAGAAATGGCATCTGGAGGTACACATCTGGACCTGTCCGTTCCTGTCCATGTGGTCCTGCAAAAAATAAGATACCCATGAAATCGTGATGTTAAGGGGCCTAGTATATGAGAGTTACATAAACAGCCAAGTGTTTTACCCCCATGATAAACTACGATGTAGAAAGCCAAATTTGTGCACAGATAACTTTTTTTCTTCTGGAGCACTGAACAGACAGGAGTCCCAACTATGAAAGTACCAAAATATAGCATGTGTACCCAGTGGCGTAACTTGAAGCTCATGGGCCCCGATGCTAAAGCTCCAACAGGGCCCCCAATTATTACAAACCTTTAACAGCAATAGTCTTTTTCTATAGGCCAAAGTGACTTTTGGGGCCCCCTAGGCTCCGGGTGCGATCGCAACCCCTGCACCTATTGTAGTTACGCCCCTGTGTGCACCTATGTACTATGGAGGACACATAGCATTTGGATTAGTAGTCCGTTTTGTTATGTTTCTTTTATGTAATACATTGAATTCTGATTTGGTATTAGGCTAATATTCCCCACATAGTTTTCATGTAGTCCTTGATCACGAGCTTAGATGTCAGTATATAGTCATCTGCTGATCATAAGCTGTGGAAACAATGTTTTATCTAACTTTTCGGTTACAAAACTCAGAGTCAATGACCTCCAAAGAAACAGGAAAGCATCCTAATGATTGTCTTATGAGACATGATGCATCTGTTCTTAAGTCAGAATACTATATATATGTAAAATGTGAATATCCTCTGTATATAGCTTCAGGATTGGATTTTATTTTAGCAGTTACGCTATATTCATATGTAGCAGCTGCAGTGTTTTTTGTACAGCATTTGCATCTTGTTGTGGTTCTGCAGCAAAAACAATGCAGTTTCACTGTGATCATTATGAAAAACTGCAACACGGCCGCAATTTGTGACAGCAGCCTTATATTTTGTCCTACATATATTACAAGAAAAACTCTAGACTTTTCCAATGTAATTTAACGGGTTGTCCACTAATCGGATAAACCCTTCTCAATCCGTGTGTTTCCTCCTTTTAAAAATTAACAACACTCATACTCGCCTCCGGCGCCTTTACTGCGGTGTTGGTGCTGTCTTTCCAGGGATCGTGTAACTGTCTTAAGGGTACTTCACACACTGCAGCATCGCTAGCAATGTCGCTGCAACGTCACAGGTTTTGTGACGTAACGGCGACCTCTCCAGAGTAGTCGCAGCGTGTGACATGTAGCAGCGATCAGGCCCCTGCTGTGAGGTCGCTGGTCGCTGCATGTCGCTCAGGACCATTTTTTTGGTCCTTGGTCTCCCGCTGGTCAGCACATATCCGGGCGTGTGACCGCGAGAGACCAGTGATCCAGCAACCTCACAGGCTGGTAACCATGATATACACCGGGTAACTAAGCAGCGCGCGCTGCCTAGATACCCGGTGTTTATCATGGTTACCAGCGTCCGCTGCGCTAAGCAGGAGGACGCTGGTAACCATGATAAACACTGGGTAACTAAGCAGCGTGCTGCTTAGTTACCCGGTGTTTATCATGGTTACCAGCGATCTCACGGCTGCTGAGTCGCTGGGGAGTCTGTCTGTTTGACAGCTCCCCAGCGACTCCAAAGAGACTTTCCAGCGATCCCGGCCAGGTCGGATCGCTGGAAAGTTTCTGTGTGTAACTGGGCCTTTATGGCAAACGAGTCCTGCGGCTAATCACTCTCCCCACCTTCAGACAAATCACTTACATCCGGAGGGTAGAGTGAAGGTGAGGAGAGTGAAGCTGCTGCTGATTGGCCACAGGACTCACATGACACAAAACTGTTACACGATCCTGGGAGAGACAGAGCCGACACTGCAGTAATGGCACCAGAGGTGAGTATGGGTGTTATTATTTTTAACAGTTGGAAACACACGGACTGAGAAGGAATTGTCTAAGTAATGTACAACCCCTTTAGCTATTAAGATGTGGAGCTGCTATATAAAATAAAACTTTTCTGTGGGTCACAGTTCATAGCGGGCATTCAATAATGCCACTGACATTACAATAAAATGTTGGTACGGCATATACACATCCACTACAAGTTTGTCTGGATGACATTAGATTTCCCTGTGTTGGCCACTGACATTAGTAAAATGATTACAGTATGGGCTCATTCAGATATCCTTTTTTAACATTTGAGTGCTATATCCATATTTATCAAGGATAGAACTCATATCTATATAAGTGAATATGGCCATTTCCATTATTCTTTGCAAACCAGACAGTGCACAAAATTGTGAAGATTTGTCCAATATTTATGTCAGAGTTGCATCAAAATCGGCAATGTAAGTCTATGGGTCTGTGAAAAAAATAGTCAGCATTCTGGTGACATCTAAGTATTGTCCATTTTTCACAGACTGCTAAATAGGAAAAGAGTAGAGAACCTTGATTTAGGTTTCCTATCCAGGAAAAACTGTTGAAACCAGATTGATGTAGAAAACTAAAAAATATTAGAATCTGCCGGTCCTCAGTGGTTGATACCTCTAATGGATAACTGGAAAGATGGTAATAAATAGTAAGCTTTCCAGACTACTCAGGTCTCTTCTTCAGGCGCAAAATAACACAAAATCTGAAGTCACATATTTATACACAAAAGGGAGATTGTCCAACATCCATTTTTGTAAAAATGTGTATCTTCAGAATTTGTTATACCATGCCTGAAGAAGAGACCTGGTAGTCTGGAAAGCTTACTACATCTTTCCAGTTATCCATTAAAAGGTATCAACCACTGAGGACTGTCAGATTCTAATATTTTTCTATCTACTGGCTAACACGGTATAAACATAAATTGTACCATAGAAAACAGACACACTGACCAAACTCTGATGACACCAAGATCTAAAATGCTGATGACACGCAAACATATTTTATATACAAGGAAAATGAGTGATGTCTGAATGAGGCTTCACTTATATCAGGCAGCACATGGATGCAACACAGATGGCATTGCCATGCCATTCAATCACAGACCTATTTTTTTGTTTTGTAGACTAATAGCCCGTAAAGCATAATGTGACTATTGACGATAATGGGTACCGTAAGTGTTATGCATGAAGTTAAACACATAGAAAAGGTACCCGAGAAATGGATATGAGCATGGGGCTTTAATAGCCAAAACACTGTTCCCGTAACATCACTTCTGTAGACATCCAGGCAACTAAATCAGCTAATGTGAGAAGACATACAGCACCACAGACCTCAGCTACCTGAGCCTTGATAGTTTACATATAATGCCACGCACATCTGAGCCCCAATTCTGGCATAAAGGTTAGCGCTTACGTGATCACTGCTGATAAAAAGAAGTTTAGACTATGATGAACTCAAAGGGATGTAAACAAACATGAAAGAGGGTGTAACATAGTGTAGGAACCATAATACACTCAGCATTGTTTTGTGTAATCAGCTTTATAAACAATGGATAGTTTCATTCTGGTTGTCATGGAAATGAACATGTGTTTACAAATACATGGTCCACACTAGTTGGCCTTGACCATAACCATGGCAACTGGAAAGAAAACAACCAATGGGTGGATTTGTGCAATTCTTCCTAAGACATTAAGAAGAGAAGTCCTGATTTTTTTTTTTTACACACTATATTCTTATATAACCCACAGGCTTGGGCTGGCATCTCACTCTCTACAAGGTGAAGTGATACCTTTAGATCCTAGTAAGAAGCCTCTAAGGGCCCTTTCACATCAGCGTTTTTTGAAATTTGCGGCAGATGCGGTGAAAAAAACCGAATCTGCCGCAATTACTGCATACCGGCTGCACTTGCGGCGCGGTTGCGGTAAACGCCATGCAAAGTATAGGTGTACTTGCGGCAGGTGCGGCAAGTGCGGTTTTGCACTTGCGGCAGGTGCGGCAGCTAAAAAAAACCGTGGCTGACCGCGTTTTTTTTCGCTGCCGCACCTGCCGCAAGTGCAAAACCGCACTTGCCGCATGTACGCCTATACTTTGCATGGCGTTTACCGCAACCGCGCCGCAAGTGCAGCCGGTATGCAGTAATTGCGGCAGATGCGGTTTTTTCACCGCATCTGCCGCAAATTTCAAAAAACGCTGATGTGAAAGGGCCCTTATTCAGACAAACCAGATCTCATACTTTGCACTGATGAGGGGGCAACACACTGAAAACACTTGTCTGCTAATTGTGATTATGGTTTGGTTTTTATCCTAAATCCTATGATAAGGCTTTTTAAAGGGACACTGTCAGCAGGTTTTTGCCATCTCATCTGACAGCAGCATAATGTAGAGACAGAGACCCTGATTCCAGCGATCTGTATAGTTTTGATAATATCACTGTTTTAATCAGCTGGAGATTAACATTATAGGACTAATCAAGTCATCCAGAACATTCATGAGCTGCTAAATATGCAGAAGAGAAAACAGTCATTTTATCAAAATGACAGCAAGCAGCACAGTAAATGACACATCGCTGGAACCAGGGTATTTATCTCTATATTATGCTGCTGTCAGGTGGCATAGCAGGTTTTAATTGCACACAGGGCATTATCCCATACACATATCCAGACTGCAGACATGAGGTTTTAGATAGGACCCAGTACAGTGAAAAAACCTTGGTAGCGGTTACTGGGCTTACAGTGTCATGGCCATCACATTCACTAATTTTTCACATTTAATCCTAGATAGCTTTCAGTAGCTTTCCAATATGTTTTTGGTTCCTGTTCACAAAATGCAATAATACATGTTAGCCATAGGCTTTTCCTTTAAAGACATGAAGTGCTGGTGTGCAGCAGATCTTCGCTTAGTAAGTATTATATATTTTCATGCTAGCACCCACCACTAGAGGTGTGCGCCCATCTTTATATTATATATAGCAAAAACCTGGTGACAGTGTCCCTTTAAAGTGTCGATATCGACTTTTAGAATTGTTACTTCTAATAGGTGGCAATAGAATTTAAGTAATATTCAAGGGGCAATTTGAATATTTTATTTCTTAGAGGTTCAATGCATGGCTTATAGGCCTCCTTACAATTGCCTGCCAGGTATGTCACTCTCCACAAAGAGGAATGTTACCCATTACTTACCTATGTAACACACTGTAATATAGACATCACTTTCATTACAAATCAAAATAATGCAGAAATAAATAGCATTGCTTTATAAAAGGGTTCCACATAAAAGTGCCAGCTTACCTGGAAAGGTGTGTGGATTGGGTGATCCTCTCTTAAGGCACTTGGAGCATAGAACATGTACTGTATAGTATAGGCCGGGCCATTCTTGTAATAGTGCATTCAATTCCTCTACCAGGGGTGTTATTGCCTGCCATGCAGTCCAGATATTAGGCAGTGAGGCATGGCTGGCAATAGACAAAATGTCTGACCGTAAGGCTCCTTTTGAGGGTCGAAAGCTCACCACAACTGGCACTTTTCCCCTGTAGGCAAAGATCTGAAATCTACCATCTGAACGGTGCACTATATGACTATTAATCTGGACGCTAAAGCGGGCAAACAAGCCAGGTGGGAATATAAATGGAAATCCATATTCTATCTGAAGTTGCTCTACCGCCAGAGATTGTCCCGCTAGGTTTGTACCATTGATCCAGGCCTCGGCATGAGGCACCTCGTTCTTTACATAGCACGGGAACTTATACCAAGCAGTGGCCCCATTCAATGGTTTGGACTTGGGTTTATTGATACAGTAACACAGCCCCATCTTCTCCAGAAGTTCTAGTATGAGCTGCAAGTCTTGTTGAGTTTTGATATGTGGCTTAAGTAGTAGTTTAATGACGTGAGTGGGCAATAGTCCATGAAGCAGAAAGCCTTCCACATAATGATGTAACTGGGTGGCCCTCAAGTCGTCCACATTAGCCTCACTCATGAGTTTCTGTAATAAGACCGAGGTGTCCCTCTGGAAAAAGACATTCAGGATATCAATCAGTTTTGTCAGATTATGAAAAACATACTCTTTAAGAGTGGCATTGTCTTCAAAGTAGAGCAGCTTGCCGCTCTCGTGTAAATAAGACAGGGCGCTCTGTAGCCTGTCCTCAGTCAGGCCGGCCTGTAGGCCCAGGCGTGCCGAATCCCACCAGGTCAGCCACAGCTCCTGAGGTTTAAAGTGCAATTCTTCCAGCATTTGCCAGGATTTGGGAAGAACTCGATGCAAATTTGGGAAAATCTCCCTGTGTTCTGCCACCGAAAGAAGCTTCTCCCTCAAGCGCCTAATGTTGGAATAATTGTGGCAACTAACGCAGAGGACCGGGGAGAGAATCTGAAGACGGTTATTCATTAAGTATTGGTACTGGGCTTTCTTCCTCCTCAGATTCTTATCGCTAACCCCATAAAAAGCTGCATGGGGGTTTGAGGCACGCATGTCATAGTCTTGGCTGAGGGCTTCATCAACAGTCTGGGCCTGGTTTTGTAAGGTCTCCGAATCCTTCTTCTCCTGCAGAGCTATCTGGTGGTGTATATCAAGGCATTTCTCTTCAATGTCTGTCTCCTCACATAAATCTGCATGAGTCCCTACTATGCATACAACTGCATGTGGTACCTTGGCACTGATAAAATGTAGAAAATAGCCTACAGACGTATAAAACTGCTTAGAAACATAGGACTTTAGGTTCACGGTTAGGATATATAAAGCACCAGGGGAGAGGAAGAAAGGATTAATGATGTCATAGCTCTGGTCCCCAGCTAAATCATACACTATAAAGGTCAGTCCTCGCTCAGCATCAGCCGTCCAGTTAGTGACCTCAATCCCTGTATTGGCCAGTATGCAGCTGGCCTGCTGGCCGTCCGTCAGGCAATGCCTCAGCACGCTTTTGCCTGCATCCTTTAGGCCTGTGAGGACTAGTTTTAACCTTGGCTTTAGCGCAGGCTGTGAATGGGCCAGTTCTTTCTGATAAGCAGCAATATAAGGGATCCCCTTCATACACACCTCATAAGGAGGCTGGATTAAAGGGTTGTCTTTGATCTTCCAGATGTTGACTTTGGCCAGCTTCCCAAAGTGATCTGGAGAATGGCTATTTGGTTACCTTGTAGTACCAGCTCCTCCAGTAAGCCCAGCTCCACAATGGTGTCTGGCAGGTACCTGATCCTGTTGTTATCCAGCCACAGAGTGACCATCCTGAATAGGCTGGAGATGCCCTCTGGCAGCAGGGTCAGCTTATTCCTGCTCAGGTACACCTCCTCCAGGTCCTGGAGCACCAGCAGGCTCCTGGGGAAGTCCTGGAAGCAGTTAGAGGACAGGTTAACCATCCTCAGCCTCTGCAGAGCCCCGAAGGCCTCAGGTAAGGAGGACAGGTTGTTATTGTCCAGCATCAGGCTCTCCAGCTGCCTCAGCTCACAGAAGGAGTCCGGTAAGGAGCAGAGACCGGTGCTGCTCAGCCACAGGATCTTCAGAGGCTTCATGGCCCGGATACCATCAGGCAGGGAGCCGGAGCAGCTGCTGCAGAGCATCTTGTTCCCGGAGAAGTCCAGCTCCTCCAGTGCAGGCAGCCCCAGGATCTGCTGGGGGAAGCTGGCCAGCTCGTTGTGGTCCAGGTCCAGGGCTCGCAGGCGGCCCAGCCCCTGCATGGTGTCCGGGAGGTGGCTCACACGGTTGAAGCTGACGTCCAGCTCCTCCAGGTGGCCCAGGGAGCCCACCTGCCGCGGTAAGGTGTGCAGCTGGTTGTGGCTCAGGCACAGCTTCTTCAGCTGGCTCAGCAGCCCCACCGCCTCGGTCAGGCAGGCCAGCCGGTTGTGGCTCATGTCCAGCTCGGTCAGCCTGCCCAGCTGGTACACGGCGGAGGGCACACTCAGCAGCTTGTTCCTGCGCAGGATCAGCACATGCAGCTTGCCCTCAGACAGGCTCCGCAGGCCCTCGGGCACGTCCTCCAGGGAGTTGTTGCCCAGGTTCAGCACCTCCACATCGCCCAGGTCCTCGGGCAGCACCAGCTTGCTGTGCTCGGTGCAGCTCAGGGTGAGTTGGCGGAGGCTGCTCCGGAGCTTCCTGGAGCGCAGAGCCGCGTCCCTCCATAGGCGGGCGGTCCTCAGGTCACAGGCATCCGCCGCAGGTGCTGCCATCATCATGGAGGGAGGGATGGGGGGCTGTCAGTGATGCCGCATGGTGCACCAGTCACCAGGAGGATGGAGCCACACACGAGCCATGCCAGCCAAGGGCAGGGCAATGGTGGCAGCTATTGTCTCCCCTGATGTCCTGGTGAAGGCGGAGTGACACGGCTGCTCCGTGCACAAGATGAATGACTCTTAACCTGCTCCTCTCTCCTCCCTAGAAAATCACAGGGTGGGGACTGACTGGAGAGAAGAACCCACTGGTGGAAGAGCAGGTCCTGCTCTGTGGAGACCAGGCGCCACCTAGCGCCCACAGCCATGATTACAGCTGTCCTCAATGCTGTGCCAGGGGGCCTCACCCACTGCTGTACATTCTGTATGTCCGACACACTGAAGTCTGTATAGAGTGCTGTGCCAGGGGGCCTCACCCACTGCTGTACATTCTGTATGTCCGACACATGGAAGTCTGTATAGAGTCCTGTGCCAGGGGGCCTCACCCACTGCTGTATGTCCGATACATGGAAGTCTGTATAGAGTACTGTGCCAGGGGGCCTCACCCATGCTGTCATTCTGTATGTCCGACACATGGAAGTCTGTATAGAGTGCTGTGCCTGGGGGCCTCACCCACTGCTGTATGTCCGATACATGGAAGTCTGTATAGAGTGCTGTGCCAGGGGGCCTCACCCACTGCTGTACATTCTGTATGTCCGACACATGGAAGTCTGCATAGAGTGCTGTGCCAGGGGGCCTCACCCACTGCTGTACATTCTTATGTCCAACACATGGAAGTCTGCATAGAGTGCTGTGCCAGGGGGCCTCACCCACTGCTGTAATTTGTCCGACACATGGAAGTCTGTATAGAGTGCTGTGCCAGGGGGCCTCACCCTGCTGTACATTCTGTATGTCCGACACATGGAAGTCTGCATAGAGTGCTGTGCCAGGGGGCCTCACCCACTGCTGTATGTCCGACACATGGAAGTCTGTATAGAGTGATGTGCCAGGGGGCCTCACCCACTGCTGTATGTCCGACACATGGAAGTCTGTATAGAGTGATGTGCCAGGGGGCCTCACCCACTGCTGTATGTCCGACACATGGAAGTCTGTATAGAGTGATGTGCCAGGGGGCCTCACCCACTGCTGTATGTCCGACACATGGAAGTCTGCATAGAGTGCTGTGCCAGGGGGCCTCACCCACTGCTGTATGTCCGACACATGGAAGTCTGTATAGAGTGCTGTGCCAGGGGGCCTCACCCACTGCTGTATGTCCGACACATGGAAGTCTGTATAGAGTGCTGTGCCTGGGGGCCTCACCCACTGCTGTATGTCCGACACATGGAAGTCTGTATAGAGTGCTGTGCCTGGGGGCCTCACCCACTGCTGTACATTCTGTATGTCCGACACATGGAAGTCTGTATAGAGTGCTGTGCCAGGGGGCCTCACCCACTGCTGTATGTCCGACACATGGAAGTCTGTATAGAGTGCTGTGCCAGGGGGCCTCACCCACTGCTGTATGTCCGACACATGGAAGTCTGTATACAGTGATGTGCCAGGGGCCTCACCCACTGCTGTATGTCCAACACATGGAAGTCTGTATAGAGTGCTGTGCCAGGGGGCCTCACCCACTGCTGTATGTCCAACACATGGAAGTCTGTATACAGTGATGTGCCAGGGGGCCTCACCCACTGCTGTATGTCCAACACATGGAAGTCTGTATACAGTGATGTGCCAGGGGGCCTCACCCACTGCTGTATGTCCGACACATGGAAGTCTGTATACAGTGATGTGCCAGGGGGCCTCACCCACTGCTGTATGTCCGACACATGGAAGTCTGTATACAGTGATGTGCCAGGGGGCCTCACCCACTGCTGTATGTCCGACACATGGAAGTCTGTATAGAATGCTGTGCCAGGGGGCCTCACCCACTGCTGTACATTCTGTATGTCCGACACATGAAAGTCTGTATAGAGTGATGTGCCAGGGGGCCTCACCCACTGCTGTATGTCCGACACATGAAAGTCTGTATAGAGTACTGTGCCAGGGGGCCTCACCCACTGCTGTACATTCTGTATGTCCGACACATGGAAGTCTGTATAGAGTGCTGTGCCAGGGGGCCTCACCCACTGCTGTATGTCCGACACATGGAAGTCTGTATAGAGTGCTGTGCCAGGGGGCCTCACCCACTGCTGTATGTCCGACACATGGAAGTCTGTATAGAGTGCTGTGCCAGGGGCCTCACCCACTGCTGTATGTCCGACACATGGAAGTCTGTATAGAGTGCTGTGCCAGGGGGCCTCACCCACTGCTGTATGTCCGACACATGGAAGTCTGTATAGAGTGATGTGCCAGGGGGCCTCACCCACTGCTGTATGTCCGACACATGAAAGTCTGTATAGAGTGATGTGCCAGGGGGCCTCACCCACTGCTGTATGTCCGACACATGGAAGTCTGTATAGAATGCTGTGCCAGGGGCCTCACCCACATTCTGTATGTCCGACACATGGAAGTCTGTATAGAGTGATGTGCCAGGGGGCCTCACCCACTGCTGTATGTCCGACACATGGAAGTCTGCATAGAGTGCTGTGCCAGGGGGCCTCACCCACTGCTGTACATTCTGTATGTCCGACACATGAAAGTCTGTATAGAGTGATGTGCCAGGGGGCCTCACCCACTGCTGTATGTCCTACACATGAAAGTCTGTATAGAGTACTGTGCCAGGGGGCCTCACCCACTGCTGTACATTCTGTATGTCTGACACATGGAAGTCTGTATAGAGTGCTGTGCCAGGGGGCCTCACCCACTGCTGTATGTCCGACACATGGAAGTCTGTATAGAGTGCTGTGCCAGGGGGCCTCACCCACTGCTGTATGTCCGACACATGGAAGTCTGTATAGAGTGCTGTGCCAGGGGGCCTCACCCACTGCTGTATGTCCAACACATGGAAGTCTGTATAGAGCAGGGGTCTCAAACACGCGGCCCGAGGGCCACATGCGGCCCCTGGGGCTTCACTATGCGGCCCGCGGCGCCTTGGACAACTTAATGATGCATCGCCCCAGTGCAGGGGGCCGCTGCAGTCCCCGCTGTGTGATGACTTCCGTCTGTGGCACTAACTAGCTCTGCCACTCAGCAATATCAATGCAAGCTGCCAGCCAATGAGAGGTCCGCAGCTGATGGCGGAATATGATGTCACGTGCGGGTCTTTGGCTGGTAGATTACATTGATCTTGCTGAGCAACAGAGCTTGTCTGAGCGACGTCTGTAGGAAGTCATAGCACAGCGGAGGCCGGAAGTCAGCACAGGATGGGGGATATCGCTAGAAAATGTGATCAGGATGGGGACATCACTACAAAAGGGAACTGGGATGAGGGATATTACTACTAAAGGGGATCGGGATGGGGGACATCACTACTAATGGGGAACGGGATGGGGACATCACTTGAAAAGGGGAGCAGGATGGGGGACATCACTAGAAAAGTAGATCAGGATGGGGGACATCACTACAAAAGGAGA
The DNA here is from genome assembly GCA_033576535.1 of Allobates femoralis. NCBI lineage: Eukaryota > Metazoa > Chordata > Amphibia > Anura > Aromobatidae > Allobates > Allobates femoralis. The sequence goes on from JARQOC010000003.1 coordinate 338,454,439, forward strand.
TCGGTATGGGGACAACACTACAAAAGGGGACCAGGATGGGGGACATCACTACAAAAGGAGATCAGTATGGGAACATCACTACAAAAGGGGACCAGGATGGAGGACATCACTAGAAAAGGGGATCAGGATGGGGGACATCACTAAAAAAGGGGAGCAGGATGGGGGGACATCACTATAAAAGGAGATCAGGAAGGGGACATGACTACAAAAGGGGATCAGGATGGAGGACATCATTACAAAAGGAGATCAGTATGGGTACATCACTACAAAAGGGGACCAGGATGGATGGGAGACATCTCTACAAAAGGGGATCAGGATAGGGGACATCACTAGAAAAGGGGATCAGGATGGGGGACATCACTACAAAAGGGGATCAGGATGGGGGACATGACTACAAAAGGGGATCAGGATGGGGACATCACTACAAAAGGGATCAGGATGGGGGACATCACTACAAAAAGGGATCAGGATGGGGGTCATCACTACAAAAGGGGATCAGGATGGGGACATCACAAAAAAATGGGATGAGGATGGGGGACATCACTAGAAAAGGGGATCAGGATTGGGACAGCACTAGAAAATGGGATCAGGATGGGGGACATCACTACAAAAGGGGATCAGGATGGGGGACATCACAAACAAAGGGATCAGGTTGGGGGACATCACTAGAGAAGGGGATCAGGATATGGAACATCACTAGAAAAAGGGGATCAGGATGGGGACATGAGTATAAAAGGACATTACTACAGGATGGGGACATTACTACAAGAAGGGGATCAGGATTTGTACTTTACTTTATTGAGCAAAAAATTCTGGTATTACTAAAAATATCACTTAGTCCTACAAGGGATGCGGCCCCCCGCTATATAAATGTTTTTCTATATGCGGCCCACCAACCCAGCCGAGCTTGAGACCCCTGGTATAGAGTGATGTGCCAGGGGGCCTCACCCACTGCTGTATGTCCGACACATGGAAGTCTGTATAGAATGCTGTGCCAGGGGGCCTCACCCACTGCTGTACATTCTGTATGTCCGACACATGAAAGTCTGTATAGAGTGATGTGCCAGGGGGCCTCACCCACTGCTGTATGTCCGACACATGAAAGTCTGTATAGAGTACTGTGCCAGGGGGCCTCACCCACTGCTGTACATTCTGTATGTCCGACACATGGAAGTCTGTATAGAGTGCTGTGCCAGGGGGCCTACACCCACTGCTGTATGTCCGACACATGGAAGTCTGTATAGAGTGCTGTGCCAGGGGGCCTCACCCACTGCTGTATGTCCGACACATGGAAGTCTGTATAGAGTGCTGTGGCCAGGGGGCCTCACCCACTGCTGTATGTCCGACACATGAAAGTCTGTATAGAGTGATGTGCCAGGGGGCCTCACCCACTGCTGTATGTCCGACACATGGAAGTCTGTATAGAATGCTGTGCCAGGGGGCCTCACCCACATTCTGTATGTCCGACACATGGAAGTCTGTATAGAGTGATGTGCCAGGGGGCCTCACCCACTGCTGTATGTCCGACACATGGAAGTCTGCATAGAGTGCTGTGCCAGGGGGCCTCACCCACTGCTGTACATTCTGTATGTCCGACACATGAAAGTCTGTATAGAGTGATGTGCCAGGGGGCCTCACCCACTGCTGTATGTCCTACACATGAAAGTCTGTATAGAGTACTGTGCCAGGGGGCCTCACCCACTGCTGTACATTCTGTATGTCCGACACATGGAAGTCTGTATAGAGTGCTGTGCCAGGGGGCCTCACCCACTGCTGTATGTCCGACACATGGAAGTCTGTATAGAGTGCTGTGCCAGGGGGCCTCACCCACTGCTGTATGTCCGACACATGGAAGTCTGTATAGAGTGATGTGCCAGGGGGCCTCACCCACTGCTGTATGTCCGACACATGGAAGTCTGTATAGAGTGCTGTGCCAGGGGGCCTCACCCACTGCTGTATGTCCGACACATGGAAGTCTGTATAGAGTGATGTGCCAGGGGGCCTCACCCACTGCTGTATGTCCGACACATGAAAGTCTGTATAGAGTGATGTGCCAGGGGGCCTCACCCACTGCTGTATGTCCGACACATGAAAGTCTGTATAGAGTGATGTGCCAGGGGGCCTCACCCACTGCTGTATGTCCGACACATGGAAGTCTGTATAGAGTGCTGTGCCAGGGGGCCTCACCCACTGCTCTACATTCTGTATGTCCTACACATGGAAGTCTGCATTGAGTGATGTGCCAGGGGCCTCACCCACTGCTGTATGTCCTACACATGGAAGTCTGTATAGAGTACTGTGCCAGGGGGCCTCACCCACATTCTGTATGTCCTACACATGGAAGTCTGTATAGAGTGCTGTGCCAGGGGGCCTCACCCACTGCTGTATGTCCTACACATGGAAGTCTGTATAGAGTGCTGTGCTAGGGAGCCTCACCCACATTCTGTATGTCCTACACATGGAAGTCTGTATAGAGTGCTGTGCCAGGGGGCCTCACCCACATTCTGTATGTCCTACACATGGAAGTCTGTATAGAGTGCTGTGCCAGGGGGCCTCACCCACATTCTGTATGTCCTACACATGGAAGTCTGTATAGAGTGCTGTGCCAGGGGGCCTCACCCACATTCTGTATGTCCTACACATGGAAGTCTGTATAGAGTACTGTGCCAGGGGGCCTCACCCACTGCTGTATGTCCTACACATGGAAGTCTGTATAGAGTGCTGTGCCAGGGGGCCTCACCCACTGCTGTATATTCTGTATGTCCGACACATGGAAGTCTGTATAGAGTGATGTGCCAGGGGGCCTCACCCACTGCTGTATGTCCTACACATGGAAGTCTGTATAGAGTACTGTGCCAGGGGGCCTCACCCACATTCTTTATGTCCGACACATGGAAGTCTGTATAGAGTGCTGTGCCAGGGGGCCTCACCCACTGCTGTATGTCCTACACATGGAAGTCTGTATAGAGTGCTGTGCCAGGGGCCTCACCCACTGCTGTATGTCCGACACATGGAAGTCTGTTATGAGTGCTGTGCCAGGGGGCCTCACCCACTGCTGTATGTCCTACACATGGAAGTCTGTATAGAGTGCTGTGCCAGGGGGCCTCACCCACTGCTGTATGTCGGACACATGGAAGTCTGTATAGAGTGCTGTGCCTGGGGGCCTCACCCACTGCTGTATGTCCGACACATGGAAGTCTGTATAGAGTGCTGTGCCAGGGGGCCTCACCCACTGCTGTACATTCTGTATGTCCGACACATGGAAGTCTCTATAGAGTGCTGTGCCATGGGGCCTAACCCACTGCTCTACATTCTGTATGTCCGACACATGGAAGTCTGTATAGAGTCCTGTGCCAGGGGGCCTCACCCACTGCTGTATGTCCGACACACTGAAGTCTGTATAGAGTGCTGTGCCAGGGGGCCTCACCCACTGCTGTATGTCCAACACATGGTAGTCTGTATAGAGTGCTGTGCCAGGGGGCCTCACCCACTGCTGTACATTCTGTATGTCCGACACATGGAAGTCTGTATAGAGTGCTGTGCCAGGGGGTCTCACCCACTGCTGTACATTCTGTATGTCTGACACATCAAAGTCTGTATAGAATGCTGTGCCAGGGGGCCTCACCCACTGCTGCACATTCTGTATGTCCGACACATGGAAGTCTGTATAGAGTGCTGTGCCAGGGGGCCTCACCCACTGCTGTATGTCCTACACACTGAAGTCTGTATAGAGTGCTGTGCCAGGGGGCCTCACCCACTGCTGTATGTCCAACACATGGTAGTCTGTATAGAGTGCTGTGCCAGGGGGCCTCACCCACTGCTGTACATTCTGTATGTCCGACACATGGAAGTCTGTATAGAGTGCTGTGCCAGGGGGTCTCACCCACTGCTGTACATTCTGTATGTCTGACACATCAAAGTCTGTATAGAATGCTGTGCCAGGGGGCCTCACCCACTGCTGCACATTCTGTATGTCCGACACATGGAAGTCTGTATAGAGTGCTGTGCCAGGGGGTCTCACCCACTGCTGTACATTCTGTATGTCTGACACATCAAAGTCTGTATAGAATGCTGTGCCAGTGGGCCTCAGCCACTGCTGTATGTGTCGAGCCCCAGGCCTTGGGGTACTCGGGTATGAGACTCAGTGGGTGTTTTCACGTGGATGTCACGGGTGTCAGTGCCTGAGCCCGTGGCCTGGGTGACACTTCAATAAGGGGTTATATACAGGGGATAAGAGTTTGTTGTTGTCACGTGATGCCACTTGTAGTACCTGGTGATGGGTCACCAGCGCCACCACAGTCCTCCGGAGGTTGATGGTAATGCAGCTGAGATGGCAAAGCTCCCTGCAGGTTTAGCTGGTCCTCAGGGGCAGCGTTCCTGTAAGCAAACAGGTTGATGAAGATAACGACACAAAGGCAAAGTCACTTTCTCCCGGGTACTTTACTGTAAACGTTCAGCAGCAAAATGCAGAGTCCTAAGTTCAGCAAGTTGTTATTCAAACAGGTAGCTCTACGGGTGGCTGCAAGTGTGTGGCGCTCCTGCGGCTAGGCGCCACAGGGTAGTATTACACTTTTATATAAGAATGTGTTTTTCCCTGTAAAGTCATCAGCTCAGGGTTCACTTTATGGAGTCTGCAGTTACACCCACTTAGGACCACACCACTTAGTATAGGGGGGCCGGTAATTTAGTAGGTCCCAGGAGGGTGGGGGTGGAGCCTAGGATAGAGGAGAGAAAGAAACAGTTTAGTTTACCGCAGACGGTGCTGGGAAGGCAGGCAGGAAGGTCAGGCCTGACAGCCCAGCTGACAGGAGGGTGCCCCATCTCTAAGTGGGGGCCCAGGACAGAAGGCAACGAACCAGGACTGGTTGGAGCCAGCTGGTCTCATTGGGGAAGCATCGGCAGTGTGGGTAGCCGAAGTAGTCAGGCATTTACCACTGGCTATAGACCGACAAGCTGCGGGCCCAACATAACCGGGTTGCCGTACGCACCACAAGGTACCTCGCCCCTCAGGACTGAGAACCGGTTCAAGACACTACAGAAAAGGGCCATATATTGCAGTGCTGGAAGTAAGCCTTCTTCTTCTTCTCAGGCGTCCTATCCGGACCGTTGGGGCACGAACCTTATCTGATAGATACAAACCATGGGACTGGCGGGAGAGCTCTGCGAGGGTGGAGAGTAAGGAAGACAAGTTATCCCAGAAAGCCATAGAAGGAAGGACATCCAGAGACTCCATAACAGGGAACCAGGCAGGGGCGTAACTACAATAGGTGCCGGGGTTGCGATCGCACCCGGGCCCTGCAGCCTAGGGGGGCCCAAAAGTCCCTTTGGCCCATAGAAAAAGACTAATATTATTAAAGATGTGCAATTAATTGGGGGCCTCATTGGAGCTTCTGCATCAGGGCCCCGGGGCCTGAAGTTACGCCACTGGAACCAGGAGCTGGTGACCGACCCCCGGTAAACCGGACTGTACCGTACTCCATCATCATCTGCCGATACTCATTAAAGTGGAGTAAAGCTGAATTGGGACTCTGTCATTCTTATTGTGGTGCCCGGAGGGCTCAGTATCGTCAGCAGTGGAGGGGTAAGAACTGCAATACCATTCAGCACTACAACTCACCATCATCATCACTGTCCTCCCTCACCATATTCCTTCATTACTGCCCTCCCTCACCATCTTCCTTCATCGCTGCCCTGAGGTAAAGCTCCACCTGTGGGGAACTGTTCCACACTCTGCTGCACCCACCATCACCTCAGCGGCCGGCTTGCAGCGCCGGTACCATATTACCGGGAACTACAGGTGGCGTCACGATCTCCTGTAAATAACCCCTTCTCCCCTCATCAACGTCCCCTTCAAATGATCACCAGGGCACGGCACCGGGATCCCGTCCAGCCGTGACTCCCTATTCAGCAGACCCAGTGGCCGAGTACCCCCTTAGCCCTGGCCGCATCAAGTGGTATGGTGGTACCCGTAGTATACCTTAGTTGAGGAACCCGTGTCCTCTCTTCCCCGCCTAGGATGAGTCTATACCCAATGACTCCTTGTAGGTAGACTTGGGGCTCCCCTCCCTCGTGGTGAGGAAGCAGGCAGACCGTCTGGCAGGGTGCCGCAGCTGGTGAGCAGACCGCAGCAGCCGGTTGACGATTTTCAGAGATGGACTCTGGCCGTTTCCTCGGGTCCAGCATTCCCGTGGTCGACTGGAGAATTCCCTGGAGTATGGTCACTCCACGCTGGGGTTCACCCTTTCTCTCTAGGGTCCAGACTCCCTCGTCAGGCACCCTCTCTCAGGATCTCCTCTGGATCCTCTCTCATCTTCCCTCTGGATCAGCGCAGAGCTGTCCGGGTTAACCTTCCGCCTCGTTCCACACTCCGACTCCGTACTCTCAGATGCCCATTATCTGACTAACTGTCTCTAATTCCCCCTAGAGGTGAATATATCTCCCTCCCTTGGGGTAATCTCCCACCACTACTCTGTGTGGAGTGCAGGAATGGTTCCCACCCACCAGCCAAGGATCCACTTGCAGCTGGGGAAGATTACACCTCTTTTGCGGGTGCAATACCCCACTGTGATGCCTGACCATGTGGGGCGCCACATATGTCCGACACATGGAAGTCTATATAGAGTGCTGTGCCAGGGGGCCTCACCCACTGCTGTACATTCTGTATGTCCGACACATGGAAGTCTGTATAGAGTGCTGTGCCAGGGGGCCTCACCCACTGCTGTACATTCTGTATGTCCGACACATGGAAGTCTCTATAGAGTGCTGTGCCAGGGGGCCTCACCCACATTCTGTATGTCCGACACATGGAAGTCTGTATAGAGTGCTGTGCCATGGGGCCTCACCCACTGCTGTACATTCTGTATGTCCGACACATGGAAGTCTGTATAGAATGCTGTGCCAGGGGGCCTCACCCACTGCTGTACATTCTGTATGTCCGACACATGGAAGTCTCTATAGAGTGCTGTGCCATGGGGCCTAACCCACTGCTGTACATTCTGTATGTCCGACACATGGAAGTCTGTATAGAGTGCTGTGCCAGGGGGCCTCACCCACATTCTGTATGTCCGACACATGGCAGTCTGTATAGAGTGCTGTGCCAGAGGGCCTCACTCACTGCTGTACATTCTGTATGTCTGACACATGGAAGTCTGTATAGAATGCTGTGCCTGGGGGCCTCATCGACTGCTGTACATTCTGTATATCCGACACATGGAAGTCTGTATAGAGTGCTGTGCCAGGGGGCCTCACCCACTGCTCTACATTCTGCATGTCCGACACATGGAAGTCTGTATAGAGTGCTGTGCCGGGGGCCTCACCCACATTCTGTATGACCGACACATGGAAGTCTGAATAGAGTGCTGTGCCATGGGGCCTCACCCTCTGCTGTACATTCTGTATGTCCGACACATGGAAGTCTGTATAGAATGCTGTGCCAGGGGGCCTCACCCACTGCTGTACATTCTGTATGTCCGACACATGGAAGTCTCTATAGAGTGCTGTGCCATGGGGCCTAACCCACTGCTGTTCATTCTGTATGTCCGACACATGGAAGTCTGTATAGAGTGCTGTGCCTGGGGGCCTCACCGACTGCTGTATGTCCAACACATGGAAGTCTGTATAGAGTGCTGTGCCAGGGGGCCTCACCCACTGCTGTACATTCTGTATGTCCGACACATGGAAGTCTGTATAGAGTGCTGTGCCAGGGGGCCTCACCCACTGCTGTATGTCCGACACATGGAAGTCTGTATAGAGTGCTGTGCCAGGGGGTCTCACCCACTGCTGTATGTCCGACACATGGAAGTCTGTATAGAGTGCTGTGCCAGGGGGCCTCACCCACTGCTGTATGTCCGACACATGGAAGTCTGTATAGAGTGCTGTGCCAGGGAGCCTCACCCACATTCTGTATGTCCGACACATGGAAGTCTGTATAGAGTGCTGTGCCATGGGGCCTCACCCATTGCTGTACATTCTCTATGTCCGACACATGGAAGTCTGTATAGAGTGCTGTGCCTGGGGGCCTCACCCACTGTTGTATATTCTGTATGTCTGACACATGGAAGTCTGTATAGAGTGCTGTGCCAGGGGGTCTCACCCACTGCTCTACATTCTGTATGTCCGACACATGGAAGTCTGTATTAGAGTGCTGTGCCAGGGGGCCTCACCACTGCTCTACATTCTGTATGTCCGACACATGGAAGTCTGTATAGAGTGCTGTGCCAGGGGGCCTCACCCACATTCTGTATGTCCGACACATGGAAGTCTATATAGAGTGCTGTGCCATGGGGCCTCACCCATGCTGTACATTCTGTATGTCCGACACATGGAAGTCTGTATAGAGTGCTGTGCCTGGGGGCCTCACCCACTGCTGTATATTCTGTATGTCTGACACATGGAAGTCTGTATAGAGTGCTGTGCCAGGGGGTCTCACCACTGCTCTACATTCTGTATGTCCGACACATGGAAGTCTGTATAGAGTGCTGTGCCAGGGGGCCTCACCCACTGCTCTACATTCTGTATGTCCGACACATGGAAGTCTGTATAGAATGCTGTGCCAGGGGGCCTCACCCACATTCTGTATGTCCGACACATGGAAGTCTGTATAGAGTGCTGTGCCATGGGGCCTCACCATGCTGTACATTCTGTATGTCCGACACATGGAAGTCTGTATAGAGTGCTGTGCCTGGGGCCTCACCACTTGCTGTATATTCTGTATGTCTGACACATGGAAGTCTGTATAGAGTGCTGTGCCAGGGGGTCTCACCCACTGCTCTACATTCTGTATGTCCGACACATGGAAGTCTGTATAGAGTGCTGTGCCAGGGGGTCTCACCCACTGCTGTATATTCTGTATGTCTGACACATGGAAGTCTGTATAGAGTGCTGTGCCAGGGGGCCTCACCCACTGCTGTATGTCCTACACATGGAAGTCTGTATAGAGTACTGTGCCAGGGGGCCTCACCCACTGCTCTACATTCTGTATGTCCGACACATGGAAGTCTGTATAGAGTGCTGTGCCAGGGGGCCTCACCCACTGCTGTACTATAATACAGGATCATACATGATACCTGATTTGATATTCTGTACAAGAGAGAAAATGACATTTGTGAAACAGCTGATGAGTAATCAATGTTAGAAAACATGCCAATCAATGAGGTGCACTACACGTGTAAGAAACCACATAATTTTCAGACAGGGTTTTGGTCAAAACAAAAAGAATATAATAAGAATATAAACAAACAAAAGAAAAAAGCATATGGAGATCAGAACTATAGAGAAGCATCTTAAAGATTATTTCTATGTATCAAAAAAAAAAATATTTTCTCCTTTCTCTTCCTTTATTGGAAAAAAATTACTCAAATCTGTTTTCTGGTTCAAACCTAAGGGAGCTCTATGTGTTTAAATGCAGAATCCAGCGTGCTTTCTTTTTATGCATCTCATGCACTAGCAGTGAGTATGGAAAGTATTCAGGCCCCTTTAAATTTTTCACTCTGTTTCATTGCAGCCATTTGGTAAATTCAAAAAGTTCTTTTTTTTTCTCAATGTACACTATGTACCCCATCTTGACTGAAAAAAATAGAAATGTAGAAATTTTGCAAATTTATTAAAAAAGAAAAACTGAAATATAACATGGTCATAAGTATTCAGACCCTTTGCTCAGTATTGAGTATTTGCACCTTTTGAACTAGTACAGCCATGAGTCTTCTTGAGAATGATGCACAAGTTTTTCACATCTGTATTTGGGACTCCTCTGCCATTCCTCATTGTGGATCCTCTCCAGTTCCGTCTGGTTGGATGGTGAACGTTGGTGGACAGCCATTTTCAGGTCTGTCCAGAGATGCTCAATTGGGTTTAGGTCAGGGCTCTGGCTGGGCCACACAAGAATGGTCACAGAGTTGTTCTGAAGCTACTCTGTTATTTTAGTTGTGTGCTTAGGGTCATTGTCTTGTTGGAAGGTGAACCTTCGGCCAAGTCTGAGGTCCAGAGCATTCTGGAAGAGGTTTTTAACCAGGATATCTCTGTATTCGGCCGCATTCATGTTTCCTTCAATGTCAACCATTCATCCTGGCCCTACAGTTGAAAAACACCTCCATAGCATGATGCTGCCACCACCATGTTTCACTGTTGGGATTGTATTGGGCAGGTGATGAGCAGTGCCTGGTTTTCTCCACACATACCACTTAGAATTATCACCAAAACGTTCTTTGTCTCATCAGACTAAAGAATCTTATTTCTCATAGTCTGGGAGTTTTACATGTGTTTTTTTTGCAAACTCTATGCATTCTTTCATATATCTTGCATAGAGGAGAGGCTTCCGTCGAACCACTCTGCCATTAAAGCTCGGCTGGTAGAGGGCTGCAGTGATTGTTGACTTTGTAGAACTTTCTCCCATCTCCCTACTGCATCTCTGGAGCTCAGCCACAGGGATCTTGGGGCTCTTCTCCCACGATTGCTCAGTTTGACTGGACAGCCAGGTCTAGGAAGACTTCTGGTGGTCCAAACCTTGTTCCATTTAAGAATTATGGAGGTCACTGTGCTCTAAGGAATCTTGAGTACTGCAGAAATTCTTTTGTAACTTTGGCCACATCTGTGCCTTGCCACAATTCTGTTTCTGAGCTCCTTGGGCAGTTCCTTTGACCTCATGATTCTCATTTAGTGTGACATGCACTGTGAGGGTTTATATACACAGATGTGTGCCTTTACAAATAAAGTCCTAGTGGTTTTATTAAACATTAGTTCTACTCCTTTGGAGTTCAGTGATCACAAGGAAATTGACAGCATGTGACTTAAATATGAATGTTTGAGCAAAGGGTCTAAATAATTATGCCCATGTGATATTTCAGTTTAATACATTTGCAAAAATGTCTACTTTTTTCAGTCACAATGGGGTGCAGAGTGTACAGAGAAAAAAAAATTAAAGCTTTTGAATTTACCACTTGATTGCAATGAAACAAACAAGTGAGACATTTAAAGGGGTCTGAATATTTTCCATACTCACTGTACATTAATTTCCACAATACCTGGCCTAGCAGTGCTACCTGTGGAAAAAAAAAAAAAAAAAATTGGTGATAGCTGGATAACTTGTGACCATCCCAGCTGTCTCCTATGCTAAATTCCATTTTATGACTAGGGAGATTGAGATTTGTAGGGTAAGTGCCCAATCACTAATAGTAGTGTTGAATAGTACATGGATAGTGGATGGGAGTTATAGAAATTCAATGCCCACTGTTTTTTATGCAGCGTAAACCAACATGCAGCATGACCTCCTGAGCCACAGCATGTCAATATATATGCTTGCAGGGGCACTAGTGTTCAGTGTGAGGACACAGCAAAATTATACTGCGCACAGAATCCTGATCATGGGCATTTACAGCACATCACCTGCAGAGGGGAAAAACTAATGCCTCTGCAAGAGAAAGGGAACCAAAAAAAAAAACAAAACTGTATCCAGAACACAGGATACCCTAATCATAGCCACTTAACCTACTGGTTTAGACATTCTTAATGGACGGAGCAGCACGCATCGATCCAGGAGTTTAAACCGTCAACTTTACTTAGCAGTCATCAGGCATACAAGCAGAGGGGGGGGGGGGGGGGGGGGAGGATAGAATCTCCAAACAAGGGTCATTCCACAGGTTACAATACACCAGTGAGTCTGGGAGTGTGTCAGTGTGGATGTGGTCAATAGTTCTCTGCGCTCTCTGGTGAAACCCTGCTGAATCAAAAACAACGATGGATGTGCCCAACTGCTGCTAACTAAATTTAGCCTAATGGTTTATCAAATTAATTCCATCAAGCTACCTTTTATGACTCCAGACTAGGAGAAACAATTTAAATAAAAGTTAGCCTAGTTCTACAGACATGGTTTGCCAAGTTGGGAAACCTGAACATTGATGGTTTACTTATTTAATGCTGACAAGACCAGCTTATAGCTCTAGATTTGAAGGCATTATTGGGCTTATGATTTCATCTATATTAGTGTAATGAGTATATCCAAGGATGAGTGAGACTAGAATTTTATTAGATGTGGTAGACTACTTGCCAGCCTATATACTCGCGTATAAGCCGAGTTTTTCAGCCCAAAAATTGGACTGAAAAGTCCCCCCCCCCCCTGGCTTATATGCAAGTCTATATGGCAGGCCGCCCCCCCCCCCCCCCAATCAGTATCCAGGGCCTCCCTTCTTGCTCCGCAAACCTGTAATGTAAGATTATTATACTTATCACTGTCCTGTCGCCGCCGTCCCCGCTCTGCATCGCGCTCCTCCGGCTTCATCCTCTGGTGGGCGCAGGCAATGACGCCATTATCTGTGCGCCAGAGGAGGAAGCCGGAAGACGACGGATGAAGCCGGAGGAGCGCGAGTGCAGAGTGTGGATGGCGGTTACAGGACAGTGATAAGTATAATGATCTTACGTTACAGGTTTGCGGAGCAAGGGTGAGGGGGGTTTGGGGAGGCCGTTCTGCTGCTGTGGTATACTACCACTGGGGCTGCTGCGGTATACCACACTGCTGGGGGCTGTATACCACCACTGGGGGGGGCCTGTATACCACACTGCTGGGGGCCACCCTTGGCTTATTACACAAGCCAATAGGTTTTCCCAGATTTTGGGGGCAAAAGTAGAGGGGGTCGTCTTATACACGGTACACTTCTTGATGGCCCCCATCCTTAAAAAGGAGCTGTCCAGGCTTTATCAAAGCTGTATCTAGGCTACAAAATGATAAGTTCACACTTAGCATTTTGCATGGTTACCTACATATCACCATTGTGCCTGTGTGGAGGGGCTGCTCACCACTGTATAGAGATCTAGTGACATTACAGGAAAGTTCAAACACCACTGGACACTAGGCCCATGCTCCAGCAAGCCTTACCCAGCCTACAGCATGCTTGCCCCATCCCCAATAAGACAACTTTCACCATGGTTCATTTTTGCCCATGCCATCACTTTAGAAATACTCCTTCTGCATAACTGCTACAGCTGCCCCTCAGAGATTTCTCTGTGTCAGTGATTCAGTGTGCACAGTTATCTCCTTCAGGGGGTGAGGTCAGCACTGTCACTGATGCAATCATCTATGCATCACTGTGCCATTCCCCCCCCATGGTAACCATGCAGAAAGCCAAAAGGGTGTAAATTACAAACTGTCAGCATTTTGTAACAGATCTATAAAAAGCCCAGGCACCCTTTTACTGTTTAACAGAACCACCAGTATCTAGAATGCTGCTATGGTGGGGGGGGGAAATCAAAGAGTCAAAAGTTAAAGGGGTCCCCCCCTTCCCCACTTAAAGTATTCCATTTCAGTTGTCCTAATACATTTCTACCTACCCTGCTCCTGTAAGCTTTCATTTGACAAGCACTGCAATGCTGATTATTAGATCGTATGGCATTAAAGAACCACGCAAACCTGCAATAGAGAGTGAAGTATGATCTGGCCATATGTGCCCAGACTGCTGTCACTTAGAGGCAACCCTGCTCCTGGACAAGACTCAGAACAGGCTGGAGCAGTGACCCTGAACGGCCTCTCCCTGTCTGGACGGGGAATGCGATGCTGCACAGAAACACAAGCAGTTGTCATTCCCCATCCAGAGAGGCCTTCAGGGTCACTGGTCCAGCCTGTTCCGAGTCTTGTCCGTCAAACTCAGATGAGTGTCCAAGCCCTTAAGGCCACATTACACACAGATCTATTGGTCACAGATCTCTGGTTGCAGTGAAATCATGGACACATTGTTAATTTTGTGGCTTTGTACAAATGTAACAATGTGTCCATGATTTCACTGCAACCAGAGATCTGTGACCAATATCTGAACAGATTTGTGTAACATGGCCTTTAGAAGCAGAAAATGAAGACTCCACCAAGCAGCAAGTTTAGAACACCAAGAAATGGCAGGTGACCAGCTGTTTGGTCATGTTCAGACAGTATGAATGATCCACCAGGTTCCCCTTAACAGCATTTGTACATGTAAGCCTTTCTAATTTTGTGACATAACGATAAACATTGTTCAGTGTTACAGTAACTAGTTTTCAGTTGTTCAAACGACGTTCAGTGTGACATTTACATCTGATCAACAATAATCAGGCAGATCGTTAATCGGAGGTTGGTGAACTGGATCACAAACCAGACGATGATTGTTCGTCCAACTTGCAGCATTGGTGTGAGATTCCTAGATAATGATGTTGTTAATGACTCGCCTATTCTTAACTGAAGTATGTAGACTAATGGTGGGTTCACACACACCAATTTATCTGTTCAATATCTGAACCAATCTCTGGTTGCAGTGAAATCATGGATACATTGCTCCATTTTGTGGCTGTGTACAACATGGAGCAATGTATCCATGATTTCACTGCAACCAGAGATTGGGTCAGATATTGAACAGATAAATTGGTGTGTGTAAACCCACCATAACTGCAAATATCATTTGCTTGTCGCGGAACCGTTGCAGTGTTAACTATCTGTACATGTGACATTTCACTAACAATCAGTGAATGTTCACGCGTTCTAGGTCAAGTTGGATTGTTGGACCATTGACGTGTGAGACGGGGGCTTTAGGCTGGTTTCACACTGGCACTCACCATCTGTGTATCCAGCTTAAACTGGATACAAAGTTATCAGTCTCATCTACTTGCAGTGGGGCCAGATACGTGTGTGCACAGTTTGCCCTGGATCTGTGTTTGGGAAGCTGATATTACTGGTGTGTGCAAGATGTGCTGAAAGCCAGAATCATCCTGGAGTGTGACTTGCATAAGTGCAATGCAAGGAAATCTTGCATTGCACTTGTGTCCATGTTAAACAAGCAGGTCAGATCTATGACTATCCTCAGCCCTATACTGGCTATGCAGGGGAGGAATTTGTCAGCAGGTCTCAGATCACCTAAACAAGTCTGAGTGCGACTGAAACATTGGACTGCACTCACATGCATTGGACATGCGAGTGCAGCGCAATATATTCCAAGGCCAACAATGGAGGAGATTGTGGGATTAATCTCCATCCTCTCCACACCCATGATCAAATTGCAGAAACCGATCACAGTAGCTAACACTCTGGCAGCATAGCCTGAACTTCGTGTTATTAGCATATTGCATCCCATGCTCTTGCATTGGATGCATACAGCAGTGTGACTCCAGCCTAATAGAGGAAACACGCACCTATGAAATTTAGCCTGTGGCCAAGCCTACTCAGTGTACCCCACTGGCAGCCTTGGAACCCATCAGTACACCACTCTATTGGCCCTAACTTTTAAGTGACTTCATTTAGGCTATGCCAAGACATCGGATTTGCCCTTGACAAAACCCTAGGGGTTTCTAGTTTTACCTGCATTTTGCCTGTGTTTGTTGCAGATTGGCCATAGAATGCAGCAAAACTCAGGGTGTTAAGCGGTCCACACACATTGGCTTAATTACACAGGTTTTGCTTGGAAACAAAAAAAATTTAGCGGAAAAAAAAAAAAAAAAAAAAAAAAAGCCAAACCTGAGCCCAAAAAACACCCTTTGTGGACATAACCTTAAATAGCAATGATCAGCCTCTCAAAGTAGTGTGCTGAGCTGACTGGCATTTTAACAGACCTATGTGTCAAGGGAGCTTGGCTGACATGAATGTCATTATAGACTAAGTGGTTAATTGGATTTAACAAGGAAACTCTTGGTAATACCTACTGAATAAGCCTGGTTGCTTTAACTCATTGGTCATCAAGACAAAAAAAAAAAAAAACACAACACAAGAACAAATGCAAAGCACATATTTTTATAAATGTTGGTATAAGTACAGAAAAAGGCAAAAATGTAATTACCCAAGTACCAATTGTAAAGCCATTTACTATACCAAATTGCAAAAAACATGGCACCATCACCTTCAAAATTCAGTGCAAACATTTGGCCAGCAGAAGCACTTAATCACTCTTTTCAGGCACCTCTGGATGTTCGACCAGCTGAGGTGCAAACGGGCCCACCAACCATGTTAATGGAGTGTTTGCAACTACATAGCTTAAAAGCTCATTCACATGGTCTTGGACTTTTGCAGCTTGTTCCCTGCTTTGAGTCAGAATTCCTGCAGAGATATCTCGGAGCGAGTTAGCAGAGGAGAAAGAAGAATGCAGGTCTTGAGCAGTTTGCCGTAGTTGTTGCATTCGGTCCTGTATGTTAGCTGGCAGGCCTTGTGCCCCAGATACCAGAGTATAGCAGGTAGTTTGCAGTTGATTGGTCAGTGAACGGGTCATGGTTAGCACACGAGAATCCAGTGGCTGAAATAAAAAGTTTGATAAGTCAGCAGGTATTTGCAGAAGTACATTTAAGCATGCTTATAGTTGACCCCTTTCATAGTGCTTTACTAACATTAGACTCATTCAAATGCCCAGCCGCATCTTTGGCAAGTGATTACACCTACACAAATGTGGACATGCAGATATTCCAACAAGGACAATGAACCCAAAGCAATCAGTTTTCAGCAAGTCTTGCTACATACAGTGTTCACAAAAGGCGGAATTTTGCCAGATTTGCAAAAAAGCAAGTGTGAAAGTAGCCATAGGAGTATTAAAGGAATTGTCAGAAATTCCTAAATAGTCTGCAGTCATTCTGATGGCAGACTTCTGAATTCTCATAACACACTGCACACCATCAGGATTCTCTGGTGCTGGTGGTGACAGTGGGAAGTCATGTAACTGCAAGCATGTGATATACATGCATGTCTAGTTGGCATGTATGGCCTCATTCAATGAAAATGAATTGAGCGAGGCCAGACAAAACGACTAAATCATACTTATGCTCACATGACTGTCCAATCTTGCCATTAGCACGGGATAATCCTGAAAGTGTGTAGTGCATGTGCTGTGAGAATTCAGAGGCCTGCAGTCAGAGGGACTTTCATCTCATGGTGGGTTTACACGCCGCGATATCGGCGTCCAACTCCGACCCAACTCCGACAAAAAGTCACGTGGGTTGCGAGTTGGACCCGATATCGTGTGCGCGTTGTACTGTTCTAGCATACAACGCGATGCTGGAACGATGCCAAAACGATATCGGAGTTGAATAGCAGAGCTATTAAACTTCCTGATATCACAAGGCCGTTGTACCAGCATCGCTGCGTGTGACAGCCCAACTCCGATCTGTACTCGCACCTCACCCATTAACTCCCAAGTTAAATGGTCGTTACTGGGTTGGTGGGCGTACACATCGGAGGGACGTTGTTTCCCAATATCGCAGCGTGTAAACCGGCGATGCGATATCGGGAAAAGGGCTCCCAAAATGCGCGCTCCTGCGGCGTATGCGATATCGGGACGATATCGCTACGTGTAATGCCACCATCAAACCCGGACAAGCCCTTCAATTACAACATTAATCACTGTAGCCTAGTCATATACTCACTGTCAAGATTTAAATAAAGATAAACAAAGGCAAGCTGGGTTGGTTGAGTACTGCAAGGCTGGGAGCCACACATGACAGCATAAAGTATGGTGTATAACCAATTAAGACATTGGGGGGGAATGGTAGTGCGTCTTAAGGTGGTTATGCACCATTTATCCTGTCATTTCTAGCTTCCGCCCTTGCAGTGCTCAACCAAGGCAGCTTAGGGTTTATTCATTTCTCTCCCTTGGAAGAGCTGGGGTGGGCTGCAGTAGGGTGATACCAGGTCTTCAGCAGTTTCTATTCCTAGACTGTTGCTGGTGGACATCACTTACATCACTGGACAGGGTGAACTATTGCAGCTTTGGACCATGGGAAATCTTCCGACAGCGCAAACCCCTGGCTATACACTGCTGCCACTAAGGAATACTACAGCTTTTGTTCCCACGTCTTTTCCTTGAACATTAGAATTAAAATTAGCTCTACACAAATTGGCTGGTGACCATGCATGTAATTGCTTCTATCCCCCCCTTCAAGATGTCTGGACCACCATTGTAATAAGCCCCTGTACTCTAATCCCCATCTTGTTGTAGATTGTAAGCTCTTTTGAGCAGGGTTGTTTTTATTTTTGCATTGTTTCTCTGCTTTATTACTTTTGACTGTATATGAACCAATGAACTGTAAAGTGCATAATAAATAATTAAGCTCAGCTTGGGTCCAAGTATGAAAAGCACATGATTGGTCACATGACCACTGTAAGGGGTGGCCGGGGGAGTATGGTTGGACTGCAGAAGTGGAGTTTTTCTAGAGTGGGAAGTGCTGCTATGGAGGGTTTAAGGAGCAGAGCTGGGATGAGGTGGGCTTGGGTGAAGCCTCAAGGTGGGCCACCAAAGTTTCTAGTGGCAACCCTGTGTGGCTAACCGAATGTACAGTCTTTCAGTGCACTAACCTAGCCTTTATACAAGGGTAAAGGCTGAACTCAATCATAAAAGCAGCTCCATAAGGAGTAGATGTAACAGACACCACTATTCCAATGACTCTAATGCCCTGTTGTCTGGATCATGTGGTCCCACACCCATAGATCTACAATTTATCCCATCCACTGAGAAATTTGCTTTAAATATTTGAATTGTACCATGTCCAGAGTGGGACTGGGTGCTTGAAGCACAGAGTAAATTGAGCGCCATTCATCCTCTGTACACATCCACTATTAGTTTTGCCATAATTGATCAGGATGCATAATTTCCTCATAAGGAGTTGTTAAACAATTTACTTCAGAGTAATTGGGGGGAGGGGGGTGTCAAACTTGCACCTATGACAAATCGTGGAAGGGGAAGAACATGCTCAATTTCAGATTGGAGCTGAATCATTTTCTAACAGTGCAAGAATCAGATTACACTCATGCATTCATGTGACTACCCTTATGCAGAAGATTAGTGCCCATGTCCATATACGATTAGTCTCCTAGAAGGTGGTAGCAGAGTTTGCCATGTCACATGTGCTGGAGTTTGCATACAGGATGCCATGAGGGCTCGGCTGGGACATCTCACCAGTGCGCTTGACTAGACCGGGTAATTCACATGCTACATGGGGGTCATTAATTTTTTCCAAAGTACCCAGAATTTTACATGCATCTTGGCACAATAATCCACAGTTCAGAGCCATGCAGTGCAGATACTAGTGCAAACCCTGGAGAGGCTGTGTAAAATGAAACATTACTAACAGGAGCCAGATGAATTCACAAAATTGGGAGCTCAGATCCTGGAAACCAATGCAAGCATCTACACTATTGTAATAGGGGCAGCAAAACCACACACCAGGAGGCAATAAGGGAGCCATGCAAGTTAGATTAAACAATGGTCCATAAATGATCAAAGATTCTTAGGCCGGCTTCACACTGCGTGTGTGATCCGATCCGTGCCCCTGCAGTCCTCACCTATCAGCAGTAGGAACTGAGTGCGGCTGCACATAGGATCAGAGGGCATAATCGCCCCCCAGTCCTGTGTGCCGATCCGGTCCGCGGCTGTCTGCCTCAAGCGGACAGGCACAGATCGGATCACACACACGTAGTGTGAAGCCGGCCTTAGACTCCTTTTGATTGAATGTACATTTTTATGAATTTGCCAGTTCCATTCCATAGGCCTACGATTTTCACATTACCTGCTCTTGTTCTTTATCGCCATCAACACATTCAGTACTAGACTGCTTGCGACTCCAGTCAAGCCACAGCTGGTGCAGTTTGTCTTGGCCACCATGTACACTCTGCTTGAACATCTCCATCTTTAAACAAATGACATGTCAAGAAACATTGTTTAAATGAGGAGGAATTAGAAGTACCATAAATTAGGGCTTCTGAAACCATTAAAACCTACCAGGTCAATAGTTTGGCGCAGCTGCGCTAGGGTCTCCACAGTGCTGACATGGGCACTCCTCACCTTGCCCAATGAATGCTGGTATGCACGATGGCGGAGCCGAGAGGACAGAGAACCCAAACGAACATAATAACTTTGCTGTTCTCTTTGCTGTTGAAGTGGAGCAACTTCAAATCCCTCTACAGTGGAGGCCAGCTGAGCTATAGAGAAGAGTATAACAGTGAAGAAAAGTCCATACTGTTCCATAGTAAGGTACAAAAAAAAAAAAAAGATAAAAATAAAAAAAAAAAAATAAAAATTGTAGAAAAAACAGTTGAGAAACAAGCAGCCTAATAAAATCCAGTCTGATTCTACAAGAGATCTTATGTAGTACAACTGCCACCACCCTACTGAGTATGAGTGAGGAACAGCAGACAAAGGTAAATATATACATAAACCTCCACACTCCCACCCAGATGTACTTACACAGCTCCTCATCTGTCATAGGAAGGTAATGGTCGACCAATTCCTCAGATTTTCCCAAGACAGTGTCCAGACCGCTGGTCACCAACTGGCCCACTTGTGTGTCCATGACTGTTGAGACTACAGACCGAGTGGCATCCATGCTTCCCTGGACAGCACCAACTGCTAAACCCATTATACCAGAAACAGCACTTGTCACAGTATCACAGGCACCAGTCACAGTGCTAGTCACAGCACCAACTACTGCATCACGTGCTCCAGTCACTAGCCCTTTAGTGTCCGATACAACCTGCACAAAGTCAATGTTAGGCATGAGGAGGGCTTACAGAGGTCCAACATATAATTACATGTTTATCACAGCAATATCCAGAAACAAGATTAAAGAGAAATAAGTTTGCAAATCAAGTACAGGTCGTGTCATTAACCCGAGAATTTACTACTGCTCCCTGAAAAGCAGTACAGGCCATTGTCTTGACAGTTAAGGGGCCCACTAGTGGAACTAACATCTACATGACTTTTGTATAGAGCAGTGTTATTCAACTCCAGTCTGCAGGAGCCACCAACAGTGCATGTTTTCAGGATTTCCCCATTATTGCTCAAAGTGTTGAATCATTACTTGTGCAATACTGAGGAAATCCTGAAAACTGGCGAATCTTGAGGACCGGAGTTAAATAAGGTTGGCTTCACACCACGGCACAATCCGATCCGGGGCTGTCAGGGATGAACCTGACAGCTCTGGACCAGATCAGCACACTGAACCGGAGGGCCAATATGCCCTGTGGGCTGGTGTACAGGCGGACGCAGCTGATAATTCAAGACTGGCTTGTGGGGAGCTAGCCACAGTCCTGAAATTACATTAGCATGCAGCGCAGGTGTTTGCCCTGATCTGGGAACCAATCTGGTCCCATAAGCTCCCATGTAACAGAGCGTCAGATTGCCCTGGATCCGGGAGGTTTTTCTCCCCTGACACAAAAATGGTGCATGCTCAGATGTGTCTGGGAGAAAAGTCTGATTCCTCCCGGATTCATGGAAACGGGATGGCAGAGAGCTGCCATCTGGCCACATAGGACACCATGGGGCCAAAATCTGGTCTGGGGCTGTCTGGGTTACACTGGATCTCCCTTTAAGTATAAAAATGTCACATCTAGTCAGGGCTTTTATAAACAAACCCTTGAGCAGTCAAATCTTACCTTCTCTGTTGGCTGCTGAAGAATAGGCAGTGTAGATTCCAGTTTGTCTAAACCTTTGCAGGCAAGTTCATTGGCAGTGGCAACTGAAAACAAAGGGACAGAAATATTTAGATATGCATGTGTATTTTTTTTTTTTTGTACATGTATTAAAGGTTTCAATTTTAGCTAGACTCCAGAGTGTATATTTACTATAAAGAGGTAAGGGATTTATAAAGGATGTGATCACCTGCAGGGGCAATTCTCTTAAGTTTTATTGCATGCATTTTTTCTCAGGGCCACTTTACACACACCAACTTCTGTCCAACTTCTAACCAACTTGCTGGTTGCAGTGAAATCATGACACATTTTTTGGCTGTGTACAAATGGAGCAGTGTCATGACACTGCACCAGTAAGTTGTCAGAAGTTGGACAGATAAGTTTGTGTGTATAGTGGCCATTACTCTTTAGTTTCTTCTGAGCCAGTTTCCCTGCACACAACTAGCTGCAGAATCCAGTGATCTCATTCTGACTGGAGAGAATAGCTTTCTTCACTCCTTTCAGCTGATTGATAACCACAGGAGGCAAGCTGATCCTTCATGGTGGGCTGTGAGCATGTTACAAACTGCTGGCAGAAATTAGCGGACGACATGTTCAGATTTACAGCTAGCAGTAAGGCCATGTACCCACTATGCAATGTGCTGCATTTCTGCACCAAAATGCACCACCCACAGCTTTAACACTTCAGTCAATGTGATTTTCCAAAGGCTGTGCCCACATGAGCATTTGTAGGTGGTGTGTTTGTTGCAGACGTCCTGTGTGTTAAAGGTCCCAGCAATTAACATACCACTTTTTGGGCTGCGTTTTCCCCATAGACTCCATTCTAACCCCCTCAGATTAGTAGTTGCATAGTCTGATGCCTTTACTGCAATTTTCAAAACAAATGCTCCAATACTCATCCTCCCCAGCGCAAGCCCTGGTGATTTTCCCCTCCATGTACTGGCAGGAGATGTGTTTATCGAGCTTCCAGGACCTTGGATCATGTGACTCAGTCAGTGTGCAGGATCTGGAAGATTGATAACCATCTCCTGCCAGTGCAAGGAGGAAGAATCACTGGGGATTGTGCGAAAGTGTCTGTTCAAAAACAAAGCACTTAGGCTGGCTTCACACTTGCAGATGCATCTGCAGCGTTTTGCAGATGCATCTGCAAGTATCAGCATGCAGACCGCGGCCGCTATGTTTATAATGGGGCGCACCGCGGTCTGAAAGCACTCATTCATTCCTATATGTGAACCGTCCGCAGGCGGATGCCTGCTTACAGATCACACACTCCCGCACCATGGACGCGAGATGTCGCGTCCATGGTGCGGGCGGGAGTGTGTGATCTGTAAGCAGGCATCCGCCTGCGGACGGTTCACATATAGGAATGAATGAGTGCTTTCAGACCGCGGTGCGCCCCATTATAAACATAGCGGCCGCGGTCTGCATGCTGATACTTGCAGATGCATCTGCAAGTGTGAAGCCAGCCTTAGCAGGAGGCAGTCAGATCCCATTAAATAAGGCAAACCTAGGTGCACAGAACAGATGCAGTTACTTAACTTACCAGTACATGAGAGGCGATTTTGCTATGCACAAGAAAAAGTTTGCCTACATAGGATGTGCCTCACACAGATACATATGGTGCACAGGTCCCGCTACCAGACCAAATGGGCAGCCAGTACGATGCCTCTGCATAACTAGTTGAATGACTCCCCATGGGGCTCAACTGCACCTCACAAATATGATAAAGGGCAGAAAAAAAAAATAAACATGTTAAGCTCATAATCCATGTCACAAACCAAAATTGTTTAACACATCTGCCAATACCTCACAGACTATATACTTTTTTTGTATCTATTCTTGTGGGGGTGCAGTTGCATCCCATGGGGCATTGTTCAACTAGTGGTGCAGAGGCATCATACTGGTTGCCCATTTGGTCTGGTGGCATACAGATGCATCTATGTGAATGGCATCCTATGTAGGCAAACCTTTTTTGTGCATAGCAAAAAAAAAAAAAAAAAAAAAAAAAAAAAAAAAAAATCACCTCCCATGTACTGGTAGGTTAAGTGTGATTGCACTTGTTCTATGCACCTGCTTTACTTAATGGGGTCTGACTGCACCCTGTGTAGCTGACAAATGTGGCCCAAAAAAGAACAAGATAATTGACAGGGACTTTAAAAATGCATGTTTTTGGCACCACTGAATAGAAGTCACAGCTTTATGAAAAAGCACATTGAATTTCATTATAAAAACTGTAGGTCATGCGTGTTTAGTGCAGAAAACGCAGCAGAAACAGTGGGCACTTAGGCCATAAATTCATAAGACTGCTTGTTCCTGTCAGCCGACAAGTGAGCAAAAGGCTCACACAATAGAGGGAGGGGCCTGACCGGCAGTGGCTCAGGCTCATTGGTAAGCATCTCCATAGTTCAGGCAGCATAAAATCCAACAGGTTTCCCTGAAGTGTCATTTATGGGGCTGCAGCCAAGAATTGGAGTGCAGCTTTCTACTTCAGACTGATAAATGCAGGCACACATTTGTTACTTACTCTGTGGCTCCAGTCTGCTTATAAGAGGTTTTGATCCAGTTACAGCAACATCCGTTAAGGTCTTTGCTCCTTTCTCTGCCACATCACAAACATTACGGATGTATGGGTGACTGTCCTTTGTCGAGTTGTACACTGAGCTCACCACACTGCATGCAGAGCTGACAAGAGGCAGCTGTGTGACACGTTCCACCACATTCTGTGGGAGAATATACAACTTATTATGCTGACCCAAGAAGAGACGAAATTTCCTATACACAAGAACTTGCACCCTTAAATAAAGGCAGTTCTGTATCCCTGGTGTGTGAGACATGCCTGTAGGATTCATCATCTACAGCCACACTTCCTAGATTGTGTTGGGTGGATCATGCCGGTGATTTTTTCCACCCCCACAATATTGAGGATCTAAGGGGCAGTGGTGGAGATGCAATTAATATTTTTAATGCAATAAAAATTAACACTTTTTTTCCTTTAAATGCTGAATAGCTAAACACATTTTAGTCACCTTGACAGCAACAATATTCAAGACTATGTGGAAGTGCCAATACTGGTACTGCAGAAGATGATAGAGAAAAAAAAAAAAAAAAGGTGTATCACGGTCTGCGCTGCTTAAGTCCAAGAAAACTCACATGTGAGTCAGTTTCACCAAACAAATACTTATTCTTCCACTCCTACGCGTTTCAGCGCCCACCTGGCTCCTTCCTCAGGGATATCCTGATACACCTTCCCCCCCATATCTTCTGGATATCACCATGTTTGAGTGGTCGGTGGAGGTCCTGCAGCAGCTGGAGTACTGATGCTCTTTCAACCAGTTGTGGGGAACACAACTGAATCAGGTGAGTGGTTCCACAACACCACCTTTGCAGCCTAAAGAGTCTCTAGTGATAAGAGTCGCAATAGTGCCCTGTCCCCCACCCCTCTTGTATTTATACAATACTGGTACTGGACAGGCAGCACTCCATTCAGGGCCACATATTAGCTTTACAAGTGCGACAATGCAGCAAACCCTCACATATAATGACAACCATATTTTTCTCCTCTCAGAAATTCCATATCCCTTAATGTTATAAACTACATTGACCATTGGTGGTGAATTGTTTTAGCCATGCATTCCTCCTTCCCTCTTGGGCAGCTGTGTTACATGATTTCCAGTGACTCAATCCAGTACATGTCCTCTAGACAGAAGGTCAATAACCTCCTGTGAACCACAGGATTTCAGCAAGATGCAGCTTCACATGCCTCAGTATGGCCATTCAACTTCCACTTTAGTTTCAGTTTTAGCACAGGCCTGCTGTATAGCCCAGTACATTAACAGAGCTCCATTCCTCCCCATCTCTGCACCAGAACTGATGAAGGCTCACTTAGCGACACCCATGTATATAAGCATGCCAACACAAAGGCAAGTTCATATACACTTCTGAGAAGCAGAGCCTTGTCAGGAGACTCACAGCCAGTCTGAGCATGTGCAATGTCGTCAGATGGCACAGACAAGTGAATGAGCCCTTGGGCTGACCATTACAGTCTTTATATGTAAAAAGATGTGTAATGTCAATCATAGGTAATACTGGAGATTTCATGCCAAGAATAAGAACAGGTAGTTCTGTATCCCTAGGAGCTTGACGTGCCATGTTATCTGGGCAATCAGTTCTTACCAGGGATATGGGCTATGACTAGGAAGTGAAGAGACATTATGCAAATGTTTCAAGCATGTTCAATAAGTTTCTACACTTCCTACCAAATGTCCTCAATATAGCAATTCTTTATGCAGTGGTTGAGATTTCCTTCTGTCACCAGTAATGAAGATATGTCTTTGTAAGCAAGACACTATAGAATCTTAGAAAGAGCCTCTAGTTTTAGCATTAGTCACCCTGTTAAGATAGAATATATGCTTGTGGTACCTGAGCTACAAGTCTCCATACTCTGGAAACATCTTAATTCCCACCATTTCTTATTCATGCCTCTTTCACACAGCTGTGCAAAACACACGTGTGAGGGAGGCTGTTTCTTTGGGGCCATGTGTCACTCACTGTGCCATATGTGCTATCCGTGTGACATCCAGATAGCATACGGACAGCATTTTGTTTGTATGCTCCCATGTCTGCAGCATTGCAGCTCATAGTTCATTTAATATTCAGGAGACTAATGAGTGGTCCCAGAAGTGAGAAACAGGCAATTCTGGAGCCAGGCAAGTATGACATAAATTTTTTTGAAGCTGAAAATTCTCAGCTCATGTCCGTGCACAGATAACATCTGTGTGGGACATTTTTAGCACGGACCATTGACCTGAATTGGTCAGTGCTGCCACCCAAAAGACATATCAGCATTCTTTTACAATCGATGGCAGGAAGTTGCAGGGACTGAGCAGCTCAGGTATTAGGTGTGGTTTGCCATCAGGCGTGTGGCTCGGCAGTTTCCAAGAAACTAACAAAGCTTTCATTTTTAAGTCCACATGGGTGTGGAGATGATCATATTAGAACTGGGGGTCTGGGAGGTAAGGCACCCCCCCTCCCAAACAATAGAGGGGGAGGCTGCAGGGAGAAGCAAAGCCCCCCTTGCATAGTTAATACACATTAGTACATTAGTGGGCATGACCAGTGTATACAGCAGACGAGGTGGGGCGGCTGTCCTCCATGTGGTATAATGGATCTTGCAAAGGGGTTCTCCGCTCCTCCCCCATCTGGGGGGGGGGGGGAAGGGGCGGGGGAGGGTCTTACCCCAGACCCCACTTCTATTATAATTCCCTCCACATGGACTTAAATGATGACTGCTTGTTCAGTTCTTGAAAGAACCACCAAGCCACACCCCCAATGGTAAACCATGCCTACCACTCGAGCAGCTCACTCCCCACAACTTCTTGCTGTTGGTTGTAAAACTATGGCAGACATTCATGTGAAAACATGGACACAGGTCTGCTCCACATGGCCTATACTGAAAAACAGGCAAGTAAATGGGCCATAGGCCATCACGTGTCTCCGAATGTCCATGCCTCTGTCATACAGCTGCACAGACGGCTCATGTGCCAGAGACAGACATGTGAAAGGCCTTAGGCTGGAGTCACACTACCTACCGTATTTGAGGAGCCCGCAGTGCCCGGAGCCATAGAAATTCACGAAGATGTCATGTTCAGTTCTTAAGAGGCACTGGCTGGTCAATGTAAGAGTTATACATTATAGGAATCCCTATATCCTATTAATTCTGACTTCAGCTAAATCATGTTCTGGTTCTCTCCTGACAATGCAGGCTCAGGATCCGAGCCAACATCTTTCAGAGAAAATGATTGTTATAACATTAAGCCCATCATCTTCCCCTAAAAGCTGCACATGGAACACAGCACCAACCACAGGCATCAATCTGCCATTTACAGCAGACTGGCAAGGAGGGGAATCATTCCATGCACCCATGTGCCATGATTGCCAGTGAGGAGCCATAACAGCCAAGGGTTTCTTGAAGACAGGGACTTATTGTAGAAAATCATTTTTCTCTCTGGACATGGCAAACACTACTATAGTCACACATGGCCTCCATCCACTGATCAGGAGCTTTAGGGTCTGCCTGCTTGTAGTTTCCAAAACACAAGAAGCATATTCACATCTCATGACACAGAACCCAGGAGGAATATGTAGACATGAGAAGAGATCTGAAGACCTTTACCACAGGGCAACTGGTGCCAAAACAGACTGATCGCGATACAAGGTGGCCTTGAATGAAGGATACAAAGGGCAGCTGTGATCTCCACGTCTAGAGGTGCCCTGATAACACTCACCTGCTGCTCGGGAGCCAAAGACACTTGGGCACCGGGATCCGCTCCGTTAGTTGCCATGATGCCAGAGATTATAGCGGAGAGTTCACCTGTGGAGAAAGTGAAGTGTCAGCCGGAGACAGTGAGTGAGAGTGTGTGTGTGTGTCAGCCGGGGAGAAAGTACAGCCGGGGAGAGTCATGGGGAGAAAGTACAGCCAGAGAGAGTCACCCTGAATACTGACTATACACCGCCATGACACAGCCAGCGTGTCCAGCCCACCCAGCACCGGATAGCCGCCCCGGAGCCCACCCGCCGTCCTCCTCACCCACAGTCTGCTCTGCTCAGTAGTCACCTCTGCCCACTTGGCTGCTATATAAAGGGGCGGTGACGTCCCGGGGCGGGGCTTACAGGGCCGGGCTGAGGATCACATTGGACTTTCCTATTAAACTATGAGGAGGATGGGTTATTCTAAAGTTATGTGCTGCCTGCTTAGAAGTGGTCAGGTTCCCCTCTAATGGTCCATTTACACGTGGCCACAGGAAGCTAGGAACAGGCAGGCATCGGACACAATTGTGCCTGTTGCCTTGAAAAGACCATGATGTGGCTGCGTGTAATTCAGGCCTCTCCTTCCTTCAGGGAAGACCCAGGAAGGAAAGTCCTGAATTACACGCAGCCACATCGTGGTCTTTTCAAGGCAACAGGCACAATTGTGTCCGATGCCTGCCTGTTCCTACCTTCCTGTGGCCGCGTGTAAATGGACCATAAAGGTACCATCACCCGCTAGGATATAGGTGAACGAGATCGTTAGCTATGTCACGTAACCTCGATCCTTTAACCATCGTTAGTGCGTTGTCACACGCAAGGATATCGTTAATGATCTTAAATTTGGCAACACTCCAGCTACTTGGAGAAGAACTTTTGAGCAATGTTATAAAGCGGCAGGAATAGGACAATTATGAATGACATAGTTCAATAAGGTGTCACACTCAACGATGTTATAAAGCGGCAGGAATAGGACAATTATGAATGACATCGTTCAATAAGGTGTCACACTCAACGATGTTATAAAGCGGCAGGAATAGGACAATTATGAATGACATCGTTCAATAAGGTGTCACACTCAACGATGTTATAAAGCGGCAGGAATAGGACAATTATGAATGACATCGTTCAATAAGGTGTCACACTCAACGATGTTATAAAGCGGCAGGAATAGGACAATTATGAATGACATCGTTCAATAAGGTGTCACACTCAACGATGTTATAAAGCGGCAGGAATAGGACAATTATGAATGACATAGTTCAATAAGGTGTCACACTCAACGATGTTATAAAGCAGCAGGAATAGGACAATTATGAATGACATCGTTCAATAAGGTGTCACACTGAACGATGTTGCAGCTTCCCAGAACGTTAATTGGACGACGAACAATAGATTTGAGGTCCGGATCTCAAATTTTGTATGAACGTTCCAACGATTTATCCTTCCTACATTGTTCGTTCACACGCAATGATACGCAAACAATATCGTTTGAACGATCACAAATCTGTGACATTTCAACGATATCGTTAACGAGATCCTAGCGTGTGAAGTGGCCTTAAGGCCTGTTTCACACTTCTATGCCTCCGGGAACAGCTTTGTCTCACACGTCTATGGTGTCACAGATGTGTGAAATACATCTACTAAAGAGAACTGGTTGCCGTTAGTAACTACCTCCCTTTAGGCCTGCTTCACATGTTTGTGTCTCCAATATGTGTGGCGTCTGTGTGGCCACATGCCGTAGACTGGACACACATATACAAATATTAGTCAGTGATCTTCTTTAGGGGGCCGTCACACGGAACGATATCTTGCCCGATATCGTTTAAGCGATCTCCTTTTTGATCGCTTAAGCGATATCGGGCAAGATATCGTTGCATGTAATCAAGCGATTTACGATGTGAAATCGCTTGATCGTGACATCGCTGATCTGAGGTTCGGTTCTCAGATCTAGCGATGAACGATGCAACGATCTGCATCATCGTGGTGTGTAACACCACGATGATCCATCTCCCAGCGACCGCGCCTATGCTGGGAGATGGTAACTATGGTACACGTCGGGTAACTAAGCGACGCGCGGCGCCTAGTTACCCGATGTGTACCATAGTAACGAGCGAGATCGCTGCTCCACATCGCTGGTGAGTCTGTCTGTGTGACATCTCACCAGCGATGTGAGCGATATTGTAAGCGATTGCGCGTGCACGTGATCGCTTACAATATCGCTAAAGATATCTGTGTGTGTGACGGCCCCCTTAGGGCCACGTCACACACACAGATATCTGCGCAGATATTGTTTGCAGATCTCTGGTTGCAGTGAAATCATGGGCAAATTGGTCCATTTTGTGGCTGTATACAAATGAACAATATGTCCATGATTTCACTGCAACCAGTGATCTGCAAACAATATCTGCACAGATATCTGTGTGTGTGACATGGCCCTTATACGCCTGTGTGTCTGCACGGACCGTGTCTCCGTGTGGAGCAGATGTGTGTCCTTGTGCTCCACACAGCAACATGTCCGCTTTTGGCTGGCAGCACGGACCCATTCAGGTTAAAACATCCCGAACATAGATGTCGTCCATGAGACATCTGTGTAAAGCGGCCGTCACACGCACAGATATCTTGAACGATATTGTAAGCGATCACGTGCACGCGCGATCGCTTACAATATCGCTCACATCGCTGGTGAGATGTCACACAGACAGACTCACCAGCGATATGGACCAGCAAGATCGCTGGTAACTATGGTACACATCGGGTTACTAGGCGCCGCGCGTCGCTTAGTAACCCGACGTTTACCATAGATACCATCTCCCAGCATAGGCTCTGCCGCTGGGAGATCGTTCATCGTGGTGTTATACACTACGATGAAGCTGTTTGTAAAATCGTTCATCGCAAGATCTGAGGTCCGGAGCTCAGATCTCGATCTTGCGATTTTAACCACTCTCGTTCGTCGTATCTTGCCGTCACACGCACAGACATCGTTAAAGCAATGTTTCATCTGGCGCGTTCAAGCGATATCTTTCAAGATATCGTAGCGTGTGACGGCCGCTTAACATGTACTGACGCAAGCATATGTCAGTAAAAATACATGGATTTTAATACTTACCTTAATCCAGCAATGCTGCTGTCACACTCACTCCCGGGCCGCTCATTAACCTCATGAACATTCACTGAATTGACTCCAACCTTGGACCCAGAAGCAAGTGGGCGGCAGTGCCGGAGACAGGTAAATATACAAAGTGTTAGGCCGGCTTCACACAACGTTTTTTCCCCTGTCAGGCTGTGTCCGCTGCTTTGCAGGAGGTACCGTTACACGACGCAATATCGATTGCAATATCGCCTCAAAGTCACATGGTGTGGTCAATTGCAATTGATATCGTGAGTGCATTGTGTGGTGTAACTGGGCGATGCGACTGCAATTTACCGCTGGAGTGACATCGCCTGATTTATTTGTACTCACTTATATCAGGCAATATTGCATAAGCGATGTGGTAGGATCGCTCAGTGTGACACTGCAATTGCAATGTTGCAAGCAATTTCCCCTATTCATTACATTGAAAAATATCGCTCGCTGGATTGCTCATACCCAGCGAACAAAAGTTGCTTTTACCATCCTACTTGCGTTGCCTACGATATCTCCCCGTGTGACATCTCCAAGGCAGTTTTTGAAAAGTGCCAAAAACGTGCGCGCTCAAGTGAAATTGCAGGCAATATCGAATCGATATTGCGTCGTGTAACGGTACCTTTAGGCCTTTCGCAGAACAATCCAACCGCAAAACAAGATGTCAGAATGGTCCAACTCACAGACCAAAACAAACTCAAAGGATAGTTGTGCCGCCATATGATGAAAGGGTCCACTGGGGTAAATCATACAATGGTGTACTGCACTTAGATTGCGCTGGATGCTGCTGTGTGTGATGTGTCTGCATTTCTTCAAGAGCTACATGAGGTATGGTTGTGAAGGTCTTGATCCTGACTTACCTCCTGTATTATAATCCAGAGTTTGCATTCACTATTAGGCCTCTGGCACGTGTGCGGTCCGTGGCACGGAGGCACGGACATACGGAGACACATGTTCCCCTATGACCCCCTTTAAATTTCCGTAATTACGCACGGAGCGTGTCCGTGTGCTCTACACAGCGACATGTCCGTTTTTTTTTGTGGAAGCACGGACCGCCTTTGGCGAAAACGTCCATGCACACAGATGTCATCCGTGTGATATCCTTCTGCACGGACTACGGACAAAAGTTACAAGCCTAAAAATAAAGAATTTCAAACTCACCTCGCTCCAGTGCTGACAGTTCCTTATCTTACGGTGCCACTCATTAGGCTCATGAATATTCACTTCACTGAGCCTGACAGCGGACCGGAAGTGAGAGGAGCAGTGACGCAGGAGGAACGTGAGTATGCGGTGACAGGCTGTCCGTGTGCTATCCACGGATGCACGGATTGCACACAGACAGCACACATGTGTCACATGTCCGTGACACATGGATCTACGCCCCGCCACAAATGGCCTTGTCTCACACGTCCGTGGTTTCACGGATGTGTGAAACAGGCCTTATACTTAGCTGCTGGTTGAGGGCTTGATGTGAGGCTTGGGTGTGACTCACCTGGAATCCCCTCTCCCTGGCTTTAAATAGCCTTCTCCCACCTCTGTTAAACGCCGCTGATAGAGTTAGTTTACTCTTCGTCTTTGTGCTGTGCTGATGGTCTGTTCCTGTGCTGAAGTCCTTGCTTTGGGAGTAGCTGTGATTCCGTATCCATGGGTTGGGGTAGGGGCCCTCAGTTTAGGACTAATCAGGAGCTCAGGAAAACAGGGTGGAAACGCAGACCTTCTCACCATCAGAGGTGTCTTCTAGAGCAGGGCGAGCCAGGGACCCTAGTGTAAGGGTCAGATTAGCTCTCCCTGAATCCCTTCACCCCTCTCACCATTCAGTTACCTGATTCCCTCACCTCCTAAGCGTGACAAATGGTGGCTTTATTCATTCTACGCGTTTCAACCGATTATCCGCGCTCTTTCATCAGGAAACCAACCATACATACATTAACACGAGGCACTGAATAAATAGAAAGTGGAACGCTGACAGAAGTGACACACCCCCTCCAGGGCCGGGGAAGACTCAGAAACCGGGCAGTTACTTGTTGTTCTCTTCACCTTCTCAGTTCTTTTCACGGGGAGAGACGGGCTGAGACCTGGTCCCGTGACCCTGGCGGTGTCATTTTAATAAACAGGGGAAGATGACAGGGAAAGTGAAAGAGGAGTAGGGGTATTCGTGACCCAACCTGCTGTATGCGGCCAGGGCGGCCACCACTGCTTCAGGACCTCTGTGGACGGTGACTGGCAGTTGGATGGTTCCACTCCCCGCAGGTGAGGCGGTCCCCAGGGCAATAGGATGGAGGAGTCAGTTTGTACCTTGGCAGATGTTTACTGGGTCATCAGTACCTCGGTGTCTCATGTGGCCCCTACAGCCGGTGGTCGCCGCTAACAAAAGTTTCACACACCACAGCTGGAGTTCTGTTACTTTTACTCTGTTGTTTCAGCATAGCCGCCGGGTACGTCCTTTACCAACCTCCGGTTCAGTGCTGTTTCCAGAACCCGGTCAATGCAGTAAAGCCTAGGTTGGTGTCCCTTTCCCTCTCATTAGGTGTTTCTGTGGCGCCCTGCTCACGCAGGTAGCCACAGCCTTCCTAATGCACAGCTGGGTTTCCACAGCAGGTACCTACTACATGCAACACCTTCCACCCCGGAACAGTAGGGGGAGCTAGACTCACTGACTTTAGGTGAGTTCCCCTATAAATATTGCTGCTAGGGGAGGAGTTAGTCAGAGTGTGCAGACGCTAGGAGAGCTGCGAAGACGTCCTGGTGATCGGTGCCGCGGTTAGGCTCGAGCCACTGACCCGGAGTGGCCCTTCTACATTCAGCCAAGCCTAGGAGTGGGGACAGAAGGCACGGAGCTTAGCCAAGCGAGTAGAGGAACTAGTGGAAGTTTGCCCAAGACGTACCGGACTTCGGGGATCCACACCTGCAGGAACACTTTAGGACTGCAGAATACCTCGGCACACCATGGAGACTTCAGTCACCCGGTCCCCCTGCGTACCCAGCAAGAGGGAGCCAGACACAGTAGTGTGGAATCACACAGCAGTGATCAGAGAGGGTAACCCGTGGACCGCGCAGGAGGAGAGAGAGGACCAGAGAAAGTGAGGAGGCCAGTCGTGTTGCATACAGACAGGGCTTCAGCGACAGCAGGGAACCTGAGGAGGCCTTATACCCACTTGCTGTGGAGACTCACTGTGCACCTGGTCACCCGACAGAGCTCTGGACATCTTTACCTGTGAATACCACCAGTAAAAGGTAAAAGAGACTTTCTTCAGGGTGTGTGTTATTCCTCTCCATCCCCAGCCTCCCTGATGACTGCCTTACTGCTTCTTACCCTGGCCTCAAGTCCCACTCCAAGCTGCCCCTTTACTCTACGCTGCCCCGGAGGACCAGCTCCTCCTGTAGGGAGCTTTGCCATCCTTGCCTCAATACCATCGCCCTCCGGAGGACTGTGGCGGCGCTGGTGACCCATCACCAGGTACTACAGTTGGCATCACGTGACAATAACTCTTATCCCCTGTACATAACCCCTCTATTGAAGTGTAACCCAGGCCACGGGTTTAGGCACGGCCACCCGTGACATCCCCGTAAACCCCTCTGAGCCTGATAACTGAGTACCCCAGGGCCTGGGGCTCGACATATATTGCTGGCGCTCACGAACAGGATCCCGTGCCTGGTGTTACTGGGTACTGTGTGCCATGATTTCAACTGTATTGAGTGACTGTTAAAACTATGCCGCCATTACTGCGCCGAAGAGCGGGAAGAAAAGGGGCGTGTTGGCCTGTAGAGCACAAAACTGAAGCCCGCCCCTCGCTCAGCCGAGCATTCCTGAGCGCTGTGGCCTAGTCCGGAAATTCCCGAACTGATTAACTCTTTGAACACTGGCTGTAATTCACTAGGGGGGCCTGAAGCATGTCAGCCTCCTCCAGCGACGATGACAGTACGTTCGCTGACCCTAGGAATTACCCCGAAGCAACCATGACTGCCTCCAGTAGCACTGCCAGCACCACCAGCGCACCGGCTCAGTCACCCCAATCATGCCGATCTCACTCCCATACATCCCGGGGGCCAAGTGGATTCCCCAGTATGATGGTCGCCCTGATATGTTGGATATTTTTAGGAGAAAAATCACTAGTGTCCTGGACATGTATGCGATGACCGGTCAGCAGCGCGCTGCTGAGGTACTCGGACAGTTAACTGGCGCAGCAGAGAAAGAGAGTGAGTCCTGGTCTGCTGCTGAATGGAGATCAGCGGCCACAATATTTGACAAACTGAGAGCTACTTTTGAGAGTGCAATGAGGCTGATATACGCATGCGCTTTCATCACTACTACCAGAGGCCAGGAGATGATATCAGAGCTTATGCCTGGCGCCTAGAGGAAGCATTGCGAGCCCTTAAGCATGTCAGCCCTGCCAGTGTACCTGATGAAAATAAGCTCTTGATTGAACAATTCACCCAGGGGCTGCTATCCCCGAAGACAATAAGGCTGTGCGTTGGCGGTCACTGAGCAACCCGGAAGCTGACTTTAACACCCTAAAGGACATGGCCATAAAGGGGTTGTGGCCAGTAGAGACTCATGAAGCTACCATCAAACAGTGATGCAGTGGTGAGGCGCATGCTACCCCGTAAACCAGTACCCGTGCTCTGCAGCCACGCACAATGTACAATCTGCTCAGCCTGACAAGTATGACTCTCTGCGTGCTGAGATGCGTGCTGAAATGCACCAAATGAGCAAAAACATGACCAAGGTGATGGAAGCTCTACAGCTGCAGCAGAGCCACCAGCCACGCCAAGACCCCAGCCCCGACCTCAACCGCTGATTCAACTTGCTGACGAGTCCAGAGGATGTACCCTGGATGAGAGCGAAGCAAGCCACAGCGTACCGAGGGAGAACCACCGACCGCTACAGCTTCACTGGGGAGCCCATCTGCCGGTGCTGTAACAGAACCGGCCACATCGCCAGGAGCTGTCCTTTAAACGGGCAGACCCTGGGGCCGGGGCCAAACCCCAGGAGTAACTCAACAGGGCCCAGTCACCTGGAACAAGACCTTCATCGGACAGAGGCCGTTCCTGTCAATTGTTACTAGATGGCATCCCACACCTGCTCTGCTGGACACCGGGTCACAGGTGACCACCATCCCCCTATATCTTTTACAAAAAGTAATCATCTTCCCCCCAAGTTGCTCTTCCCCCCTACCCGACCTAACCATCACGTTCAACGACTGCACACTCTCACCTGTCCCCCACGCCAAGTGCCTCGGTGTAATCCTCGACTCTGCCCTCTCCTTCAAGCCACACATCCAGGTCCTCGCCACCTCCTGCCACCTCCAGCTTAACAACATCTCACGGATCCGCTCCTTCCTTGACCATGACACTGCCAAAATGCTTGTCCACACCCTCATTATCTCCCGCCTCGACTACTGCAACCTCCCGTTCACTGGCCTCCCCGCTTCATCCCTTGCACCCCTCTGAACCATCCTCAATTCCTGCTGCCTGACTCATCCACCTGTCGCCCCGTTACTCCCCCGTGTCCCCCCTCTGCCAAGCCCTCCACTGGCTCCCTACTTCCCAGAGATCTAAGTTCAAAACCCTAACCCTGACATACAAGGCCATCCACAACCTGTCCCCTTCATACATCTCCGACTTGGTCTCCCGATACCATACCACCCTTCATGCAATCTGCGCTCCTCTCAAGAACTTCCTTCTCTTCTCCCCCCAAATCTCCACCTCCCACAACGCATACAAGACTTCTCTCGTGCATCTGCCATACTCTGGAACTCTCTTCCACACCACATCAGACACTCCCCTACCCTGGGAACCTTCAAGAAAAACCTGAAGCTGCCGATGAAGATTCCTTTATCGGAACTGAAATCACTTCAGGCAGCAATCATGGACTTCATCTGGCACCGGAAGAGACACAGAGTGGCTAGAGAGGTGCTCTTGGCACATAAACTTAGTAGTGGGTTCTCTGTACCCGACATCTTAAAATACTACTGGGCCACACACCTACGGAGAATCCCATGTTGGACTTCCCTCTGGGCTTATAATAGATGGACTGAAATAGAGAAGCTCTGGATATCCCCTATCCATTCAAACTCATTTTTATGGCAGCCTGCCCAGGCACGCCCTCAGTCTCCTCTATTAGGCCCAATGCAGTTCACTCGTGAGCTGTGGAACTCCTGCACGAAGAGATTCGCCCTGATGTCGCCTTGCTCCCCCTTGGTGTCATTCATTTATCAACCAATGCTTCCGAATAGTCTTGAGTCCGACATGGTACACCCATGGTTGAAAGCAGGCCTGTTCCGTTATGCGGATATAATAGATGTGAGGACCATGCAGATTCATACATTTGAGTAGTTGAGGAAACACTTCTCACTGCCGAGCAGAGTTTTCTACCAATTTCTCCATATTAGAGACTTGGCCAGATCTCTGTTTGGTAGGGCGGGAGTATCGGTCCCCACGGATTTCGAGAGGTTGTGTAGGTCGTTCACGGGAACTAAGGGTCTGATTTCTGCAATTTACTCCTTATTATCTGATCCTCGAGAAACACAGGGCGAGCCATTCCGTTAAATGTCGAGGTGGGAGGCATATCTGGGGAGAAAAATCTCCGACCAGGACTGGTCGTACATTTGGAGTAATGCTGCTAAGTCTTCCATCTGTACATTATATAAGGAAAACATATAAAATTCTGACTCTGTGGTATTACACCCCAGAGGTTTTCCACAGGTTAGACCCCTCTATTCCCATGACATGTTGGAGATGTGGGACTGGAGTAGGTTTTGTCTATCACATCTTCTGGACCTGCCCAGGAATTCGCCCTTTTTGGAGTCAGGTGAAGTTCTTAATAGATAAAGTTCTACACGCTGATATCCCCTTGGACCCCTTGGTTTTCCTATTGGGTGCTAGAGCTAGAGGGCTGGGCAAAACGGTGTCCAAACTTTTCCTCCACATAACTACAGCGGCTAGATGTTTAATTGGAAAAAATTGGAAGCAGACATCTACCCCATCCCTTCTGGGTCTTAGGAGAAGGATCCTGGATGTTAAGCGCATGGAACACCTCACAGCAATGATGCACGACTCAGTGGATAAATATATGATGATCTGGTCTCTGTATGATGCTGCTAACGAGCTCACGTCCCTTTAAAGCTGGTCTCGAGGGTGAACCATCCCTCACTTTCCCCCCCTAAACCCCCCCTCCCGTATGTCCTGTTGACATCTTACCTGTTTGTCTGTCTACTACGCTGTGGAACTTGAATAGGTTACTTTACCCTGTTTATCATCTTAATAATTATTAATGGTTGTAACGGAAGTTAGACACTTGCCCTTCCTTGGTTCTCCTTGCCTATTCTCTCTGGTGGGATCCGCCCGCTTTGCGGGGTGCTGGAATTACGCACATGCGAGAGATATTTTCTCTTCTTTAAGACTGACGCAGCCACCCAGGACTCCGGCTACTTTAGATATACCATCCAGGTTAAATGGTTTATGTGTAGTATACCAACAGTGCTCTATGTTAATTGTGCTGTCTATGTTGCCTATCTTTGTTTTTATCACTTTTGGAAAAATTAATAAAAACTTATAGTTTAAAAAGAAAAACCTGAAGACCCAACTCTTCCGTCAAACCTATAACCCACACTGAGACCTAATTCGCTGCACCATCTCACCTCTCCCCCTCCCACCCATCCCCTACAGACTGTGAGCCCTTGTGGACAGCATCTCTGCCCTAATGTACCTGTGTGATTTATTTGTCGCTATTTATGTTCTCGTCCTTGTTCTGCCCTTACACATGTAAAGAGCCATGGAACCAATGGCGCTATATAAATAAATAATAATAATAATAATAATAATAATAATAATCATCCCCTATATCCTTTACAAAAAGTACTGGGCTGATGCAGAACTGAAACAGCCTGCCATAGACTTCACCCTCAACGCATCTAATGGTGAACCGATTACTGTAATGGGGATTAGAGAAGTACCAATAAAGGTGGGGAGGGTGGAATTGCAAAACCAAGGGATTCTAGTAGTAGCAGAGGCGAGTAATGCAAATGACCCGTATATAATACTTGGTACAAATGTTGTTAGCAATTGCATGGGAGAAGTTTTGTCTTTGCTTCAACAGATAGCAGATACTGCGAAACCTGGTCAGAGGAAGGTCCTTCAGCGTGAAATAAAAGCCCTCCTGCTCCATCAACAGGTAACAATTACAGGTGGCGAAATTGGTACTGCACAGGTGACAGACCCGTTTCCTATTGTGATTCCCCCAATGAGTGAAATGATGATTTGGTGTCGAGCAGCTATAGGTCTGAGAGGGCAGGACTATCAAGCATTAGTGGAGCCCATCAGCACAGTGCGTAGACCTACACTGTTGACAGCCAGGGGTGGTTGATGTACACAATGGGAGAGTACAAGTTCGCATCTTAAACTGTGGCAGTGAAGAGGTTAAGTTACCCAGGTATGCAACCGTTGCTAAATTTTACACAGTAACCAATAACGAGATCCAAGCAGTGGGATCCTTACCCCATACCAAAGGGGCAAATCCTGATAATACAAAGGGGCCACTGGAGGACTGGTGCCAGCAGCTCCATGTAGGAACTGACAGCACTCCTGTGTATGAAAAGCAAAGTGTTTACTGGGTAGTCAAAGAATTTGAACAAGTCTTTAGTAAACATTCACTTGACTTTGGTAAGATAAAATGGGTGCAACATCATATCCCCACAGGTACACATCCACCAATCAAAGAGTGGTACAGGCCTATTGCACCTGCACATTACCAAAAAGCCAAGGAAATGTTACAGGACATGAAGGACGCAGGGGTTATACGAGATAGCTGTAGTCCCTGAGCAGCCCCATTGGTCCAAGTCAGGAAAAAGGATGGCAGTATGAGAATGTGTGTAGACTAAAGGCAAATAAACTGCATAACGCACAAGGATGCTTACCCGTTACCTCGTATAGAGGAATCTTGGTGCAACAGAGCTTACATTTTACCCGACGGTTTAACTGACCCTTTATAACAAACAAATTAACTACCAGAGCATTGTGGGTATAACAGGCTGGTACTTTATTAAGATTTAATAATGTATCCATTTTCACTTGTTTATTCAACAATTTCTTTAAACACATGTTCGTTCCATAGTCATGTAACCAAATGACTCTTTGTTTGTAAATACTGAATTGTAACTTTATTTAATGAACTGATCCCCCCAGCAGAGCTGGGTGACCCTATCTCTAACAAAGTGCCAGCAAAAAATTTAAACGGTGATAACCATTCCATGGGGCGGGCGGGCGGGAATTTCAGCAACTGGTGTTCACTGAACTGTCCGTCCCAAGATTGCCCCCTTTATATATACCAGCCAGAGGACGGCTGGCCAATGAAATAATTCAAATTTGGCGGGCTTCTTCCCGCTCAAATTTCGTCATTTGACCCAGCAACCAACCTGCTGGACCAATGAGTATCCTTCTTTATCAGTTTAATGCTGCAGCCCGTTGCCCCAAGATGGCCACAGCCCTATGCGAGCAGTTGCCAATTCATGGTGCAACAGAGCTTACATTTTACCCGACGGTTTAACTGACCCTTTATAACAAACAAATTAACTACCAGAGCATTGTGGGTATAACAGGCTGGTACTTTATTAAGATTTAATAATGTATCCATTTTCACTTGTTTATTCAACAATTTCTTTAAACACATGTTCGTTCCATAGTCATGTAACCAAATGACTCTTTTGTTTGTAAATACTGAATTGTAACTTTATTTAATGAACTGATCCCCCCAGCAGAGCTGGGTGACCCATTAGGACAGTACCTTTAAGGTACCGGCCCCCCCCAGCCATGCCTCCACAATGCTCTGTGCCCCGACATTGAAAATGTCGAGGCCAACATCCGACAAGTGTACCATATCTTGTCGATATAAACCCGGAACAAAACCTTCCAGCTCTTTGTGTCTATAGGAAAACATACCTATTGATGGCAGAAATTTTTCCATCTCTCTATTCAATCTTTTCCTCATTTTTTCCAGGAACATATTGTTTCTGGTTTTCCACGATAATCGTGGTATTATTTCTGAGAATACAAATGTAGAGCCCTGGACCTTCTGGGCGAGCCAGCAGAAATCCGATTTAACACGTCACAGCAGTTCCAGGGAAGAACCCTTACCCAAATCGTTTCCCCCGGCGTGACAAATCACTAAGTCGGGCCGGGGAAAAAGATCAAGCAGTTGTAAAAATAGATCGTTAACATTATGCCACTTCAGACCCCTTACCCCGTGCCAGTGAATGATAACTTCGGATTCGTTAAACGAGAGATTCTCGGAGTAGCCTCTGTTCTTAGCCCTCCTGTGTGCCCAATAGATGAACGAGTGGCCGATGATCCAGACTATTTTGGGGCCTAAAGAATAAATTGATCGTTAATGTACGCTGTGCGAACAACAAAGGCAAAAGAAACGTGGCAAGCTAAACATTTTGGCTGATTGGCCGTATGTATTTTTTAAATGAATTAGATGTCCATCTGCCCAGTTTCTTAATGCACGACTCATTCAGACCTTGTTGCGCGGCTAAACTTGCAGCACCAATGCGGAATGAATGTGACGTCAATTTGAGGTTCTCCACTTTGAGTTGGTCCAAGCACCTCTGAAGAACTACCCTAAATTGGAACACAGTTAATGGGGTGCCATCAGTATGTATAAATAGGCTGCCTGGTAATGGGTTACGCGTATCAATCCATGTCTTCATTGCTGTAAATGGGCAAATTCTGACGTCGACAGAGGGGTGAAGTATGATTACTTGGCCTCTGCCGATCTGGTCAGTTTTGGATTTACGCAAATAAATACACAATGTTTTGTGCAACCATGAAACATCTTCCAATCTAATCCCAGATGCATTAGCCTTACTGGTTGACACCAATTCGCTAATCCTCATTGCCGTGAAAAATAAAGTAAGGAACGCTGCCCTAAACATGTTTGCCTCATAGGTATTGAAGCAAACATCGTCGAGGACGCTGCATATCTTTGGCAGAATTGACAATGGCATAGGGGATCTAGTATCTGGTGTACAGAAAGACTTTTTGTACCCTTTCAAGAACTGTTTAACTATAAACGGTTCGGTAATTGCCGGGAATCCAGCCACCTTTAAAAAGAATGAAATCCCGGCAATTATTTTTGTTACGGAAGAGTAAGATAAACGCTTAGCTGCTAATGATTGAAGGAAGGGGAGGGATGCCTGGTTTGCTGCTGTTGTAGGAGAGGCTCCGTATTGTATACAAAACTGCACAAACGAATGCCAGGACGAGCAATAGGACGTCCAGGTCCGTGGTGCGAGTGACTGCTGTATGAATTGTGGTATCAACCCAAGAGGATATTCCATACCTCTGTTGGGACTCGTATGCTGTTCGGTTCCGCCCATGGACATCTGGCTTGGAACTGTGCCGTGTCATTGCGGGAAAGAAGAGCACACAAAGAATGACCATCAGGGATAGATAGCTGAAGCTTTATCCAGCTATTACATTCTAAGCACATAATAGACAATCTCTTTAATAATTTTGAAATTAAATAAGATTTGGAAGATAAAGAATTAACAGTGAATGCAGATATTTTATCATTAGTATTAAAAATTATCCGTCTATTCGTTAACTTGCTACCCCAAAGAGTGAATATGACCGTCAATGCGAAGACGTCACGCAGCGGGGGAGAATTTACAAATGCGTCTTCAAGCTCATTGGGCCATGCAGTGGCTATCCATTTGTTTCTAAAGATAATGCCCATACCCTCCTTAGCTGTGTGGACATCCAGTAGTATTTCGGTAGAGGAGAGAAAAGGTTTCTGGCAACAAGTCACCCCATTAAAGCGAGATAAGAACTGGTACCAAACATCCAGATCAAATTTGAGGGATTGCGTGATTAATATGGGAGAGGTAGAATGAACCGCAGTCATGCTTTCGTACAATCGCCGTAGAAGCGGCCGACCGGCTGGTATTACTCTTAGTGCAAAATTGAGGGATCCTGCCAACGTCTGAAATTCTTTCAATGAGGCTGACTGTTTTGCACGGAATGAATCGATCAGACCTCGCAGTTTAATGAGTTTATCTTCGGGGAGTCTAAATTCCATCTTTTGGGAATCGATTAATATTCCCAAAAATTCTATAGATGTATTTGGAAATGTGGTTTTATCAAAGGCTACCGGGACTCCAAAATGATCCATAAGGGATAGGAACGATTGTAGCAAAACTTCGCAACATCTTGACCCAGGAGGACCAATAAATAAAAAATCGTCCAAGTAATGAGATATCCCTCCCTCTGGCAAATCTCTCTGAATACACCACTGAAGGAAAGTTGAAAAAGTTTCGAAATAATTACACGACATAGCGAAACCCATCGGGAGGCATCTATCAAAATAATATTTTCCTTCAAAGTGAAACCCAGGGAATTAAAGCCAGAGGGATGGACAGGGAGTAGCCGAAATGCCGATTGTATGTCAGATTTTGATAATAGTGCTCCCCTGCCAAATTTTTGGAGCAGGTTAACTGCGGAATCAAAGGAAGCATAGGAAACCGATGCCACCCTTGGGTCCACTTGATCGTTTAGTGATGCACCCGCAGGATATGATAAATGGTGTATCATCCTAAACGATCCTTTCTCCTTCTTGGGTACTATCCCGAGTGGGGATATCCTAAAATCTTTAAACGGAGGGTCCGTAAAGGGGCCGAGGCATCTACCGGCTTGTAATTCCTTTTCAATTTTTTCACTAATTATATTTGGGAACTTGTTTGCCGAGGGCAAATTGTTACGGGATGTACAGCCAGATCCTAGGAAAGGCGGAACGAAAAAACCGGATTTAAACCCGGAGTATAACATTTCCGCACTAACCCGATCCGGGTATTGGTTTAGCCAGGGTATTAGATTTATGAGCCTCACTGGGCTCGGTGCCTTTGAGAAAGGGCTCTTTAACTGCTGTGCCTGGCCGCTTGTAACATTTTAATGCAGGATGCGCTCCCCCGCACGTTGAACACTCATGCCGGTAGCGGCAATTTTGCAGCCACCGGCAGGAAGATTCGTTAAATGCGAAACAGAAACCCTTCTTTACTAAGGGTGAGCTAAATTGTTTCGCCGGGGGCTGACGCTGGGGG
Source organism: Allobates femoralis (assembly GCA_033576535.1). Lineage (NCBI taxonomy): Eukaryota > Metazoa > Chordata > Amphibia > Anura > Aromobatidae > Allobates > Allobates femoralis. Next base: position 338,498,348 of record JARQOC010000003.1, read on the forward strand.
ATCATCATTTGTAGCCAGAGGCCTACGTCCTTGGTCCCCCATTTTAGTGACGGATGTACCGCTAACTTCTGACGAAATGCTTCGTCGTAGTTGAGCAATCCTGTGCCCCCAAAATTCCTGTACGCTTCAAGTATTGTGTCTATGTGTTGGCATAAGCCTGAACACAAATTGGGGGATTTTTCGCCTAACACCGCAGCATAAATCAAGAAGGCCTGCAGCCATGTATTAAACGAGCGGTACGTTTTCTTCTTATTGTCTCCTTCTTTTTCGTCTCGCCCCTCGTATTTAAACGAGTCGCGATTCGGAAGAAGGGAAAATAAATCTAGAAATTCACCTCCCCAAATTTTTTCTTTAACATTGTTTGCTAAATGAAATCCCAGCGGGGATACCTCGCAAGGAAGGGCCTCTTTCAAATGTGCTTGGGAAACTCCAGCACTAGCTCTTGTTTGCGAGGATGCCCCGGGGAGGGGGGCACCGATAAGGCTGCCGCTACAGTTTGTCTAACTAAATCTGAAATAGATGATGCTAATGATGGCATTAAAGGATTAATTAAATGAGCGTTCTCACCATATCCTGGCATCGCTGTACTTCCTCGTGTCGGGTTGACCTCTGTCATCGGAAGACCCGGAAAGCTGACCCCTTCGTCACGGCTGCCGGTCTGGTGTGGTCCTGGATCCACTCTGTCGCTTCGGGTTGCATGGTGTACGCCCCAGACTTGGAGTGCCGGGCTCGCACTCCTATGGATGGAGGTAGGAGTGCTGGACGGACCTGATCCGATCTCTGTCGCAGGATTGCTTCGCAGGTTTAGCTCTTGCGAGTCCGTCCCTCTGCCCCCAAAGGGCATTGCGTGCAACAGAGGAGACGGTGGGGACCTGGGTAAGTATACCCCTTGCCCCTGGCCAAGGCCCGCTGGTGCTACAGCCTCAGGGCCTGGTTCCATAGCTCTTTGTGCCCACAGCTGGGCAGTTTCCCTCAAGGGAGTTAATGCACCTCTCTGTACAAAGGTGCCAGGGACCGTAACCAGATTACTGCCCCTGATAGGTTTGGCTCTATTGCTAGGGAGGGCTGGGTGCCCCTCCCGCTTGTGTGCAGGTTAACTCCTGCGCCATTGCTGTGTGCAGGGGCTAATACCCCGCTTCCCGCATCGGTGAGGTCGGGGCCGCGTGACGTCACTTCCGGCGGGCCGGCTGACGTCATTTCCTGCGCGACCCCGGGAAATGCTCCTGCACTCGGATACGCGGCCCGGCCGGGCGGACGCTCCGTGCTCGGCTCTGGCGGCTTCCGCTGCTACTGCCTCCTGACCGCTGTCCGCGATTCCTGCCTCGGCTCGGTGGTGAGTAGTTCTCCTTCCTCGGTCTCTTCTGACGCTGGCTCCTCCGCCGCAATACCGGGTCCTGGTCCTCGCAGTTCGCCTCCTCAGCTGGCGGTCTCGGCGCAGCATCGTCTTGTTCGCCGAGGCATTTGCGGAGCCACTCTTCTCCTCCTTGCTGACCTGCCCTCGCTAGTAACCGTTCCAGGAGAGCTTCCATTCTTTCAGCAACTGGTGTTCACTGAACTGTCCGTCCCAAGATTGCCCCCTTTATATATACCAGCCAGAGGACGGCTGGCCAATGAAATAATTCAAATTTGGCGGGCTTCTTCCCGCTCAAATTTCGTCATTTGACCCAGCAACCAACCTGCTGGACCAATGAGTATCCTTCTTTATCAGTTTAATGCTGCAGCCCGTTGCCCCAAGATGGCCACAGCCCTATGCGAGCAGTTGCCAATTCATTAGCTGCGTTGAAGTCTGCCAATTACTTTTCCACCTTAGATCTCACTAGTGGGTATTGGCAGGTGTCTGTAGCCGAGGAAGACTGCGAGAAGACGGCATTCACAACACCTATGGGCCTGTGTGAATTTAATAGCATGCCATTTGGACTATGTAATGCAGGTTGATGGAGAGTTGCCTGGGGCATAAGAACTTCGAGACGGTACTGCTCTACCTGGATGACGTGATCGTGTACTCTAAAGTTACCTTTACACTCGGCAACTTTTCTAGAAATTCACTGGCAACTTACTGGTTGCAGTGAAATCATGGAGACATTGTTCCATTTGTACACAGCAACAAGATAGAACAATGTGTCCATGATTTCACTGCAACCAGTAAGTTGCCAGTGAAATTCCTAGAAAAGTTGCCGCGTGTAAAGGTACCCTAAGACCTATGAGAAACACGTAACCCATCTAGCAGAGGTGTTTGAAGCTCTGGCCAAATACGGGATGAAGCTGAAACCATCCAAATGCCATCTGTTAAAACCAAGAGTACAGTACCTGGGACATGAAAGAAATAATTCCGTTAGTTCTTCCTTTGTTCGATAAACTCCATAGACTGCATCTTCAGAACCAAAAGTGGGTTTTATTCGGGTAGGAAAAAATACAGAGATATATGGCAAGGCAATATGACAGGCAGGTTTCAGAATGGTAGGCACGGGAGCCACAGGTGTCACACTCAGGATGGATTCAGAATAAAGGCTCTCCGTCTCTTGGACGGGGGTGTCTTTATACCAATTTTCCCCATAGAAAGACATCGGTACAATGATTCTCTATGGAACAAGGATTACATCACCTGTCATAAGTGATCCCTTCATATTACTTACAACATATATTGACATGAAAAAGCACATTAATTTCATTACTAACTACATACTTCACTTAGATTTATCTATGTGAATTATCTCATTATGAGCTTCTGGTATTGATCATAATATAGCCTTATAGTCAAAGAAATCCCACAAAAAATAAGACAAATTCAGAACTGGCTTATGAACTGATTATAAATTTTGCTAAATGATCAGACCAAATCTAATTAACGTGTATCTGTTTTCTTATACAGGTTAGGTCATTGCTTATAGCTAGAAGACATGACATTTATATTTCTACTAACAGAGAAAGTTTCAAGTTACTTTTTTCAAACAGACAATATGGCCGACAGAGGCCTTGGTACCCATGGCCTCCGTCTAACAAATCCCTCTGTTGTACTTATGGTAATTTGGTAATTTACCCTGAAATACAAATTGGCATATGAGTCTAGTCCTAATTCTCATATATGTTATTGAGGAAATACATAATTTCGTACACTCCCTGGTCAGTAGGAGTGTTGGGAGGGACTGAAGGTACCCTTGTAAGAAGGGCCCTAACAATAGGTGTACGAGTGAGCGTGGTCTAGCAGTAGGTACCCTACCCGCGCCAGGTCTCCGGTATGGTCTGATAAAAGTGGTACTATGTGTTATTACACGGGCCTGAAAGTTATTTAGTTCCTCAACATGAGCCAGATTCTTTTTTGAAAAACTTTTAAACTTTTAGGTTACTACTTATTAAACACATATAGGAAAAAAACAAAGTAGCAAAAAAAAATCTACAGTAAATATCACCAACGTAAGAGTTCTTAAGTATTAATGAGTCCCGTTACAATCTTTCAAAAAAAGAAAAAATTCAAAAATTTTCTTTGTTCCATGGCTCCTAAGGTCTTATTGACAGTTCAGGTGTGGGCAAATAGTCCTAAAAAGAGGCAAAAAACACAACAAAACAAAAAAATCATCACAGAAGTGAAAAAACATAAAGTGTCCGAGTCCCAAGTCCCATAACAGTCTCTGAGTCCTTTGATCCGTGGCTCTCGATCTTGTTCTGTTTCCTCGGAGCTTTCACGGTCTTCCCCCTCGATCACACTGTCCGGGTCCCACTGGATGGTGTGAGATGTCATCTCCAGGAAAACAGGCGGATTCATGGATCCCGATCCAATAGGGGACCTGAAAAATAAAATAAAAGCGCAGTATCAGTTCTCACCAGCATCATTAGAATTCTCAACTGGCAGTATAACAAGCTTACATTGATCCATTTTAACAATTTTTCCACCTTTGTCTCTTGGCTTGCTAATCCTTAGCACTCCCAAAACAGTTGGGCCTATCACTTGACTGATAACAAATGGGCCTTTGTAATTGGAATCCCATGGTCCTTTTTTTTTCCTAAGATTCTTAACCATGAGCTAAGCTCCCACAACAAATTTGGACTCATATAATTTTTCTGTATAGGCTCTACACAACTGTACTACAGCTTGCTGCGGGCTGAGCAGCACAATGTCACTAGGCAACAAGACAGGCATCTGTCTTCCTGTCATCAGCTCAAAGAAAAAGAAATTCCTGTTGACTTTGAGGCTACAGCTCTAAGAATTCACACCCCAAGCTTTGCCTGTAAGCAGTGTTTTTAAGGTTACATGGGGGTCTACAGAATCAAGGTGAAAAGCCAATTATGTGACGGACCTGCAGCATGGTCCAGTGCACGGCAAGTAAATGCTTACAAGGTGTAAAACTTTTTTCAACGGGAGAAAGCAGCCATGAGTAGTAACCCAGGGCATGTAATTGACTTAACTTCAGGGCCCTATTTTGGCCACTTCTGCAGTTGCACAGATGAGATTGCTACGTCACCTGCATGTGCTTGCAGATAATAAGGCTGGGATGGGTCTGCGTTAATTAGAGCTGTTGCTCCTACAAGTGCATGTTTTAAATTTTCAAAAGCCTGCAGGGTGTCTCCCTCTATTGTGATCGTGGTAAACTCATTTTCAATACCTTTTAGGAGATCGTACAAAGGCTTAGCAAGGCAAGCCAAATTTTCAATTAATTCTCTAGAAAAATTCACAAGACCTAGAAACTTTCTGAGTTCTGTGATATTGATTTGGCACAGGTACAGCTTGAATGAATGTCCCCTCTTTTGAAACTGACACATTCAAATATTTAACCTCTGGTTGCATTCAGCTGTACTCTGTCCCGACTCACATTTAATATTGAGTTGCACAATGCATCACAAATATTGAACTAAATCTCTTTGTGTTCAGTTTCATCAACAATTTGAGTCCATAAATTTTAAATCAAGAAATCATTGACATATTGCAAGACTTTGTCTCCGTACCCCAGGGGTTCCAATACCTGTGCCAACACCTGATGGAAATAAATTGGACTAGAATAAAACCCTCGGGGCAAGCGTGTGAACAGGTATTGGACATTTTCAAAGGTAAATGCTAAACGGAGAGCCGACTCAGGTGTAGTGGGCACGCAGAAAAAAACATTTGCAATATTCAAATAAAAAAAAGAAAAACTGACATTCACTCCTCAGCAGTGACATCACTTCAGGGACCGAGATGTGCTGCTGAGGGGTGTACATGTTTACAAGTCTTAAATCCATGACCATGCGATAGCTACCATCCTCTTTTGTTTTACAGGCAGGATTGGGCTATTGCACGGGGGGGTGGTTTGCCTCGTACAATCACGCCCTGTTATTCCAATTCACTGACAGCAATCCTTATGTAAGGAATTGCTTCCTCAGGAATACGGTATTGGCGCTGAAAGGGTGGTAGACAGTCGCTGTCAATCTTAATTAAAATTTGCATCAGTCCGCAATCTGTACATTTTGAAACCCATAAATGAGGAAAAGATTGTCTCAAAGCCGTGTCTGCAACATTTATCTCAGGCATGTCATCATCACTATCAACTGAGCACAAACTAACAACGGTTAATTTATGACTGTGACATTTTCAACTCTGCAGCATCCATAATAACTGAACAAACAGTAGTTCCTTTGTCACGCCATAAGACCTTATTACACAAATCAACAATGATACCCATGGCTGACAACACATCTGTCCCAATAATGGAGTACTTTAATTGCGGACTGATCCAAAATTCACACCGAATGCCTCTGCATTTCGATGTCCCCGTGTCCTGAAATTTCAGGTTTACTGGACTACTGCGCCTCACTTGGATGCAAGATCCCTCGAACCCAACGAGTGTTGTAAATTGAGGCAGACCCGGGAAAATCTGCAACCTGTGTCCAGTCACAGAAACAGAGGCTCCTGTATCAATCAAAAAATCTTCCCAATTTTTGGTACCCTCTATTCTCCCTCTGACATAAGATTGTCCATCTCGGCCTAGGGATAATTTTGCCAAGAGGTACAGGGGAACAGGGGGGGTTCAATGCATCAATCAGTACCGGCAGTAGGAAGACCAAAAAAAATCCACCAACCTCACCAGAGGCAATTCTACAGCCCTCTGCTGTCACCTCCGAGCCGGACAGATCGCTTGAAAGAGCCATTTCCTCGTCCCCCCCAGCTCCTGAATCAGTGGAGCATAAGGGTGGGAGGAAATCCTCCCGGAGGAGGGTGAGCTCTCCTCACAGCATGGATCTGTCTGCTGGGATGGACAAGGGTCGCATAATTGGGTGACGGGGCAAAAGGCTCCCGTAAAACAGGGTTAACTATCTGAGGACCATTGTACTGCTGGCACGGTTTGGGGCCGTTAACCGCTGGCTGTCCAGGGTTCTTAACAGCAGGATCCTCATACGGATCTCGGGACATTGTAGAGGTAGGCTGCTGCTGCACCTGTGGATCATCCCTGGGAGCTAAATGGGAACACTTACGTCTAAGATACCCTGATTGCCCACAAGGATAACATACAAGAGAACCCATGGAGTTCCGAGGGGCTTCTGCCGACTGGGACTGGCCCGCTGTCGGCAGTTGGCCATAACCCCCAGGAAGTCCTGGTCTCCTATCATCAGCAGATGCCATTCGGGCAGGGCGATATGCAAAAACATTTGTATCATCACCCTTAGTCTAGGATGGCATTTTCCCTAACAATGGTTACCAATGCCCTAATTTTGTCCTTCACAAATTTAGCATTATGTAAAATCCCTAACTTGCAAAACCTTTCCAAGTATTCTCTACAATCTATTCCATCAAATCATAATCATCTTTCTGATCTATTCTATCAAAAAATACTTATCAAACGTTACACACCAGGCAGCCCATCTTCTAATTCTAAGATAATTTCTTTTCCTGATTCTAAAGGATGCTAACAACCATGGATGAATTTTTCTTCCTCCTTTCTGTCTGCCTGCAGCCGCTGTATCTCATACCCCTCCCTTTGTGATACTACTACTCCTGTCATTGTATCAGTAGCTGCTGTGTTCTCTCCATACACTGCTCCACTGCCCCTCCCTGTGTAACCACATTAACTACTGTCTTTGAAGCTGTCTATCACTAGCCTGATCTGAGCTATAACTAACTTACACAAAGCCGCTATTCGGCTGCCCTTTCTGCTAATAATTTTTTCTTGTCAAGATGTCTACTTTCTTCTGTGAACCACTGCATACAATGTAACCAAGTGGTTCAGCATTAACCCCTTCTAGCTATGGGGTTTCAGCGTGCCTGCCAGCCTGTTTCCGTAGCCACTCCATAGCGGTGGAAACACAAGGACGACTTAACTGCCTTAATATCAACTATTGCAATAGTTAGATACTCACACCTCCATTATGGAAGACACGTGCGCGCTTTGGTCAACCAGAAGAGGTGTAGCCACATGTCCAGCCTCACTCGTTACGTTGCCAAGCGTCTCCTTCTCCGTCTTATCACCCTCGGCGTTAATCTGCACGTCCTTGTTTAACTCACGTAGAGGCACTTTAGTCTTAGTTACTCAGGGTAGACAGGAGCGCAAACGAGAGATTCTCAGCGGCTGATTTCCTTAATGCGATTTCACGTGATGCATCACGCTTTTTAGCAACAAAGGCAAAAAAAAGAGAAAGAAAAGTCCATTCCTCACCCTCTCACCCCTTTGGTTCACAGCTTTACTTGCAGGAATCTTCTAGGTTCTTCAGAAAGGATGTGGGATCATCTCCCCCCTTGCGACCGGGCTAGCTCGCCATTTGAAAGAAATAATTCCGTTAGTTCTTCCTTTGTTCGATAAACTCCATAGACTGCGTTTTCAGAACCAAAAGTGGGTTTTATTCGGGTAGGAAAAAATACAGAGATATATGGCAAGGCAATATGACAGGCAGGTTTCAGAATGGCAGGCACGGGAGCCACAGGTGTCAAACTCAGGATGGATTCAGAATAAAGGCTCTCTGTCTCTTGGACGGGGGGTGTCTTTATACCAATTTTCCCCATAGAAAGACATCGGTACAATGATTCTCTATGGAACAAGGATTACATCACCTGTCATAAGTGATCCCTTCATATTACTTACAACATATATTGACATGAAAAAGCACATTAATTTTTTTACTAACTACATACTTCACTTAGATTTATCTATGTGAATTATCTCATTATGAGCTTCTGGTCTTGATCATAATATAGCCTTATAGTCAAAGAAATCCCACAAAAAATAAGACAAATTCAGAACTGGCTTATGAACTGATTATAAATTTTGCTAAATGATCAGACTAAATCTAATTAAAGTGTATCTGTTTTCTTATACAGGTTAGGTCATTGCTTATAGCTAGAAGACATGACATTTATATTTCTACTAACAGAGAAAGTTTCAAGTTACTTTTTTCAAACAGACAATATGGCCGACAGAGGCCTTGGTACCCATGGCCTCCGTCTAACAGGACACATAGTCAGTGCTGAAGGCGTGGCCCCTGATCCAGACAAGGTGACAGCTATCAAGGAGTGGCCAGAACCCAAGACCCTAAAGGAAGTACGTCAATTCCTGGGACTCATGCGCTACTACCGAAGGTTTATAATGGAGTACACCAAGAAGGCTGCTCCCCTGCAAAACCTCTTAGTAGGCCAGCCCAAGAAGGGCAAGTCTAAGGATTCTCCGTGGGAGTGGGGCAAGGAACAAGAAGAATCGTTCCAGGTGATGAAGGAGGCCCTGACAGGAGAAGAAATCTTTGCTTACCCGGACTACAACCTTTCATTCCTGCTGTACACGCATGCCAGCAATGTGGGACTAGGAGCCGTCCTTTCTCAGAGGCAAGAGGGTAAAGAAGAGTGATCGCCTATGCCAGTAGGAAGCTGCGCACCACAGAGAGGAACCCTGAGAACTACAGTTCCTTCAATCTGGAATTCCTGGCCTTGGACTGGCCGTCACAGAAAGGTTTAAGCACTATCTGGCATCCAGCAAGTTCACAGCCTTCACGGATAACAATCCGCTGACCCAACTGGAGACTGCAAAGTTGGGAGCCATGGAGCAGAGATGGATGGCCAGACTGTCCAACTACCAGTTCACCATCAAGTACCGGGCTGCGCACCAGAATGGAAACGTGGATGCCTTGTCCAGAATGCCTCACCTGTCAGACGTGGGCGTGGATGAAGATGAGCTAGAAGTGGAGTTACCTGCATTCCATCAATTAAGAGTAACTCAGTGTCAGCAAACCCGTAAAGACCCTCCTGTGAGAATGGTGAACCCGTTGCCACACTTTGGTTGGAAGGAAGTACAAGACAATGACCCGGCTGTCAGTTTGGTAAAGCAGCTGATAACCCAGGAGTCAGCAAAGCTACCAGAAAATCCTCAACCAGAAGCCAAACATCTGTGGAACGAGAGGAGCAAGCTGTTCATTTACCAGGAGAAGTTGTGCAGAAGACACATCAACCCGAAGACTCACGAGATGGTCTGGCAAGTCAACGTGCTGAAGTCAGAAGTGCAGATGGTGTTGAACGCCTACCACAGCCAGACTGGTCATTTTGGGTGGAAGAAGCTGGAAACGCTACTGAAAGATAGGTTCTTTTGGGTCGGCATGCGTGGATCCATTGAGAGGTGGTGTAAGAATTGTGGACCCTGCAGCCTTAGAAGAAAGGACTTACAGAGCCAGAAAGCACCGCTCCAGCCCATAGTGACGAAACAGCCTCTGGAAATAGTAGCCCTGGACCACGTAAAACTGACTCCAAGTAGATCTGGCTACACATATGCGTTGACCATGGTAGACCATTACTCGAGGTTCCTGATGGTTGCCCCCGTGAAAGACTTGATAGCTGCCACCGCTGCCAGAACATTCCAAAATGTTTTCTGTAGACCATAAGGTTATGCAGAGCAGGTCCTCACAGACCAAGGTTCAGCTTTTGAAGTGGAGATCTTTCAAGAGTTCTGCCACATGTATGGGTGTAAGAGGATAAGGACAACCCCATATCATCCCCAAACCAATGGATTATGTGAGAAAATGAACAATATCCTCATTGACATATTGAAGATCCTACCCTTGGAAGAGAGGAACCAATGGCCGGAGAAACTACCAGACTTGATTGACATTTACAACCACATTCCAGTAAGTTCTACAAATTGTACACCAGCTTACCTGATGAGAGCCTGTACAGGAAAGTTACCAGTAGACTTGGAACTTGGAGTAGTTGATCCCAAAGCAGACGACTCAACACCCAATTGGAACGAAAACCGCCTGGAGCAATACAAAATGGTTCAAGCCTGTGTTGAAGACAACCTGGAGAAAGCTTGTGAAAAACAAGAAAGGGACTATAACAAACATGCTCCAGCAGAACCTATTGTACCAGGAAGTATTGTTTTAAAGAGAAAGAGAACACAACACAAATTAGATGACCAGTGGGAACAAGAACCCTATGTCCTGCTAGATTCCGGATTTGACAATGACAAAGTGTGTCTCATCAGCAAGAAGGGTGAAAAAAACACTCAGACTGTGTCAAGAAACCATATCAAGAAGTGTCCAACTGAATGGGAAAACCAGAATCCCCCAATATCTCCAAAAGAACAATCAGAACCTGAAAAAGAACCTAGTGCATGTGAAAACGTAAAGGAGAAGATAGTCTCAACAATCCTAGGAGACTTCCCAGAAGATTGGCCTCTGCAAGATGGAGCCATCTTAGTGCCTTTACTGAATTTCTACCAGCCCCAAGAAGTAGTACAAAGGAATCAGGAAGAAATACCCGTTGCTAGAGAATCTGAGGATGCTGCAATCGGTACACCTGCTAGCCCTGTAGTGAGACTAAGGTCACGCAGACGCTTACCTGACATACCTGTACCATACCCTTCACTAGAAACCTCACCTGAGACAGAGATACCTGTAGTGCGCAAGTCACAGAGGAGCACACAAGGTCAACCCCTGTCTAGGTATGGAGAGTGGGCACAGTAAAAAAGTCAGAGGTAGAATAATCAGCAGTAACATGTAAATAGCAGTGTACATAGTAGTGTACAGAAGGGTGGAGGAACTGGGCCCAGTCCAACGCACACTAAGTTAGGAACAGAAAGTGCCTGGAGTGGGGAGGGACCAGGTCTCCTAAGCCGAGACACCCATAGGGAAATGTGTATATTGAAAATGTGGACTTTTGAAAGACTTTTCCCATTTTCTTACCCGAAGCATTCAGAGACTTTACTGTATAGACTCATGTGAACTAAACTTTTCTCTTTGAACTTTTCCCCGGATTACAATTAATAAAAGGACCATTGTCACAGGACTGGTGTGACAACAAACTTCTTTTTCTTTTTCAAAGCCTGCGGTGAATGGACTAGCACTGTATGGACTTACCTGTTTTCATTTTTACCATCTTTTTCAGTGGTTTTTGTAAATTTTTATATTTTGAGACTTTGTAAATATGTTACATGTTATTATTATTGATTATTGTTATTCGTTTTGTTTAAAAACAAAAATGCTCAGCCTAGGAGTACTGATGTTAACTAGGGGGGTATGTGGTGCCCTGCTCACGCAGGAAGCCACAGCCTTCCCTAATGCACAGCTGGGTTTCCACAGCAGGTACCTACTACATGCAACACCTTCCACCCCAGCACAGTAGGGGGAGCTAGACTCACTGACTTTAGGTGAATTCCCTTATAAATACTGCTGCTGGGGAAGGAGTTAGTCAGAGTGTGCAGACGCTAGGAGAGCTGTGAAGACGTCCTGGTGATCAGTGCCGCCGTTTGGCCCGAGCCAGTGACCTGGAGTGGCACTTCTACGTTTAACCAAGCCTAGGAGTGCGGACAGAAGGCACGGAGCTTAGCCAAGGGAGTAGAGGAACTAGTGGAAGTTTGCCCAAGACATACCGGACTTCTGGAATACGCACCTGCAGGAACACTTAAGGACTGCAGAAAACCCAGGCACACCGTGGAGACTTCAGTCACCCGGTCCCCCTGCGTACCCAGCAAGAGGGAGCCAGACACAGTAGTGTGGAATCACACAGCAGTGATCAGAGAGGGTAACCCATGGACCGCGCAGGAGGAGAGAGAGAAAGTGAGGATGCCAGTCGTGTTGCATACAGGCAGGGCTTCAGCGACAGCAGGGAACCTGTAGAGGCATCATACTCACTTGCTGTGGAGACTCACTGTGCACCTGGTCACCCGACAGTGCTCTGGACATCTTTACCTTTGAATACCACCAGTAAAAGGTAAAGGAAACTTTCTTCAGAGTGTGTGCGTTATTCCTCTCCGTCCCCAGCCTCCCTATAGACTGCCTTACTGCTTCTTACCCTGGCCTCAAGTCCCACTCAAAGCTGCCCCTTTACTCTACGCTGCCCCGGAGGACCAGCTCCTCCTGTAGGGAGCTTTGCCATCCTTGCCGCAATACTATCGCCCTCCGGAGGACTGTGGTGGCACTGGTGACTCATCACCAGGTACTACAGGTGGTGTCACGTGACAATAACTCTTATCCCTTGTACATAACCCCTCTATTGAAGTGTCACCCAGGCCACTGGCTCAGGCACGGTCACCCGTGACATCCCCGTGAACCCCTCTGAGCCTGATACCCGAGTATCCCAGGGCCTGGGGCTCGACATTTCTGTCTACGGTAGTTTCTCGCCCAGCGCTATAAGGGGTAGTTCTCTTCTAGTGCGAGCGACAACGCCGCTCTGCCCCAGACTCTCAGGCCTCGCAGCAGAGAGCTCAGGTACCGACAGCCATGAGTGCTTATTTGTGACCCCCCCCGACCCGGGGGCACTGCTCTCTAGCTCGGACGCCTTCTCCAAGTTGTGTCGGGTGTTCGGCCACAGCTCCCATTAGAAACGCTTCGGAGCGTTGGAGCATCCGCGCCGTGTTCAGGGCCGGGTCCCTGTGTCATCCCACCAGCCTCTAAAAAAGAAGGAGATACAAAGAGGCGCAGATTGTGCCTTATCAAAGGGACACTGAATGTTTCTATCTGGATTATAACGCTATCCACTCACCCTTTTCTGTTTTGTGAGACTCACAACCAGTATGAAAGCATGAGACAGCTGCCCAGACACTCCTACCAACACAAAACCGCGGGAAAAAGGGACAAAAACTTGGAAATGGTGTCCACGGTCCGCGCTGCATGCTCTTTTCCAAAGGATTTCACAAGCACGGTTATTACCCATATAAGAATGTCCTTTATTTTACATCACCACCATACGTGTTTCGAGTGCTGTCCACACTCATTCATCAGGCATGCCCTGAGGAAGGTGCTGGGACAGCACCGAAACGCGTAGGTGTGATGTAATATAAAGGACATTCTTATGGTAATAACCGTCTTGTGAAATCCTTTGGAAAAGAGCAGAGCGCGGACCGTGGACACCATTCCAGTTTTATCCACCAGCCTCTGTCTCGCCAGATACGGGTGTACAGGGGATCTATGTCTGATTCCGTACCCCAAGGGCTCCCTTCTTCCTCCACACCTCTCTGTTTTTCCCTCCCGGGGCAAGCGTGGTCGTGCTCCAGTCCGCGGGAGTTGGCACCACACCGCCCTACACTCCCGACTTCCACTCCACTTCTCTCCAACTTCTTTTCTACTCTCCTCTACATTTCCCTGTCCCCTTTTTGAGCCTGGGTCCTTCCTCAGAGTCCACCCGACTGTCACAGGGGCCTACGGGTTGTGTGTGTGTGTGTTGGCTCAATTGCACCATCCGGAACCTGGAAAGCAGAGGCACTACTCCCCCTAACCGCAGGAGTGCAGTTCCTCTGATGGCGGCTTCCCGGTGGGGCACCACAGAAGCACACGAATATGATGTAGGATTGGGAAGTTACACATATGTCATATGTAACCTGATCCCCAATATATGTGTAACCTCCCAATTCTACATCATAATCATGTGCTTCTGTCAGTGACAAGCCCACTACAGGGCCGGGGGTACTCAGAAACCAGGCAGCTGCTTGTTCTACTCGGTTCTTTTCACGGGGAAGAGAGGGGCCGAGACCCGGTCCCGTGACCATGGCGGTGTCATTTAATAAAGGGGAGTTGATGAGGAAGACAGGGAAAAGGGGTATTCGTGACCCACCTGCGGTACACGGCCATGGGCGGCTGCCGCTGCTTCAGATCCTCTGGGGGCGATGACCGGCAGCTTAGATGGTTTCACTAGCTGCAGGTGGAGTGCGTCCCCAGGGCAGCGGGATGGAGTGTTCAGTTCGTACCTTGGCAGATGTTCGTTAGGTCATCAGCACCCCAGTGTTTCATGCGCCTCTGCGGCCGGTGGTCGTAGCTAAGGAAAGTCTCACACACCACAACTGGAGTTCCGGAAGTTTACTTAGTTGTTTCAGCATGGTCGCCGGGTGCTTCCCTTTGCCAACCTCCGCTTCAGCGTTGACTCCTGAACCAGGATATTGCAGTCGAGCTTCTTTGGTGTTCCTTTCTCTCTTATTGGGTGTCTCTTTCTCTGGTGGTACCTCAGCACTATAAGCTAGTCTCTCCGCTCGTCTCAGCGACTCTGCACACAGAACTCTGGTACCGAAAGCCACAGGTGCTCAGTTGTACCACCCCCCAGTACTGCTCCCTAGTTCAGTTGCCTTCTCCAAGTTGTGCCGCAGCTCCCATTAGGAACTTAGGGCCTCCGGTTTCAATGGTTCGGGCTTACAGCATCTTCACCGTGTTCAGGGCCGGTGCCTTATGTCATCCACCAGCCCTCTGTGCTCTCACCAGATACGAGCGTACGGGGATCTACGTCTCGTTCCGTACCCCAAAGGGCTCTGTCTTTCCTCCACACATGCTGGTCTTTCTCTCCCGGGGCGAGCGTTTTCGTACTCAAGCCCACGGGAGCCAATACCACTTAGCTCCTCGCTCTCACTCCTTCTTTTTCCTTCTCCTTCTTTCCTACTACTCCCTTTTTCATTCCCGGCTACGCTTGGGTCCTCCTTCTAGGTCCACCCACCTCCCGGAGTTCCTAAGTGTTGTGTATGTGTGTGTGAAGCTCAACTGCGCCACCCCAGCACCTGGACAGCAGAGGCACAACTCTCCCTCTAATAGAAGAGTGCAGTACCTCTGGTGGCGGCCTGCCCGGTGGGGCGCCACATCGGCATTAGTGTATGTATGGTTGGTTTCCTGATGAAGGAGCGAGGATAACGCTCCGAAACGTGTAGAATGAATAAAGCCACCATTGTATGATTCCCTCAGTGGTCCCTTTAATCATACGGCGGCGCGGATCACTCACAAAACTGTCCTTTGGGATTGTTTTGGTTACCACGGTGTATGTGGATTGTGGATCCTGCAGCAGCCGTTTCATGCGCTTGATACTGGTTGTGTGTCACACAACCATTCCAGGTGAGCAGTGACATTAGTCACATTATAACAGTGTACTATAAAAGATAAGACCCTATATGCGCTTCTGTTTCCCTTTGCAGTTGTTCTAACTCACAGTCCAAACTCACGTCAATGAATGTCCGTGACGTGTATGAGGCGGCCAGGGTGGAGTACTCGGATACTGGGATGAGTGGGTGGTCAACTTCCCGATCCCGTGCCCTAACCCTCATTGAAAGGTGATGATGGGGGATGGGGAAAATGTTGTCGCGACGCCACCTGTGGTACCTGGTAAGTTAGATACCAGCACTGCAGGCCGGCGGTTGAGGTGATGTGATGCAGCTTGAGTGTTACAGCTCCCCACAGGTGGAGCTCTACCTCAGGGCAGCGGGAATGGATGAGGGGAGTTGTCGTTCTTACCCCTCCGATGATGCTGAGACCTTCTGGGCGCCGGCGGGAAAGGAGGACAGACACTGATTCAACTCCAAATGTCACTTTACTGGTACCGGCAGATGTTATAGTACACAGTTACAGTCTCGTTCAACAGGGGACGTAGCCACAGGTTTCAGGTTACCTTATAGATCCCATCGGTGTACCTTCCTTTATGGCTTTCGGGGTCCCAGTCTTTCCTTACATTGTCCTTAACCACCCTCGCAGAGCTCCTCGCCAGTCCCCTGGTCTGTTACTGGTAGACACGGCTTGTTCCTTACCGGTACGGACGGGAGCGACAACAGAAAAATCCTCCAGCCACCGGAATTTGGCCCGTTATCTAGAGTGTCCTGGACCTGTTTTGGGACTGAGGTGGAGTTACGTCTTTGTGGCACTATGGCTCCCTTAAGGCAGGGGTCACCAACCTTTTTTGCACCGGGGACCGGCTTCATGCAAGACCGTCCTTCCGGGGCCCGGCGGGGCTTTGAACTTATGGGGCAGGGCTATGGAGAAGGGGTGGAGTTTATTGCCTTGTTTCCTCAAAAGATGCGCTACATCTTATTTTCATATACGGTAGTATAATGCAGCGTCACAGCCCTCCACATTATATAATGCAGCCTCACAGCTCTCCATATAGTACAATGCAGCGTCACATCCCTCCATAAAGTATAATGCAACCTCATATCCTTCCATATAATATAATGCCGCGTCGCATCCCTCCACATAGCATAAATTCTCCCCCCACACACACATTGTCCCCGTATAACCCCCGCACACACACACATTGCCCCCTGTATAACCCCCGCACACAGACACATTGCCCCTTGTATAACCCCCCCCACACACACTGCCCCTTGTATAACCCCCGCACGCACACACATTGCCCCCGTATAACCCCCGCACACACACACACACACACTGCCCCTTGTATAACCCCCCCACACACACACTGCCCCTTGTATAACCCCCCCCTACACACACACACACACATTGCCCCTTGTATATACCCCTCACACACACATTGCCCCTTGTATATACTCCTCACACACACACTGCCCCTTGTATATACCCCTCACACACACACCGCCCCTTGTATATACCCCTCACACACACACTGCCCCTTGTATATACCCCTCACACACACACTGCCCCTTGTATATACCCCTCACACACACTGCCCCTTGTATATACCCCTCACACACACATTGCCCCTTGTATATACCCCTCACACACACACTGCCACTTGTATATACCCCTCACACACAGACATGCTGCCCCCAGTACAGTCCACCCCCCACACACAGGCATTGCTGAAACACACTCACACAGAGATGCTCTGCTGCTCACCGCTCCTGCCGACTTCTGTCATACAGCAGCAGCTGAGGCAGAGACGTGGCTGAAGTTTTTTCATATCTCGCGCTATTTCCAAGTGCATCACGTGACACACACGTCACTGCTGCGCTTGGAAATAGCGCGAGATATGAAAAAACTTCAGCCACGTCTCTGCCTCAGCTGCTGCTGTATGAGAGAAGCCGTCGGCCAATAACAGTGCAGCAGGGCATGGCCGCTGCTGATTGGCCGACAGCTCCGCTCATACATATGCATGCAGCTGAGGCAGAAACCTCGTCTGCGGCTCAGAGCGGCATACAGGAGGTGAGGGTGCGGTGGGCGGGGACACTCAGGGGGCGGGGAAGCCGGCAGGAAGACCCCGACGGCCCGGTCCCGGTCCGCGGCCCGGTGGTTGGGGACCCCTGCCTTAAGGAACCATCACATGAGGCGAAGGCGCTGTAGATGTCGGCGGCGACCGGCGGGGGCGCACACGCTTTTGGCGCCCCGCCAGAGTCGCCGTCCCCCGTTTACATGGGGCGACACCTACAGCGCCGGCGATCTGACAGGCGGCATCGCCCCTGGGGTGTCTCAAAACCCCAGCGGCGATGCAGGACAATGGGAGCCAATGGCTCCCATCGCCTGTCAGCTCGCTGGCGGCCGGTTACATGGGATGATGTGTGCACATCGCCCCTGATCGGTCGCCTGGTTTTAGAGCACTCCTCCGAAACCAGGCGACCTTCCGGCGGCGCCGACATCGCCCCTTTACATGAGGCGACGCAGGGGCAATGTCGCTGCCGATAGGCCACACCCCTACATCGCCTATGTAATCGGCGGCAAAGTCGCCACGTGTATCGTGGCCTTTATTCCAGTCCCGCAGTCGTACGGTTTGCAGTGAGGGATAGACCGCTCACTGCCTTGGCTCCGGTATGCTGGTTGTTGACCCCAGACGTTTCCAGCTGGCTCCAACCACTCCTGGATCGTCTCAATCTGTCCTGGGTCACCCTCCTAAAGAGAGGTGCCCTCCTGTCAGCAGCCCTGTCAGGCACGTCCTCTCTGGCTGCCTTCCCAGCACTGTCTGACTAAACTCTCTCTCAAGTCTCCTGCTCTAACCTAGGTTCCACTCCCTTTGCGACCTACTGAATAACCAGTCCCCTATTCTAAGGTGGCCTAGTGTTGTGTGTTGAGGACAGACTCTATAAAGGAGAACCCCACACTCATGACTACGGAGGTACTACACCTTCTGTTTGGGGTGCAGTACCTTCCTGTGGCGCCTAGCCATAGGGCCGCCACATGTACACATGCCACCTGTGCGACCACCACGGACATGATAATTGGACAGTCTGTATCCTTGTATGCGTAGAAAATAACAAAAATGTAGGGCTCGCTCACACTGGCGTATACATTGGACAGGTGCTATCGGATGTTTTATAGGACAGCACTCACTCCAATGTTATACCATGGAGCAGTGGTCATCAGAGATTTTTTTTCTCATGACGATTCAGTATGAGAAAAAAATCACTGTATGCTGCAATTGGCAGCTGTGAGGTAGCAACCGGGGAACCCGCTTGCATAACGACAACAACACGTGTTTATAATTTAATGTCTACCCGTTTATTTTCACATATTAATAACATAACCCGGGTAGCATGTTTGACACATATCACATTGATTATAAACACTTTACATAAATACACCATACCTTTTACATATCACATTACATAACACTTATTGCACGACATCTTATTGTAACCCGGGACCTGTAACCATCTCTCTGTCCCCATTGGAGCTCTACTAACAGCTCCAGTGGTGGCTACGGCCTCCAGCCTACTTACACTATACATCAATACATACGTTACAATACAACGATGACCCCTCCGGGTTCATAACAGGGATTGAGCAACCTGAGTACAGGGTACCATGTATCCCCAAGGGCTCCTTCCTGGACGTATCTCCGCCTACGTCCCGGTCAGAGTCCACCTGGTTCAACCATAGTTTCCCCACTCTAGGAGCCCTTTTTAACCCCTGCTTCTGACCTTCGTTACATACGCCTCAGCGGACCCTGTGGGTCCCAATGGCGGTACCTGCCGCCTGGCTTTAGTTACCCAGCATGATGATATACCATTAACCCGTAGTCAGGATTCCTGCCTGACCGGGACCTTACATACCATATGTGATCCATCATACAAACGTCCATGGATCACATACATTTCTAACACCCGCTCACAGCCCATCATAACACATCCATGGACTGTGGCTCCTCCATGACCATAACAGGGACCTTTTCAACCGTAGAATCCGGGCTAACCATGCGTCACCGTGGCCTACTCACCACGGTACGGGCCACCAGTCGCCACCAAACCTCCATCTCATCTCATGGCAGGTCTCCAGGTCGACGACTGTACCCTGCGTCTGAGTAGCACCCTAACGGATCAGCCATGGTTACCCTTCTAGGAGCCTTCGTGACCCCTGTCTCTGGCCACAGGCACACCCACACCATTAGAGGTCGTGGTTGAGGGACAGGTACCCACTGCAAGCAGGAGGCCAAGCCTCCCTCTCGTCCCACAGGGACGGAACGCCTCCAATATCATCCCACACTAGCTGGGTCACTCTCTCTCCCACAACATTATACGTGGCTGTTACACATAGGCCATCGTCTCTCATTCAGGGCACTGTTACCTAAGCCCTTAAATACGTCTACGGGTCCTTTACCGACTGCCTAGTCGGACCCCATGGCGGTTATGCCCGCCTGGCATTAATCACGCACACAGCTCACTCCGTTACACGGGAACTGCTGTCTTACCGGGCACGGATCCGGGTCTCGCTACCTGGGTAACGGGTTGGCCAAGCCTCCCCCACGGGCTCCTTCCTGGACGTGTTTCACCCCACGTCCAGTCCAGCGTCCACCAGGTCAGCCACGGCTTCCCCACACCAGGTGCTGTAACGACCCCAGTCCTGGCTACCGGTATGGAGCTAGCTTGCTCCCTTCAGGTTCACACAGAGCCTCTGGACTGCTCTGCACTTGGCTGGAAACTAGCCCACATGCTCTCAGGCTGATCTCTTGCTGAGAATGAATCTCTCAATCGCTCAGTTGGCTGACTCTTATCGTGCCGGCCACACCCACACTGATTCATCCTGCTGGGCTGCTATTCCTCCGGACACACCCACCTGACACACCCACCTGGGCTGTCAGCAATCACTCATTACATCCCATTCCTCATGGCCTCCTCGATTTCATGAGCCACTCACTAGTCACTTTAAACTCATTGTGTTCAGAACAGGTTCACACAGTATCATCACAGGAAAACCGGCCAGTGTGCACAGGATCCTCCTGATCCTGCATGTGATGCGCCCCGGCCATGAGGATCATGCCGGCGGTGCCTCACACAGCGTACATTGCACAGCTGGCACCCATTCAAGTCTATGGGTGCGTGCAAAACATTGGTCTGCAGTCCGAAATGTGCAGAGACTGGCAATGGAGAAGATAGAGAATTTAATCTCTCCCTCCTTGTCACACTTGACCTCCAATTCTCACATTTGAGAGTCAGATCACAGTGAATGACACTCAGTCACACCAGTGTGAGTGAGCACTTATACTCACCCTCTTGGCTCTCCACCCCTGCACGGGTCTTTGTTAGTACCATGAGTACAGCGCATGTGACCACTGTAGCCAGTCATTAGCTCATGCCTTCTACAATGCCAGCACCGATGAGCTTAGTAATTAGGTTCATTGGTCATGTGTGATGTAGTCGTGATATCAACGCTTCTCCACAAACTCTTTAGGCCATGTTACACACAGATATCTGTTCAGATATTGGTCACAGATCTCTGGTTACAGTGAAATCATGTGACTCCGTTTTAGACAGGCTGTAGCTCCTTCCTCCTTGTCACGGGTGGGCCGCGCCTGCCGGTAGTGAGGCCCGCTTGAGTGCAGATCAAAAGTTGAAGACGTCTTGTAGGAACAGATTAAAGGGGTTAATTTATTCGTGACGCCACCTATGAGTAGTTCGGTCAGTCCGACCGACGCTGCGGAGCCTCCGGGGGATGGACAGCAGCAAGATGGAACGCTCCCCACAGGCTGAGCGGTGATCCCCGGAGGCTGGAGCTGCTTAAGATGTTGTGCGGCAGCTGCGGTTACCTTGTGTGCGGACAGATGCAATCATAAGGAAGCACGGACACTGAAAGTCTCTGTAACGGGTCTTTACTGTAACCAGCAGGCAGTACATGGTATACAGTTAACGGGTAGTAGACCGGGCGGACTCAGCAGTGATAGGTGTCCCTCAGAGATCCGTAGTGTTCCTCCATTCTAGCTAAGTATTTGCCATTGTCGCCCAGGAATACCAGGTCGGGTACGGGGAGGCTGTTTCAATCCCTATCCAAGATGTACGTTATGGATGTTTTGGGGAGCCTTGGGTCCCTCGGTGGGTACACCGCTGGTTAGACAACTGGAATGTGGCTGGTGGTGGGGTGCTCCTGTGAAGCAGCTCCTCCACACTCCTGGTTCGCGTAGCAGAGGTGAACTGCTGCCAGCTTCGGTACCAGTGAACCGGCTGTGAGTTGGGCACAGGGGTCTTTTGGAACTCGTGGTTGATGATGCCCGATCCCGGTTGTTGAGGCCTCAGGTGCTAACACCCGACCGGTGACAGCCCGGGGGCTGCACGTGGTGCAGAGCCCCCGCTCCTACTCCAAGTTCAAGTCTATGTCTCTTGTCTAGACTACTCCCAGAGTCACTAACTAAAGTCTGTACTTCTCCTACACACTACCCTTGCACTCCTCCCACCAGGACCTTGGATTGGCCCTCTATGTTAAGTGATGCATGCAGGGTTTGGATCTCTAAGTTAACCATATGACTGCTGGGTCGGAGAATATTGCGGCTGCATTTATGGCTGCAATACCCTCCTGTGACGCACTCATTGCGGGGCGCCACACATGGACACATTGCTCCATTTGTACACAGCCACAAAATGGAACAATGTGTCCATGATTTCACTGCAACCAGAGATCTGTGACCAATATCTGAACAGATATCTGTGTGTGTAACGTGGCCTTTTAGGTCAAGTTCCAACTTCCAGGACCAATGTCATTTAATTAGGTGTTCAGATGAGCTTTTTTTTTCACAAACCGAAATTGCACAGAAATAGTGAGATGCCACATGGATCATTCGTATATCATTGGATTTTTCTGGATACATTGCCATTCTTTTACATAGGAAACTGTATTTGGTCCTGTACATTTTGAATAACTGCTGGTGTCGGGCCCACTGGGACGGGGGTACTCGGTACCGGACCGGTCTGCTGCTGGAGAAGTCACGGGTGGTCCTGGTCCGGTCCGTGTCCCGGGCTCGGCAATAAAAGGGGATATTTACAGGGGTTGTCAGTCGTGACGCCACCCACTTTATGCGGCCAGTGATGGGGGCCGCCGCTGCTGTAGAACCTCCGGGGATGATGTAATGGCAGCTTAGGTGGTATAGTTCCAGTGGGTAGAACTGTGTTCCCCGGGGCAGTAAGGGTTAAGTCTATTGTGGAGTGTGTAGCACACTTACTTTGCAGACGCTGCAGGGATCTCTCCTCTTTGCTGGTGCTGACAGGCTGTATCCTGTATGGAGAGAATCACTTTCATGCAGAAACACAAGGTAAGCAGTTCCAGGGTTTTCCGTGTTTACTCTCAGTTCTTCAAGTCACTTTACAGCTCATTTACAGTTCTCACAAAGTTCAAGTACAGTTCTTAATACACGGGCACCTTCTCCCTCTCCGGGTTCCCTTTACTCCCTGCAGCCAGGCCTCTCTCTCTCTCTGTGACCCCTCACACAGTCTTTGGTGTCCCTTCCGGGCTATTACGGTCTCCGTCTCCACGGGTGTGTGTGAAACGCCGGACAGTATGGCGGTGACTCGGGCCCCTGTGGGTCCTTAGTTTGTCACTGAGCTGCCTGTCCTGTAGGGTAGGGATCCCAATCTGGAATTAAGACCCCCCATCGTGTTGTTTGGGGATGCCGGATAAACTACGGTGCCCTCTAGAGCCGACACTCTACTTCAGCTCAGCCTCCAGCCGTCCTCGAGTCTGAGGCTCTACCAGGCTCCTTTCTCTCTGTTCCTCTCGGTATCATAGGAGGGCTACTCCGCCTGCAGTCAGTAGCTTCAGCTGCATTCCTAGGGCCCGGGTTACACCGTCCCTCTCCGTTCTCTCACAATCCTGGTGGTATCAGCTTCGGACGGGTTTTCTCTCTCCTCCGGCTCACACTGGCTCGGTACAGATTCTGCGCTCCTAGGCCTTACATTCACAGGACGTGTGATGTTCAGTCTTTGCTTCTCAGCCTACCTCGGCCTACTGCCTTCCTTTCCGCCTCCCCCTTCCTATATACTGTCAAGTCACCTGACTACGGGTGTGCCCAACCCACTCCTCCAAATCCACCACCCCTCAATCTCATAGAGTATCTAATCTCAGGGCTGGATGTTACCTTCTCCTACACGTGGGTTGTGTGGGCTGTGAGGGTGTTGTTGTGCAACAAGTGTCCTACCTGCCTGGCTGCAGTTCCCTTTGTGGCCTCCTGGACGCAGGGGCGCCACACTGGTGTATGAACACGAATCCCATACGGATGATAAGTGAGATGTAAATTGACCGTCTTTTATGGATTTTGCTTTGATCATTTTTTATACACTAGTGTGAACTTAAAGGAGTTTTCCCAAGAACAAAGGTAATTTTAATCAGTAGATCTTGGAATACTAATAATTTCGACAATTGGATGTGTTTTAAAACAATATTCCTGACCTACAGCAGAATTTTGATATTATCTACCTTTATATCCCATGCGTCTCCTTACTGGAAACTCATTACAAGATATTTACGAGGTGGTACCATACTCCGGCTAAATTAGCCAAAATCAAGGATACCAACTCAGCCTTATGCTGGAGGAACTGTACACAAGTTGGTAGTTTGACGCATGTATTCTGGGGTTGCAGGGTCTTACGACCTTTCTGGTCTGAAGTTGAGTCAATGATTAACTCTTTTTTTTAAATCAGATTTTTTTATTGAAATAAGAAAAATTTTTCAATACAATAGAAAACATCACATACAGAAAACCCAAGGAGACATTTAACAATGGCTTATACAGCCCACATACAAATACACCCCCCTCCCCCCCCCTTTCCCAATGAACCATATCACATATTAAGGTTGGACATAGCTCCCTTCAATCCGGATAAGCATCCACATTTGTATTCAATCATAGAATCAAATATTATTTATGCTGTAGTATCAGATTAACATATATATGAGATATGACTAGCAAGAAATGTCTAATCAGGCTAAACAATTATACCACCCCAGATAGCATTAGGATCTTATCATGTTCAACAGGGCTATAAAGTGCTCACCATGAAAGAGTCTCCACCTACTCCATAATTTATCGAACTTATGCATTGCCTTTCTTTTTTTATACACCCCCTCCTCTAATCTGATCAGATTCCGCATTTTATCCACAAACTCCTGTAGCCTTAATGGTTGAGTGTCTAGCCAATGAGTAGCTATTACTTTTCGAACCTGGAACAGGGTGCGTTTTAAAGCCAATTCTTCACTATCATCATATTGCCCAGGGCCCACACATCCCAACACACACACCAACGGGGTAAGTGATAAAGCAGACTCAAACACATTATTTACATAGTCTATACAAGCGTTCCAAAAGACCGCCACCTGCCTACAAGTCCAAAACATGTGTATCAGGTCCGCTCCCCCCTCCCCACATTTTGGACATTTGTCATTGTGGCGCCCCTGCGTCCAGGAGGCCACAAAAGGGAACTGCAGCCAGGCAGGTAGGACATTGTTGAACAACACCCTCACAGCCCACACAACCCACGTGTCAGAGAGGTTACATCCAGCCCTGAGATTAGATACTATATGAGATCGGAGGGGTGGTGGATCAGAGGAGTGGGTTGGGCACACCAGAGGTCAGGTGACTGACAGTATATAGTGAGGGGGAGGAGTGAAGGAAGGTAGTAGGCCGCAGTAGGCGGAGATGTAAAGACTGAAGGACAATCACACCTCTGTGAGTGCAAGGCTAGGAGCGCAGAATCCGTACTGAGCCAGTGTGAGCCAGAGGGGAGAGAAAGCCCGTCCGATGCTGATGCCACCAGGAGTGTGACCGAACAGAGAAGGGACGGTGTAACCCGGGCCCTAGACAGCAGCTGAAGCTATTGCCTGTAGGCAGAGAAGACCCTCCTGATATACTAGAAGGAACAGAGAGAAGGAGCCTGGTAGAGCCTCGTACTGAGGACTACTGGAGGCTGGGCTAAAGTAGAGTGTCGGCTCTAAAGGGGACCGTAGTTCACCCGGCATCCCCAGACAACACGACGAGGGGTCTGAGTTCCAGATTGAGATCCCTACCCTAAAGGACAGGCAGCTAAGTGACGCACTAGGACTCACAGAAGCCCGAGTCACCGCCATACTGTCCGGCGTATCACACACAACCCGCATAGACGGAGACCGTAACAGCTCGGAAAGGGACACCACAAGACTGTGTGAGGGGTCAGAGGGAGAGAGGCCTGGCTTCAGAAGTAGAAAGAACCCGTGTACTTGAACTGTGTACCAACTGCAAATGACTTGTAAACTGCTTGAAGGAAACAACGAGTAAAGCTTTGGAAAACCCTGAATTGCCTCTCTTGTCTGCCTCTATCTGCACACCATTCTCCCTCATACAGATCCAGCCTGTCAGCACCAGCCAGGAGGAGAGATCCCTGCAGCCTGCAAAGTAAGTGTGTACAACTACACACAATAGACTTTAACCCTTACTGCCCCGGGGGATACAGTTCTTCCCACTGGAACTACACCATCTCCGCTGCCACTCCATCACCCCCGGAGGTTCTGCAGCAGCGGCGGCCCCATCACTGGCCGCACGAAGTGGGTGGCGTCACCCATGACAAATCCCCTTGTAAATATTCCCCTTAATTGTCGAGCCACGGACACGGTCCGGACCAAGCCACCTGTGACATCCCCACTACCATCCGGTCCGGTACCGAGTACCCCCGTCCCGTGGGGCTCCACATCATCTCCCCTAATACCTGTTTCGGACAAAAATTTGGGTGTCCTATACACCCTGTGCAGCAAATATAGTTGGGATAATCGCTGCGCCTCACAAGTGGACAGAAGTGGGACACTATCCAGTATATCTTCCCAGGATTCATTATCAATAGGACACACATCCCGCTCCCACCTGTTCTTAATCAGCAGCGGTCTCTCCCATTGGAACTGTTGCATCAAAATTCCATAAATCCTAGAAATAAGACCCTTGCATTATGACAAAGCAATGTATTAAACAGAAGGAGATGTTGTATCTTACTCTGCAACTGTCTAGATTGGCTCATCCAGGCGTGACGCAACTGTAAATAGAAATAGAAGGTATTTCGTGGGACAGAAAATTCATCAGACAGTTGCTGAAAAGATTTAAGAATGTCTCCATTCAAAATCTGCGCCACAAGCGTGATGCCCAGTCCCCTCCACAAACCCCCTCCATCCAACTTGTAAATCTCCAGCAATTATCCCAAAGTGGGGTAAGAGGAGTATGTCCCATCACTTTTAAAATTGATTTAGTTTTTTGCCACATTTTCCTCATGAGCCTTACTGTTGATAAACACTTTTTGCGCTCCTGCTCCAAGAGCCCAGCCTCCAAAAAGGAGGTAATGGAGATTCCCCCCCCCCCCCGTAATGACATGCGCCAATTTCTCCAAATTTCCACTAACCAGAGTGAGCTGTTGGAGCTGGGCTGCCAAAAAGTACGCCCAGGGGTTAGGGGCCGCCAATCCCCTATGGTCCTTAGGCTTTTGTAGTGTATCGAGACGAATCCTGGCCACACACTTTTTTCCAAATTAATTCCCTAAATAGGGCTTGAAATTTATAAAAAATTCGCATGGGAATCCAAATTGGAGAATTATGAAGTACGTATAACAACTGAGGCATTAGTATCATTTTTACCATATTGGTTCGACCAACCACCGACAAGGAAAGCTTGTACCAAATATTAATTTTCTGTTGAAATTTACCCAACATATCCAATAAATTTAAAGAGATATAGTTAGAGACAATAGGAGACACCACTATACCCAAATATTTGAATTCTCGAACCACTTTAAGACAAGTATCTCCCACCTTCGTATCGGCAGATAGAGTATCCATGGGCATGATTACCGACTCATCCCAATTTATTTTTAAACCCGAGTAGTCTCCAAATTCCTGTATGAGTCCCATAGCTGCGGTTAAGGAACCTGATGTGTCCCCCAAGAACAGCAGGAGATCATTAGCATACAATGCCACTCTCTCCTCCAAGTCCCCGTGACGGAAACCCTGGATATCAGGACTAGTACGTAATTTAACAGCCAATGGTTCAATGGCGAGAGTAAACAGGAGGGGGGACAACGGACAACCCTGCCTAGTACCCCTCTCCAGCTTCAGAGTATCCGACAGGGCACCATTGAGGCGGATCCTAGCCACAGGAGCAGAATATAGTAGTTTCACCCACTTTATAAACTGGCTTCCAAATCCCAATTCTCGTAATACTACCCATAGGTACTCCCACTTAACGCTATCGAAAACCTTCGCAGCGTCAAGCGAGAGCACCGCCCTCTCCCCCCCACTCTGAGATGCCAACTGTAAGTTGAGAAACACCCTGCGCAGATTAATGGCCGTATATTTATTGGGCACAAATCCTGTTTGATCCTCCCCCACTACCTGGTTAATCACTGTCATCAGCCTGGTTGCCAAGACTTTCGCCAAAATCTTCACATCAGTAGATAGCAAGGAAATAGGCCTGTACGACTCAGGCTGTAGAGGATCCTTCCCTGGTTTAGGTAAAAGGACCACCACTGCCTCCCTCATCGATCCAGGCAGAACCCCCTCACACAGAGCCCCCTCAAACACTTCCTTCTAACTAGGTATTAACACTTCCCCATAATCCTTATAAATTTCAATTGGGACACCATCGGAACCAGGAGCTTTATTATTCTGAAAGTCCTTTGCCGCAGCCCACATTTCCTCTGTTGTGATAGGGGCCTCCAATTGTAGTCTCTGGACATCCGTCAGTTTAGGCAGCCGAATGTCGCGGATATACTGCTTCAACTCCGCAGAAAATTTTGTGAGCCCGGAGGAGTACAGCCGTTGATAAAATTGAAAAAACACCTTCGCAATCTCTCCAGTATCCATGACCAACAGTCCATTATCGTCCCAGATAGTCGAGACCAGCAGAGCCCCAGTCTGGGCTTTAGCAACTGTTGCCAACAGATGTCCAGCTCCCTCACCCTCAGCATAAAATTGCTGCTTTAAGAAAAAACATTTATTCTCAGCCTGCTGTAATGGGAATTCGTTTAATTTAGATTGGGCATTTACCCATTTCAGCTTGTTGTCGGCAGTTGGTGACCCCACAAAGGCATGTTCCAGAGTGTCCACCACAGTCTGCAAATATTGCATACGGCCTCTTAGTTTTAGACTTAACCATGGATATTTCTTTTATTAGGACTCCACGCAATACCGCTTTCATGGCATCCCAAACCATGGACAGAGATACCGAACCCACATTGTTACAAAAGAATTTCTCCAGAACAGAGGGAATGGAGACATTGTTGTCAAATACCGCCAGCCAAAACCCTTGCCAGAGACGTTTCATGTATAGTACCACCTCCCAACTCACCCCGATACTTATCCAAACCGGCATTCAGGTACATGTTAAAATCCCCAATTACCAGCAAGGGTATGTTAGCATATTCCGTAATAATGGGGATTATATGTTGCATTTTACTCACAGCAAAAGGTGGCGGAATATATATAGCAATCATGCACATTCGCAGCCCAGCCACTCTACATACCAGACATACATATCTACCCTCCCCATCAGTGATCACCCTTTCCAGACTAAAAGGGAGTGACGGGCGCACTAAGATACGCACTCCCCTAGAGTATGTACTGTGAGTGGAATGAAATGAAGGCCCTCTCCGCAATTTAGTAAGAGCGGCTGCCGCCTCCGCATTACAGTGCGTCTCCTGTATACACGCCACAAGATTGTGGTGCGTTTTTAAATATTTGAGTATCGCAAACCTCTTTTTAGGATCTCCCATGCCTCTGACATTCCAAGACATAATGTTAAGTTGTCTATCCATATAACATTTTACAGACATATCCGGATTCCCTAAGAGCCAATCAATAACTTTGAATTTATCATCCACAGACAAGTGAAAAGGTTCCCCCATAATACTCATAACAAACCCATCCCATCCCACCCCTCCCCAAACTAGTAACATTCTCATAAATCGGTTCATCACCACCCCCATGTACCTTAATCTAACTCTCGTGTGAACAGTTAACAAAGGATTATGCCCACAACAAGTAAAAGAGAATAAAGAGAAAAAGAAAACCAGAAAAAAAAAAAGGAAAAGACAAAAGAAAGAATAATAAGAGAGAGACAGATTGGAGAACAAAGTCTCACACACTGCAAGGGGGATAAAACTTGGGTAGCTCACAGTAGGCCCGCTGACAGCCCCCGCTCCATACTATCTACCCAAAAAAATATATCGGCTTGTCTAAAGGTGTAATTAAAAACAGGTGTGTGCTAGGACCTCACACTGGAGTCCATGAGTGGTTACCAGACTATGAAAGGAGGAAAGGGGAAATAGACATATAAGCCCACATAGATTCCACCAGCTCACCATTTCACTAGGGCATAGTGTCAGGACCTGGCAGTGGAGGCCCCTTGATGTGGGTGCCAGGCTTCATCCTCAGTGACCGCTGATGAGACCAAGACCTCTGTTTTCGACTATAGCACAGGGCAGTTTTCTGCATTACACATTTTCACATTGCAGTTTGATCTTCTCTTTTCAGTGCCGCTCATTAATTTGAATTTTTCACATATATATAGTAGTGTCGCGGCAGATATCTATTGTTGTTGTAAGTATGATTATTTTCTGCCAGCACCTACGTATACGGTCGATGCAAGTCTTATATATTTACATATTGTCCTTTTTTGACTGAGCTCCCATTATATATATATTTATTTCCCCTTTCCTCCTTTCATAGTCTGGTAACCACTCATGGACTCCAGTGTGAGGTCCTAGCACACACCTGTTTTTAATTACACCTTTAGACATATAAGCCCACATAGATTCCACCAGCTCACCATTTCACTAGGGCATAGTGTCAGGACCTGGCAGTGGAGGCCCCTTGATGTGGGTGCCAGGCTTCATCCTCAGTGGCCGCTGATGAGACCAAGACCTCTGTTTTCAACTATAGCACAGGGCAGTTTTCTGCATTACACATTTTCACATTGCAGTTTGATCTTCTCTTTTCAGTGCCGCTCATTAATTTGAATTTTTCACATATATATAGTAGTGTCGCGGCAGATATCTATTGTTGTTGTAAGTATGATTATTTTCTGCCAGCACCTACGTATACGGTCGATGCCAGTCTTATATATTTACATATTGTCCTTTTTTGACTGAGCTCCCATTATATATATATTTATTTCCCCTTTCCTCCTTTCATAGTCTGGTAACCACTCATGGACTCCAGTGTGAGGTCCTAGCACACACCTGTTTTTAATTACACCTTTAGACATATAAGCCCACATAGATTCCACCAGCTCACCATTTCACTAGGGCATAGTGTCAGGACCTGGCAGTGGAGGCCCCTTGATGTGGGTGCCAGGCTTCATCCTCAGTGGCCGCTGATGAGACCAAGACCTCTGTTTTCAACTATAGCACAGGGCAGTTTTCTGCATTACACATTTTCACATTGCAGTTTGATCTTCTCTTTTCAGTGCCGCTCATTAATTTGAATTTTTCACATATATATAGTAGTGTCGCGGCAGATATCTATTGTTGTTGTAAGTATGATTATTTTCTGCCAGCACCTACGTATACGGTCGATGCCAGTCTTATATATTTACATATTGTCCTTTTTTGACTGAGCTCCCATTATATATATATTTATTTCCCCTTTCCTCCTTTCATAGTCTGGTAACCACTCATGGACTCCAGTGTGAGGTCCTAGCACACACCTGTTTTTAATTACACCTTTAGACATATAAGCCCACATAGATTCCACCAGCTCACCATTTCACTAGGGCATAGTGTCAGGACCTGGCAGTGGAGGCCCCTTGATGTGGGTGCCAGGCTTCATCCTCAGTGGCTGCTGATGAGACCAAGACCTCTGTTTTCAACTATAGCACAGGGCAGTTTTCTGCATTACACATTTCCACATTGCAGTTTGATCTTCTCTTTTCAGTGCCGCTCATTAATTTGAATTTTTCACATATATATAGTAGTGTCGCGGCAGATATCTATTGTTGATGTAGGCACAGACTTCACTCCTTCACACCAAAAGCATGGAGTTTAGCGTTACGCTCTACAGACGGACCTAATGTGAGGACCCACTGGACTGCAGGCAACGCGGATGCCGATACCAGGATGAGTGAGAGAACCAGACAAGGAAGGCGAGTTCAAAAATTTTTTGCACACATCAACAGCAGTGGGCAAACACCCCAAGGGAAGGCCACAGGGCCACCTCACCGGAAACACCTCCGAAGGAGTCCAGCCAGAGTGACCCCCCCACAGGGATTTCTCCTGGACGAGGCTAAGGAGGGCCCGAGAGAGGCGGACTCCCGTGTTGAACCGACCCAAGGGAAAGAAACCAACAGAAGGGAAACACGGAGGTGCAGGATGGGGTCCTTTGGGAAACCAGGAAACACGGAGGGCAGCAGGGAACAGGCACAGAGGTATCCAACTGAAAGAGAACAAAACAAGGGTAAGGAATAGCACAAAACAGGAGAACCTAACAAGACCTGGACTGGCAGCTTCTAGATGGTAGAAGTTGCCCAGGCAATGTCCAGAAGTGAATGAGGACATTATATCCCCGCTGCCTCTCAGTGATTGGCTGAGAGGCGGGGCAGGGCAGACTGGAACCCTGGCCCTTTAAGAGTGGCTGAGAGCATGCGCCTGCCCCCTACTGGGAGCTCAGGGAGGAAGTGAGGCAGCAGGAGCCCCAGGAGGACGGTGCAGCAGCGTGGAAGCTGAACCCTGGCCCCTTGACAAGCGGCGATGCACTCTGGAGCCCTGGGGCCGCCGCCGGCCGGCTGGGACCCCGAATCCCTGGACCAGGGCCGGTGACGGAGCGATAGGTAAGCGGGCAGGGGGACAGCAGAGCGTGCAGTGGAGGTGCCATGCCGCAGGGACGCAACATTACCCTCCCTCCACACACCCCCGGAAGCAGACCGGCATGAAACCGGCGCAGGAGGCGCGGAGCGTTGATGTTCTTTGCAGTCTCCCAGGACCGTTCCTCCGGACCGAACCCCTTCCAGTCAACCAAGTATCACGTAGAGCGACCCCTCCTCTTCATATCCAGGATGGCGCTGACCTACCACACATCGGATGCAGAGGCTGGCGGAGGGTGCACGGTCGTATCCTGTGAGTAAAAAACTCACCGAATTTTTGACACTTTTTTCTACCCCTTGCATTTAGCAGGTGGCTGGACGCATGTGTTACCTCCTGGGGGAATCTACAGCCACCTGCTAGATGCAAGGGGTAGAAAAAAAAGTGTCAAAAATTCAGTGAGTTTTTTGTCTTAAAAATGTTCCTATTCGGATTATACTGTATCCTGTGAGTAGCGGTTGAGGACCAAAGGTTTGAGGAGAGACCGGTGAAAAGAGTTGTGACTCCATAGAGTAGGGGTAGCCTTAACTGGTAGCACACCTCATTCAACCTGCGAATGACCTCAAAAGGACCGATGTATCGAGGACGCAGCTTGTAAGACGGAATTTTGAGGCGGACGTATTTGGAGGAGAGCCATACCTTGTCCCCTGGCTGGAACAGGGGGGCATCCAGGTGCCGCTTGTCGGCGTGGACTTTCATCCGTCTCGATGCCCTCTCCAGAGCTACTCGTGTCTCATCCCAGATCTTGGAGAAGTCTCTAGCCATCGCCTCAGCCGCCGGAGAAGGAGTTGTGATGGCCACGGGAGTCGGGATCCTTGGATGGTGTCCATACACTATGAAGAAAGGCGTGGTACGAGAGGACTCACCGGTGTGATTGTTGTAGGAGAACTCCGCCCAGGGTAGTAAGGTTGCCCAATCGTCGTGGTGTGCGTTGGTGAAGTGTCGCAGGTAGCCGGACAACACCTGATTCACCCGTTCGACCTGCCCATTAGACTGCGTATGGTAGGCTGAGGAGAAGTCCAAGGCGACATCAAGCTTCTTGCAGAGGGACCGCCAGAACCTGGACACAAACTGAACACCCCTGTCAGAAGCAATGTTAGAGGGAAGACCATGTAAGCGGAGAACGTGGAGGACGAACAGCTCAGCCAGTCTGGGCGCAGAAGGCAGACCGAGCAACGGAATGAAATGGGCCATTTTGGAGAACCTGTCTACCACGACCCACACGATGGTGTTGCCGGAGGAGGGCGGGAGGTCAGTGATAAAGTCCATGGCGATGTGTCTCCAGGGTCAGAGGGCACCGGTAAGGGCAGGATAAGGTCCGACAGGCAACAGTTTGGGCGTCTTGTTATGGGCACAGGAAGAACAAGCTGAGACGAAGTCGGTGACGTCCTGGCGCATCCGTAGCCACCAATAGTGCCGACATATGAGTTGCAGGGTCTTAGTTATTCCAGCATGGCCAGCGAGTCTGGAGGAATGACCCCAGTGAAGAACACGCCCTCGATCGGCCTCGGGAACCATCGTTTTACCTGGGGGCGGCTGAGACAGATGGAGCGGAGCCACCATGCAGAGATTAGACGGGTTGATGATGGGGCGTGGCTCCTCCTCCTGATCATCGATGAGGAAGGACCGGGACAAGGCGTCAGCCTTGATGTTCTTGGCTGCCGGACGGAAGTGAAGATGGAAGTCGAAGCGGGCAAAGAACAGGGACCAGCGAGCCTGTCGTGGGTTGAGTCTCTGGGCTGACTGCAGGTAGGCCAGATTCTTGTGATCGGTGTAGATCACTACAGGATGTACTGCTCCTTCTAGGAGGTACCGCCACTCCTCCAGAGCCATTTTGATGGCAAGCAGCTCCCGGTCGCCTATGGAGTAGTTTCGTTCACTGGAAGAGAAAGCCTTGGAGAGAAAACCACAAGTTACCATGCGCCCAGTGGTGGTCTTCTGGGTGAGGACGGCTCCCGCTCCGGATGAGGATGCATCCACCTCCAGATAGAATTGTTTATCCGCCATAGGCCTGTGGAGGGCAGGAGCTGTGGAGAAAGCGCTTTTGAACGACAGGAAGGTGGATTCGGCCTCTGGAGTCCATACCTTGGCTGGCGTCCTTTTCCGAGTCAACGGGGTGAGGGGTTTGACCAGATCAGAGAAATGCGGGATGAATTGCCGATAGTAATTGGCGAAGCCCAGGAATCTCTGGATGGCCTTAATTCCCACTGGTCGAGGCCACTTCAGGACGGCGGATACCTTCTCTGGATTCATCTCAAGACCGGAATCGAAGATCACGTATCCCAGGAAGGGCAAGGAAGTCTGCTCGAACAGAACACTTCTCGTACCTCGCGTACAACCGGTTCTCCCGTAACCGGAGTAGGACCCGCCGGACGTCTCGCCTGTGTGTAGGAAGATCAGGGGAGAACACCAGGATGTCGTCTAGGTAGACTACGACACAGACATAGAGGAGATCTCAGAAGACGTCATTCACAAATTCTTGAAATACCGCAGGAGCATTGCTCAATCCGAACGGCATTACCTTGTATTCGTAGTGCCCATCCCGGGTGTTGAAGGTTGTCTTCCATTTGTCGCCTGCTCGAATCTGGACAAGATTGTAGGCACCATGCAGATCCAACTTCGTGAAGACCCGGGATCCACGCAGCCGGTCGAAGAGCTCGGGAATGAGGGGCAGCGGGTACTTGTTCTTCACGGTTATAGCATTGAGACCCCGATAATCAATGCATGACCGTAAGGTCCCCTCCTTCTTCTTTACGAAGAAGAACCCTGCACCCACGGGCAAAGTGGATTTCTGGATGAAACCCCGTGCCAGGCTGTCTTTAACGTAATCGGCCATTGCCTGGGTCTCGGCGGGGTTCAACGGGTAGATGCAACCTTTCGGAAGCGAAGCCCCTGGTACCAAATCGATGGGACAGTCGTACGGTCGGTGAGGAGGAAGGGTCTCTGCCTCCTTCTTATCGAAGACATCAGCGTAGGACCAGTAGGCCGATGGTAGACTGGCCAAGGCCGCTGGCGAGGGAGGCATCTGGACGGGATGAACGGGGAGCAGACACCGACTGTGACAAGCCTGACCCCACCGCAGGACCTCTCCCGTATGCCAATCCAGGACTGGTTCATGAGTGCGGAGCCATGGCAAGCCGAGCATAAACGGAGGAGAAAGAGATGGCAATACGTAGAAGGAGAGCCGCTCAGTGTGGAGCGTTCCGACCTGTATCTCCACCTCACCTGTGACGCCCGCTATCATGTCCTGTAGGGGTCTCCCATCGACGCAGGTGATGATGAGGGGATGCTGCAGGGGTAGTATGGGAATACCATAATGTTGCGCCGTTTCCAGCTGTACAAAATTACCTGCAGACCCGGAATCCAGATAAGCCACCTCCGAATGGCGTTCGTCACCAACCTTCACCTGGATGGAAATAGTAAGTGGTAGAAAGGAGTCACCTTCACCTAGGTTGGCCTCTCTTACCTGGCCTAGGTGGAGGAGTTTTCCGGTCTCTTGGGACATTGCCTGCGGAAGTGTCCGGATCCACCGCAATAAAGGCAAAGGCCCCGGGTGAGCCTCTCCTCCCTTGCCTGACTGCTTAACCTGTACCTGTAGAAGGGGCCGCTGGAACGTGAGAGCCAAGCGGGGAGGTCTTCTCTTCTTCATCCTCTCCTGAGTCCTCTCCTTGTTCCGCTCCTGCAGACGACTGTCTATCTGGATCGCCAGGGTGATGAACTCGTCCAGGGAACCGGGGAGATCCCGTACCACCAGTTCGTCCTTCACACGCCCGGATAACCCCCGACGGAAGACACTGATCAAGGGCTCATCGGACCAGCGAAGCTCAGAAGCCAAAGTACGGAATTGTATCGCGTACTGACCGTCAGACAGATTACCTTGCTGCAGACTGAAGAGGGCCTCGGTAGCAGAGGCGACCCGTCAGGGTTCATCGAAGATCCTGCGGAAGGTGGCCAGAAACGCCCGCAGGTCTGACACAATGGGATCCTCTCTCTCCAGTACCGGATTAAACCAAGCCAACGCCTCACCCTCCAGAAGGGACGCCAGGAACTCCACCTTGGCCTCATCCGTAGGGTATTGGTGTGGTAACAGCCGGAAATTAAGTGGACACTGGTTGAGAAACCCCCGGCATGACTTAGGATCCCCTGAGTACCTGGTGGGCTGGCATAGCCGAGGAGAAGAAACAGCGCCTGCTGTGGCTCCGGAGGGTGACATGGAGCCGGAACCCTGGGAGGCCGTTGCCCTCTGTAAGCTGGTAAGTCGACCATCCACGGATGTCATATAGGACAGCATCCTGTTCTGTAGCTCCCTCTGGTGGTCCAGTTCTTGGTGCAGACCCAACATCTGGGAAGAAAAAGAAGGGTCGGAGGTGTGGAGTGCCTCTAAGCGGGTCTCCAATGACCGTATGAAGGACACTACATGGTCATGGCTCTGACGGAAGCCAGCAAGCTCTCTTTGGGCATCAAACCTGGCATCAGCGGGGTCCATGGCCTGGGCAAAATCTGTCACGCTCTACAGACGGACCTAATGTGAGGACCCACTGGACCTCAGGCAACGCGGATGCGGATACCAGGATGAGTGAGAGAACCAGACAAGGAAGGCGAGTTCAAAGATTTATTGCACACATCAACAGCAGTGGGCAAACACCCCAAGGGAAGGCCAAAGGGCCATCTCACCGGAAACACCTCCGAAGGAGTCCAGCCAGAGTGACCCCCATACAGGGATTTCTCCTGGACGAGGCTAAGGAGGGCCCGAGAGAGGTGGACTCCCGTGTTGAACCGACCCAAGGGAAAGAAACCAACAGAAGGGAAACATGGAGGTGCAGGATGGGGTCCTTTGGGAAACCAGGAAACACGGAGGGCAGCAGGGAACAGGCACGGAGGTATCCAACTGAAAGAGAACAAAACAAGGGTAAGGAATAGCACAAAACAGGAGAACCTAACAAGACCTGGACTGGCAGCTTCTAGATGGTAGAATTTGCCCAGGCAATGTCCAGAAGTGAATGAGGACATTATATCCCCGCTGCCTCTCAGTGATTGTCTGAGAGGCGGGGCAGGGCAGACTGGAACCCTGGCCCTTTAAGAGTGGCTGAGAGCACGCGCCCTCCCCCTACTGAGAGCTCAGGGAGGAAGTGAGGCAGCAGGAGCCCCAGGAGGACGGTGCAGCAGCGTGGAAGCCGAACCCTGGCCCATTGACAAGCGGCAATGCACTCTGGAGCCCAGGGGCCGCTGCCGGCCAGCTGGGACCCTGAATCCCCGGACCAGTGCCGGAGCGATAGGTAAGCGGGCAGGGGGGACAGCAGAGCGTGCAGTGGAGGTGCCGTGCCGCAGGGACGCAACATTTAGTTGGTAGTGCGAGAATATGAACAAGTCTTTAGTAAAAATCCTTTAGACTTTGGGCAGGTAAAAGGGGTTCAACATCATATCCTCACAGATGATCATCCGCCCATTAAAAAAAACATACAGGCCTGTACCGCTAGCTCACTATCAATGTGCCAAAGAAGTTACAGGAAATTAAGGAGGCTGGGGTGATAAGAGATAGTTGTAGCCCCTAGGCAGCTCCTCTAGTCCGGGTTAAAAAGAAGGATGGTACAATGAGAATGTGTGTAGATTACAGGCAGATAAACCACATTACACATAAGGACGCATACCAACTACCCAGAATTGAAGACTCAGTAGCTACATTATGAACTGTTAACTAGTTTTCCACCTTAGATCTTACCAGTGGGTATTGGCAGGTTCCTGTAGCAGAGGCGGACCGAGAAAAGACAGCGTTTGCCATGCCGATAGACCTCTGCGAGCTCAACTGCATGCCATTCGGACTCTGTAACGCACCGGGAACGTTCCAAAGGTTGATGAAGTGCTGCCTGGGGCATAAGAACTTTGAAACCATCTTACTGTACCTGGATTATGTCAGTCTACTCCAAGACGTATGAGGACCATCTGGAGCACTTGGCTGAAGTGTTTGAAGCATGGTCCAGCTATGGCATGAAAGTGAAGCCATCCAACTGTCACCTGTTGAAGCCAAAGGTACAGTACCTCGGTCATGTTGTCAGTGCTGAAGGTGTAGCACCAGATCCTGAAAAAGTCACTGTCATAAGGGACTGGCCAAGACCCACCACAGTCAAAGAGGTGAGGCAGTTCCTGGGGCTGGTAGGATACTATAGGAGATTCATCAAGGAGTTAACAAAGATGGCAGCTCCCCTGCAGGACCTCCTGGTAGGTCAATCAAAGAAGGCCAAGAACCCGAGTTCTCCATTTGAGTGGGGCAGCAAAGAAGACTCCTTCAGTCAATTGAAGTGGGCCCTGACAGGGGATGAGATCCTAGCCTATCCTGATTACAGCCAGCCATTCATGTTGTACACTGACACCAGTAATGTGGGATTAGGAGCAGTGTTATCCCAAGTGCAAAGAGACAGAGAAAGAGTCGTAGCCTATGCCAGCAGGAAACTTTGCCTACAGAAAGAAACCCAGAGAACTACCGCTCATTCAAGTTAGAGTTCCTAACCGTAGTCTGGGCGGTTACAGAGCATTTCAAGCATTACCTGGCAGCAGCGAAATTCACCATCTTCACGGACAACAACCCGTTGACTCACTTGCAAACAGCGAAGTTAGGTGCGCAGGAGCAGCGGTGGATGGCCCGGCTGTCCAATTACAACTTTACCATCAAGTAGCAGGCGGACCACAAGAATGCCAATGCAGAGATGCATTGTCCAGGATGCTCCATTTTCAGGATGCGGGAGAAGGCCCGGATGAGATGGAAGAGATAGATCTACCGGCTTTTCACCGCCCTCATGTGACACAATGTAAAAACAATGTGAAAGACAAATGTCAAGAAGCCACGTTGAACCCGTTACCCCACCATGGATGGGCAGAAACTCAAGACAGTGACCCATCTGTACGCTTAGTTAAAGACCGACTGGTGCAGGAAAGCTCACATCCTGGTTCATATGCTCCACCAGAAGCACAACAGCTGTGGAAAGAGAAGAGCAGACTGTTCAACTATGAAGGTAAGCTGTGCAGATGTTACACAAATCCCAGAACCCATGAGTTTGTCTGGCAAATAGTAGTGCCAAAAAGGGACGTCCAGATGGTAATAGAAGCATATCACGATGGCGCAGGGCATTTCGGATGGAAGAAGATGGAAGTTCTGCTGAGAGAAAGATTCTACTGGATTGGCATGAGAAAAGCCATTGAAAACTGGTGCAAAGACTGTGGACCATGCAACCTGAGACGGAAGGATCGGGATACCCAGAGAGCCCCACTACAGCCAATTGTCACCAAACAATCACTACAGATTGTGGCCTTGGATCATGTGAAACTGAGTCCAAGTAGAACAGGCCATGTCTACACCCTCACCATAGTAGACCACTATTCTCGTTTCCTTGTAGTAGTGGCCATGAAGCCAAGACAGCGGCTAAAGCATTCCAGGCTCATTTTTGCAGACCCCATGGTTACCCTGAAGAGATGTTGACAGAGCAAGGGCCAGCTTTTGAAGCAGAGATATTCCAGGAGTTCTGCAACATGTATGGGTGCAAGATAAGAACTACTCTGTACCACCCACAAACAAATGGAATGTGTGAAAAGATGAATCAGGTAGTCATAGACCTGTTAAAGACATTGCCAGTAGAAGAAAGAAGCTTGTGGCTAGAAACGTTGCCAGATCTAGTGGACTTATACAACCACGTCCCTGTGAGTTCCACCAATTGTACTCCGGCATATGTCGTGAGAGCAAGACCTGGTAAATTGCCCATTGACCTGGACATGGGAATAGTAAAACCAGATGTAGACTCACCAGATTCTAATTGGGATACCGGTGGCCAGCAACAGTATCGCAAAGTACAAAAATGCGTAGAAAGGAGTTTGTCCCAAGCCAGAGAGAGACAGGAAAGATCCTATAACAAGCATGCTCCTGCAACTCCCTTACAATTTACAATCAGGTGAACAAGTACTTAAGAGGAAGAGACATACTAATAAACTTGATGACCAATGGGAAGCAGTACCATATAGCGTGTTACCATCAAACTTTGAAAATACTAAAGTATGCCTTGTTAGTAAAGACAATGGAAATACATCAGCAGCAGTTTCTGAAGACCATTTGAAGGTATGTCCTAATGCACTGAAGTACCAAGTAGCAGAAATACCTTCACCTGTAAAACCAAAAGAAGAAGACGTAATCCATACAGTACTTGGAGACTTTCCTAAGATATGAACATAGTACAATGGAGCAATTGTTGTTGCCATGTACGCTTTTCCCCAAACAGTGGTACCTGAACCAGCAAGACATGAAGAAATACAAGCTGAGGTATCAGAAGCCGCACCTGTAGTAGAACAGGAAGAACCATCCCCTGCTAACAGTGAATCTGTCATGCCTATGGTAAGTCTAAGAAGTCGCAGAAAGTTGCCTAGCCTACCTGTAAAACATAGGCCTACTTGAAGTACGGACACTAGTGGGACACCAACAGGCACCTTAGACCAGGTCAGGTCCTGAGCAGAAACCCCTGTAGTAAGAAAGTCACAACGCACCACACAGGATCAGATCCCAGCACGTTACAGGGATTAGAAGTGCAGTTCAGCTAGGTTAAAAATGTAAATATGTTTTTCTTGTTTTTATGTAAAAGTGTAAATACGTAACTATGCAACCACCAATTGTATGCACCTACAGGACTTTACTGTATGAACTTTTAAGCTTTCTTGAACTTTTATTAAATATGGACCATTACGCCATAGGACTGATTGTGGCAAAGACGTTATGTAAATACATTTAATCATCAGCCGATGGTGGAAGGACTAATCACCAAAGAGACTGCATTTTCAAATTTTATTGTTTTTTGTTTTTTTGAGACTGTGTACATTTATACTGTTCTTTAATAATTGCTCACGTTTTCTCTTTTGAAAAAGGTTACCTCAGTACAAAAGTACTGAATTTCACTAGGGGGGAATGTGGTACACCAGAGTTTGGATGCCACTATGTCATTATCTCCCTCGGGGGGTAGTGTCATATCTGAAAGCAACAGAGGGTATTCACACCAGGCAAAACCCAAAGCACACAATACCTTTCTGACTCCAGGCCTGAAGGGGGAGATCTAAACCCTGTTTCAGGGCACCTCCCTATAAATTCTGGTCTGGGGCGGAGTTAGTCAGTTCAGTACAGAGCAGTACTGAGGAAGTCATCCTGTGGACTGAAGCTGTGCTAAGCTCATCTCAGGAGAGCTAGACTTAGCTTGAGTGACCCGTAGGCAAGGGTCTGAGGAAGGAGAGGAGAGCCTGTAGAGTAGAGTGGTGTCGAGCTCACCCCAAAGGAGTAAACGCCAAGAAATGGACACCGGAGTCCGAGGCTGTGCAGGGCCTAATGACCCAGCAGCCAATACCGGAGGGTGGGGGATTCCAAGTCCCCCATCCACACCAAGTGCCCGGAGGCACAGCAGAATGAAGAGCCTAGGAGCAGCCGTCTGAGAAGTGGGGCTGGAGAAGGACTCAAGCTGCCTGTCATACGGCACACAGCAGGAGAGAGAGAGGGCCACAGCTAAGCTTAAGCAGTCACAGGGACCTACTAAGAAAGCGCAGCAGGGAGGCCTCAGAACTTGCCGGGTGAGGACAACCCCGAGTTGCTCCCAGGTTGCCAAATTCCAGCTATACCATCTGTCCTTGTGCCAGTATCACCAGTAAAGGACTTGAGGAACCAACAAACCATGAGTCAGTCAGTTACTTCGCGCCCTCCATTCTGCACCCTACACCCTTTCAACATCCACTGCCCTGGGGATCCGCTCCACCCGTGGGGAGCCACAACATCCTAGCTGCCCATCCATCGTCCCCAGAGGTTCTGCAGCAGCGGTGGCCACTCGTATCCACAAACCACGGGTGGCGTCACAAATAACTTTCCTTTTAAACCACCCTATTCACCAAAAAACTCTAACAACTGAACCCAGGGTCACGGAACCAGGTCTCAACCCCTGTGACTCCCCAGAAACAGTACAGCCCAGCAGGGCTGTGGAGTCGGTAAGCGAAACCTGCGACTCCGACTCCTCAATTTCCCTTACACCAACTCCGACTCCACGACTCCGACTCCCACATAAATTGCTTATATTTAAGTGAAAGATTTATTGTAGTACAATGTGAACATCAGACATTTAATCATTTTTATGATACAATAATCAAGATATTTAGAAAGAACATAATATATATTTATTGGAATACAACTTTAGAACACTAAAAACTGTAATAAATTGTAACTATGTAATACAATATGTAATATTGATTTTATATATAAATATATATAACACTATGTAATAGACTATGTAAGTGGCAAAAAATAGTTTTCAATAAAAACATACTAAATAACATTTGTGCAGTCTATGAATTTGTTCTAAGAAATAGAATTGCCTCCATCAGATCCTCCTTCATAGATGACCTCAAATCTGGCATACTAATTTTAAGGCTAGAGAACAACCTCTCTACACTAACTTGGGTTGAAGGCAAAGCCGTAACCATATGGGCAACATCTCTAACAATTTCCGGGTATAAAGGAATTGCCTAATGCACAGTCAGTTTTGATGAACAGTTGAATTTTTCTATTTCTTTGAGAGCAAGTGAAAAATTTTGCTGAAATATGGTCAATTTGCTTGCTATAGGAGACGGAGTGACATCTTCATCCTTGCGGCAACGCTTTGCCTGCTCCATGTCATCCAAATACTTATCAAAGTCAAACTCCTCATCTGATGAGGATAAAGATATGGCAGCAGCACTGTCAGGACCCAAGTCCTCTTGCACCTGGCAGTCCTCCTGTAGGCCACTCATCCTAACTGCTACCTCAGTCAGAGCTTCTTTTCCTTTAGTAAGCTGTTGATCATCAAGCAGTATACGATGACTTGGGTTCACATAAACAGCTGCCAGAACATTTTTATTTTCCAATAG
The DNA here is from genome assembly GCA_033576535.1 of Allobates femoralis. NCBI lineage: Eukaryota > Metazoa > Chordata > Amphibia > Anura > Aromobatidae > Allobates > Allobates femoralis. The sequence goes on from JARQOC010000003.1 coordinate 338,541,412, forward strand.
CTGTGTCTCTCTCCATTTCATTGAAGCAGAAATGCCATCTGCGATTAAACCTCCTCTTTGGGACAGGCAAAATAGCAACTTCCTCCACACCCTTATGAAAATACCAGGAGTTCAATCCTCAGCTTGTAATTTTTTAGTCACGGTAAATGGGTGCTTAAGCAATTCCTTCAATTCAGCCACCTGTGTCCATTGACCTTCATTTCGGGTCACCTGAGGGTTCGCCATATCGATAAGAAATGGTTTTAGTTCAAGCAATCGCTACAATCATTAAATAAGTGCTGCCCCACCGAGTGGCTTGATCGACTATTGCCCCTTTCCCAGCACATCGCTTCAAGATGGAATCAATTTTAGGAGTTCTGGAGGCAATAACCAATTTCCTCACTTTTCCAATCAGATTTCCAGTATGTCCCTCTTGCAGACTAGCTCTTATTGCCAGCTGCAGTGTGTGCACGACACATCGCATGAGATGAATATGAAAGTGTTTTGAAGCAGCTTCAACAAGATCATCTAATTCTAAGTTTCATTTTGCTGTTGTAATATCTGTTTGTTCCTCAGTTACATGAACAGCACTGTGGCCTTCCATCTCAAACATACTGAAACCTAAATTTTCTTCTAGCTGTTGTTCATTACTCTCATTCATCAGTTTCATTGTACTTATCTGTTTGAAGCATTGTCCGTTACAATAGTAAGAACCTGTTCTTTTTTGAGTTTGTAATCTTGCAGAACTTTTTCCACTAAGGCCTGGAGAAACTGGCGGTGTGATGAGCTTTAGTATCTTTTACTGCCTATGTCTTGGTAACAATTTCTTTGTTGTCACAAACATATCGAACATTGATGGCAAAATAGTTCACTCTGTGACGTGTGCAGGCATCCACTTTAAAAAACATGAAACGTCTTTTGAGAGTCTTTTTAAGATCTTCTTTTTATTAAGGGCTTCTTCAATCACTAATTTTCTAATACTTTCTCTTTCCAGAGAAACACCAAGCAGGCCATTTCTCCATTAAGAGCTGTAAAAGTTGGTCATACAAATAATGATAATGGTACACCGTCCTTCACAACAAGCTGTATGAGCTATCTTTTAAACATATCTGCTGTCATTGTTATAGTAACTTTGTCACTTACAAAATATCTTGTTAATGATGTTTGAGATGCTCTTTCCTCCTCCTTTGACTGGCAGGAAGTGCTGTGCACTGGTTTCTTGGTGCTGTTATCTTTCTCAGTCACAGCTTTGAAAACTTCTGGGTGGAAGAATTGTAAATGTCTTTTAGATTGGAAGCTCTTGTAAGAGCATTTTTTATCACTGCCTGAGTATGCACTGATTTTGGCATCACAGCATTTGTTTTCATCTGGGTCACTTGTCAAACATTGACACACAAAATATTTTTCATCTTGAGTCACTGTGAAATGCTCAAATACAGCTGACTTCTTAGGGAGCTTCTTAGACATTTTGTAATCATATAAATTCACTCTCAAAATAATTTTGTACTATAAAATAAAATAATGTATATTATAATTCCAGCAAGAACAGGGAACCATATACAGTGGTGAAAATAAGAATTTGATACACTGACAATTTTGCAAGTTTTCCCACCTACAAAGGTCTGCAATTGTACACTTCACCTGTGAGAGACAGACAAAAAAATCCAGAAAATCACATTGTATGATTTAAATAATATGCATTTTATTACATGAAATACGTATTTGATACAATAGAAAAACAGAACTTAATATTTGGTACAGAAACCTTTGTTTGCAATTACAGAGGTCAGAGGTTTCCTGTAGATTCTGTTTCTCTCAGTTGAAGTGTACCTATGATAAAAATTTCAGACCTCTCCATTCTTTGTAGGTGGGAAACGACAGTGTATTATTTTCCCTACTGTATAATTTTAGATAGAAATAAAACAAACTTTGCATAAATCAATAGTACAGATGACAAATATAAAGTTTGTAAAATATGTCATTAGATAGCTTTACTTTGAATTTGTGTCTGTGGAGAGGGGCTGAGGTGACATCATACAGTGTGTGTGTGAGGAGGGGCTGAGGTGACATCATACAGTGTGTGTCTGTGAGGAGAGGCTGAGGTGACATCATACAGTGTCTCTGTGAGGAGGGTCTGAGGTGACATCATACTGTGTATGTGTTAGGAGGGGCTCAGGTGACATCATACAGTGTGTGTGTGAGGAGGGGCTGAGGTGACATCATACAGTGTGTGGTGAGGAGGGGCTGAGGTGACATCATACAGTGTGTGTGTGTTTGAGGAGAGGCTGAAGTGACATCATACAGTGTGTGTGTGAGGAGGGGCTGAGGTGACATCATACAGGGCAGGGGTGGGGAACCTCAGGCCCCAGGGCCGAATGCGACCCTCGATGACCTTTTCTGCGGCCCCCGGGCAGATTCCTGGTCCAGTGATCTCTATGTCCCAGTCTCAGTCCCCCAGTGAGGTATATGCTCCCAGCCTCTCCTGTGATGTCTAGGGCTCTAGCAAACCTCGGAAAGCAGTTGAGAAGCAAAGTGACCAAATTCACCCACACCAAAGAGAAGCAGCTCCAGGCACCACAGTAGGGGCGAGTTGATTGTATAACCAAATATAGCGAGTAATTTTTAAGTTGATAATTTTGTGTGGCCCCCGAAGCATTATAGAAATTTCCAAATGGCCCTTGGCAGAAAAGTGGTTCCCCACCCCTGATACAGGGTGTCTGTGAGGAGGGGCTGTGGTGACATCATACAGTGTGTGTATGTGTGTGTGTATGTAAGTGTGTATGTAGTGTTTGTCAGTGTGAATGTGTGTGGGAGTGTGTGAGGATGGGTGTATAAGAAAGTGTGTGTGTGTGTGTGTTGTATGATGGTGTGTGTGTATGATGGTGTGTGTGAGTGTGTGTGTATGAGAGTGTGTAAGTGTGGGTGTGTGTTTCAGGGTGTGTGAGAGTTTGTGTGTGAGGGTGTGTGTTTGTGAGTGTGTAAAAAGAAGGTAAACCAGGATGGGGGGCATCACTAGTAAAAGGGGATCAGGATGGGGGACATCACTAGTAAAGGGATCAGGATGGGGGACATCACTGCCTGGATGGAGTTATTACAAACCGTGAACAGCTTGGCAACGATAGAATATCTGGGCAGTTTTACCTTTTCCTCCCCACAGTTTAATACTCGTACAGGTACTCTCCCTCTGCGAACATCAACCATCCCCCGGGCTGTCAGTATTGTAGGCCTGCTCTCTGAATACACCGGCTCAACCACTGCCTGATATTCCTTTCCTCTGAGGCCTATTGCTGCCCAACACCATATTATCATTTCACTTCTGGGTGGTAACACAATAGGGAACGGGTCTGTCACCCGTACACTGCCAATTTCTCCACCAGATTTACCTGTTGTTTCTGCACGAGGGCTCGGATCTCCTTCTGTAGGGCCCTCTTCTGCCCAATACCAGCAGTTTCAGCAGTCTGTTGGCCAAAAACAACACTTCTCCTAGGCAGTTTTCAATAACATTTGGCGTTTTGAACAGGATCCCATGCCCTGTGTGCCGTGTATTGACTGTATTGAACTGTAAAACTGGGTCACCATTACTGTGCCACACGGAGAGTGGGAAGATAAAATCTTGGACAATCTGAAAGATGAGACCCATACGGAGGCTGAGCTGAGGATGCGGTTCCACCAATGTAAACAGAGACCGCAGGACAGCCTCAGAGACTATGCCTTGCGTCTATGAGTCGGGCCAGCACTGAAGGGGTTACCCGGATACCTGGACGGTGGCTTTGGTGGGGATCACTGCTGGTCGGGTCCTGGTTCTGTGCCCTGGGCACTAATGGCTTATGGGGGTGATGACTGGGGAATTATACGTGACGCCACCTGTGGTGTCTGGTAAGCAGTAACCAGCGCTGCAGCCGGGCGCTGAGTAAATGGTGTGATGCAGCAGAGGTAGTACAGCTCCCCACAGGTGAAGCTTTTCCGCAGCGCGGCGGGGTGGATGAGGGGAGTTGTAGTTGCGGTCCTGCTGTAGGCTGCAGAGGCCTTTCGGGCAACGGATTAAATGAAACCAGAGACCAGGTCAGCTCAAACTGTGCTTTTACTGGTACCAGATGAATAAGGTGCACGGTACAGTCTGGCTCACCAGGCTAGTAGCCACAGATTTTAGAATTCACCACAGAGTCCGTCAGAGGTGTCTCTCTATAATCTTTCTTGGTCTCTGTTCACAATGGCTCTCTGCCCTCCCACGCTGAAGTCTGGTCACTGGTCCCCAGGTATGTTGCCTTAAGTCACTATTACCTCTTGGCGTCTTGGACCTAGCTTTGGGACAGAGATTAGGCTTCTTGGTGGGTGTCGTAGCTCTTATGAGGGCCCACAATGCGCTGGTCTGCGGTTTGGGATAAACCTGTTCAAAACCGTCTCGGCTCCAGTTTACCAGTGTGATCTGGGAACTAAAGACGGCTCCAACCAGTTCTGGAGTGTCCCCTTCTCATCTGGGTCACCTCTGCCCCTTAGAGGTGCCCTCTCCTCAGGACAGCAGGGTCCCCTGCGTCCGTCCGTTCTCTCTCTCTGTCACCGTCTGACTAGGCTGCCCCCAACTGTCACTCATGATTCCCGCTCTCCTAAGCTCCAGCCCCCTGGGACCTACTGAAATACAGTCCCCTGTGCTTGGGTGTCTGTGGGTGGGTTTTGTGTACGGACTCTGTAGTTTTTCCCCCCTCCACCTGTGACTACTGAGATACTACACCTTCTTTCTGGGGTGCAGTACCTCCCTGTGGCGTCCCGCCAGGGGGGCGCCACAACTACAGGAGGCCCTACTGTCCTTGAAACAGGTGGCTCGTGCCAGTGTACGGGAGGAAGGTAAAATGTTAACTGAACAATTTATTCAGGGATTACAATCAATCACTGTCCGCCAAACCGTAGGGGCGCCACACTAAGACCAGACCCCAATACCGATCCCAGCATTAATTCAATACAAGAGATAGGATTAGATACATGGCTCAGCAGACGATATCACCCAGGATAGGATTAGATACACAGCTCAGCAGACAGTATCACACAGGAGAGGATTAGATACACAGCTCAGCAGACAGTATCACACAGGATAGGATTAGATACATAGCATAGGAGTAGACACACAGCTCAGCAGACTGTATCACCCAGGATAGGATAAGATACACAGCATCACACAGGATATGATTAGATACATGGCTCAGCAGACAGTATCACACGGAAGATTAATACACGCTCAGCAGACAGTATCACACAGGATAGGAATAGATACACAGCTCAGCAGACAGTATACATAGATAGATACACAGCTAGACAGGATCAATAGATTAATACAGCTCAGCAGACAGGTATCACATAGGATTAGATACACAGCTCAGCAGACAGGATCACATAGGATTAGATACACAGCTCAGCAGACAGGATCACACAGTAGGATTAGATACACAGCTCAGCAGACAGTATCACACAGGATAGGATTAGATACACGGCTCAGCTCTTACCTGCAGGAATCTCCTCAGACTTTGCCATCAGTAGAAGCCTCCAGCTATTATAAATGATGGATCACAATCACCTGACAGACACTGAGGCCTCATGGGAAATGTGGTCCTGAGAGGACGGGATCCAGCAGGATCTGCTCCAGGATCGCTGCCTCCTCTGGGGGAGAGTTTTGCAGCCTTTTGATTGGACGGCGCTGGTTTGGAGCAGATTCCAGCAGGGGCCCCTATAATTGTGGGGTCCCAGAGTTGGAGATTACATCATGAATTATGATATTCTATATTTTACAGGAGTTTTGCTGTATTTTCCTTCAGTTTGTGGCATCATCTCAGGTAACAAAGGGTTAAAGGCGTATTTGTCGAGCCCCAGGCCCTGGGGTACTCGGGTACCAGGCTCAGTGGTCGTTTAGGGATGTCACAGGTGGCAGCGCCTGATCCCGTGGCCTGGGTGACACTTCAAAAAGGGTGTGTTTACAGGGGAAAAGAGTTTGTCATGTGACGCCACCTGTAGTACCTGGTGATGGATCACCAGCGCTGCCACAGTAGACCAGAGGTAGATGGTAGTGCGGCTAAGTTGGCAAAGCCCCCTACAGGTAGAGCTGTTTCTCCGGGACAGCGTTCCTGGAAAAAGAACAAGTTGCAGGAAAACACACACAGAGGTAAAGTCACTTTCTCCCGGGTACTTTACTGTCACCTTGTTGCAGCATCAAACAAAGTTCACAGTCCAGCATTAGATGTTAGAATAAAAGGTAGCTTTACGTGTGGCTGCAAGTGGATCCCAGGTGGTATGGTGGAAACCGTGGTGTACCTTGTTGACTAACCAGTGTCCTTTCTTCCCCACCTAGGATGGGCCTATACCCAGTAGCTCCATGTAGGTAGTACCGGGAGTCCTCTCCCTCGTGGTGTGGAAGCAGGCAGACTTCTCCACTGGCAGGGTGCTGCGGCTGATAAACAAGCCACAGCAGCCGGTTGCCGACTGCAAAGCTGAACTCTGGCCGGATCCTCGGCCCGGTGTTCCCGTGGTGGACTGGAGTATCCCCTGGAGTATGGTCGCTCCACTAGGGGGATCTCCTTCTTTCAAGGGCCCGGACTTCTCGCGTCGGGCACCCTCTTTCAGGACCTCCTCAAGGCCCCTTCTCCCCTCAAGTTCGGCTTTAAACCACCCTGGGATGACCTTCCGCCTCGTTCCACTTAGCCAAAAGCCCTCCAACCGTTCTAAGTCATCTCCTCCATCTAACCAACCAACTTTCTCTGAGCTTCCCTGGGGGTGAATATATCCCCTCCCAGGTAACCTCCCACAGCTCAACTAATGTGAGAGTGCTGGGAATGGGTCCCACCCACCAACGTAGGGTCCACTTGCAGCTGGGGCAATTACACCTCTTTTACGGGTGCAATACCCCTCTGTGATGCCTGACCATGCGGGGCGCCACATATTCCCATCTCCAGGATCCTCCCGATATGTAATAGGTGGAATAATAACAATATTAGTAAATCCTCCAGTTACAGGTGTAGTATAGGTCTCCTGATCAGCCATGCGTTTCCTCATGTGCAGGACATTGCAGGACCTGAGGTCTCCATGGTTACGACCATCACCAACTAACTGACTTTCCTTATGTGTGGCTATAACCATGGAGACCACAGGTAATGCACATTAGGAAAGACATGGCTTATCAAGAAATCTAAAAAAAAGGGGGTGAGAATGCGCAAAATAGGGTCTTATCCTTAGGAGACAGGTTATGATGGTGTAACTTAGGAACTGCTCACCTGATAGGGTTGTGTAGCACACAACCAGCGTGATTGCTCAGAACAATACAGCTGCTGCCAGGACCGTACTTCCACAGGTCACTGTGGTCATGATAAGCTTCCAATAGGACAAAGTACCTCGTGGTCGAGCTGCTGTGTTCGTATGATGGAAAAACCAGATACAGCGGTATGTCTGGGTATAGTAGTAGCTGTTTATTTTCCGACGCATCTGGTTTTTCCATCATACGAACACAGCAGCTCGGACCACGAGGTACTTTGTCCTATTGGATGGCTTATCAAGAGACCTATACTACATCCCTACTCCAGCCGGACTGACCTGAGGCCACATGTAGAAGACTCTACCCTTGCTCCACTGGGCTGCGTGAGGACGGGAGGATCAGAATCTACATGTAATGGAGCTCTATCCCCACTCCAGAAGGCTGGGTGGGGACCGATGACTTGAAGCCCCATGTAGGGGGCTACCCTTTAAGGCCCCATTACACGGCACAATATCGTTAACGACATCGCTGATACGTCACGGGTTTGGAGGCGTACCAGCGATGTCGTTGCGACCTCGTTGCGTGTGACTCTGGCAAGTTGCTACGATAAATCGTTGGATTGGAGTTGACAGGTTTTCCAACATGTTGGAAAACCTGACGATATCAACTCAAGGAACCTGCTGCATCGTTGTCTGGGACACCACGATAACGATGTCGTGGACGACTTTGCCCATTCACAGCTATGAGCAGGGATCGATCATGGGTTTGCGAATGATACCTGCTCACTACATCGTTGGCGAGTTGTTCACGATATCTAGACATGTGACAGCTCACCAGCGATGTTGAAATTATGCCAGAAATAACCGCGCACCGCCGAGATTGTTGCCGACATGGTTTCAAGGTTGTGCCATGTAACTGTGCCTTTAAGCAGATGGAAGACCCTGATCAGCACAGCACCTTAATTAAATGTTGTTTAAAATAAACTTGTTTTTTTTGCTTGCACCTCGAATTTAGGTGATGCCAGTCCATATTCTATATATTTGAAGGCCACTTCACACACACAGATATCTGAGTCCAATATCTGAACAGATCTCTGGTTGCAGTGAAATCATGGATACATTGCTCCATGTTGTACACAGCCACAAAATGGAGCAATGTGTCCATGATTTCACTGCAACCAGAGATCTGTTTAGATATTGGACTCAGATATCTGTGTGTGTGAAGTGGCCTTTACACACTTCAATTTTTTGGACTGTGCTCCTTTCCCCGCCCTGTAGATATGCCTATCCCTCCATTTTACTGTAGCCCTGGTCCTGAGACACACTATATCAGCTGTTTTAATTGCATTCTTAGGCTTATAACCCATTCTAGCAATTGCACACAGCACACAGTGTTAGTATAGGACCCAGTATTATGAGAGCACTTAGGCGCAGTTACCGGGCTCTTCGCAGTGGCGCCAGTGTTGAAGCTAAGACACTCATGTCTTTCTCTCAGGTACAGTAATTACCGTGTTCCCTCTCTATATACACCTTTAGCTGTACACTATAGCCCTGCTTTTCACTACTAATCATTAGCCTTAAAGCTTTACACATTGTCATATCATGAAGAGTGTTGCAGCATTTTACTTCTTAAAAGCACCTTAATCCCATCAGGAACTTAAGGCTGTTGGATGCAGGAGGAGTGCGGGCCTGGAGGGGTCTCCCATAAACAAGACGGCACACAGGAGAACCTACTCCAGCAAACCCCAAGTGTCAGAACGCCGCTCCAGTGGGATGGAGGGAATCATCCTCTGCTGTGTTAGCAGGATCGGCTCTGACTCATCACTGTCATAACGCCTCATATGTGACTGTCTCTCTACATCCACTGCTATTGGTCTGTCTGGGGAGCTGTGTCACCTGAGCATGTTTCCATCATGGCGGTGTAACCTTTTTGGCTGCTAAGCAAGTAATATGTATCTGGTTTACTGTAATGATACCTTTACACGCCGCTACCGAAGGTTAGAAACCACCGGGTGTCGCACGTGCATGCTTCAACGGTTCCTAACGGTACCCGATACCGCAATTACACGCCGCTACAAGGTGCTCCACAGTAAGTATTTTCGATCCCTGGAAGTACCGACGGGTGCCGCAGGTGACCTTCTGTGGAGCACCTTCCCTGATTTACACGCCGCTACCACAAGGGAATATGGGAGGACCTGGGGCAGTAGGGACAACACATAGGTGTGCCAGAGTTGTGGATTACGAGACACTCGTACGGTGATTGGACAAAGCAAAAGCATCATGATTGGCCAGCCAGCGCAGGGAGGCTGGCTAATACATGACGCTATAGCAAATGTGTAGTGACTGGTCAGATCGTTAAATATGCCGCCCTGTAAAGGGACAGCCAATGGGTACACAGTACTCCCCACCAATGATAGCTGATGGGGCGTGGTATACATGACGCTCAAGCACGCCCCAGGGAACTCAAATACCGTACCTGTGCCTCGATTACACGCCGCTGCCATACGGTTTATACCTGCTTGTTTTTGAGCAAGGCTGAAAGACAGGTGTCCACAGAGACAGGACGGTGCTGCCTGAATTACACGCCGCTACCTCGCGGTGTTTTGAAGGTAATGGCCACTTTACACGCGGCAACAGGAAGATAGAAAACGGCAGGTGTCGGAGACAATTGTACCTTTTACCTTCAAAACACCTTGAAGTGGCTGCGTGTAATTCAGTTATCTGCAAGGTGTTTTGAAGGTAAAAGGTACAATTGTCTCCGACACCCGGTGGTTTCTAACCTTCGGTAGCTGCGTGTAAAGGTACCATTAGGGTACCTTTACACGCGGCTACATTTCTAGGGTGGCTACAGGTAACTTACTGGTTGCAGTGAAATCATGGAGAGATTATTCCATTTGTACACAGCAACAAGATAGAACCTTGTCTCCATGATTTCACTGCAACCAGTAAGTTACCTGTAGCCACCCTAGAAATGTAGCCGCGTGTAAAGGTACCCTTAGGGTTAATGTGGTGGAGGGAGACAGGAGAGCCAGAGACACTATGGGGTAAAGTCACCAAACAGCATTACAGAGAGAAGACCGTAACATGGCAGCGATCTCCCAGCACATCCCCACCCGCGTGCTTCTCCCTGTCACTGGAGTGCCAGTCGTGGCCATCATCCGTGACCTGCCAGAGGATCCCATCCATACCCATCATTCTGGGTACACCGCCCTCCATGTGTCACACAATGACCTGACCTGCACCCCCTCTTTTCCAAACAGATCTTTTCTAAAACCCAAACTGCTAATGCTCCAAAGTCCAAACATCTGAGCAGCAAAGTGGTTTCAATAAAAGAAATAAAGATTCCTGAAAGACACTTTCTATTTAAATTGATTTTCCAGCTTTTTTTTTTTTTTTTTTTTGAATGGCCCCCTCCAAAATAAAAAAAAAAAAAAAAAAAAAAAAAAAAAAAAAAAGGCAGAGAAGGGACTGATCACATTTCTATTCCCCTCTCCTCGGCCCTCACCTTCTCCATACAGATACTCAGAGTTCTGGTGATGTCTTCAGGTCTTTGGAGCCTCCAGTACTGACGAGGCTTTGTGATAGTATCTAGGGACCTGCTGTGATGGAAGACATCACCAAACCTGTGATGACTAAGCAGACAACTGTGCAGAGAAGGTAAGAGCTGAATATAGCGGATTATAATGAGGGCAATCAGGGCTACTGCCCAGGGCCCGAGGCTCCAGGGGGCCCCATGGCCAGAATGCCTTTTACTGAACAAATCTTCAAGCTTAAAAATATGTACCAATTTGCTCATCCTTAATATAGAACAGTCTATATATTGGATGTTACAGTGAATAAATAGTTCACAGATGACTCCAGGAACGAATAATATTAAATGTTTTAGACTTTATTAAACAAAGTACAAAAAAACCAAATATAAGCAACACAGTAAAAACGTTAAATAGAGAAACAACAGAAAGACCCTCGAGGCTGACGATCTGCAGAGACTGTTCTGGGTCACTAAGGAATTAGAACAATGGACATTTCACCACCTGAACTTCTTCCATTATCTCAAACAGATTTTATATAAATATTCACTATCAATCTTAGATTTCAAAGAATCGCACCCATCTCCCATTAACCAAAAATGTCTGTCTCTCCTCCGAGAGCGAATTCCCTCCCTCCATTCTAATTTCTGCTCTCAACCAAGGCACAAGCTACAACAAAAGGTAATGTTATTTATGGTTCTTTGTATAAAATTTTCTATATGGATGTCAGACTTATACCAATATATTATATGTTCCATAGGGAAAGGTGTAGAAGTAAAGTAGTATGTGGTCACCAGCAGCACCTGGTACTGCAGAGCAGAACTCCTACAATCCCCCGTTCTGTAGACCACTCACACTCCACATTGTAGAGTCGGTGAGAGACTTCTTTCACCAAAGACGTAGAGAATTCACCCTGAGAGGCCTCAATGAGAACTGTCCATATGGAAACAGTTTAACCAATGGGACGTCCATACATACAGGACTATTGTGACAGATGTCGTACAGGAGCCTCCATACAGAGACGTTTAGCCCGAACGTTGGGAACTTTTCTGGATTACACGCTAAACATAGAAGGAAATCACGGAAGAGGCCTGGTGTGTCCTGAAACTTCACAAACCCCTGATCAATAGTAGAACCCTCACATTATTCTCTGCTCCTCTAGAACCATAGACATTTGTGGACTCTCAGCTGATCCATGAGTCACATACGAGCTCTATCAGCGGTAGAACATGTCCACAATATAGCCTATGGGGCTGCTCAGATGTCGAGGGTTTTTGTAGACCGAATGGTCAGAAAAATCACAGGGAAAAAAGCACAAGGACGAGATCAATCTGCAGCCTGTCAAGGATCGGAGGAGATCACCGATGGGGAAAGCAGACACTGACCGATCACTGATGATGAACAACGCTCCACGTTATTACATAGGATAAATATCACACACAACTGAATGAGGCCGAAAGTGCTTTCCCCATCTTCTACATTGGTTGTACATATATCTACAATATCCCATCAATAAGTGACTGGTGGAGATCTCCTGATCCTGAGAATGAAGGAGTCACAGGGGTAATTCCCCATCCCAGCAGAGCAGGGGCGGCTTTCAGGCCTCGCTCACACAATGACGATTAGGGGAGGTTTTGATGTTGCAGATTCTCTGAATTATTTCTCCTATTAGTTCTTCAGCTGTGGTTTATCTTTATTTTGTATATCATATATTAAATTAAAAGTCCATTGTTTTACAATCTTCCTGTTAATTATCTTTGATAAACCTATGTGAGGATTACAGGCATCGGTGTTTCTTATCTGCAGACTTTCCTCGTCTCATTGAAGGCTATTGAGAAAATCCACAAACAAGAGAAATTAATATGTTCTGGATATGAATATGGCACCGCAGATCAGATTCTGTACTATGGAGAAAAGCTGAGTGGGTGTGAGGATTAGAGGATCCCGGTAGTTTGGGGTCAGTGTAATACAAGGGGCTTCTGGGGCACATAAAATATACAAAGATGCATCAAATACTCATGGAGGGAAGATGTGGATCCTTCATTCTCAGGATTGGTGGGATCCAGCAGTCGGTAAAGTTATGGCAAATCCTATCCATATACCGGCACTAAATGAGATGGAAATTAATAATAAAACAATCAGCAACTACATAATTCATCTATTAACCTTTGATCTCAACCTCAGCGTCTTATTTTAACAGAGGCTCCATGATTGACACAGAAGATAACATGTAGGGGGTCAGTGAAGGAGGCGGTGAAGGTGTGTAAGTGTCTGATGGGGTCACACAGTTCATAGAAGGACAGACGCCCGGCCTCATAGTCTAAGAAGACTCCAAGTGTTGAACATCTTGGCTTTACCCTGAGGGCTAATCCGTCTGAGTTGTGCCACACTGCATATCCTCCATTACATATAGCCAAACACCAAGATTTATCATTATATACAATACAAGATTCTCGTCCTTTCCTTTCTATACTGGGATAGGACAATCCAATCATACATCTTCCCATCTGGTCCCACTCTGCCTCCCAGTAATGTCGTCCTGAGGAGAGGCCACATCTGCTTAACACCTGGGCATAATCCGCAAATCTTTGTGATGATTTTGGTCTCTCCTGTTTTTCTTCTGATCTTGTTGCTGTTTTCAGATCTTCTGATATCTTCACATATTCATTAGCAGTGTCCACATCCAGCAATATGTCTGGGACATGGACCCCGAGCTCTGATGTTACATTGGTGACAATATCCCTCATAGATCGGTGTAAGGTCAGGGAGATCAGAACCTTATCCAGATCCTCCTCAGAACTGACCTCTCCACCATCTCCCCCTGTGTCCTCATCACCTCCATGACTACACACTGTAATGTCACTTTCTTGTAAGAGTCTTATTGGGTCGGTGACACGACACATCTCCTCCACGTGACGCATCTTCCTGGACAGCTCGTCCTCCTGTATTTCCAGCTTCTGGATCAGATGACATATCTGGGACACAATCTTCTCCTCCTGTCTGGAGACCTCGCTCAGCACTTTCTTTTCTGCCATTTCCAGTTGCTTCTTAATGTCCATAAATCTCTCACTGATGTTCTCCCTCTTATAGGAGGCTTTCTCCTGGATCTTCCTCTTACGATCCTGCAGATTCTGGACTCTGGTCTGAATTTCTACTTTTTGTGGGTTTAGGTAATCCAGATATTCCCTCAGATTCTTTTTCTTCTTCTCAGAAGCCTCATCTAGAAGATCCACCTGGTGTCCTCGGTGTTCACCAACCAGACAACAAGACGCGCATAGACAAGCCGCGTCCTGCGGGCAGTAATACTCCAGAACCTTCTTGTGGAGGGAACATTTTTTGTTGCCAAAGGAGCCGGTGGGTTCTGCTAATATATGATCCATCGTCTTGTTGTGGACTGTCAAGTGGTCGTCACATAGGGAGGTCTCACACTGCAGACAGGATTTCACAGCCGGGACAGGAGACTTTGTGCAGTAAGTACAGAAGATTGTGGTCTCCTCCATCTCAGGCAGAGTAGATGAGAAATGCTCCACTATATTCCTCACCTTTCGGTTCTTCTCCAGGGCCGGACGCTCCCGATATTCTGCTCTGCAGTCAGGACAGGAATACACTCCATCTGTCTCCTGTTCATCCAGCGCACTCACAATACAGGAGCGGCAGAAGAAGTGTCCACATCTCAGGGATACGGGATCTGTATAGAGGCTCAGGCAGATGGAGCATTTCAGCTCATCTCTAAGGTCGGAGTGTGCCATTCTGGAAGAGAGAGAGAGCGATTAATATGAAATTCTTGACATTTCCTCCTGCATTTAAAGACGTTGTTTAGACTCTGGTTTCTATTTAAACACACACAATTCTCTTGCCCATGGCCGAATCTGGCATCTCAGCCTCATTCAATTGAATGGAGTAGAGCTGCAATACCAGTCACAGCCGGTAGACGTGAGAGGCGCTAATCTATCTTCTTGCTTTTCCATGTCCTCTTCTGCTCAACACATGGCAATAAATAAGTTCGCTCATCTGTAACACACTATGTACCAGTGTGGTGCCCCTGCGACCAAGGTGGCCACATAGGGAACTGCAGCCAGGCAGGAAGGTAGACAGTTTGTGCACCAAACACCCTCACAACACACACACCCTCAGGAGCCCGGGACTCTAGGCGGGAAAGAGGTGTGGGGTTTAGAGGAAAGTGGGTGGGAAGGTAGGTTAATACAAAAGGGAGAAACAAGGAGGAGTTAGCCAGTAGGCCGCAGTAGGCTGAGAAACAAAGACCGAGTAGGCCAGAGTGAGCCGAGCAGCCAAGAACAGCAGAAAGTGACACTCCCCGGTGGGATAGAGCTCCCTGGAGAGGCAGAATCCACAGCGTCACCTTTCCATGGAGAGAAAGCTCATCCATAGTTTGCAGCCCACGGGAAAGTGAGGAAAGAGACCGGACCAATACCACCGGGTCCTAGGAGTACGGCAGTGGTGACTGGCTGCAGGAGGGAAAGGTTTCCCTGGAAGTATCTGGAGGTCACACGGGTTGGAAAGAGCCGGTGATCCCTTGCAAGACAGACACACTCAAGCTGAGCTAGAACCAGAGTGTCGGCTCTGAGGGGGACTGCTGCTACACGCCGGCTCCCCAGACAAACCGGCGGGGAACACAGATTCCATATCAGTGTTCCTACTACAGGGTTGGAGGCTCAGCAGCAACCAGGAGGACCTGGCTTGCTACCAATACACATAGCGGGAAGCCACACAAAAGGGACTGAGCTGCCACCATACAATCCGCTAGGAAGAACAGAGAGAATAAGCCCGAGAGGTTACTGAGAAAGAGTGATGGGTCTCAGAGCAACAGCCTGGCTGCAGAGGGTTCAAGTGTCCGGAGTTAACTGAATTGTGAACTGAACTGTTGTGAACTAGTTGAACTGTGAAGAACTTGTGTGTAAACCCCGCTTCAGTCTCCCGTGTCCGATTCCAGGTATACAGAACTGTATTACACCTTTTACCCTGTCAGGAGCAGCCTGACCCGCGGCGGGCTCATCCACCTTGCTGCAGCATCTATCCATCCTCCTGAAAGAAGCACACTGCAGCAGTGGTCCCCTTACGGACCACAACCCGAGGGTGGCGTCACGACAAACAATCCCCTGTATATATCTTCCCTTTTACTTGTGAGAACCCGGGACACGGTCCGGACCAAGACCCCATGATATCCCCAGCAGTACCCCGGTCCGGCACAGAGTACCCAGTCCCAATGGGCTCCATACCAGCTCTCACAATCAATGAACACATGAATTGCACCATCATTACATGTAAAAAAAACCAAAAAAAAAAAAAACCTAAAGTTAAAAATTGTATAAGTCACACTTACACTTAATTTCCAGCCTTTTGCTGCTCCTCAGATCTGATCTAGTGTACACTCACTGTATATATCACAGCTTTGCCCTCTATTCTCTCATCATATAAATGCCCCGGACTGAAAAACCCAGTGCTTCTTCACCAACACTTCCAGGATCTGGCCTACACTTTGCCTCCATTTTCTTCTCTTCACTGTCTTCGGGTCCACACGATCCCACAGCGCTATCTGTCCTGACTCCCTGACCAGTTAGTTCCCTTCTGTTCTTTATCTCAATCTTGCGGCTCTCCAGCATTCTCCTTCTCCTGTGACTGATGGCCCAATCTACCACTCATCATCCAGGTCACTTCTTGCCATCACGCCTGTCCTCCTCACACAGCTACTAAACACAGACTGACTAACCTCCCAGCAACTGTCTCTAACGACCAAGTCTGCCTCATATCTAGCACTCAAAGGGGTTGTTCCCCTTCAGAAAATCTTGGTCTCTGACTGCAATTTGTTACAATAAACAAACTCCTGCTCTTTACTTCCAGTCTCTTGGTCCAGCAGGGAGTTTCTACTGTGGCTTCCAGTGTCTGGTATCGACCTTCGCTCTGGCATCAGGTCAGCAGAGCGGCAGCTAATCAGTGATCTCAGCAGGATGTTCAATCCACATGTGCAGAGCCGCAGTGATCAGAGATTGCCTGCCGCACTGCTGATGTGAAGTCAGTGCCATGGCCTATACCAGACACCAGAAACAGTGGCGGGGACTCACCGCTAGACCCAGAAATGTAGAGGAGAGGGTAGA
This sequence comes from Allobates femoralis, assembly GCA_033576535.1. Lineage (NCBI taxonomy): Eukaryota > Metazoa > Chordata > Amphibia > Anura > Aromobatidae > Allobates > Allobates femoralis. The sequence goes on from JARQOC010000003.1 coordinate 338,558,264, forward strand.
TAGAGAAAAACCTGCATTCCAGAATCAAGATTTTTTGGAATAAGACAACCCCCTTTAAACCCACTTATGCATCGGCAAATACTAATATACACAATAACTTTTCTCTTTAGATCTGTGGCGCCCCACTGGTTGGAGCGCCACTGAGGGGTACTGCACTCAGAACAGCATTGTGTGTGGTATCTCTGTGGTAGTGAATGGGGAGGTTAATATGTGGCTTATTCCTTGCATCCACACACCCTTAGCTCAGGGGACTACAGGGTTAAATCCTCTGCTAGGAGACCCAGCCCCAGTGGGAGGAGTTCAGGGCAAGCAATGTGAGGGCAGGAGGAAGTTAGAGGCAGTGAACCTCTGAGGAGAGAGACAGTTGTGGAGCCCACTGGGACGGGGTACTCTGTGCCGGACCAAGGGTATCACGGTAGTCTTGGTCCGGACCGTGTCCTGAGCCCACAAGTAATGGGGGGTATTTACAGGGATTATCGTGACGCCACCCACGGGTTGTGGTCAGTGAGGGGACCACCGCTGCTGCTGTTCCTGCCAAGAGGATGGATGAATGGATGTTGCTGCAGCTAGATGGATGTGCCCACCGTGGGTTGGGGCTGCTCCTGACAGTGTGTAAAGATGTAATACAGTTCAATGTGCAGGGAATCACACACGGGAGACTTGAGCAGGGTTCACCAGGTTTTACTTCACAAGTTCTTTCAGTACAAGTTACAGTCACTTCCACAGATGACTCCGGACATTCACTGAACCCATTGCATCCAGGTTACCTCTCTGAGACCCTTCACTCTCTGCAACCTCTCAGGTTTTCCTCTCCTCTTTTCTTCCTGTGGGCTGTATGAAGGCAGCTCGGTCCCTTGTTTGGCTTCTCCCTGGTGTATGGGCAGCAAGCCTGGGTCCTATATGCTGCCATTTCTCCAGTCCATGTGTTGGGTGACCAGACCTGGAATCTGTGTCTCCCCGTCAGTGTGTCCGTGTACCGGCGTGTAGCTACGGTCACCCAGAGCTGACTCTCTGGTCCCAGCCTAGCCTTGGGTGTCCCCATCTTGCAAGGGATCACCGGGCTCTCTCATACCCGTGTAACTACCCGGGTACGCCACAGGAGTCTGTCTTGCCAGTAGTTTGTCAGCGCTACAGTCTTCCTCAGGACCCAGCTACACTGGTCCGGCCTCAGTCTGTTCCTTCCCTTTTGCTCCCGGGCTATGGAGCGGGCTTTTTCTCCAGAGAACAGTGTCTCGCAGGATTCTGCGCCTCCAAGGAGCCTAAGGGTACAGTCACACCTGGCCATGTCGGCAGCGATTTTATAGGCGATGCTGGGGCGTGGCCTATTGCCACCGACATCGCCGATGCGTCGCCTAATGTGAATAGGCGAGGGTGACGCATTTGAGCGGTCGCCTGGTTTCACAGCAGTGCTCTGAAACCAGGCGAGCATTTTGGGGCAATGTGTACACATCGCCCCATGTAAATGGGGGATGGGGATCTCACAGGCGATGGGAGCCATAGGCTCCCATGTTACGGCATCGCCGCTGGGGTTTTTATACACCACAGCAGCGACCGCCGCCTGTAAGATCGCCAGTGCATCGCTGCATGTAAACATGCGACGGCGATGCTGGCGGGGCGCCAAAAACGTTCGCGTTCGCGCCCATTACCGCCGTCTCCGGCGACGTCACCTGGTGTGACGTGGCCCTTAGACCTTCAGGGAATTCTCTCTGTCCTTTCTGTTCCTGTCTTGGCTGCTCGGTACCCACTGGCCTACTCGGTCTTTACTTCTCAGCCTACTCCGGCCTACTTCCTCAGCAGAGGAACAAGCTCCCATCAGACGAGACAGATTGCAAGCCTGGGAAAGAAGTACTGTGTCCTGTTAACCTGATGGACTGCTCAGTCAACAGTGACCATCTCGTTTTCTACTGTTTTATTCCAACTGTATCACTACCATTTCATCTCCATGGGGCCAGCCTTAGTTGGGGAGGGCTTTCCACCTGCACAGCTATGCCACCTAACCCCAGGGACCCCATCAGTGCCAGCCACAACAGTCAGATAATCCCAGCTGGCGACACATAAAACTTAATCCCTACTACTGCCCCGTTATATGTGCGATTAGGACAACAGCTGCTGGGCATGGCTACCCTGAACTGAACTTGACCGCTGAGTAACCTGGCCCTTGTGACTGACACATCCCCATCACGGCTTACACGGATGTCTCCTCCCTTCACCCATTACGCTGGGGATTTACTGCCAGCTAGTGGTCACTATTACAAGCTGCTTCCTCCATCTCCAGACTGCGTTTTCTATGGCGGTTTCTGTATTTTGCGGTGACTACACGGCGCTAACATCAGCCATTACGGATGAGCGGACAAATCCACAGGACACTGGTCCGGGGCCACATCAGTAGAGCGCGGTTGTCTGTACAGGAGCCTGCGATCTCCTCCTACCTGCCGGAGACTATTCTGATCTGTAGACAATGTCGAGGCCGGTGGTCACATAACTATTATTAAAGTCTATACATGTCTATGGCATATGGCTCTACCAACATATGAATACTAGATGTCACCTGCAGTCCTATGTAACACCACAGATAACAGTGATATAATGTTGTAATCTACTACATTATCTGTACTCAGAGATATCACTGTTCTCTCCGTGTGAAGCAGACACATGTTTGTTTTTGGCCGGTAGTACAGACACATTAAGGTCAATGACTCCATGCCAATAACGTCCCGCACACAGATGTCATCCGAGTGCACGGACCGGAGCAGATATTGATCACATAACAAAAAAAAAAAAGTTATATGAATTTTTATTCTATGCTGCCCGTGTGACATCCAGACACAATGACACAAAACCATTTTTTTTTTCATGGACATGTGAAAGGGGCCTAAATCACAGCCAGGAATCGGACAGGCGCCCCCTGCTACCGCCGCTCTGGGGACACACACAACAGCTACAATTGACGGCGGTTACATATGAGCTCATAGAGCCGAGTCCCAAACCTGTGTGTAGATGATGCTCTGCAGAGGCTGAAAGAAGAGAGCAGCGACCTCACCGCACCGGGCTAAGGGTGGCTTCACACTGGCGTTTGTGTCTGCATGCGGATGGCATGCAGACACAAACGCTGTCAAAAGCAGTGTCTTATGATGTGTCCGCAGCGGATAATGTCCGCCTGCGGACACATCACTAGGGAGCCCGGCAGCCAATCGGCGCTGTCCGGGGGCGGGCCGGAGGAGGAGTTCAGCGCCGGAGATCTCCTCCTCCCGGCCGCCGGTAAGCACCGGGACATGTTGGCGGGGAGTAGTACAGCTGATCTGAGAGCTGTTTGAATCTTCCCGCGCCGACACCGAGAGGAGATGTCGGCGCGGGAAGATTCAAACAGCTGTCACATCAGCTGTTCTCCCCGCCGACAGGTCCCGATGCTTACCGGCGGCGGGGAGAAGGAGGACAGCAGAGGGTCAGCTGATCTCCCGGTGGCCGTCGGTGAGCTCCTGTGACATCACCGGCGGCCACCGGGAGATTTTTCAATGGGTCCGCAGCGTTCTCCAGCGCTGTCAAGCGCTGAACACTGCGGACCCATTGAAGACCATGCATGTTTTGTACGCTTGGGGACGCTTGCCGATTTTCTAAGCTCCCCGAGCGCACAAAAAATGCAACATGCTGCGTCCCGGGCGCGGATGCTGGACACCGGAAGGAGCAGATATCGTCCGCATCCGCACCCGAACGCAGCAAACGCAGGCACTATGCGTTCCTATGTTAAACATAGGAACCGCAGTGCGCATGCGTTTGACTGCGTATGGGAACGCAGCATACGCTGCTTTCCCATACGCAAATGTGAAGGCACCCTAAGATAACACTGCGTGCACTGAGAGACGGGAGCCGGACATTACAAGAACATACACTATGGGGGAGATTGTCATGAAGACTAAGATTCAGGAGTCAGATACCCAATACCGGTCCCAGCATTAGTTCAATACAAGGCACAGGCTTATAGATACACACAGCTCAGCAGACAGTATCACACAGGACAGCCTTATAGATACACACAGCTCAGCAGACAGTATCACACAGGACAGCCTTATAGATACACACAGCTCAGCAGACAGTATCACACAGGACAGCCTTATAGATACACACAGCTCAGCAGACAGTATCACACAGGACAGCCTTATAGATACACACAGCTCAGCAGACAGTATCACACAGGACAGCCTTATAGATACACACAGCTCAGCAGACAGTATCACACAGGACAGCCTTATAGATACACACAGCTCAGCAGACAGTATCACACAGGACAGCCTTATAGATACACACAGCTCAGCAGACAGTATCACACAGGACAGCCTTATAGATACACACAGCTCAGCAGACAGTATCACACAGGACAGCCTTATAGATACACACAGCTCAGCAGACAGTATCACACAGGACAGCCTTATAGATACACACAGCTCAGCAGACAGTATCACACAGGACAGCCTTATAGATACACACAGCTCAGCAGACAGTATCACACAGGACAGCCTTATAGATACACACAGCTCAGCAGACAGTATCACACAGGACAGCCTTATAGATACACACAGCTCAGCAGACAGTATCACACAGGACAGCCTTATAGATACACACAGCCAGCAGACAGTATCACACAGGACAGCCTTATAGATACACACAGCTCAGCAGACAGTATCACACAGGACAGCTTATAGATACACACAGCTCAGCAGACAGTATCACACAGGACAGCCTTATAGATACACACAGCTCAGCAGACAGTATCACACAGGACAGCCTTATAGATACACACAGCTCAGCAGACAGTATCACACAGGACAGCCTTATAGATACACACAGCTCAGCAGACAGTATCACACAGGACAGCCTTATAGATACACACAGCTCAGCAGACAGTATCACACAGGACAGCCTTATAGATACACACAGCTCAGCAGACAGTATCACACAGGACAGCCTTATAGATACACACAGCTCAGCAGACAGTATCACACAGGACAGCCTTATAGATACACACAGCTCAGCAGACAGTATCACACAGGACAGCCTTATAGATACACAGCTCAACAGACAGTAGCACACAGGAGAGGATTAGATACACAGCTCAGCAGACTGTATCACACAGGATAGGATTAGATACACAGCTCAGCAGACAGTAGCACACAGGATAGGATAGGATTAGATACACGGCTCAGCTCTTACCTGCAGGAATCTCCTCAGACTTTGCCATCAGTAGAAGCCTCCAGCTATTATAAATGATGGATCACAATCACCTGACAGACACTGAGGCCTCATGGGAAATGTGGTCCTGAGAGGACGGGATCCAGCAGGATCTGCTCCAGGATCGCCGCCTCCTCTGGGGGAGAGTTTTGCAGCCTTTTGATTGGACGGTGCCAGGTTTGGAGCAGATTCCAGCAGGGGTCCCTATAATTGTGGGGCCCAGAGTTGGGCATTACATTATGTGTTATGATATTCTATATTTTATAGGAGTTTCGCTCTATTTTCCTTCAGTTTGTGGCATCATCTCAGGTAACAAAGAGTTAAAGGCGTATTCCCATCTCCAGGATCCTCCCGATATGTAGGAGGTGGAATAATAACAATGTTAGGGCCACGTCACACACACAGATAATTGTGCAGATATTGTTCGCAGATCTCTGGTTGCAGTGAAATCATGGACACATTGTTCCATTTTGTGGCTGTGTACAAATGGAACAATATGTCCATGATTTCACTGCGACCAGAGATCTGCGAACAATATCTGCACAAATATCTGTGTGTGTGACGTGGCCCTTAGGCGGCTGTCAGACGCTTCAATATCTTGAACGATATTGTAAGCGATCACATGCACGCGCGATCGCTTACAATATCGTTCACATCGCTGGTGAGCTGTTACACAGACAGACTCACCAGCGATGTTGGCCTGCGAGATCGCTGGTAACTATGGTACACATCGGGTTACTAGGCGCCGCGCGGCGCTTAGTAACCCGACGTGTACCATAGTTACCATCTCCCAGCATAGGCTCTGCCGCTGGGAGATCGTTCATCGTGGTGTCATACACCACGATGAAGCAGATTGCTAAATCGTTCATCGCTAGATCTGAGCTCCGGCTCTCATATCTGCGATGTCACGATCAAGCGATTTTACATTGTAAAATCGCTTGATCGCACGTAGCGATGCCCAAACGATATCGCTTAAGCTATCAAAAAGCAGATCGCTTAAACAATATCGTTCAAGATATTGCACCGTGTGACGGCCGCCTTAGTAAATCCTCCAATTAGACATGTATAGATCTCCTGATAAGTCATGTCTTTCCCCATGTGCAGGACATTGCAGGACCTGAGGTATCAATGGTTACGGCCACAAGCAACTAAAGGTACCGTCACATGTGGCGATATCGCTACCACATCGCCTGTGCGGTGCGGCGTGAGATAGGCCAATTTTACGGCGAGAAATCGAAATCGCTGGTGGAGCGTCGCCTGATCGCCCTGCACTGCTGAGAAATCAGGCGATTTCTGCACATCATTGCGTGTGACAGGGCGAAAGCGATGTAGAAGGCGAGCTCAGACAATCTAGAAGCAATCCCAGAGGCGTGCCTGAGCATGCTGTTTGGCACGCCCCGTCTGCCACGATTGGTGGCAGCTCCTGCATTCCCATTGGCTGCCCATGGCAAAGGCATCATATTTGATGATCTTTGCGTTCTTCACCAGACTCATCTTCTTCACAAGTGTCTTGAAAGGCAAAGTATGAGCGTCATGGAGTACGGCATCAGAGTGATACTGCGTGTCTGATGTTTGTATGTCCTGAATAAATTCATAATAGGGCAAAAAGTACATTGGTTTATGTGTAGAGATGAGCGAGCACTAAAATGCTCGTGTGGCACCCCAAGGGTTAATGTGCCACAGAAACAACACAGGTTTAATCCCCACACAACACTACACTAGAAAGTGGGAGGAGCTTAGCTGGCACCTGCACTAGTGGGAGGAGCTAAGTTGTTTACCTCAGAGCAGAAGTGACAGTTAGTTCAGTTTTAGTTCAGAGGAGAGTTGAGTCTGGAGCAGGAGCAGAGCCAAGTGTCAATGGAGGTCCTGAGAGGTCTGAGGAAAGGAGACAGATTAAACAGAGGAACATACCCGGGATAAAGAGTTACCCCAAAAGCTTGATCCCAGGGAGGCGCTCAAGACAGATACCGGATCCGAGGCTGTGCCTGAGACAGACAGGACAGTAAACACCGGCATAGTGAAGGTCCACCATCTTCACCACACCATAGCAAAGCAACACGAAGGAGTCAGTGACACAGAGGACTCAAGTTGCCCAGCATATTGGTACCCGTGAGCAGAGACAGGGCCAGAAGCATAGCTACAAGCAGCAGCAGGGCCACACACAGCGTTTAAGTAGAAAGCCAAGGACCCGTCAGGGTGAGCGCAACCTGTACAGACTCCGTGGACAATACTGTGTAATACCATCTGCCAGTAAAGACTTGAAGAACAACAGAAACCGTGAGTGTGTGTGTCATCTTTATGCTGAAGTCCCACTTGCCCTCATAGACTGCCATTGCCTCTACTCTTATCATCTCTATTGCTACCCCTACTCTCCTGCAGCATCAATAACATCCTCACAGACTTTAACTATCTCTACCACTGCCCCGGGGAACCCAGTTCTGCCCACAGGAACTATTCCATCCAAGCTGCTAACCCATCATCCCCGGAGGTTCTGCAGCAGCGGCGGCCCCATTACTGGTCGCATATAGTGGGTGGCGTCACGACTGACAAATCCCCTGTAAATAACCCCCCATTTTATTGTGCGGGCCCGGGACACGGTCCGGACCAGGACCGCCGTGACATCCCCCAGCAGTACCCCGGTCCGGCACCGAGTACCCCGTCCCAGCGGGCTCCACACTCGGGTGCTTGGTGCTCTGGCCGAGCATCTCAAGATACTCGTGTACTCGGCCAGAGCACCGAGCCCAATGTAAGTCAATGAGTGACAGGCTCCGCCCACAGACTTCCGGTTATAAAACGAGTATTTCTGGAAAAGGGCGGAAGGGGGGCCTTTTTTAAATCGCCGCAACATATAACACCTTGCTGTGGCCCCCAGAGGGATCCTAACAATGAATCTGCTCCCTGTGTGGTGCCAGCTCACTGTGTTCACTGAAGGGAGCTGTGTATGTGTGTCAGATTGCTAATTATTAGCGAGCAGTCCGAGCATTTTGGCGGTACTCGGTGCTCGCCGAGCATCCTGAGTACCGGGATACTCGTGCGAGTAACGAGTAGCGCAGAGCATACTGGCTCATCCCTATTTATGTGTAAGAGTGTATATAAATGTACTTCCTGAATAAAATGGTGGCGGCTATCAGCTGAGGGGGAGACAGAGAGACTTTTATGACAGACTGTGCTGAGGCAAACTGGTTCCTAAGGTGCTGTGAGAGGAAAGCGGCTGTGGAGAAATCTGTGCCAGATATATCTGAGACCGGACCCTGATTAACTCGATAGCAGTACCCCTGAAGGGGACCAAATTGACTTGTTTCACGATAGAAAGCGAGTATACTACTGCCAGGAGAGAAGACAGGTCGGCCATACTGTGAGAGGAAAAGACTGAATCTCTGCTGTGAGACTGAGGGCCTTGGTGTGGTGTCTCCAGGTGAACACACTTCGCCTCCCCAAAAACTACAGAGACTTAGGACCCCCTTCAGACATGAGAACACAATATTCCTGTTTATTACGGTCGTGTTTTGTTTTTTTTCTTTTTGGCGCTGAAGACCATTGGAAGTGACTGCGCTAACAGTACTTCCCCAGGCCTGTACAGACTGTAAACTGGACTAAACTTTACCATTAGATAAGGTACCCGGGTATCCAACAGATCAAATATATAAATATATATGTACATATCTCTATACTGGGTTTACATGTATTGTGTGTATAGAGTTGATAAGATTGTACATCGGTGTGTTATTTCAGTGATCCTCACTAAACTGCATCCATCTGATTTACACCTGTTCTGCTGCTCTGTGTAGTTAATTATCATTTATTTTTCCATAGATTTTAGGTAAATTTATTCCTGGCATTGTCTCTTCATACTGAGGAGGAACACTGAGGTAACACACTGACCCCTAGCTTGATGCTGGGTGTATGTAATTAATATAGGTAGTAGTTCTGGGGAAATAACATATCTGTGCATCTTGCTCTAAATTTTTCGTTTATTTCCCCAAGTAAAAGGAAGTATTTTATGTTGCTTCTGCCTCCGTCTCTGTTTCTGTGACTCGCTGGATCTAGTACGGACCTCTGGTCATTACATATGCAAACATTCACAGAAAAAATATGTTTAATAATACAAGTGTCAGTGTTGTTTGCCGAAATGTGTAAACCAATATGTGCACCCTACACAAATCACAAACCATATGTCACCCCCAAATAAAATAGTAACGCATGTACGTTCTCCAGTTCCCACGCACAGACGTCGCCCTGCGGTTCATTCTTTTTTTTTTTTTATAATTCTTTATTTAGAATATTACAAATTTATCTCCAACAAAATATAAACAACTGTAGAATCGTATAGTGATTACATATTCCGCATGGACATCCAATGGAGATTCGTTCAAGGAAATGTACATTTGAAACCATATACTGAAACAACCTATGATCCTACTTATAGCAGTGGCGAGCCAGTAAATCCTGGCAAGCCAAAATTATTATATATTTTTTTTTTTTTCCCCCTTAACACCAGAAAGGAAAAAATATAAATCATAAAGAAAATGAACAGCGATGGTATGCAATCAAACCATCGAAAATAATTAAAATTAACTCGTATAGAGAAAAGGAAAGCGAATCAGCTAATAAGAAGACCTATATAGAAGTTAGATAGATAGGGAGTAGTAGTAGAAGAATCGCAGTGATCACATGCTCACTGCGAACAGAAAGAGGAGAAATAAAGAAGACGACGGGGACTAGGGAGAAAAGGGGTGGAAAGTCAAGGAGGGGATGTGGGGAGCCCCCCCCAGGCCAGCCAGCGTCCACCTCCAGTATTCCGTTAAACATATTCCGGTAGTGGATCTCTGCCCAACAGTGTACTGTAAAGCTCAGATTGTTGGAAATCCATCCAAGCCATCCATATGGATCCGAAATCAATTTGAGATTCCCGTATGGAAGATGTCAACTCCTCCATATACATCAATTCGTTGACCCCTCTGAGGAATTGTGGAATAGAAGGTGTCGTGACCCTTCCCCACAGCGCTGGTATGCAGGCTCTGGCTGCCATAATGAGGAATTTAAGAAGGGAATTTTTATACGTGATGGTGGGGACCTCGCAATGGTGTAGGAGAATCAAAGCCGGTGTGAGAGGTATTTGGATAGAAGAAACCCGCCGAATGATGTTCTCCACCTCTAGCCAGAAGGGTCGAATAGCCTCACAGTCCCAGAAGATATGCAAAAGGGTACCCCTACCCCTCCCACACCTCCAACAATCCGTGCTGTGTGCTGGGTACATTGTATTGAGTTTGACCGGTGTTCTGTACCATCGTGACAATAGCTTATAATTGGCCTCCTGATATTTAGAACTGATAGAGGTGCTATGAGCGAGGCGAAACATCCTCGTGATTTGATCCTCTGAAAAAGTGATATTTAGCTCCCGTTCCCAATGCGAGATGAAGCTTGGCGATCCCAGGTCGTGCAAAGAGCCCAACAGGGCATATAGGAGAGACAGTGCATGTCTGAGTGGGCCTTGGCTCAGACACAATGCTTCAAATTGCGTCCTAGGACGTTTGTAACAAGACCGAGGAGGCAATGATTGCAGGTAATGTCGTAGCTGGAAACATCTCCACCACCCTAACGCAGCTGGCTCCTCCCAGGATGACAGCTCGCTCAGAGACGGCCACTCCTCGCCATCACCCATCGCCCCCGCCCTGTCCCTCCCGGCCTCTATCCATAGAGCAAAGGTTTTATCAGAGCTTGCTGCTGAGAAATCAGGATGGCTTATAATGGGCGTGAGCGGTGAGCAGGGAGGGAGAATGAACGACCTCAAAGGTAGAGAGTTACAGACCCGGATTGTTGACCCAATGGTAGGATGATTCCGAAGAATGGAAGGGGCCGACGCCATCACCCAGGGCAATCTGTCCAGTGGAATCGGGCTGAAGCTTTGTTCTATTTGCACCCAGGTTTTCTGCCTGCCGTTCCTGCACCAATCAAGAATTCTGGACAGATGTGCCGCTGTATGGTAACGTTTAATGTCTGGGAGGCCCACTCCCCCCTTCACCTTTGGTCTGGTGAGAATAGCTTTACCCACCCTGGCGGATCTGCCATCCCAGATGAACCTACGCTGAATAGAGGAAATCTGGCGGAAGAATTCTTGGGGAATTTTAATCGGAAGGGTTTGCAGCAGATATAGGATTCTAGGGAGAATGTTCATCTTCAGAATCTGGCACCTGCCAAACCAGGAAAAGGAGGACCTGGCCCACCCCACACAGTCAGCTTCCACCTTTTGTAAGAGCGGGGGGAAATTAATCCGATATAAGTCTTTCAGGTTCTTGGACAGCTTGATTCCCAAGTAGGAAATAAAATGATGTGCCCATTTAAAATTAAAAGAGGAACGGAGTGAATTGAGGGAGCGGGGCGGCAAATTGATATTTAGCGCTTCAGATTTGCTGAAATTAATTTTAAAATTGGACAGGGTAGCAAAGGTTTGGAATTCCCTCATCAAGTTTGGCAAGGAGATCATTGGATTCGAAATGAAAAACAATAGATCGTCAGCATAAGCGGCAACCTTATGAGACTTATGTCCAACCACAATGCCGGTAATATCAGAATTTGCTCTTATATGCCTCAGGAAGGGTTCTAAGGTGAGAATAAAAATTAGTGGTGAAAGTGGGCAACCCTGGCGCGTGCCGTTGTGAATAGTAAAGGAATCTGAGAGCACACCATTCGCCCGAACTCTGGCAGTGGGACCAGAATAAAGGGCTAGAACCCAACGCATCATGTTCTCCCCCAGGCCTAAAGAGCGAAGAGTCTCCCCCATGAAGACCCAGTTGACCCGGTCAAACGCCTTCTCGGCATCAGTGGATAACAGCATAGAGGAGACTGAGCCCGAGATTGCACGGTGGATGAGGTTTATGGCTTTAGTAGTGTTATCACGAGCCTCCCTCCCCGCCATAAAGCCCGCTTGATCCGGGTGTACAATGTCAGGGAGTAAGGGGGAGAGCCTCGATGCCAGGACCCTCGCAAAGATCTTGATGTCCTCATTGAGGAGAGAGATGGGGCGATAACTGCCGCATTGAGTCACATCTTTGCCAGGTTTCGGGAGAACCGTAATGTGTGCCCTCAGAGTATCAGTGTGAGGCGGTTCGAACTTATTCAAGTTGTTGAAGAATTGAATTAGATTTGGAATGAGACACTCTTTAAGTTTCTTATAATAAATGGCTGGAAACCCGTCTGGGCCAGGGGCTTTACCATTTTTGGTCACAGCAATAGCCGCAAGGACCTCTGCCTCTGTGATGGGACGCTCCAGGGCCTCAACTTCCACCGGTCTCAACCTGGGTAGACCCGAAGAAGTGATGTAATCTACAATTTTTGGTATAAAAGAGTCTGACTGTGTGAGGGGATTGGTGCCATCCACCTGATAAAGCGAGGCGTAATATTGTCTAAAGGTTTCTGCAATAACCGATGAAGACTGGACTGCCCCCCCCCCCGGCCCCCCTCTCCAATGCCCGGTATGAAAGAGCGAGACCTTTGCTGTCGTAGGGCTCTTGCTAAAGATTTGCTGCATTTATTCCCGTATTCATAGAAATTCCTTCTACATTTGGCTAGCCAGCATTTAGCTTTGGTATTCAGCATTTTCCTTAATTCTTCCCTAGCCTTGGCCAAATCCACTGTCGCCCCATCCCCGGGTCGCCTCTTATGAGTCGTCTCCAGAGCTCTTATTCGGGCAAGCAGGGCCGACAACTCCAAGTCTCTCCCCTTCTTGATCCTCGAGCCGTGTTTGATGAGAATTCCACGGATCACACACTTATGGGCCTCCCAAATAGAGCCCGGAGACGAGTCAGGCATAACGTTGGTCTTAAAAAAATCCCTCAAGGTCGTCTTCACCTCCCCGAGGGTCACAGGATCCTCCAAAAGAGAGGTGTTTAGTCTCCATTGCCACTGTCTTTGAATGGGCAATGGCAGTAGGATCGAGGCCACACATAGCGCATGGTCTGAAAAGACAATGGGATCTATGTCGGCCCCCCTGAGAAGATGTAAATCCCCGTGGCCCACGAAGACACGAAGAGGTAGTCTATTCTAGAATAAGTGCCGTGCACTTGCGAGAAAAATGTAAAATCTTTGTCCGTTGGGTGAAAAAGTCGCCAAGTATCTATAAGTTGGTGTTCATGGAGGAGGCGTCTAAGTCTGCGTAAGGCGGCAGCAGAGAATGAGGATGACCCAGAGGACGTGTCCACAAAAGGGTCTAAGACCATGTTAAGGTCCCCACCTAACACTAAGATTCCCTCTGTGAAAGCCCCAATTCTCTCCATGTAATCCGTAAGCGCAGAAATCTGGCCACTATTCGGTAAATAAACAGAGGCAAATGTGAACATCTGGGAGGCCACGCGACCCTTAACCATCAGTAGTCTGCCCAAATCATCACATTCGGAGTCAATAAATTCCCAAGGCACAGATCTGGAGAGTAAGATACTCGTTCCCCGTGATTTTGTGTCCGGAGAGAAGCTACTATAGACATCTGGATACCAGTGGCTAGATAGTTTGTACACCTTAGTTGCACATAAATGAGTCTCCTGAAGAAATGCCACGTGAACGTCAGCCTTTCTGAGGAGATGTGTCAAGATTGATCGCTTACCAGCACTATGGAGGCCGCGCACATTCAGTGTACCGCAACGGATTTCAGACATAGCGAAGTCGGGCATCCTCCCCGGATCTGTTGTTGTAAGTAGATTCGGCTCGCCCGAGGGGGGTAAGATGGGGGTAGGGTGTAAGTTGGGTAAGACCTAGGAGAGGGAAGTAGGGTAAGTACAGGAAGGAAGAAAAGAGTTACGGGTATGTGTGGAAAAGAAAAGAGGCCGAGAAGAGAAAAAAGGGAGAGTTCAAAAGAAAATAGAAAAAGTACAAAGATTAGTCAATAATCAATAACAAAATAACCGAAGTATAAAGTCTCCGTCGATGACAAAAAGGAGACTATAGAAAACACTTCTTCCGGGGAACGTGGAAAACCAGGCGGAGCTAGACCCCGGTACACCGGCTATTACAGATTAGACTGAAAGACTCACGTGTGAAACACACGTGAGTGCTACATGGTACCATGGCTTACCCTAAATCTTACCACTGCCCTCCTCCGTGACGTGTCAGCCAGCCTGCGGACCGGCATCAATATTAAGGAGGTATAGTAAATTGTTAGAGGGAGACAGTGGAAAGGGGCTTAACCGAACATCCCCCTCCCGCCAACCCAAAACAAAACCCTCCAGCAGATCAGTATATCAGTGGTTAACAAACGAAAAAGATAAGCTGAAATAGAGGTTACAATGCATCCATTCCCTGTAGGCAAGGGACGTCTCCAACGTTAAGTCCTGTGAAAGAACCAGAGAGAGGCCCAAAGAGAAAGAGAAAAAGCACAAACAAAAACCCAGTGGTTCAGCTCATGGAGGAGGTGTGGACCAGTCCTCCCCTTCCCTTCTACGGCGACGGGTCTTCTTCTGCTGGGGCTGCTGCGAGAAGCGGCGGTCTTGTCTCCTTCCCCTTTCCTGCTGTGTGGGAGGTCGAGATAGATCCCACTGCAGCCAGTTCGGGATGGTGATGGGGGAGGTGTCTAAAAACCTAAATAGATCCGGCAGCTCATCTGGTGTCTTCAAATAGAAGAGTTCCTCCTCACGTCGCACAATTAAATGAAACGGATGGCCCCACCTGTATGTGGCACCTAAGTCTTTGATTCTCACAAGCAGGGGGTGAAGCATTCGTCGCATTGCCAGGGTGCGAGCCGAAATGTCAGGGAAAAGTTTAATCTCCGCGTCATCTAGAAATAGAGTGTCACACAACCAAGCTGCACGGAGGATGGCCTCCTTCTCAGTATAATAGTGCAGCCTGCACAGAACGTCACGTGGATTGGCTGCATCAATCCGTCCCCGGCGAGAGACACGATGGATTCTGTCAATAGTATAAGGGGAGTCTAATGGCTTCTTGGAGACCATATTAAACACTTCACAGACTCTTTGGGTCAGGGTGCTTGCAGGAATAGACTCCGGTACGCCTTTCAAGCGGATGTTATTCCGCCTACCCCTGTTTTCTTGGTCGTCCTGCAATAAGGCTAGGGTCTGCAACTGTAATTGTGTGTCCTCAAGCTGTTGGCCCATCCTAGAGACTTGTGAGGAAAGGGCGTTGACCTTTTCTTCTAGGGAGGAGGTGCGCTGCTCTACCTGGTGCACCTCAGTAGTCAGGGCAGAGAGGGCTTTTTCATGTGAAGCCTCCATTCTGGCGACCATGAGATCTAGGTCATTCTTAGTCGGGAGTGTGCTAATCAGGGCATAGATGGCCTGTAGTTCTGGGGTGGCCAGTAGTGAGTCCTGAGCAGCTACACTGCTGCTTTGTGCAGTATCTCTTCCTCCCCTCTCCGCAGTCTGGCTGTCCTCCATTAGTGCCTCTGCTCTCTCAGTGGGTACCTGTAATGTGGGCTGAAGTGAGGTCCCCTTCGATGGAGCAGTACTGGGGACCTTAGCTCCAGTAGCCAGCAGTCTCCCTTCTCCCTCCGCCGCCGACCGCTTACTTACATGCGCTCCTCCCCCCTTCATCTCCTGCGCCATTATGGTTGTGGCGCCTGTGCTGGATCTCCCGGCCTGAAAAAGCCGGTCAAACGCCGCTTCCCTCCTCCGTGGAGCTGGCGGAGGGTTGCAGGAGGATGAGCGGCGGGATTTTGGCATGATTGCGGGTCTCCAAGGTCGGCCAGGCAGAAAACAGCGCCGCTGTAACAAGGAACTATCCGCCTCCACGCCGCTCTGGGTAGATTAATAAAGGGAGCAGTTGAAAGATATGGTACTTAGTCTATGTATTACAAATGTGTGCTGAAGAATGTTCCACTGCTGGGTAGTTGGTATGCTTCTGTCACAGTATAAGTGCCTGGGAGGGGAAATGCCCAGAGCTGCAGCTATCTCAACCTGGCCTGATCCTGGGTCTCTCTATGTGCATGGAGTGCCTGCGGTTCATTCTTGACGTATTGAGGTGACGTTACGGCGTCCCTGAAAGGCACACTACTTTGTAGCGCCGTTGTGCAGTCCCTCAAGTGTCCTCAGCATAACGAGCCTGCGAAATGACGTTATGTCCTTGTGTCACGTTGGGCCCTGCCTTCCAGGTGCTTTCCCTTCCCCTTGCAGAGGTAGCGATGACGTCTGCACAGAGAACTGCAGCATGGGGTCAGCCTGAGCTGTTGATTCTCATCAACATGTTGGACAGCTGGGACTATTGGTGTCACCAGCGCCACCAGCACCCATGTATCCACAAGCAGGTCATCCTGCGTAAAGTAAAGAGGGCCCTGCTGAGGAGACTGGGTGTGGAGCGCACCACCCAGCAGATCCAGAAGAAGGTGGCAGACCTCAAATACAAGTGTCCAGGGTGCATTGACACCATCCGGGCACGGATTAGGATGCTGCGTGGTAATTGTGATACACACATACCTCATCACAACACCAATCAAACATGTAGCACCACATGGAAGGGTAGCCTGTCACACCATGTTGTTGGGAATGCCAATATATCCATTACCCAGATTTTCTTTTAATATTGCCACATGAGCAGTAAACCACTTTAGCCCTGTGTGGTCATGTGCATCTGTACATTAGTCTGCATGGATATGGATGTGTCACCATATTTGTTATCATTTGTCACAACGATTTGTGCGGGCCAATATTCCATCATGTAGGCCCATCATCCACAACATAGCTCTGCCCAAACAACATTAATGGCCAATTGTGTGTGTGAAAGTCTCTGTCATGGCCATCAGGAAATTTGGGTTTGGGCAGCATGTCCCCAAAAATGACTTTTTTTGGGGGACATCCTGGGGTTGGGGCTGTAATGTTTTAAAGTGTTCCCCTTTTCGCAAGCCCTTTGTGTGTAAATTGTTTGGCATTATGCCATTTTCTTGTGACTGTTTTTTGACCTTTTTGGCTTTTAATTTTTAACAATGTGTTTAAAAAAAAAAACATTATAACTAGGGATGAGCGAGTATGCTTGTCACATTCACAGAAAAAATATGTTTAATAATACAAGTGTCAGTGTTGTTTGCCGAAATGTGTAAACCAATATGTGCACCCTACACAAATCACAAACCATATGTCACCCCCAAATAAAATAGTAACGCATGTACGTTCTCCAGTTCCCACGCACAGACGTCGCCCTGCGGTTCATTCTTGACGTATTGAGGTGACGTTACGGCGTCCCTGAAAGGCACACTACTTTGTAGCGCCGTTGTGCAGTCCCTCAAGTGTCCTCAGCATAACGAGCCTGCGAAATGACGTCATGTCCTTGTGTAGCACCACATGGAAGGGTAGCCTGTCACACCATGTTGTTGGGAATGCCAATATATCCATTACCCAGATTTTCTTTTAATATTGCCACATGAGCAGTAAACCACTTTAGCCCTGTGTGGTCATGTGCATCTGTACATTAGTCTGCATGGATATGGATGTGTCACCATATTTGTTATCATTTGTCACAACGATTTGTGCGGGCCAATATTCCATCATGTAGGCCCATCATCCACAACATAGCTCTGCACACACAACATTAATGGCCAATTGTGTGTGTGAAAGTCTCTGTCATGGCCATCAGGAAATTTGGGTTTGGGCAGCATGTCCCCAAAAATGAGTTTTTGGCCATGGCTATGTAGAGATGGCCACAGTCAGATCACAGCACATCACTATGGGCAAAGCAACAAGCATTTACATGTTGACTGCAGGCATTACTGATACCCACACAAATGACATGTTTTTTGTCCTAGGTGTTGTGGGTGGTCTACATGTGTACATAATTGCAATGTCTAATCTTAGAGGATGCTGACAGCTCTGAAGGCCAGCCATCACCAGCCGCAAGCCCACCATCCGCCAGCGCCAGACCTCCTTCCTGCCACAACCACCATCTGGCAGCCCACCACCACCCTACCCTGGAAGGGCAGGGTCCTCACCTGCTGCCAGCTCGGCCTCTGGAGCCCCTCCGAGGCCTTCCTCTGCATCTGCCAGCCCAGCCTCAGGGACGCACAGCCCACTGGCCACACCACCTGGAAGGGATTCAAGAGGGCCAACGCCTGACCCCAGCCCTACACAGCATTGGGTGCAGACACCATCTCCTGTAGCCACCCCTCCTCTCCATGTAGGCAGCCCAGGTGGCAGCCCTGCTGGGGATTGGTCCACACAGGGTGAATGTGAGCCTGGTGGAGGTGGCCCTGATGGTATGTGTTGACCATATTACATTAGCTTGTGTTCCCAAATTTGCCCTGTGTGAGCCAGTGTTAATGCCTTCCTGTTTTTGTTGTATCCCGTTGCTTCATGCAGATGGCACACCAGCTGAGCCCATGTTGGCAGGGACATCATCACCCCCAGCACCAAGGGAAGAGGCTGATGATGACCGTAATCGTAAGTTCATTAACACACTCACATAACATTGGTCTGCACATAAATACATTGTAGTAATTTTGAATATTTACCCAACAGGCCAACAAAACATCGAGGAGCTGCTTGCTGTCCACCGTGAGGCGCATGCCAATTTGGATAGGATGTGGGCCCTCATCCAGTGTCTCACTGGTGGCCAGGCTGGGGCTCATCCTGGGGTTGGGGCTGTAATGTTTTAAAGTGTTCCCCTTTTCGCAAGCCCTTTGTGTGTAAATTGTTTGGCATTTTGCCATTTTCTTGTGACTGTTTTTTGACCTTTTTGGCTTTTAATTTTTAACAATGTGTTAAAAAAAAAAAACATTATAACTAGGGATGAGCGAGTATGCTTGTCACTACTCGGTACTCGCACGAATTTTTTGGTAACTTGGGGTACTTGGCGAGTACCGAGTAATCTCGCGATACTCTTGCTATGCTCAGGCTCCACCTCCCTGCATGTTGCGCTCTTTTCAGAGCCAGCCCGCATGCAGGGATTGGCTGACAGACACTGTAAAGCCACAGCCCTGTTGGTTGTGGCATTACAGTGATTGGCTGGCCGCACAGCGTCATCAGGTCTTTATAAGACCTGACCGCGCTGTGCTCGTCACTCTGCGCCATTAGACAGTCAGTGTAGGGAGAGCTGCTGATTGAGGAACAGATTTGTGGCCTTTCAGCTAGTGTAGGCGCAGGGCTGACAATCTAATTACCACAACAGTCCTTCTGAGGACTAATAGAGCTGTATACAGGCAGGCAGGGAGGCAAGGTATATAGCAAGCTTCGTTGTGCCAGTATACCAGCCTGCATCACATCTGGGGCTGGTATACAGGCTGCAAATCTCATCCATCCATCCCAAAACAGTGCTTTTAGGGATTAATTTAGCTCACTATAGGCAGGAGTAGGTTTTAGCGTAAATTAGGATACGCCAGAAAACTCGCTATTCTCGTCAGCATTTGTGTCTGACTAATCCACCTTCAGGGCCTTAATATCTAATCTCAGGGTCGTGCTAAAAACCAAATCTTGTCAGTACTCATTTAGCATCTTAATGCAGCTACAGTAGGTTGCAGCGTAAATTAGGATACGCCAAAAAACTCGCTATTGTCGTTAGCGTTTGTGTCTGACTAGTCCACCTGCAGGGCCTTAATCTGTTATCTCAGTGTCCAGCTAAAAACCAACTCTTGTCTGCATTCATCTAACATTTCTGTGCGGCAGGAGTAGGTTTTAGCGCAAATTAGGATACGCAAAAAGACTTGCTATTCTCGTCAGCGTTTGTGTCTGACTAGTCCAACTGCAGGGCCTTAATCTGTTATCTCAGTGTGCTGCTAAAAACCATTTCTTGGACACCTTCATTTAGCTGTATACAGTCAGCACAACATTGAAAATGTGCAAGGCCAGTGGCAAGGGACAAGGAACTGGATGTGTTGGTGGTGCAGGCAGAGGCCGAGGCCATGTGCAAGCTCGAATTGCTCCTCGACAAACGCCCACATCATCTCGCTCGACCTTCCTGTCCCAATTTCTAGGGGACCGCAGCAGTACTCCACTATTAAACCAAGACCAGTGTCAACAGGTTGTTAGTTGGATAGCGGATAATGCTTCCAGTCAGTTTGGCACCACCACAAATACCCTGTCTTCCACACGGTCAAGTGTCAGTAGCCGTGAGACTGGACCGCACATTCCACACCTTGATACTCCTTCCTCCCACCATGCCGAGTGCCCAGCCCCGGACATAACTGATCCCACACTTGGCCACTCTGAAGAGCTGTTCACTTATCCATTCGTAGATTCTGCCCTCTCGCCAGCTCCACTTGAAGTGGGTCATGAGGAGATCATATGTACCGGACAAATATTTGAGCAGCCACGGTCTCACGAAGGCAACGGTGGGAACGTGTCTCAACAAGAGGTGGACGATGATGAGTAACAATTGCCAGAAAGTCAGGAGGAGGACCAGGGTGCGGGAAGTGGAAGACTATGTGGTGGATGATCCAGTAACTGACCCAACCTGGCAGGAGGACATGCAGAGCGAGGAGAGCAGTGCACAGGGGGAGTTAGGCGTAGCATCACAACAGGCCGGAAGAAGCAGGGTGGTGTCCGCAGGCAGAAGGCAGGCAACCGTTCCCCGGAACAACAACACGAGTGAAGATGCCAGTAAAACTGTTAGGTCTTCCCGAGTCTGGCTGTTTTTTAAGGTGTCTGCAGATAATTCGAAAAAGGCCATTTGCAACACCTGCCATGCCAGCATCAGCAGGGGTAGCAAAGCTAGCAGCCTGACCACCACCACACCACCAGCATGATCAGGCACACGGCAGCAAAGCACCCGACTTTGTGGGATGTACAGCAGAGTATAGGAGCATTGTCTGCGGGTGACACTGCTGCGTCTTCCACGATTGTGCGTGCAAGCCAATCCCCTGTCTATACTGCAAGCGAAGATGCCTCCTGTCTTTTATCTGTACTTGCACAAGCAGAAATAGCACCATCACCAACCACGTCCTTGTCCCAGCGCAGCGTTCAGTTATCCATACACCAATCTTTGGAACGCAGGCGCAAATACGCTGCCAACGCCCCACATGCCACAGTTCTAAATGCACACATTTCGCGACTGCTTGTGCTGGAAATGTTGCCTTTTAGGCTGGTGGAGACGGAAGCATTCCACGACCTGATGGCGGTGGCTGTCCCATGTTACTTGGTCCCCAGTCACCATTATTTTTCCCGGTGTGCCGTCCCTGCATTACATAAGCACGTGTCACAAAACATCATACGTGCCCTTAACAACGCAGTTTCAGGCAAAGTACACCTAACCACGGACATGTGGACAAGTGCTTGTGGGCAGGGCCGGTACATCTCGCCGACGGCACACTGGGTTAATATTCTGGAACCCGGGACCCAGTCTGAGCTTGGGACGGAACACGTCCTTCCGACACCAAGTATTGCAGGCCCTAACTTAGTCAGGGTTTCACCCACAGTGTACAGCGCTGGCACGTCATGCTCCTCAGCCTCCTCCTCTTCCTCCACTTCATCCTCCACACCAGTCCCAAGCTGGACGCACTGCAGCACTGCCTTGGCTAAGCGGCAACAGGCTGTGCTGAAGCTAATATGCGTAGGTGACAAACCCCACAATGCTGAAGAGTTGTGGACAGCTCTGAAACAGCAGGCAGATCACTGGCTCACACCGCTGAACCTACAGCCAGGCATGGTCTGTGTGACAATGGCCGGAACCTTGTGGCGGCTCTGAGGCGAGGCGAGCTGACACATATTCCATGGGTGGCCCATGTGCTCAACCTCGTGGTTCAGCGGTTTATTAAATCCTACCCGGAGCTGTCTGATCTGCTGGTCAAAGTACGTCGCCTGTGTGCCCATTTTAGAAGGTCACTTACTGCTTCTGCCGGCCTTGCCGGCTTTCAGTGGCGTTTGCAGCTTCCGGCTCACAGACTGGTGAGTGATGTCCCCACGCGTTGGAATTCCACACTGCACATGTTGGTCAGGATTTGTGAGCAGCAGAGGGCAGTTGTTGAGTACCAGCATCAACTAGGCCGTCGGTATACGGTTCAAACTCCACACATAAGACCTCAGGAGTGGACATGGATGTCCGACATATGTACCGTCCTCCAAAACTTTGAGGACTCCACCAAGATGGTGAATGGCGATGACGCCATCATTAGCATCACCATCCCGCTTCTCTGTCTTCTAAAACGCTCTCTGCTCAAAATCAAAGACTATGCATTGCAGGCGGAGCACGATGAGTTGCAGCAAGAAACCGTTCTGGCTGATTACACACAGCCCAGCCTTTCTCATCCCAACGTGCATTGAAGGACTATGACGAGGAGGAGGAGGATGAAGAAATAGAGCTACTTTCATGTGGAATTGACGGTAATACATGTACAACCGTCAGACCATCGGTTCAGCGTGGATGGCCAGATGACAGGGAGAGGAGGAGGAGGAGGAGGTCAGCATGGCCAGTCATGCTGTTGTTGAGGACCCTGAAGTCTTGCCTGTTAACAGTCTGGCGCACATGGCTGACTTTATGTTACGCTGCCTGTCTCATGACCCTCGCGTTATCAAGATCTTGGCGGACACTCATTACTGGTTGGTGACACTTTTAGACCCACGCTACAAAGAGAACTTTATTTCTCTTATTCCCGAGGCGGAGAGGTCTACAAAAATGCTGCAGTACCAGAAGGCCATAGTCACGGAATTAGTAAAAAAAATTCCCTTCTGAAAACGCTAGCGGCAGAGGTCACGATTCGGTGGACAACCAAGGCGTCCGGCCAAGAGAGGCCCAAGTCCAATCCAGCAGAGGTAGGGGAACACTCTCAAAGATCTGGGACACTTTTCTCAGCACCTCCCGTACCACAGACTCTGAGATGCGGGGTAGTGTCACAAGGACTGCAAAGTTTGCCAAGATGCTGAGGGAGTACCTTGCCGATTGTACTAAAGTGCTCCTAGACTCCACTGTGCCTTATAATTATTGGGTATCCAAGCTGGACACGTGGCCTGCCCTGCCACTAGCGTTTTGTCAGAGCGTGTTTTTAGTGCCGCAGGTGGAATCATTACAGATAAACGCACCCGCTTGTCAACTGAAAATGCTGACGGCTGACTCTGATGAAGATGAACAAGGGTTGGATTGGGCCTGACTTCACCACACCACCACCAAATGATAGCGGAATTTAAATTTTGTGCCGGTAATTGCCATGCACCTCCGCACACCCACACATCGGTACACACTTCATGTGTTTGGCTACTTGCTGTACTGCTCCTCCTTCTCCTAATCCGCCACCTTCATATGATCAGTGTGACCGTGGTTCATGATGCCACAAAACCATTATTTTTTTACATAATATTTATGATGATGACCCTAACCGTTCAAAAGTTAGGCATTAGTTTCATGTATACCCCCCGGGGCAAATGTTTTAGTCCATGCTTACAGAATGGGCATTACAGGTACAGGAGACCTGCTCCTTTGTAATGGGAACAATTTTGAGAGGCTCTCCTCCATGTTTCTTCCCAGGGGCATTGCAATGCCTCCCAATTTTTGGCAGCCCTTTCTAGGGCAATCATACAAAACACACAATATTCAAAGAGGCCCTCATGCACGCCTCTATCCAGGGGCATCAGAGTGCCACACAATTTTTGGCTTCCCTGCCTAGGGCAATACTACAAAAGACCCACTTGCTTAAAATGGGCACATTATTTGAAAAGGCCCTCATGCACACCTCTATTCAGGGGCATCTTGGTGCCTCCAACCTTTGGCTTCCCTGCCTAGGGCAATACTACAAAAGACCCATTTGCTTGAAATGGGCACATTATTTGAAAAGGCCCTCATGCACGCCTCTATCCAGGGGCATCTTGGTGAATCCCAACCTTTGGCTTCCCTGCCTAGGGAAATACTACAGCAGACACACTTGCTTAAAATGGGCACATTATTTGAAAAGGCCCTCATGCACGCCTCTATCCAGGGGCATCTTGGTGCCTCCCAACCTTTGGCTTCCCTGCCTAGGGAAATACTACAAAAAACCCACTAGCTTAAAATGGGCATATTATTTGAAAAGGCCCTCATGCACGCCTCTATCCAGTGGCATCAGAGTGCCACACATTTTTTGACTTCCCTGCCTAGGGCAATACTACAAAAGACCCACTAGCTTAAAATGGGCACATTATTTGAAAAGGCCCTCATGCACGCCTCTATCCAGGGGCATCGGAGTGCCACACATTTTTTGACTTCCCTGCCTAGGGCAATACTACAAAAGACCCACTAGCTTAAAATGGGCACATTATTTGAAAAGGCCCTCATGCACGCCTCTATCCAGGGGCATCGGAGTGCCACACATTTTTTGACTTCCCTGCCTAGGGCAATACTACAAAAGACCCACTAGCTTAAAATGGGCACATTATTTGAAAAGGCCCTCATGCACGACTCTATCCAGGAGCATCGGAGTGCCACACAATTTAAAAAAAAAAAATCTTTCATATAATCCAAAAAACTAACATACACCAACTCTGTCTCACAAGTGGGTATGAGCCCTTAAGATTTTTTCCATGAAAATCCATTTTGGTTTAATTTTGTAACGTTTTCTTGACAGTCTGTACTAGTGGCTTAATAGTCTGACAACATTGTTCACAGCAGTGACGTTGGGGTCTGAAATGCTTACAGGGGTCTTCCCCATGCTGTTCCCATGTCATTTGAGCACTTTTCTGATACTTTTGTGACATTTTTAGGGTTTTTCCATGCTGCCGGGGGTCATGTCAGAAAAATACTCGGGTCTCCCATGGGATAACATATGTACTCGGCCTGAGCACCGAGCCCAAGTATCTTGGGATGCTCGGCCTGAGCTTCGAGCATTTTAGTACTCGCTCATCTATTATAATAAAACCCTAAGGCTACTTCCGTCAGGATGTGACAGTATGCTATGTCACATCCTGGCTGAAGTAGCCTGTACACCCACTCTGGGTGTTCCAATATGGCCGCCCGTTGCCGGGAGCGGGGCTTCTAAAGGCCCTCTCCTGCCATCGGTACAAGCTGTGGCCCCACACACACTCCCCACTCCTCCACACACCCTCGGACACTAACACACACACACACACACACTGAGGACCCGAGCACAGGGCGGCTCTGCTTACCGTCCATACTTCTCACTCAGATCGGGCTGTGCTGGACTCCGGGACACGATGCTGAGGTCCCCAGAGGAACGGTCACTTCCCTCCGCAAACTCCATCGCGATGATTCTGAGTCGCTGTCACTTCACATCGCACCGACAGTTGGGCCGCCGAATATTTAAATCCACTTCCGTTCCCAGAGAGCACTGTGGGGGGCGGAGCTACCGGACCATGCGCTCCTCCCCCTATGTCTCTGTACTGCGGGGGGCGGAGCTACTGGATCATGCGCTCCTCCCTCGGGCTCTGTACTGAGGGGGTGGAGCTACTGGACTGTGCGCTCTCAGCCCCACAAACATCAGTGTACAGCTGGGTGCGGTGTACACAGAGAGTCACACAATAGATAACCAATAATTAAGACAACTAGAAAAAATTCTCTGCAGCACTCAGCTACCACCAATGATATACACATGCTAACAAGCTGTATATATATGAGAAAAAAGTTTAAAAACTTATGTTTTTTTTTTTTAAAAACTCAAAATTCTTTTTTTTTTATTTCTGAAGTTCTTAGTACACACATTGGCCAATGTCTGTTTGCTCATCAACTGCGACAAAGTGACCTCAGGTCTGATGAGTCCTACCGCTGACATCCCTGCCTTCCTTGTCCTCCCTACCCCACTACAAAGTGGGCAGACACCATCTCGACCCTAGATCACCTGTAGGCGATGAGGGTGCAAATTGCAGAAATGGAGCCAGCAACTCCACACGATACAATAATTAAGACAGACATTTGTATTAGTCAATTGTTTTAAAAAATGAATTAAAAAATGGGATCTAATTCTCTGGATTCAAGTAGATATAGGTAGAGGAAAAAGCACAAAAGGTGCACTAATATCAATGAAGTTATGTATATAATGATATAAAGTCACCACCGAGCCACCGCACAGCGCTGACCACCGAGCCACCGCACACCGCTGACCACCCAGCCACCGCACAGTGCTGACCACCGAGCCACCGCACACCGCTGACCACCCAGCCACTGCACAGTGCTGACCACCGAGCCACCGCACACCGCTGACCACCCAGCCACCGCACACCGCTGACCACCCAGCCACCGCACACACGCTGACCACCCAGCCACCGCACACCGCTGACCACCCAGCCACGCACAGTGCTGACCACCGAGCTACGCACACGCTGACCACCAGCCATGCACATGCTGACCACCGAGCCACCGCACACGCTGACCACCCAGCCACCGCACACCGCTGACCACCCAGCCACCGCACACCGCTGACCACCGAGCCACCGCATACCGCTGACCACCGAGCCCGCATACCGCTGACCACCGAGCCACGCATACCGCTGACCACCAAGCCCCAGCACAGCGCTGACCACGAGCCACCGCCCCTGCGCTGACCACCGAGCTCTGTCCTGCCCGCCGGCTCCATCCTGTCCTGCCTCCATCCTCCAGAACCCCCCGGCTCTATCTTGCCCCCCCGCTCCATCCTGCCCACCTGCTCCATCCTGCCCCCCCTGGCTTCATCCTGCTCCTCCCTGGCTCCATCCTGCCCTCCCCCCGGCTCCATCCAGCCCCCCCCCGGCTCCATCTGGCCCCCCGACACAATCCTGCCCCCTCTCCCCCCCATCACCATCCTGCCCCCCTGGCAGTTAGTGATTTCCCAGACAACGACAGGTCCTAAAGGCCTGTAGGACCTAGAAGGTGGAGGTGGAGCGAGCCGGCGGACAGGTGAGTGTCCTCACAGAGGATTTTTTTTACTTTTACTGTGGAGGAGCGGGGGGCCGCGGGGAGTGGAGTATTGCCATATACTATAGTGCTGCTATACATGTACTGTAATGTACCGCCATATACTATAGTGCTGCTCTACATGTACTGTAATGTACCGCCATATACCATAGTGCTGCTGTACATGTACTGTAATGTACCACAATATACTACAGTGCTGCTATATATGTGCTGCAATGTACCAGCATATACCATAGCGCTGCTATATATATATATATATACTAGTAAAATGGCCCGATGCAATTGCATTGAGAGTGCGGTGAAATGAATTGTGTGTATACAGGCGGGTCAGTGGGTATCAGAGTATACAGGCGGGTCAGTGGGTAGTAAAGCATCGAGGCGGCTCTGTGGGTAGCAGAGTATCGATGCGGCTCTGTGGGTAGCAGAGTATCGATGCGGCTCTGTGGGTAGCAGAGTATCGAGGCGGCTCTGTGGGTAGCAGAGTATCGAGGCGGCTCTGTGGGTAGCAGAGTATCGAGGCGGCTCTGTGGGTAGCAGAGTATAGAGGCGGCTCTGTGGGTAGCAGAGTATAGGGGTGGCTGTGTGGGTAGCAGAGTATACAGGCGGCTGTGTGGGTAGCAGAGTATACAGGCGGCTGTGTGGGTAGCAGAGTATAGAGGGGGCTCTGTGGTGGAGGGGTGAGGAGAGATGCGGCTCTGTGGTGGAGGGGTGAGGAGAGATGCGGCTCTGTGGTGGAGGGGTGAGGAGAGATGCGGCTCTGTGGTGGAGGGGTGAGAAGAGATGTGGCTCTGTGGTGGAGGGGTGAGGAGAGATGCGGCTCTGTGGTGGAGGGGTGAGGAGAGATGCGGCTCAGTGTTGGAGGGGTGAGGAGAGATGCGGTTCAGTGGTGGAGGGGTGAGGAGAGATGCGGCTCAGTGGTGGAGGGGTGAGGAGAGATGGGTGTCTGTGGTGGAGGGGTGAGGAGAGATGCGGCTCAGTGGTGGAGGGGTGATGAGAGATGCGGGTCAGTGGTGGAGGGGTGAGGAGAGATGGGTGTCTGTGGTGGAGGAGTGAGGAGAGAAGCGGGTCAGTGGTGGAGGGGTGAGGAGAGAAGCGGCTTAGTGGTGGAGGGGTAAGGAGAGAAGCGGCTCAGTGGTGTAGGGTTGAGGAGAGATGCGGCTCAGTGGTGGAGGGGTGAGGAGAGAAGCACACAGTATATACATACATGAGACATTGTATAGACAGACAGTATGCAGAGATTACACACATTATACACACAGTATAGACACAGTATACAGACATTACAGAGAGTATAGAGACATTAGACAGAGTGTAGAGACATGAGACAGAGTGTAGGACAGAGACAGGAGAGACAGAGTGTAGAGACAGGAGACAGAGTGTAGAGACATGAGACAGAGTGTAGAGACATGAGACAGAGTGTAGAGACATGAGACAGAGTGTAGAGACATGAGACAGAGTGTAGAGACATGAGACAGAGTGTAGAGACAGGAGACAGAGTGTAGAGACATGACAGGGACAGAGTATAGAGACATGACAGGGACGAGTATACAGAGAGATGACAGGGACAGAGTATACAGAGAGATGACAGGGACAGAGTATACAGAGAGATGACAGGGACAGAGTATACAGAGAGATGACAGGGACAGAGTATACAGAGAGATGACAGGGACAGAGTATACAGAGACATGACAGGGACAGAGTATACAGAGACATGACAGGGACAGAGTATACAGAGACATGACAGGGACAGAGTATACAGAGACATGACAGGGACAGAGTATACAGAGACATGACAGGGACAGAGTATACAGAGCATGAAGGGACAGAGTATACAGAGACATGAAGGGACAGAGTATACAGAGACATGACAGGGACAGAGTATACAGAGACATGACAGGGACAGAGTATACAGAGACATGACAGGGACAGAGTATACAGAAGAGCGACATGACAGGGACAGAGGTATACAGAGACATGACGAGGACATGAGTATACAGAGACATGACAGGGACAGAGTATACAGAGACATGAGAGGGACAGAGTATACAGAGACAGGTGAAAGGACAGCAGGACGAGTATACAGAGAGATGAGACAGGGACAGAGTATACAGAGACATGACAGGGACAGGGTATACAGACATGACAGGGACATAACAGACAGAGGGACAGAGTATACAGAGACATGAGAGGGACAGAGTATACAGAGACATGAGGACAGTATACAGACATGAGGACAGAGTATACAGAGACATGAGAGGGACAGAGTATACAGAGACATGAAGGGACAGAGTATACAGAGACTGAAGGGACAGAGTATACAGAGACATGAGAGGGACAGAGTATACAGACATGAGGACATGGATCAGCATGAAGGGACAGAGTATACAGAGACATGACAGGGACAGAGTATACAGAGACATGACAGGGACAGAGTATACAGAGACATGACAGGGACAGGTATACAGAGACATGAGAGGACAGAGTATACAGAGACATGAGAGGGACAGAGTATACGAGAGTACATGAGAGGGACAGAGTATACAGAGACATGAGAGGGACAGAGTATACAGAGACATGAGAGGGCAGAGTACAGAGTAGGTGACAGGTAGAGATGATCAGGGACAGAGTATACAGGACATTGGAGGGACAGAGTATTCAGAGACTACGGGAGAGACAGGACATGACAGGGACAGAGTATACAGGACATTGACAGGAGCAGAGTATAGGACATGAGGACAGTGATGGAGGGAGGGACAGTAGGGGAGATATACAGGACATGACGTGGATGTAGATAGTGCACAGTGAGTGTGGGCTGAGTGAGGGGTAGAGTGAGTGTAGGGCACAGTGAGTGTGGCTTGAGTGAGTGGAGGGTGAGTAAGTGTGAGGGAGAGCGCGGGATGAATGCAGGGCTGACGGTGGTGTGGGATGCAGCACAATTACCTGGCTGCTTCGTGATGTGTTGTGCAGAAGGACCTGTGGTGATGTCATGGTCATGTGACGTGGCTCCGCCCATGGCACAGATGTCACCACAGGTCCCGTAAGTGGGGGCTTATTGGCGGCGGGGAGGATGGCTGGCGGGGGCAGAAGCGAGTAGGAGTGCGGGGACCGGGCGGGGTTTAGCAGGCAAATGCTAGGAGCGGGCGGGAAGAATAAACATGAGTGAGCGAGTGTTTCATTTGCGGGCAGTGTACCGCTATGGCGCCATCCAGCAATGCAAGCGGCGGCTCGCGATGGCGCATGCGCGCCATCGCTCGCAGCGCCGCAAAGCATGCTGGGATAGCGTCACAGTGCCCGGAAACGAAAAACTGGTAATTATGTAAGTAGATATTATATATATATAAATATATATATAATAATATTAATATAGTTCACTCACGTTGACTGAACAAGTTCTGTCAGTCACTGTATGTCAACTACATACATATTCTAGTATACCCGATGCGTTAGAATCAGGCCAACATCTAGTCTCTAATAAATATATAAAAAGGTGCACAAAATAGATATGGAAAAAATAATAAGTGCATACGCTTAGTATTTGGGGAGGTTTTATCTCAGTAATTGTAAGGCCTCGTGCACATGCTGAGTATTTGGTGAGCTTTTTACCTCAGGATTTGTAAGGGTACCGTTACACGTCGCAACATTGCATGCAATTTCACTTGCAATTTGCTGGTTGCAGTGAAATCATGGACACATTGTTCCATTTGTACATGGCAACAGAATGGAACAATGTGTCCATGATTTCACTACAATCAGCAAATTGCAAGTGAAATTGCATGCAATGTTGCAACGTGTAACGGTACCCTTAGGCCTCGTGCACACACTGAGTATTTGGTGAGTTTTTACCTCAGTATTTGTAAGGCCTCGTGCACACACTGAGTATTTGGGGAGTTTTTACCTCAGTATTTGTAAGGCCTCGTGCACACGCTGAGTATTTGGGGATTTTTTTACCTCAGTATTTGTAAGGCCTGATGCACAAGCTGAGTATTTGGTGTTTTTACCTCAGTATCTGTAAAGGGCCCCTTTACACGCCACCACTGAAAGGTAGCAACTGCCTGGCATTGGGGATATTTATGCCTGTTGCCATGAAATTGCTATGAAATGGCGGCATGTAAATAGGGAAATTCCTTCCTGAGGAACGCAGAGTCGGTGGCGGCGGCCTGGGTCTGTGAGTCTGGATCTTCAGACTCTGATAACAGCAAGGCCCATCCAGCTTCTCCAGGACAGAAGACACGGAGAATGTCTGAAGAAGATGCTCGTCCTTCACATCACGCCGGACAGGGTGAGAACTTTCATGTGCCCCTGTCTGTGGCCCATAGTGACGAGGGTCTGTATCACCTCAAATAGTTGGTACAGAATATAGTATGTGATTTATTCCCTCGGTCGGGGTTTGATCATGGGTCTCAGCCTCAGGACTCTGCGGTCACTGCTCCAGCTCGTTCTTTGAGTGGAGTCTCTGACACATGTTTTAAAGAGGCTCTGACCTGCGATTTATCCCCGCTTGGTTTTCACCTTCCTAATACAGTGAAGGATAACATTTGGAACGGGGAATTTATTGACATTTTTTCTCTTATCCCTGTTTCTAAGGATAGCTCCAAGGATAAGGGGGAGGGGGAGGATAAAAAGTGCCCCTTTAAATCGTTTAATAGCTGGTTACATGCATTTTGTATCTTTGCTTCTGGTTTGGGTGAAGGCAACCAATGTGCTGCTCAGGATTGTTTCAGCATGTTGAGATTATCCTCGAAGCTTACAAACATTTTGGCGGAATGGCTTGGTGTGCATACGACGAGTCTTTCCGCCAAAAGCTGTCCGTTCACCCTAACATGAAATGGGGTAGTAAGGATGTGGGCCTATGGCTCAATTTGATGTTGCCACAGAGGAATACCATGATTAGACAACCTTCGCCAAACCAGACGATTAAAAAAGGCTTCTGTTATGCCTTTAATGATTCAACCTGCAAATGGTCTTCCAATTGTAGGTTCAAGCATGAATGTTCTTTTTGTGGAGGAGCCCACCCCCTTTCAAAATGTTTCAAAAAACACGGTTATCCGTCCCAAGTTCAGCCTGGCACCAAAGAAGTTGTTTCCAAAAGCGCTGACTCCGGTGAAGTTGGAAAACATGGTGCCTTGGCTAAGACTCCACCCAGACACAGTGAGTGCTGATTTGCTCTACCGTGGTTTCAGGGATGGTTTTTTCGTCCCTGAATATCACGGGGTGGGCTGTACGTGGGTCAATAATTTGACCTCCGTCATTGGATTTGAAGATGTTGTTCTTGAAAAAATCCAAAAAGAAATTGAATTAGGGAGGGTAGCAGGTCCTTTTCTGCCCCTCCTTTCCCTAATTTCAGGTTATCCCCCTTGGGTATTGTACCTAAAAAAGAGCCTGGCTCCTTTAGATTAATCCATCATTTGTCATACCCAAAATGTTTTTCTTTGAATGATCAGATCTGCAAGTCTGATGCCTCTGTTCAGTATTCTTCCTTTGATTGTGCCATTGAGCTTTTGAGACAGTACGGTGCTGGTGCATTAATGGCAAAAAACGACATTAAATCAGCTTTCCCAATTTTGCCTGTCTTACCGTCTGGTTTTAATTCACTGGGTTTTCAGTTCGGTAATAGTTTTTATTTTGATAAATGCCTCCCTATGGGGTTTTCAATGTCTTGCTTTTATTTTGAAAATTTTTCTACCTTTTTACAATGGTCTGTTCAACACGAAGTGCCAAGGGGGGTGCAATGCATTATCTTGATGATTTTTTCTTTATAGGCCCCGCTAACTCTGATGCTTG